>LR738715.1:626741336-626770907 GCA_902687465.1 Secale cereale | reverse complement strand
CCTCCCCTTATTATGCATAAACTAATCAAGTCTCTGTCATTTGCCATACATAGATGGCTTAAATGCTTCAAGTCGAGTATTGATCATGGGCCCAAGGATAATTCTTCGCGGTGCCATATCTTTAAACTCATACATAGGTGGCCTCGGCCACCGCCCTCTTCTCAGGGGTTGTGGTACTTGTTTTGCTTGTGCGCGTGGTTGTTTTTCCTCTCTCTTGTGCTTAAAGCCTTTGTCTTTTCGTGCATTCTCTTGGGGGAGCGGTACTACCGTGATCGGTTACGGTACTACCGCAAAGGACCTACGGTACTACCGCAAATCCAGCACGGTAGTAATTTTTTACTGCCGCTGATAGGGCGGTACTACCGCCTGGCGAGCGGTACTACCGCGCAAGCGGTACTACCGCGATGACCGCGGTACTACCGCACATATCCGAACGAGTGGGGGGTTATAAGCAGGCAGGGGGAGTTCCATCTCCCCCATACCCATTCACTCCTAACCCCCACGTCGTCCCTGTCTCTCTCTCTCAAGAACGCCGCCGGAGGACCTCGCCGGATCTCCTCCCTCGGCCACTCTCCTCGCATTCCGACCGGTGGGATCGATCCCCACCACGCCCTCTTGCCATGGATGAAGGTTTCTCCCCTTTTCCCCTCGTCTTGTTGCCTTGCTTGTGTTTTTAGGGTTAGGGGAGATGCTTAGTGTTCTTGTGTTCTTCGTGATCTTATCCCATGGATGCTTAGGATGTGGGAGAGTGTTTGTGCACTAGAAATACGATTATATTTGTTGCTACGAAGTTACTATGATCAGCCGTAGTACCGTGAGTCGATCTCTTTGGTCGTTTCTAGATCTGCTCTTCTCAGATCTGTTTCGTGCGGTACTACCGCTGGAGAACCGCGGTACTACCGCACGATCTGGTCCAGATCTGATCTGACCTGAGCGGTACTACCGCTGTCCTCAGCGGTACTACCGCTCGGGCGGAAGTAAAAATCCAGTACTGCTTGCCGAGCGGTACTACCGCAACCCAATGCGGTACTACCGCTCCGCATGCAGCACTATTTTTTTACTTCCGCTCCTCTTGCGGAAGTAAAATCTTACTACCGCAACGTATGCGGTACTACCGTATCCATATGCGGTACTACCGCTTACATTGCAGTACTAATTTTTTAGTTCCGCTTCCTCTTACGGAAGTAAAATATTACTACCGCAACGTATGCGGTACTACCGCAGCCATATGCGGTACTACCGCTTACTTTGCGGTACTAATTTTTTAGTTCCGCCTCTTCTTGCGGAAGTAAAATATTACTACCGCAGCGTATGTGGTACTACCGCATCCGCCATGCGGTACTACCGCTTACCTTGCGGTACTAATTTTTTACTTCCGCGTAGGGTCAGCAGTACTACCGCTTGTATCATATTTTCTTCGTAGCATGATCACTTTCCTATTTCTCCTGGTTTCTTGTGTTTATCAAGGCTTTGGCATTGATTCTTCTTGTGTTTGTGTTGTCGTGGTCTTGTGTTTGTGTTTTTAGGTGGTGGCTCCGGTTTTGAGGGTCGTCGTACCAACCATGTCCGCGACACCGGATCCAAGCGTCTGCGTACCCCAAGTGATGTGCCAGAGGGCTCCAATCCCCAGCGCAGGTACAAGACTTCCGCCAACAAGCGTAAGGAATCCTCAATGTCTATGGAGGAGATGCCTGCTGTTGAGTTCATGTCACGAAGGAAGCTCAACCCATATGGAGAACCCCGTGAGCACTTTCCTGGAGATGATATCTTCTGGACCAAGCAGCAGTTTCGCATCTATCATGAGGTGCTCAAGACCAAGACCAATCTTTATGTGGATGCTCACTGGGTGGATGTGGATCACATGAGGAAGGACAAGAACCGGGCATACTTTGCAGAGGCTCTTGATTTGATCGAGCAGTTGGGCATGGAGCACATCATGACCTTCCAGAATGACTTTGATCCAGAGATTATTGCTCAGTTCTATGCCTCTGTCAATTTCCAAACCAAGGAGGATCGCCCCATGACTTGGATGACCAATGGTCACAAGATGACCTCTTCTTGGAAGGAGTTCATGGATCTTCTTCAGCATCCTGATGAGGGTCTCCATAACCCAATTGGTTTTCGGCCTCACGCCAATCCTGAATCTGCAAACAAAGACAGGCTGCTTCCATTTTATGAGGAAAAGACTCTTGCTAGTGGCAAACAGACTTGGGTGTTGAACCCCTTCTTGGACATCATGTATCGGATCTTTCGCAACACTCTGTTCCCTCGGGTTCGAGATAAGGACAAGGTCCATGCCTACCTGGTTGACATGCTACTGATGTGTCAAGAGGCTCGCTCATCCCAGACTGCACCACTTGACATTTCCCACATCATGTGGAATGAGCTCCGTTTTGCCATCTACTCTCGCAAGGTACCCATCTATGGTCCTTACTTGTTTCTGCTGATCTCCAAGACTTGGGAGAAGTTGTACCCAGAGGAGGAGTTCGAGGCCGACTACTTCCGTCATGATCCCATCTGTCTTCGCGTCAAGACTCGATGGGCCAACACCACCACTCGTGCTCAGGCTGCTGCTGCCCAGATGGGCACTGAGGAGGAGCCTATGGAGGAGACTGCTGATGTGCGCTCTGGCAGATTTGCCCCTTCTTCTTCATATGCTGTGGAGAGGCCTTCTTGGGCTAAAAAGCTTAAGCAAAAGATGAAGGCCCTCTTCTGCATGCAGGCTAAGGGGCAATACCGTGCTCATGTGGCTGACAAGAAGACACGCCAGCGTGACAAGAAGATTCTGGCTCTCTATGGAGAGGAAGTGTCCAATGGGTCCGAGGATAACATCACCCCTGAGGCTACTTGGATGGCCCGCCAGGGGTACAAGTGGTCAGAGTCTGATGAGGAGTATCAGGAGGAGCAGCCGGAGTCTGATGATGAGTACGACGACTGAGCTTCTCCAGGGCTGCCACCTGCCTTAGTATCCTCTTTCCCCTTTGTGGTGTCTCGATGACAAAGGGGGAGAGTGATTTGCGTGTTTGTGTTGTGCTCTTGTGTTTCTTTGAACTCTGGTTTATTTGCGTGTTTGTGTCGTGTGAGTGAGACTATCATATGGTGTAAGACATATGCCCCGTTATCGTTGAACTTATCGTTATGTCTTTAATGTTTATCCAGAGCAGTTAGTTGTTATATAGAGTATCTCGTGTGTAGATTATAGGGGAGCTCTACCGAGTATGTGTGCCGTGCAGTCCAAAGCACAATCTTGTGTAGGCACACATCGAGGGGGAGCTCACCTATACTCTAAGGGCTTGGATTGCTTACTCTATTTTCTTTTCCCTGTGCAAATCAGTATTATCATCAATACACCAAAAAGGGGGAGATTGTAAGGGCATATTTCTCCCTAAGTAGTTTTGGTGATTGATGACAATGCATTTGCGGACTGATCGTGTGCTCTAAGCTCATACAGGTATATCTCCCTTAGGCACAAGACGATTGTTTGCCCCTCGAATTCAATGGAAGACGGTGTTTTCTTTTTGCTCCCTGTCGGTGGCTTTGAGTAATAGGAAAGCCGTACTACTAAGAGGGGGTCCGCATCGGAAAGGATTGGGTAGAATCAACACGTACACATCCTAATCTCGCACCACCTTTCCTTGCTTCTCTGGAGGTCCAACCGGCTATTTTTCGTGTATGCAAAACTGTGACTTCTTAACTGATCTTCTGCCTGGCAAGCGGTAGTACCGCTCAACCAAGCGGTAGTACCGCGCTGTTACACGGTAGTACCGCCTGCCGACACGGTAGTACTGCTATGACGGTAGTACCGCGTCTCCAGTGCGGTAGTTGAAGGAAATATGCCCTATAGGCAATAATAAAGTTGTTATTTATATTTCCTTATATCATGATAAATATTTATTATTCATGCTAGAATTGTATTAACCGGAAACTTAGTACATGTGTGAATACATAGACAAAACAGAGTGTCCCTAGTATGCCTCTACTAGACTAGCTCATTGATCAAAGATGGTTATGTTTCCTAGCCATAGACATGAGTTGTCATTTGATCAACGGGATCACATCATTAGGAGAATGATGTGATGGACAAGATGAAGGAAATATGCCCTAGAGGCAATAATAAAGATGTTATTTGTATTTCCTTATATCATGATAAAAGTCTTTTATTCATGCTAGAATTGTATTAACCGGAAACTTAGTACATGTGTGGATACATAGACAAAACAGTATGTCCCTAGTATGCCTCTACTAGACTAGCTCATTGATCAAAGATGGTTATGTTTCCTAGCCATAGACATGAGTTGTCATTTGATCAACGGGATCACATCATTAGGAGAATGATGTGATGGACAAGACCCATCCGTTAGCATAGCACTATGATCGTTTAGTTTAACTGCTATTGCTTTCTTCATGACTTATACATGTTCCTATGACTATGAGATTATGCAACTCCCGAATACCGTAGGAACACCTTGTGTGCTATCAAATGTCACAACGTAACTGGGTGATCATAAAGATGCTCTACATGTGTCTCCGAAAGTATTCGTGGTGTTGGCATAGATCAAGATTGGGATTTGTCACTCCGAGTGTCGGAGAGGTATCTCTGGGCCCTCTCGGTAACACACATCACAATAAGCCTTGCAAGCAAAAGACTAATGAGTTAGTCACGAGATGATGTGTTACGGAACAAGTAAAGAGACTTGCCGGCAACGAGATTGAACTAGGTATAAAGATACCGACGATCGAATCTCGGGCAAGTAACATACCGTTTGACAAAAGGAACAACGTATGTTGTTATGCGGTTCGACCGATAAAGATCTTCGTAGAATATGTAGGAGCCAATATGGGCATCCAGGTTCCGCTATTGGTTATTGACCGGAGAGATGTCTCGGTCATGTCTACATAGTTCTCGAACCCGTAGGGTCCGCACGCTTAAACGTTCGTTGACGATATAGTATTTAATGAGTTATGTTTGTTGGTGACCGAATGTTATTCGGAGTCTAGGATGTGATCACGGACATGACGAGGAACTCCGGAATGGTCCGGAGATAAAGATTAATATATGAGATAATAGTGTTTGACCTCCGGAAGGGTTCCGGAATTCACCGGAAGAGGTTCCGGATGTTTCCCGAAGTGTTTGGGTACGAGAACACGTTATTTGGGCCAAAAGGGAAAGCACACAAGGTTTTTGGAAAGCGCAAAAGGAAGTTTTGCGGAGTCCAGGGGCCAGACGCCAGGGTCCCTGGCGTCTGGGTCCAGACGCCGGGAACCCTGGCGTCTGGTCCTGGAGTCCGAGAAGGACTCTTGCCTTACGGGTGAAACCGACTTTGTGAAGGCTTTTACTCCAAGTTTCGACCCCTAGGCTCAACATATAAATAGAGGAGTAGGGCTAGCACCCAAGACACATCAAGATACACCAAGCCGTGTGCCGGCTACCCCGACCCTCTAGTTTATCCTCCGTCTAG
Source organism: Secale cereale (assembly GCA_902687465.1). Classification (NCBI taxonomy): domain Eukaryota; kingdom Viridiplantae; phylum Streptophyta; class Magnoliopsida; order Poales; family Poaceae; genus Secale; species Secale cereale. Next base: position 626,765,448 of record LR738715.1, on the reverse strand, counting down.
TTTCTGTAGTGCTTGGCGAAGCCCTGCAGAGATTGTTCTTCATCAACAACCGTCACCACGCCGTCGTGCTGCCGGAACTCATCTACTACTTCACCCGTCTTGCTGGATCAAGAAGGCGAGGATGTCATCGAGCTGAACGTGTGCTGAACGCGGAGGTGCCGTACATTCGGTACTAGATCGGGACGGATCGTGAAGGTGCACGACTACATCAACCGCGTTGATAAACGCTTCCGCTTTCGGTCTACGAGGGTACGTAGACACACTCTCCCCTCTCGTTGCTATGCATCTAGTAGATAGATCTTGCGTGATCGTAGGAAAATTTTGAAAATACTACGTTCCCCAACAGTGGTATCAGAGCCAGGTCTATGCGTAGATGATATGCACGAGTAGAACACAATGAGATTGTGGACGATACTAGTCATACTGCTTACCAGCATGTCATACTTTGCTTCGGCGGTATTGTGAGATGAAGCGGCCCGGACCGACATTACGCGTACGCTTACGCGAGACTGGTTTCACCGTTACGAGCACTCGTTGCTTAAAGGTGACTGGCGGGTGTCTGTCTCTCTCACTTTAGCTGAATCAAGTGTGGCTACGTCCGGTCCTTGTGAAGGTTAAAACAGCACATACTTGACGAAACATCGTTGTGGTTTTGTATGTGTAGGTAAGAACGGTTCTTGCTAAGCCCGTAGCAGCCACGTAAAACTTGCAACAAACAAAGTAGAGGACGTCTAACTTGTTTTTGCAGGGCATGTTGTGATGTGATATGGTCAAGACATGATGAGTTATACGGTTTTGTATGAGATGATCATGTTTTGTAAAGTTATCGGCAACTGGCAGGAGCCATATGGTTGTCGCTTTATTGTATGAAATGCAATCGACATGTAATTGCTTTAGTTTATCACTAAGCGGTAGCGATAGTCGTAGAAGCAATAGTTGGCGAGACGACAACGATGCTACGATGGAGATCAAGGTGTCAAGCCGGTGACGAAGGTGATCATGACGGTGCTTTGGAGATGGAGATCAAAAGCACAAGATGATGATGGCCATATCATGTCACATATTTTGATTGCATGTGATGTTTATCTTATTATGCTTCTTATTTTGCTTAGAACGACGGTAGCATTATAAGATGATCCCTTACTAAATTTCAAGGTATAAGTGTTCTCCCTGAGTATGCACCGTTGCGAAAGTTCGTCGTGCCGAGACACCACGTGATGATCGGGTGTGATAAGCTCTACGTTCAAATACAACGGGTGTAAGCCAGTTTTGCACACGCAGAATACTCGGGTTAAACTTGACGAGCCTAGCATATACAGATATGGCCTCGGAACACTGGAGACCGAAAGGTCGAGCGTGAATCATATAGTAGATATGATCAACATAAGATGTTCACCATTGAAACTACTCCATCTCACGTGATGATCGGACATGGTTTAGTGAGGGATGTCTATCTAAGTGGGAGTTCTTTAAATTAATATGATTAAATTGAACTTTAATTTATCATGAACTTAGTCCTGATAGTTTTGCATATCTATGTCGTTGTAGATCAATGGCCCGTGCTACCGTTCCTTTGAATTTTAATGCATTCCTAGAGAAAGCTAAGTTTAAAGATGATGGTAGCAATTACACGGACTGGGTCCGTAACCTGAGGATTATCCTCATTGCTGCACAGAAGAATTATGTCCTTGAAGCACCGCAAGGTGACAAGCCCCCTTCCGCTGATGTAGACGCTTTGAACGTCTGGCAGTCACGGTCTGATGACTACACGATAGTTCAGTGTGCCATGCTTTACGGCTTAGAACCGGGACTTCAACGACGTTTTGAACGTCATGGACCATATGAGATGTTCCAGGAGTTGAAGTTAATATTTCAAGCAAATGCCCGAATTGAGAAATATGAGATTTCCAATAAGTTCTACATCTGCAAGATGGAGGAGAATAGTTCTATCAGTGAACACTTGCTCAGAATGTCTGGGTACTACAATCATATGACTCAACTTGGTTGCAAAGTTGACGAGGATAGTGTTATTGATAGAGTTCTTCAATCACTGCCACCAAGCTATAAAGGCTTCGTGATGAACTATAACATGCAAGGGATGCAAAAGACAATTCCCGAGCTCTTCGCTATGCTCAAAGCTGCGGAGGTAGAAATCAAAAAGGAGCATCAAGTGTTGATGGTTAGCAAGACCACTAGTTTCAAGAAAAAGGGCAAGGGAAAGAAAGGGAACTTCAAAAAGAATAGCAAGTCAGTTGCTACTTCCACGAAGAAACCCAAATCTGGAGCCAAGCCTAAAACTGAGTGCTTCTACTGCAAGGGGACTGGACACTGGAAGCGGAACTGCCCCAAGTATTTGGCGGATAAGAAGGATGGCAAGATGAACAAAGGTATATGTGATATACATGTTATTGATGTGTACCTTACTAATGCTCGTAGTAGTACCTGGGTATTTGATACCGGTTCGGTTGCTAATATTTGTAACTCGAAACAGGAACTATGGATTAAACGAAGATTAGCTAAGGACGAGGTGACGATGCGCGTGGGAAACGGTTCCAAAGTCGATGTGATCGCCGTCGGCACGCTACCTCTACATCTACCTTCGGGATTAGTTTTAGACCTAAATAATTGTTATTTGGTGCCAGCGTTGAGCATGAACATTATATCTGGATCTTGTTTATTGCGAGACGGTTATTCATTCAAATCAGAGAATAATGGTTGTTCTATTTTTATGAATAATATCTTTTATGGTCATGCACCCTTAAAGAGTGGTCTATTCTTATTGGATCTCGATTGTAGTGATACACATATTCATAATATTGAAACCAAAAGATGCAAGGTTAATAATGATAGTGCAACTTATTTGTGGCACTGCCGTTTAGGTCATATTGGTGTAAAACGCATGAAGAAACTCCATAATGATGGACTTTTGGAATCACTTGATTATGAATCACTTGGTGCTTGCGAACCATGCCTCATGGGCAAGATGACTAAAACTCCGTTCTCCGGAACTATGGAACGAGCAACAGATTTGTTGGAAATCATACATACTGATGTGTGTGGACCAATGAGTGTTGATGCTCGCGGCGGGTATCGTTATTTTCTGACCTTCACTGATGATTTGAGCAGATATGGGTATATCTACTTAATGAAACACAAGTCTGAAACATTTGAAAAGTTCAAAGAATTTCAGAGTGAAGTAGAGAATCATCGTAACAAGAAAATAAAGTTCCTACGATCTGATCGTGGAGGAGAATATTTGAGTTACGAGTTTGGTCTTCATTTGAAACAATGTGGAATAGTTTCACAACTCACGCCACCTGGAACACCACAACGTAATGGTGTGTCCGAACGTCGTAACCGTACTTTATTAGATATGGTGCGATCTATGATGTCTCTTACCGATTTACCACTATCGTTTTGGGGTTATGCTTTAGAGACAGCTGCATTCACGTTAAATAGGGCACCATCTAAATCCGTTGATACGACGCCTTATGAACAGTGGTTTGGCAAGAAACCAAAGTTGTCGTTTCTTAAAATTTGGGGCTGCGATGCTTATGTGAAAACACTTCAACCTGATAAGCTCGATCCCAAGTCGGAAAAATGTGTCTTCATAGGATACCCAAAAGAAACTGTTGGGTACACCTTCTATCACAGATCCGAAGGCAAAATATTCGTTGCTAAGAACGGATCCTTTCTAGAAAAAGAGTTTCTCTCGAAAGAAGTGAGTGGGAGGAAAGTAGAACTTGATGAGGTAATTGTACCTTCTCCCATATTGGAAAGTGGTACATCACAGGAAATTGTTCCAGTGATTCCTACACCAATTAGTGAGGAAGTTGATGATAATGATCATGAAACTTCGGATCAAGTTTCTACTGAACGTCGTAGATCAACCAGAGTACGTTCCGCACCAGAGTGGTACGGCAACCCAGTTCTGGAAATCATGTTACTAGACCATGATGAACCTACAAACTATGAGGAAGCAATGATGAGCCCAGATTCCACAAAATGGCTTGAAGCCATGAAATCTGAGATGGGATCCATGTATGAGAACAAAGTATGGACTTTGGTTGACTTGCCCGATGATCGGCAGGCCATCGAAAATAAATGGATCTTCAAGAGGAAGACCGACGCAGACGGTAATGTTACTGTTTACAAAGCTCGACTTGTTGCGAAAGGTTTTCGACAAGTTCAAGGAGTTGACTACGATGAGACTTTCTCACCTGTAGCGATGCTTAAGTCTGTCCGAATCATGTTAGCAATTGCCGCATTTTATGATTATGAAATCTGGCAAATGGATGTCAAAACTGCATTCCTAAATGGATATCTCAAAGAAGAGTTGTATATGATGCAACCAGAAGGTTTTGTCGATCCAAAAGGTGCTAACAAAGTATGCAAACTCCAGCGATCCATCTATGGACTGGTGCAAGCATCTCGGAGTTGGAATATACGCTTTGATGAGGTGATCAAAGCATATGGTTTTATACAGACTTTTGGAGAAGCCTGTATTTACAAGAAAGTGAGTGGGAGCTCTGTAGCATTTCTAATATTATATGTAGATGACATATTGTTAATTGGAAATGATATAGAATTTCTGAATAGCATAAAGGGATACTTGAATAAAAGTTTTTCAATGAAAGACCTCGGAGAAGCTGCTTACATATTAGGCATCAAGATCTATAGAGATAGATCAAGACGCTTAATTGGACTTTCACAAAGCACATACCTTGATAAGATTTTGAAAAGGTTCAAAATGGATCAGTCAAAGAAAGGATTCTTGCCTGTTTTACAAGGTATGAAGTTGAGTAAGACTCAATGCCCGACCACTGCAGAAGATAGAGAGAAAATGAAAGTCATTCCCTATGCCTCAGCCATAGGGTCTATCATGTATGCAATGCTGTGTACCAGACCTGATGTGTGCCTTGCTATAAGTCTAGCAGGGAGGTACCAAAGTAATCCAGGAGTGGATCACTGGACAGCGGTCAAAAACATCCTAAAGTATCTGAAAAGAACAAAGGATATGTTTCTCGTATATGGAGGTGACAAAGAGCTCGTCGTAAACGGTTACGTCGATTCTAGCTTTGACACTGATCCGGATGACTCTAAGTCACAAACCGGATATGTATTTTTATTGAACGGTGGAGCTGTCAGCTGGTGCAGTTCCAAGCAAAGCGTCGTGGCGGGATCTACGTGTGAAGCGGAATACATAGCTGCTTCAGAAGCAGCAAATGAAGGAGTCTGGATGAAGGAGTTCATATCCGATCTAGGTGTAGTACCTAGTGCATCGGGTCCAATGAAAATCTTTTGTGACAACACTGGAGCCATAGCCTTGGCGAAGAAGTCCAGGTTTCACAAGAGAACAAAGCACATCAAAAGACGCTTCAATTCCATCCGCGATCTAGTCAAGGAGGGAGACATAGAGATTTGCAAAATACATACGGATCTAAATGTTGCAGACCCGTTGACTAAGCCTCTTCCACGGGCAAAACATGATCAGCACCAAGACTCCATGGGTGTGAGGATCATCACTTTGTAATCTAGATTATTGACTCTAGTTCAAGTGGGAGATTGAAGGAAATATGTCCTAGAGGCAATAATAAAGATGTTATTTGTATTTCCTTATATCATGATAAAAGTCTTTTATTCATGCTAGAATTGTATTAACCGGAAACTTAGTACATGTGTGGATACATAGACAAAACAGTATGTCCCTAGTATGCCTCTACTAGACTAGCTCATTGATCAAAGATGGTTATGTTTCCTAGCCATAGACATGAGTTGTCATTTGATCAACGGGATCACATCATTAGGAGAATGATGTGATGGACAAGACCCATCCGTTAGCATAGCACTATGATCGTTTAGTTTAACTGCTATTGCTTTCTTCATGACTTATACATGTTCCTATGACTATGAGATTATGCAACTCCTGAATACCGTAGGAACACCTTGTGTGCTATCAAACGTCACAACGTAACTGGGTGATCATAAAGATGCTCTACAGGTGTCTCCGAAAGTATTCGTGGTGTTGGCATAGATCAAGATTGGGATTTGTCACTCCGAGTGTCGGAGAGGTATCTCTGGGCCCTCTCGGTAACACACATCACAATAAGCCTTGCAAGCAAAAGACTAATGAGTTAGTCACGAGATGATGTGTTACGGAACGAGTAAAGAGACTTGCCGGCAACGATATTGAACTAGGTATAAAGATACCGACGATCGAATCTCGGGCAAGTAACATACCGTTTGACAAAAGGAACAACGTATGTTGTTATGCGGTTCGACCGATAAAGATCTTCGTAGAATATGTAGGAGCCAATATGGGCATCCAGGTTCCGCTATTGGTTATTGACCGGAGAGATGTCTCGGTCATGTCTACATAGTTCTCGAACCCGTAGGGTCCGCACGCTTAAACGTTCGTTGACGATATAGTATTTAATGAGTTATGTTTGTTGGTGACCGAATGTTATTCGGAGTCTAGGATGTGATCACGGACATGACGAGGAACTCCGGAATGGTCCGGAGATAAAGATTAATATATGAGATAATAGTGTTTGACCTCCGGAAGGGTTCCGGAATTCACCGGAAGAGGTTCCGGATGTTTCCCGAAGTGTTTGGGTACGAGAACACGTTATTTGGGCCAAAAGGGAAAGCACACAAGGTTTTTGGAAAGCGCAAAAGGAAGTTTTGCGGAGTCCAGGGGCCAGACGCCAGGGTCCCTGGCGTCTGGGTCCAGACGCCGGGAACCCTGGCGTCTGGTCCTGGAGTCCGAGAAGGACTCTTGCCTTACGAGTGAAACCGACTTTGTGAAGGCTTTTACTCCAAGTTTCGACCCCTAGGCTCAACATATAAATAGAGGGGTAGGGCTAGCACCCAAGACACATCAAGATACACCAAGCCGTGTGCCGGCTACCCCGACCCTCTAGTTTATCCTCCGTCTAGTTTCTGTAGTGCTTGGCGAAGCCCTGCAGAGATTGTTCTTCATCAACAACCGTCACCACGCCGTCGTGCTGCCGGAACTCATCTACTACTTCGCCCGTCTTGCTAGATCAAGAAGGCGAGGACGTCATCGAGCTGAACGTGTGCTGAACGCGGAGGTGCCGTACGTTCGGTACTAGATCGGGACGGATCGTGAAGGTGCACGACTACATCAACCGCGTTGATAAACGCTTTCGCTTTCGGTCTACGAGGGTACGTAGACACACTCTCCCCTCTCGTTGCTATGCATCTAGTAGATAGATCTTGCGTGATCGTAGGAAAATTTTGAAAATACTACGTTCCCCAACACAAGACCCATCCGTTAGCATAGCACTTTGATCGTTTAGTTTTACTGCTATTGCTTTCTTCATGACTTATACATGTTCCTATGACTATGAGATTATGCAACTCCCGAATACCGTAGGAACACCTTGTGTGCTATCAAACGTCACAACGTAACTGGGTGATCATAACGATGCTCTACAGGTGTCTCCGAAAGTATTCGTGGTGTTGGCATAGATCAAGATTAGGATTTGTCACTCCGAGTGTCGGAGAGGTATCTCTGGGCCCTCTCGGTAACACACATCACAATAAGCCTTGCAAGCAAAAGACTAATGAGTTAGTCACGAGATGATGTGTTACGGAACGAGTAAAGAGACTTGCTGGTAACGAGATTTCACTAGGTATAGAGATATCGACGATCGAATCTCGGGCAAGTAACATACCGATGACAAAAGGAACAACGTATGTTGTTATGCGGTTTTGACCGATAAAAGATCTTCGTAGAATATGTAGGAGCCAATATGAACATCCAGGTTCCGCTATTGGTTATTGACCGGAGATGAGTCTCGGTCATGTCTACATAGTTCTCGAACCCGTAGGGTCCACACGCTTAACGTTTGATGACGATCGGTATTATGAGTTTATGAGTTTTGATGTACCGAAGGTAGTTTGGAGTCCCGGATGAGACCACGGACATGACGAGGAGTCTCGGAATGTCCGAGACATAAAGATTGATATATTGGACGACTATATTCGGACACCGGAAGGGTTCTGGAAAAGTTTCGGATTTAACTGGATTGCCGGAGGGGGTTACCGGAACCCCCTACGAGGGGGGATGGTCCATAGTGGGCCTTAAGGAAAAGAGAGAGGCAGCCCGTAGAGGCTGGCCGGCGCCCCACCTAGGGATCCTAGTTGGACTAGGATTGGGGTGGCGCCACCTCTCCCTCTTTTCCTTTCCCTCTCTTCTTTCTTGGTGGACTCCTACTAGGAATAGGACTGCAATCCTATTCCTAGTAGGATTGCCCTAGCCGCACCATAGGAGGCCAGCCGGCCCTCCTCCCTTGCTCCTTTATATACGGGGGCAAGGGGGCACCCAAAGACACACAAGTTGAATTGTTCCAGCCGTGTGCGGTGCCCCCCTCCACAGAAACACACCTCGGTCATACCGTCGCAGTGCTTAGGCGAAGCCCTGCGCCGGTAGATACATCATATCCGTCACCACGCCGTCGTGCTGACGAAACTCTCCCGTGAAGCTCAACTGGATCAAGAGCTCGTGGGCGTCATCAAGCTGAACGTGTGCTGAACGCGGAGGTGCCGTACGTTTGGTACTTGATCGGTTGGATCGCGAAGAAGTTTGACTACATCAACCGCGTCACTAGACGCTTCCGCTCCCGGTCTACGAGGGTACGTAGACACACTCTTCCCTCTCGTTGCTATGCATCTGGTAGATAGATCTTGCGTGATCGTTGGAAAATTTTAAAATACTACGTTCCCCAACAGTGGCATCATGAGCCAGGTCTATGCGTAGATGATATGCATGAGTAGAACACAATGAGTTGTGGGCGATACTAGTCATACTTCTTACCAGCATGTCATATTTTGCTTCGGCGGTATTGTGAGATGAAGCGGCCCGGACCGACATTACGCGTACGCTTACGCGAGACTGGTTTCACCGTTAGGAGCACTCGTTGCTTAAAGGTGACTGGCGGGTGTCTGTCTCTCTCACTTTAGCTGAAACAAGTGTGGCTACGCCCGGTCCTTGTGAAGGTTAAAACAGCACATACTTGACGAAACATCGTTGTGGTTTTGTATGCGTAGGTAAGAACGGTTCTTGCTAAGCCCGTAGCAGCCACGTAAAACTTGCAACAACAAAGTAGAGGACGTCTAACTTGTTTTTGCAGGGCATGTTGTGATGTGATATGGTCAAGACATGATGAGTTATACGGTTTTGTATGAGATGATCATGTTTTGTAATGTTATCGGCAACTGGCAGGAGCCAAATGGTTGTCGCTTTATTGTATGAAATGCAATCGCCATGTAATTGCTTTACTTTATCACTAAGTGGTAGCGATAGTCGTAGAAGCAATAGTTGGCGAAATGACAACGATGCTACGATGGAGATCAAGGTGTCGCGCCGGTGACAAAGGTGATCATGACGTTGCTTTGGAGATGGAGATCAAAAGCACAAGATGATGATGGCCATATCATGTCACATATTTTGATTGCATGTGATGTTTATCTTATTATGCTTCTTATTTTGCTTAGAACGACGGTAGCATTATAAGATGATCCCTTACTAAATTTCAAGGTATAAGTGTTCTCCCTGAGTATGCACCGTTGCGAAAGTTCGTCGTGCCGAGACACCACGTGATGATCGGGTGTGATAAGCTCTACGTTCAAATACAACGGGTGTAAGCCAGTTTTGCACACGCATAATACTCGGGTTAAACTTGACGAGCCTAGCATATGCAGATATGGCCTCGGAACACTGGAGACCGAAAGGTCGAGCGTGAATCATATAGTAGATATGATCAACATAAGATGTTCACCATTGAAACTACTCCATCTCACGTGATGATCGGACATGGTTTAGTTGATTTGGATAACGTGATCATTTAGATGACCGGAGGGATGTCTATCTAAGTGGGAGTTCTTAAGTAATATGATTAATTGAACTTTAATTTATCATGCACTTAGTCCTGGTAGTATTAGCATATCTATGTTGTAGATCAATAGCTCGCGATGTTGCTCCACGTTTATTTTTTATATGTTCCTAGAGAAAACCAAGTTGAAAGATGTTAGTAGCAATGATGCGAAATTGTTCCGTGATCTGAGGATTATCCTCATTGCTGCACAGAAGAATTATGTCCTTGATGCACCGCTAGGTGACACACCTATTGCAGGAGCAGATGTAGACGTTATGAACGTTTCGACAAAAGCTCGATATGATGACTACTTGATAGTTTAGTGCACCATGCTTTACGGCTTATAACCGGGACTTCAAAAACGTTTTGAAACGCCACGGAGCATATGAGATGTTCCAAGAGTTGAAATTAGTATTTCATACTCATGCCCGTGTCGAGAGGTATAAGACCTCTGACAGTACTTTGCCTACAAGATGGAGGAGAATAGCTCAACAAGTGAGCATGTGCTCAGATTGTCTGGGTAGTACAATTGCTTGAATCAAGTGGGAGTTAATCTTCCAGATAAGATAGTAATTGACAAAGTTCTCTAGACACTATCACCAAGTTAGTAGAACTTCATGATGAACTATAATATGCAAGGGATGACGAAAGTAATTCCCAAGCTCTTCACGATGCTGAAATCGGCGAAGGTAGAAATCAAGAAAGAGCATCAAATGTTGATGGTTAACCAGACCACTTGTTTCAAGTAAAGGGCAAAGGGATAGAAGGGGAACTTCAAGAAGAATGACAAGCAACTTGTCACTCCCGTGAAGAAACCCAAAGCTAAACTCAAGCCTGAAACTAAGTGCTTCTACTGCAAAGGAAATGGTCACTAGAAGTGGAACTGCCCTAGATATTTGGCGGATAAGAAGGATGGCAAAGTGAACAAAGTTATATTTGATATACAGATTATTGATGTGTATTTTACTAGTGTTCATAGCAACCCCTCGGGATTTGATATTGGTTCAATTGCTAAAGAGTAGTAACTCGAAATGGGAGTTGCATAATGAACAGAAACTAGTTAAAGGATGAAGTGACGATGTGTATTGGAAGTAGTTCCAAGATTGATATGATCATCATCGCACACTCCCTATACTTTCGGGATTAATGTTGAACCTAAATAAGTGTTATTTGGTGTTTGTGTTGAGCGTGAATATGATTTGATCATGTTTATTGCAATACGGTTATTCATGTAAGTTAGAGAATAATTGTTGTTCTGTTTACATGAATAAAACCTTCGATGGTCATACACCCAATAAAAATAGTTTGTTGGATCTCGATCGTGGTGATACACATATTCATAATATTGAAGCCAAAAGATGCAAGGTTAATAATGATAGTGCAACTTATTTGTGGCACTGCCGTTTAGGTCATAATGGTGTAAAGCGCATGAAGAAACTCCATAGTGATGGACTTTTGGAATCACTTGATTATGAATCACTTGGTGCTTGCGAACCATGCCTCATGGGCAAGATGACTAAAACTCCGTTCTCCGGAACAATGGAGCGAGCAACAGATTTGTTGGAGATCATACATACAGATGTATGTGGACCAATGAGTGTTGAAACTCGCGGCGGGTATCGTTATTTTCTGACCTTCACTGATGATTTGAGCAGATATGGGTATATCTACTTAATGAAGCATAAGTCTGAAACATTTGAAAAGTTCAAAGAATTTCAGAGTGAAGTGGAGAATCATCGTAACAAGAATATAAGAGTTTCTACGATATGATCGTAGAAGTAAAATATTTGAGTTAGCGAGTTTGGCCTTCAGTAAAAACAATGCGAAATAGTTTCACTACTCACGCCACCTGGAACACCACAGTGTAATGGTGTGTCCGAACATCATAACCGTACTTTATTAGATATGGTGCGATCGATGATGTCTCTTACCGATCTACCACTATCGCTTTTGGGGTTATGCATTAGAGACAGCTACATTCACGTTAAATAGGGCACCATCTAAATCCGTGGAGATGACACCGTATGAACTATGGTTTGACGAGAAACCTAAGCTGTCATTTCTTTAAGTTTGGGACTGCGAAGCTTATGTGAAAAGGTTTCAACATGATAAGCTCGAACCCAAATCGGAGAAGTAAATCTTCATAGGATACCCAAAAGAAACTGTTGGGTACACCTTCTATCACAGATCCGAAGGCAAGGTCTTTGTTGCTAAGAGTGGATCCTTTCTAGAGAAGGAGTTTCTCTCGAAAGAAGTGAGTGGGAGGAAAGTAGAACTTGATGAGGTAATTGTACCTTCTCCCGAATTGGAAAGTGGAACATCACAGAAACTAGTTCCAGTGATTCCTACACCAATTAGTGAGGAAGCTAATGATGATGATCATGAAACTTCAGATCAAGTTTCTGCTGAACGTCGTAGATCAACCAGAGTACGTTCCGCACCAGAGTGGTACGGCAACCAAGTTCTGGAAATCATGTTACTAGACCATGATGAACCTACGAACTATGAGGAAGCGATGATGAGCCTAGATTCCGCAAAATGGCTTGAGGCCATGAAATCTGAGATGGGATCCATGTATGAGAACAAAGTGTGGACTTTGGTTGACTTGCCCGATGATCAGCAGGCCATCGAAAATAAATGGATCTTCAAGAGGAAGACCGACACAAACGGTAATGTTACTGTTTACAAAGCTCGACTTGTTGCGAAAGGGTTTCGACAAGTTCAAGGAGTTGACTACGATGAGACTTTCTCACCCGTAGCGATGCTTAAGTCTGTCCGAATCATGTTAGTAATTGCCGCATTTTATGAAATCTGGCAAATGGATAACAAAACTGCATTCTTTAATGGATTTATTAAAGAAGACTTGTATATGATGCAACCAGAAGGTTTTGTCAATCCTAAAGGTGCTAACAAAATGTGTAGGCTCCAGCGATCCATCTATGGACTGGTGCAAGCATCTCGGAGTTGGAATATACGCTTTGATAAGTTGATCAAAGCATATAGATTTATACAGACTTGCGGTGAAGCCTGTATTTACGAGAAGTGAGTGGGAGCACTACAACCTTTCTGATAAGTATATGTGAATGACATATTTTCGATCGGAAATGATGTAGAATTTTCTGGAAAGCATAAAGGAGTGTTTGAAAGGAGTTTTTCAAAGAAAGACCTTGGTAAAGCTGCTTACATATTGAGCATCAAGATCTATAGAGATAGATCAAGACGCTTGATAAGACTTTCGATGAGTACATACCTTGATAAGATTTTGAAGTAGTTCAAAATGGATCAGTCAAAGAAGGAGTTCTTGCCTGACTTGTAAGGTGTGAAGTTGAGTAAGACTCAAAGCCAGACCACGGCAGAAAAATATAGAGAGAATGAAAGTCATTCCCTATGCCTCAGCCATAGGTTCTATAAAGTATGCCATGCTGTGTACAAAACACGTTGTGTACCTTGCCATGAGTTTGACAGGGAGGTACAATAGTGATCCAGGAGTAGATCACTGTACAGCGGTCAAAATTATCCTTAGTAATTGGATGACTAAGGAAATATTTCTCGATTATGGAGGTGATAAAGAGTTCGTCGTAAAGGGTTACGCCGATGCAAGCTTTGACACTAAATCCAGATGACTCTAAGTATCAATCTGGATGCGTATTGAAAGTGGGAGCAATTAGCTAGAGTAGCTCCATGCAGAGCATTGTAGACATAAAAAATTGCGAAATACATACGGATCTGAATGTGACAGACCCGTTGACTAAACTTCTCTCACAAGCAAAACATGATCACACCTTATTACTCTTGGGTATTAATCACATAGCGATGTGAACTAGATTATTGACTCTAGTAAACCCTTTGGGTGTTGGTCACATGGTGATGTGAACTATGGGTGTTATTCACATAACGATGTGAACTATCGGTATTAAATCACATGGCGATGTGAGCTAGATTATTGACTCTAGTGCAAGTGGGAGACTGAAGGAAATATGCCCTAGAGGCAATAATAAAGTTGTTATTTATATTTCCTTATATCATGATAAATGTTTATTATTCATGCTAGAATTGTATTAACCGGAAACTTAGTACATGTGTGAATACATAGACGATACAGAGTGTCCCTAGTATGCCTCTACTAGACTAGCTCATTGATCAAAGACGGTTATGTTTCCTAGCCATAGACATGAGTTGTCATTTGATCAACGGGATCACATCATTAGGAGAATGATGTGATGGACAAGACCCATTCGTTAGCATAGCACTTTGATCGTTTAGTTTTACTGCTATTGCTTTCTTCATGACTTATACATGTTCCTATGACTATGAGATTATGCAACTCCCGAATACCGTAGGAACACCTTGTGTGCTATCAAACGTCACAACGTAACTGGGTGATCATAAAGATGCTCTACAGGTGTCTCCGAAAGTATTCGTGGTGTTGGCATAGATCAAGATTAGGATTTGTCACTCCGAGTGTCGGAGAGGTATCTCTGGGCCCTCTCGGTAAAACACATCACAATAAGCCTTGCAAGCAAAATACTAATGAGTTAGTCACGAGATGATGTGTTACGGAACGAGTAAAGAGACTTGCCGATAACGAGATTGAACTAGGTATAGAGATACCGACGATCGAATCTCGGGCAAGTAACATACCGATGACAAAAGGAACAACGTATGTTGTTATGCGGTTTTGACCGATAAAAGATCTTCGTAGAATATGTAGGAGCCAATATGAACATCCAGGTTCCGCTATTGGTTATTGACAGGAGATGAGTCTCGGTCATGTCTATATAGTTCTCGAACCCGTAGGGTCCGCACGCTTAACGTTTGATGACGATCGGTATTATGATTTTATGAGTTTTGATGTACCGAAGGTAGTTTGGAGTCCCGGATGAGACCTCGGACATGACGAGGAGTCTCGGAATGTCCAAGACATAAAGATTGATATATTGGACGACTATATTCGGACACCGGAAGTGTTCCAGAAAAGTTTCGGATTTAACTGGATTGCCGGAGGGGGTTACCGGAACCCCCTACGAGGGGGGATGGTCCATAGCGGGCCTTAAGGAAAAGAGAGAGGCAGCCCATAGAGGCTGGCCGGCGCCCCACCTAGGGATCCTAGTTGGACTAGGATTGGGGTGGCGCCACCTCTCCCTCTTTTCCTTTCCCTCTCTTCCTTCTAGGTGGACTCCTACTAGGAATAGGACTGCAATCCTATTCCTAGTAGGATTGCCCTAGCCGCACCATAGGAGGCCAGCCGGCCCTCCTCCCTTGCTCCTTTATATACGGGGGCAAGGGGGCACCCAAAGACACACAAGTTGAATTGTTCTAGCCGTGTGCGGTGCCCCCCTCCACAGAAACACACCTCGGTCATACCGTCGCAGTGCTTAGGCGAAGCCCTGCGCCGGTAGATACATCATATCCGTTACCACGCCGTCGTGCTGACGAAACTCTCCCGTGAAGCTCAACTGGATTAAGAGCTCGTGGGCGTCATCAAGCTGAACGTGTGCTAAACGCGGAGGTGCCATACGTTTGGTACTTGATCGGTTGGATCACGAAGAAGTTTGACTACATCAACCGCGTCACTAGACGCTTCCGCTCCCGGTCTACGAGGGTACGTAGACACACTCTTCCCTCTCGTTGCTATGCATCTGGTAGATAGATCTTGCGTGATCGTAGGAAAATTTTAAAATACTACGTTCCCCAACAGTGGCATCATGAGCCAGGTCTATGCGTAGATGATATGCATGAGTAGAACACAATTAGTTGTGGGCGATACTAGTCATACTGCTTACCAGCATGTCATATTTTTCTTCGGCGGTATTGTGAGATGAAGCGGCCCAGACCGACATTACGCGTACGCTTATGCGAGACTGGTTTCACCGTTAGGAGCACTCGTTGCTTAAAGGTGACTGGCGGGTGTCTGTCTCTCTCACTTTAGCTGAAACAAGTGTGGCTACGCCCGGTCCTTGTGAAGGTTAAAACAGCACATACTTGACGAAACATCGTTGTGGTTTTGTATGCGTAGGTAAGAACGGTTCTTGCTAAGCCCGTAGCAGCCACGTAAAACTTGCAACAACAAAGTAGAGGACGTCTAACTTGTTTTTGCAGGGCATGTTGTGATGTGATATGGTCAAGACATGATGAGTTATACGGTTTTGTATGAGATGATCATGTTTTGTAATGTTATCGGCAACTGGCAGGAGCCAAATGGTTGTCGCTTTATTGTATGAAATGCAATCTCCATGTAATTGCTTTACTTTATCACTAAGTGGTAGCGATAGTCGTAGAAGCAATAGTTGGCGAAACGACAACGATGCTACGATGGAGATCAAGGTGTCGCGCCGGTGACAAAGGTGATCATGACGTTGCTTTGGAGATGGAGATCAAAAGCACAAGATGATGATGGCCATATCATGTCACATATTTTGATTGCATGTGATGTTTATCTTATTATGCTTCTTATTTTGCTTAGAACGACGGTAGCATTATAAGATGATCCCTTACTAAATTTCAAGGTATAAGTGTTCTCCCTGAGTATGCACCATTGCGAAAGTTCGTCGTGCCGAGACACCACGTGATGATCGGGTGTGATAAGCTCTACGTTCAAATACAACGGGTGTAAGCCAGTTTTGCACACGCATAATACTCGGGTTAAACTTGACGAGCCTAGCATATGCAGATATGGCCTCGGAACACTGGAGACCGAAAGGTCGAGCGTGAATCATATAGTAGATATGATCAACATAAGATGTTCACCATTGAAACTACTCCATCTCACGTGATGATCGGACATGGTTTAGTTGATTTGGATCACGTGATCATTTAGATGACCGGAGGGATGTCTATCTAAGTGGGAGTTCTTAAGTAATATGATTAATTGAACTTTAATTTATCATGCACTTAGTCCTGGTAGTATTAGCATATCTATGTTGTAGATCAATAGCTCGCGATGTTGCTCCACGTTTATTTTTTATATGTTCCTAGAGAAAACCAAGTTGAAAGATGTTAGCAGCAATGATGCGAAATTGTTCCGTGATCTGAGGATTATCCTCATTGCTGCACAGAAGAATTATGTCCTTGATGCACCGCTAGGTGACAGACCTATTGCAGGAGCAGATGTAGACGTTATGAACATTTTGACAAAAGCTCAATATGATGACTACTTGATAGTTTAGTGCACCATGCTTTACGGCTTATAACCGTGACTTCAAAAACGTTTTCAAACGCCACAGAGCATATGAGATGTTCCAAGAGTTGAAATTAGTATTTCATACTCATGCCCGTGTCGAGAGGTATAAGACCTCTGACAGTACTTTGCCTACAAGATGGAGGAGAATAGCTCAACAAGTGAGCATGTGCTCAGATTGTCTGGGTAGTACAATTGCTTGAATCAAGTGGGAGTTAATCTTCCAGATAAGATAGTAATTGACAAAGTTCTCTAGACACTATCACCAAGTTAGTAGAACTTCATGATGAACTATAATATGCAAGGGATGACGAAAGTAATTCCCAAGCTCTTCACGATGCTGAAATCGGCGAATGTAGAAATCAAGAAAGAGCATCAAATGTTGATGGTTAACCAGACCACTTGTTTCAAGTAAAGGGCAAAGGGATAGAAGGGGAACTTCAAGAAGAATGACAAGCAACTTGTCACTCCCGTGAAGAAACCCAAAGCTAAACTCAAGCCTGAAACTAAGTGCTTCTACTGCAAAGGAAATGGTCACTAGAAGTGGAACTGCCCTAGATATTTGGCGGATAAGAAGGATGGCAAAGTGAACAAAGTTATATTTGATATACAGATTATTGATGTGTATTTTACTAGTGTTCATAGCAACCCCTCGGGATTTGATATTGGTTCAATTGCTAAAGAGTAGTAACTCGAAATGGGAGTTGCATAATGAACAGAAACTAGTTAAAGGATGAAGTGACGATGTGTATTGGAAGTAGTTCCAAGATTGATATGATCATCATCGCACACTCCCTATACTTTCGGGATTAATGTTGAACCTAAATAAGTGTTATTTGGTGTTTGTGTTGAGCATGAATATGATTTGATCATGTTTATTGCAATACGGCTATTCATGTAAGTTAGAGAATAATTGTTGTTCTGTTTACATGAATAAAACCTTCGATGGTCATACACCCAATAAAAATAGTTTGTTGGATCTCGATCGTGGTGATACACATATTCATAATATTGAAGCCAAAAGATGCAAGGTTAATAATGATAGTGCAACTTATTTGTGGCACTGCCGTTTAGGTCATAATGGTGTAAAGCGCATGAAGAAACTCCATAGTGATGGACTTTTGGAATCACTTGATTATGAATCACTTGGTGCTTGCGAACCATGCCTCATGGGCAAGATGACTAAAACTCCGTTCTCCGGAACAATGGAGCGAGCAACAGATTTGTTGGAGATCATACATACAGATGTATGTGGACCAATGAGTGTTGAAACTCGCGGCGGGTATCGTTATTTTCTGACCTTCACTGATGATTTGAGCAGATATGGGTATATCTACTTAATGAAGCACAAGTCTGAAACATTTGAAAAGTTCAAAGAATTTCAGAGTGAAGTGGAGAATCATCGTAACAAGAAAATAAGAGTTTCTACGATATGATCGTAGAAGTAAAATATTTGAGTTAGCGAGTTTGGCCTTCAGTAAAAACAATGCGAAATAGTTTCACTACTCACGCCACCTGGAACACCACAGTGTAATGGTGTGTCCGAACATCATAACCGTACTTTATTAGATATGGTGCGATCGATGATGTCTCTTACCGATCTACCACTATCGCTTTTGGGGTTATGCATTAGAGACAGCTACATTCACGTTAAATAGGGCACCATCTAAATCCGTGGAGATGACACCGTATGAACTATGGTTTGACGAGAAACCTAAGCTGTCATTTCTTTAAGTTTGGGACTGCGAAGCTTATGTGAAAAAGTTTCAACATGATAAGCTCGAACCCAAATCGGAGAAGTAAATCTTCATAGGATACCCAAAAGAAACTGTTGGGTACACCTTCTATCACAGATCCGAAGGCAAGGTCTTTGTTGCTAAGAGTGGATCCTTTCTAGAGAAGGAGTTTCTCTCGAAAGAAGTGAGTGGGAGGAAAGTAGAACTTGATGAGGTAATTGTACCTTCTCCCGAATTGGAAAGTGGAACATCACAGAAACTAGTTCCAGTGATTCCTACACCAATTAGTGAGGAAGCTAATGATGATGATCATGAAACTTCAGATCAAGTTTCTGCTGAACGTCGTAGATCAACCAGAGTACGTTCCGCACCAGAGTGGTACGGCAACCCAGTTCTGGAAATCATGTTACTAGACCATGATGAACCTACGAACTATGAGGAAGCGATGATGAGCCCAGATTCCGCAAAATGGCTTGAGGCCATGAAATCTGAGATGGGATCCATGTATGAGAACAAAGTGTGGACTTTGGTTGACTTGCCCGATGATCAGCAGGCCATCGAAAATAAATGGATCTTCAAGAGGAAGACCGACACAAACGGTAATGTTACTGTTTACAAAGCTCGACTTGTTGCGAAAGGGTTTCGACAAGTTCAAGGAGTTGACTACGATGAGACTTTCTCACCCGTAGCGATGCTTAAGTCTGTCCGAATCATGTTAGTAATTGCCGCATTTTATGAAATCTGGCAAATGGATAACAAAACTGCATTCTTTAATGGATTTATTAAAGAAGACTTGTATATGATGCAACCAGAAGGTTTTGTCAATCCTAAAGGTGCTAACAAAATGTGCAGGCTCCAGCGATCCATCTATGGACTGGTGCAAGCATCTCGGAGTTGGAATATACGCTTTGATAAGTTGATCAAAGCATATAGATTTATACAGACTTGCGGTGAAGCCTGTATTTACAAGAAGTGAGTGGGAGCACTACAACCTTTCTGATAAGTATATGTGAATGACATATTGTCGATCGGAAATGATGTAGAATTTTCTGGAAAGCATAAAGGAGTGTTTGAAAGGAGGTTTTCAAAGAAAGACCTTGGTGAAGCTGCTTACATATTGGGCATCAAGATCTATAGAGATAGATCAAGACGCTTGATAAGACTTTCGATGAGTACATACCTTGATAAGATTTTGAAGTAGTTCAAAATGGATCAGTCAAAGAAGGAGTTCTTGCCTGACTTGTAAGGTGTGAAGTTGAGTAAGACTCAAAGCCGGACCATGGCAGAAAAATATAGAGAGAATGAAAGTCATTCCCTATGCCTCAGCCATAGGTTCTATAAAGTATGCCATGCTGTGTACAAAACACGTTGTGTACCTTGCCATGAGTTTGACAGGGAGGTACAATAGTGATCCAGGAGTAGATCACTGTACAGCGGTCAAAATTATCCTTAGTAATTGGATGACTAAGGAAATGTTTCTCGATTATGGAGGTGATAAAGAGTTCGTCGTAAAGGGTTATGCCGATGCAAGCTTTGACACTAAATCCAGATGACTCTAAGTATCAATCTGGATGCGTATTGAAAGTGGGAGAAATTAGCTAGAGTAGCTCCATGCAGAGCATTGTAGACATAGAAATTTGCGAAATACACACGGATCTGAATGTGACAGACCCGTTGACTAAACTTCTCTCACAAGCAAAACATGATCACACCTTATTACTCTTGGGTATTAATCACATAGCGATGTGAACTAGATTATTGACTCTAGTAAACCCTTTGGGTGTTGGTCACATGGTGATGTGAACTATGGGTGTTATTCACATAACGATGTGAACTATCGGTATTAAATCACATGGCGATGTGAGCTAGATTATTGACTCTAGTGCAAGTGGGAGACTGAAGGAAATATGCCCTAGAGGCAATAATAAAGTTGTTATTTATATTTCCTTATATCATGATAAATGTTTATTATTCATGCTAGAATTGTATTAACCGGAAACTTAGTACATGTGTGAATACATAGACAAAACAGAGTGTCCCTAGTATGCCTCTACTAGACTAGCTCATTGATCAAAGACGGTTATGTTTCCTAGCCATAGACATGAGTTGTCATTTGATCAAGGGGATCACATCATTAGGAGAATGATGTGATGGATAAGACCCATCCGTTAGCATAACACTTTGATCGTTTAGTTTTACTGCTATTGCTTTCTTCATGACTTATACATGTTCCTATGACTATGAGATTATGCAACTCCCGAATACCGTAGGAACACCTTGTGTGCTATCAAACGTCACAACATAACTGGGTGATCATAAAGATGCTCTACAGGTGTCTCCGAAAGTATTCGTGGTGTTGGCATAGATCAAGATTAGGATTTGTCACTCCGAGTGTCGGAGAGGTATCTCTGGGCCCTCTCGGTAAAACACATCACAATAAGCCTTGCAAGCAAAATACTAATGAGTTAGTCACGAGATGATGTGTTACGGAACGAGTAAAGAGACTTGCCGGTAACGAGATTGAACTAGGTATAGAGATACCGACGATCGAATCTCGGGCAAGTAACATACCGATGACAAAAGGAACAACGTATGTTGTTATGCGGTTTTGACCGATAAAAGATCTTCGTAGAATATGTAGGAGCCAATATGAACATCCAGGTTCCGCTATTGGTTATTGACCGGAGATGAGTCTCGGTCATGTCTACATAGTTCTCGAACCCGTAGGGTCCGCACGCTTAACGTTTGATGACGATCGGTATTATGAGTTTATGAGTTTTGATGTACCGAAGGTAGTTCGGAGTCCCGGATGAGACCACGGACATGACGAGGAGTCTCGGAATGTCCGAGACATAAAGATTGATATATTGGACGACTATATTCGGACACCGGAAGTGTTCCGGAAAAGTTTCGGATTTAACTGGATTGCCGGAGGGGGTTACCGGAACCCCCTACGAGGGGGGATGGTCCATAGTGGGCCTTAAGGAAAAGAGAGAGGCAGCCCATAGAGGCTGGCCGGCGCCCCACCTAGGGATCCTAGTTGGACTAGGATTGGGGTGGCGCCACCTCTCCCTCTTTTCCTTTCCCTCTCTTCCTTCTTGGTGGACTCCTACTAGGAATAGGACTGCAATCCTATTCCTAGTAGGATTGCCCTAGCCGCACCATAGGAGGCCAGCCGGCCCTCCTCCCTTGCTCCTTTATATACGGGGGCAAGGGGGAACCCAAAGACACACAAGTTGAATTGTTCCAGCCGTGTGCGGTGCCCCCCTCCACAGAAACACACCTCGGTCATACCGTCGCAGTGCTTAGGCGAAGCCCTGTGCCGGTAGATACATCATATCCGTCACCACGCCGTCGTGCTGACGAAACCCTCCCGTGAAGCTCAACTGGATTAAGAGCTCGTGGGCGTCATCAAGCTGAACGTGTGCTGAACGCGGAGGTGCCGTACGTTTGGTACTTGATCGGTTGGATCGCGAAGAAGTTTGACTACATCAACCGCGTCACTAGACGCTTCCGCTCCCGGTCTACGAGGGTACGTAGACACACTCTTCCCTCTCGTTGCTATGCATCTGGTAGATAGATCTTGCGTGATCGTAGGAAAATTTTAAAATACTACGTTCCCCAACAGTAGTACCGTGTATCTGGCCCAGGCGCTGATTCTAAGTACAGAAGTTGATGCGGAAGTAATTTTTTACTTCCGCATCCAATGCGGTAGTACCGCTTAACCCAAGCGGTAGTACCGTGTCGCATTTTGCTACAACCGTTTTCCCTGCGGATGTAGCCACAGATGTAATTTATTTCATCCGTGGTGGTCAATCATGTCGCACTCTTTTGCCTAAGCGGTAGTACCGCTCTCGAAGCGGTAGTACCGCTTAGCCAGCGGTAGTACCGCAACTCATGCGCGGTACTACCGCTCTCTGCGGGCTGAAAACTCTAATAACGGTTGGATTTGTCCCCCCACTATATATAGGGGGTCTTCTTCTCCAAGAAGACTTACCTCTTCCCCCACTACTCCATTGTTGCTCCAAAAGCTCCATTTTCGCCCGATCTCTCTCCCTAGCCAATCAAACTTGTTGATTTGCTCGGGATTGCTTGAGGAGGCATCGATCTACACTTCCACCAAGAGATATTTGATTCTTGAAAGCACATTTGCTCTCCGGGTGGTTTTGGTAATTAATGACAACATACTTTGTGGTTGGACTAATGCTTTTATCAAGTATGTTTCAGGAAAGCCAATCACTTTGGTATGGGAAGATGATTGAAGAAGTGGACCCCTCAAATGCTAAGGCAAGCATTGGCAAAAGCTCAAGACTCCATTTTTGGTTTAGTGATCAAAGATCACATTGAGTCCATAGGAAAAGCCAATACTATTAAAAGGGGATGAGGTTGTGTTGATGATCTGGTTGCTCAAGTGCTTGGTGATCTAACTCCTTCAACTATCAGCACCTTTCACTTCTATACACACCCATAAGTAATCTCGGACAAACCAATTTATCCAACTCAGTCCCACCGAGATGAACCACTTCAGCCATATTCCAAAACCCTAGAAAATCGGTCTTACCGAGTTTGAGATCGGTCACACCGAAACTGAACTGCCAACCTTCTGTAACCACTTCACATCATTTCGGAATTTCCGAGTTTGCATTATCGGTCTCACCGAATTGGGCAAGGTTCTGCCTTGACTCAAAGCGGTCGCACCGATAATTCATTTTCGGTCAAACCGATTCTGGCATGTTCCTACTCTTTCTCAAATCGGTCCAACCGAGTTTTATTTCTCGGTCTCACCGAAATCTCCAACGTTCATATCTGACTCACTTCGGTCTCACCGAGATGGTATTTTCGGTCCCACCGAAAATCCCAACGTTCACTATATTTGAACTTTCGGTCTAACCGAGTTTTCACTTCGGTCTGACCGAGATTGGTCAAATGTGTGTGTAACGGTTGGATTTTGTGTGGAGGCTATATATACCCCTCCACCCCCTCCTCATTCGTGAGGAGAGCCATCAGAAAGTACCACCACTTCTACCACACACTTTCTGAGAAGTGAACCACCTACCCTTGTGTTGAGATCAAGCCATTCCATTCCTACCATATGAAACTTGATCTCTAGCCTTCCCAAGTTGCTTTTCACTCAAATCTTTCTTCCACCACAGCCATATCAGTGAGGAGAGTTGAGTGTTGGGGAGTTTATCACTTGAAGCACAAGAGCAAGGAGTTCATCACCATCAACACCGTCTATTACCTTTTGGGGGGTGGTGCCTCCTAGATTGGTTAGGTGTCGCTTGGGAGCCTCCGTC
>LR738715.1:626718759-626728845 GCA_902687465.1 Secale cereale | reverse complement strand
GTGTGAGGGCGTGAGGAGAATACGGTGGCCCTAGTGGCTTCTTGGGGAGCATTGTGCCTCCACACCGCTCCAACGGAGACGTACTTCCCTTCAAAGGGAAGGAACTTCGGCAACACATCCTCGTCTCCACCGGTTCCACTTGTGGTTATTTCTTACCTTTACTTTTGCATGCTTTACTTGTTCAACTCCTATAGCATGCATGTGTAGTTGTTATCCTTCTTTCCTCTAGTTGTCATCCTAGTAGAATATCTAGACAACTTATTTTGTCGCTTAATTTAAAGTGGTTAAGAAAAGTTAAAAATTGTTAGTTGCCTATTCACCCCCCCTCTAGTCAACCATATCGATCCTTTCAGGTGGGCTTTGTCGGCAGCCTGGCGGTGGCGGCAGGCGTCGAGCTAAGTGTTTACCACCGTGATAGGCGGTGCCATGGCATAGACGCGGAGGAGCTTGTGCAGGTGTGAATGGGGACCGGAGAGGGCGGCGGGCGGGGTGATGGTTTTTGTGACATGGGGATGGTGAGGGTTTTCTTTTTTGAATTGGGTGGTGAGGGTTTTCTGTCCCACAAAGAATTTTGGAGGCGACGGTTTGCTTCGCATTACATTTTTTGCCTCTCGTTTTCCTCTCCCCCACTTCACCCTTGCCGTTTTATTTGCCCTTTTTTTTGCCATGTGTTTACCGTTCGCGTGCCTCTTGTTTGCTTGTGTTGCTATGTGCCTTCAATTAGCTTGCATCTTTGCTTGCTAAAGTATGGATCCTCATCCACTTGATAATCTCTTTAAGAGATCCAATTATGTTGAACCTATTACTAGTGAGCTGCGTGCACTAGATTATCTTTATGGGGTTTTGCTTGAAATTTATGAATCTGAAAATTGTGAGGAATTGTTAAAAGAAAAAGTGATTCATGTTAGCTCCTTAAATAAAAAGCATGATTGCAATGATGTTATTATAAATTCTATTAATGTCAATTGTGCTAATGACATACAAAACCCTAAGCTTGGGGATGCTAGTATTGCTATGTCCACTACTTGTTGCAATGATCATGATTGGGGTGATGCTTCTTACGATCTTGAAAATTTATTTAATCCCCATGATGAATGTAAGATTGATAATAATGTTTGCAATAGTATTGAAAGTGGGTTTGGAAGATTGTCAACTTTAGATCCCACATATTTGGAGAATGTTCAATCTTATGAATCTTTTGATAAAAGTGGGTTTGGAGAGGTCATGACTTTAGTTAATGATAATCCCACTATTTTGGAAGAGTGTCAACTTTGGATGCATGTGGATCGTGTTGAGAATATGTTATGTGATAGCTATTTTGTTGAATTTGATCTTGACCCTACATGCAATTATTATGAGAGAGGAAAATATGGTTGTAGAAATCTTCATGCTACTAAATTACCTCTCTTCATGTTGAGATTGATCTTGTGTCTTTCTTCTTCCTTGTTTATTCTAGATCTTGCTTGTCTTGATAATTTGTTTTCCTATAAAATGCCTATGCATAGGAAGTATGTTAGACTTAGATGTGATTTTCACATGCTTTATGATGCTCTTTTTGTGCTTCAATTCTCATCTTTCATGTGAGCATCATTGAAATCTCAAGCCGATCTTAATGGCTATAAAGTAAGAGCTTGTTGGGAGGCAACCCAATTTTAATTTTTTTTTGTTTTTGCTTCTGTTTAGGAATAAATATTGCATCTAGCTTATGTTTAGATGTGGTTTTGTGTTTTGTTTAGTGTTTGTGCCAAGTAGAACCTTTGGGAAGACTTGTGTGAAGTTTATGTGATCTTGCTGTGAAAAACAGAATCGTTAGCGCTCGCTAGAATGGTCATCGGATTTTACTAGAGCGTGCTATTTAGTTGATTATTTTTGCAGATGATTAAAAAAACATATTACTCACGTTTACCAATTTAGTTTGAATTTTTTGGAGTTACAGAAGTATGTGAAACCTGCAGAATACTACAGACTGTTATGTTTTTGACAGATTCTATTTTTCGTGTGTTGTTTGCGTATTTCAATGCATCTATGAGTAATATTGGGAAGTATGAACCATACAGAAGTTGGAATACATTAGGTTTAACACCAATATAAACAAAGAATGAATTCATTGCAGTACCTTTGAGTAGTGGTTTGCTTTCTTATACTAACGGAGCTCACGAGATTTTTGTCTAAGTTTTGTGTTGTGAAGTTTTCAAGTTTTGAGTATTGCTTTGATGGACTATGGAACAAAGAGTAGCAAGGCCTAAGCTTGGGGATGCCCATGGCACCCCAAGGTAAAATTCAAGGACAACCAAAAGCCTAAGCTTGGGGATGCCCCGGGAAGGCATCCCCTCTTTCGTCTTCATCCATCGGTAACTATACTCGGAGTTATATTTTTATTCACCACATGTTCTGTGTTTTACTTGGAGCGTCTTGTATAATTTGAGTATTTGCTTGTTAGTTTGCCACAATTATCCTTGCTGGACACACCTATTTGAGAGAGTTAAATATGGCCTAGGAATTATTAGAACACTCTATGTGCTTCACTTATATCTTTTGAGTTGAATAGTTTTTGCTCTAGTGCTTCACTTATGTCTTTTAGAGCATGGTGGTGATTACATTTTGAAGAAATTTTTGATCTCTCATGCTTCACCTATATCCATTTGAGAGTCTATTAAAACAGCATGGTAATGTGTTTAGGCTATTAAACTAGTCTTCACATGATAGACATCCAATATCAATGTAGTAAAAACTTTCACACTAAGTGCATTGAATATGATGAGAAGTTGGATGCTTGATAAATGTTTTGAGATATGAGGATAGTGATATTAGAGTCATGCTAGTGGAGTTATTATGAAATTGAGAAATGCTTGTGTTAAGGTTAGTGATTCCCGTAGCATGCACATATGGTGAACCGCTATGTGACGAAGTTAGAGCATGAGGTATTTGTAAAGTGTCAACCTTTGTGTGGAGGTTGGGGGCGTGCGATGGTTAACTCCTACCAACCTCCCCCCTAGGAGCATGCGTTGATTGCTTTGTTTTGATGAATCATTGATTTTTGCAATAAGTATATGAGTTCTTATGACTAATGTTGAGTCCATGGATTATACGCACTCTCAACATTTCCACCATTGCTAGCCTCTCTTGTACCGCGCAACTTTCGCCGGTACCATACACCCACTATATATCCTTCCTCAAAACAGCCACCATATATATTCCTCAAAACAGCCACCATACCTACCTATCATGGCATTTCCATAGCCATTCTGAGATATATTGCCATGCAACTTTCCACCGTTCCGTTCATATGACATGCATCATATTGTCATTTTGCCATGCATGATCATGTAGTTGACATCGTATTTGTGGCAAAGCCACCATGCACAATTTTTCATACATGTCACTCTTGATTCATTGCATATCCCGGTACACCGCCGGAGGCATTCATATAGAGTCATATTTGTTCTAGTATCGAGTTGTAATATCGAGTTGTAATTCAATGAAAGTGTGATGATCATCATTATTAGAGCATTGTCTCATGTGAGGAAAGGATAAATCAATAAAGCCCCTCCGCAATAAAAAAGAAAAAAAAGAAAGGCAAAAAAAGGCCCAAAAAAAGAAAAAATAAAGAAATGAAAAGGGACAATTGCTACTATCTTTTTCCACACTTGTGCTTCAAAGTAGCACCATGTTCTTCATGATAGAGAGTCTCATGTTTAGTCACTTTCATATACTAGTGGAAATTTTCGTTATAGAACTAGGCTTGTATATTCCAATGATGGGCTTCCTCAAATGCCCTAGGTCTTCGTGAGCAAGCAAGTTGGATGCACACCCACTAGTTTCTTTTGTTGAGCTTTCATACATACTTAGCTCTAGTGCATCCGTTGCATGGCAATCCCTACTCACTCACATTGATATCTATTGATGGGCATCTCCATAGCCCGTTCATACGCCTAGTCGATGTGAGACTATCTCCCTCCTTTTTGTCTTCTCCACAACCATCTCTCTATTCCACCCATAGTGCTATATCCATGGCTCACGCTCATGTATTGCGTGAAGGTTGAAACGTTTGAAAGAATAGAGTATGAAAACAAGTGCTTGGCTGAAATCGGGGTTGTGCACGATATGAATATTTTGCGTGATGAAGAGGGAGCATAGCCAGACTATATGATTTTTGTAGGGATAACTTTCTTTAGCCATAGTATTTTGAGAACACATGATTGCTTTGTTAGTATGCTTGAAGTATTACTATTTCTTTTGTCAATATAGACATTTGTCTTGAATCTTTCAGATCTGAACATTCATGCCACAATTAAGAGAATTACATTGAAAAGCTATGCTGGTTAGCATTCCACATCAAAAATTCTATTTTTATCATTTACCTACTCGAGGACGAGCACGAATTAAGCTTGGGGATGCTTGATACGTCTCCAACGTATCTATAATTTTTGATTGTTTCATGCTATTATTTATGATGTTTTGGATGTTTAATGGGATTTGTCATACACTTTTATATTATTTTTGGGACTAACCTACTAACCCAAAGGCCCAGTCCAGATTGTTGTTTTTGCCTGTTTTAGGGTTTTACAGAAAAGGGATATCAAACGGAGTCCAAACGGAATGAAACCTTCGGGAGAGATATTTTTGGAGAAAATCACGCACGGGAGACTTGAGAACCACGGAGTAGGGCTTACGTGGTGCCCACGAGGGTGGGGGGCGCGCCCCCTGCCTCGTGGGTCCCACGTATGGCCCCCGGTGCCCTCCTTCCTCCTATATATGCCTACGTACCCCGAAACCATTAGAGGAACAGAGAAAACCCTAGTTCCACCGCCGTAACCTTCTATTCCCGTGAGATCCCATCTTGGGGCCTGTTCCGGAGCTCCGACGGAGGGTGGATCTTCCACGGAGTGCTTCTACATCATCATCATTGCCTCACCATGAGTTGTGAGTAGTTTACCACAGACCTTCGGGTCTATAGCTAGTATCTAGATGGCTTCTTCTCTCTCTTTGGATCTCAATACAAAGTTCTCCTCGGTCTTCGAGGAGATCTCTTCGATGTAATCTCTTTTTGTGGTGTGTTTGTCGAGATTCGATGAATTGTGGGTTTATGATCAAGATTATCTATGAGAAATATTTGGTTCTTCTCTAAACTCTTTATGTATGATTATAATATCCTTGCAAGTCTCTTCGAATTATTGGTTTGGTTTGGCCTACTAGATCTATAGTTCTTGCAATGGGAGAAGTGGTTGGCTTTGGGTTCAATTTTGCGGTGTCCTTTTCCAGTAACAGTAGGGGCAGCAAGGCACGTATTGTATTGTTTCCATCGAGGATAAAAAGATGGGGTTTATATCATATTGCTTGAGTTTATCCCTCTACATCATGTCATCTTGCTTAAGGCGTCACTCTGTTCTTATGAACTCAATACACTAGATGCATGCTGGATAGCGGTCGATGTGTGGAGTAATAGTAGTAGATGCAGAATTGTTTCGGTCTACTTGTCTCGGACATGATGCCTATATATAATGATCATGCCTAGATAGTCTCATAATCATTCGCTTTTCTATCAATTGCTCGACAGTAATTTGTTTACCCGCCGTAGAATATCGCTATCATGAGAGAAGCCACTAGAGAACACTATGGCCCCCGGGTCTATTCTCAACATATCAATCTACATCTACTTTACTTTTTCCGCTTTTACTTTCTGTTCTTATAATCAAAAATACCAAAAATATCAAACTATCATCTCTATTAGATCTCACTTTCGTAAGTGACTGTAAAGGGATTGACAACCCCTTATCGCGTTGGCTGCGAAGTTCTTATTTGTTTGTGCAGGTGCGAGGGACTCGCGCGTGGTCTCCTACTGGATTGATACGTTTGTTCTCAAAAACCAAGGGAAATACTTACGCTACTGTGCTGCTTCTCCCTTTCCACTTCGAGGGAATTCAACGCAAGCTCGAGAAGTAGCAGGGGCCGTGGGGGAGGGGGCAAGGCGGCGGGGTGGCGGTGTCGGCCACGGCTGGCGGTGTGCGGCCGGCGGACTTCGCTCGGGGTCGGGGAGGCGGCGACAGCTGGGCCAGCTGGGCTTCGGCCTAGTTCGGCCCGGCGGATTTTTTATATAAAAAAACTGACTTCGTCCGAAAAATCCTAGAAAAATAAAAAATAAAACTAAAAATGCCAAAAGAAAATTTCACCGTGTAAATAAATTATTTAGAACATGATGAACATTTTCTTGGCCCTAAAATGCAACTTTCTAAAATACGTACATTTTTCTAAATCAAATAAAATTGCAGAAAACCAAATAAAACTATTTATTTGATTTTAATATTTTTCTTTCAATATTCCATTTATTTTGGAGAACTCATATTATCTTCACTCATATATTTTTAATAGGGAATATTTTTGGAGAGAAAAATAATTAAACCAAATGATCCTTGTTTCGATATTTGAAGAAAATTCAAATATGAAAACGGTGAAATCCCCAACTCTCTCCGTGGTTCCTTGAGTTGCTTAGAATTTCTAGGATCACAACAAAATATGATATGCATATGATGACCTATGTATAACATTCCAAATTGAAAATTTGGGATGTTACATTAAACGGTTTTTTGGGTTTTTTTTCAACGTTTTAGTTTTCCATCGGTATTCTTTAGCTTTTCGATGGGAAAAAATCGATTCTTTTTGCGAAAAAACACATTTTTTCCCGCGTGAGTCACGATTTTGCTTCCGTGAGAGGCACGGTTGTGCTTTCGCGAGAGTCACGGCCATGCCTCTTGGAAAAGAAAAAAACGCGTTTTCGATTTTATGTTCCTTCCGCGAAAGCCACGGTTTTGCTTTCGCGAGAGGTACGGTTGTGCTTTCGCGAGAGTCACGGTCGTGCCTCTCGGAAAGAAAAAAAAACGTATTTTCTGTTTTTTTTTTCCTTTCGCGGGAATCACGGTTTTGCTTTCGCGAGAGACACGGTTGTGCTTTCGCGAGAGTCACGACCGTGCCTCTTGGAAAGGAAAAAAAAACCTGTTTTTTTCTTTCGCGAGAGTCACGGTTTTGCTTCCGCGAGAGGCACGGTTGTGATTTCGCGAGAGTTACGGCCGTGCCTCCTCGGAAACAAAAAAACTCGTTTTCTCTCTTTTTTTCGCTTCCGTGTGAGTCATGGTTTTGCTTCCAACAGAAGCACAGTTGTGATTTCGCGAGAGGCACGGGCCTGTGTCTTTCAGAAAGGAAAAAAACCAATGCGCCTGGTTCGGTTTTTTCGTCTGGATTTTTTCGTGAAAAAAAAAAGTTCGTCAAAACCTATCAACCTCTGATCTAGTTTTGAAGATCTCAAAGCGAGGAATTTAACGGTGAAAACGGTCCGAGATTTGGACGCACGATTTAAGAGATACAACGTTTTGAATAAACGGATCTACGAAAAAAGGGAAAACGTCCAGGTTGCGACAAGTGACGCACATGCAACGCGCCACTTGTCGCAAAAAGAGTTATGCGGTGATCTTTGCAACGAATACTCCTCAATTAGTAATTACGCGACACAGTAGGACGTGTTGCTAAAGGCAGGCGTCCTATTGGGCCGGGCTAACGCAGACACATGCCTTTAGCGTTCTATTTCCTTCCATTTTCCTTTTTGTAATTTTTTATTTATCTTTTTTTACCTTTTCTTATATTTCGAAATATTTTGAGTATGTCAATTGTGAAACAAATATTATATACAAAAGCTGAAATATGTTAATCATGCAACTAAATTATCTTTAGTGCGTATAAAAAATGTTTTTGATGTATACCAAAAAATGTACAACACGTATGGAAAATAATTTAAGTTTTTAATTTATTTTGAAAAACATTCAACATGCATTTAAGAAATGTTAAATGTGTATTTAAAATATATTTCTGATGTATATGAGAAATGTATATAAAATATACAACGTGATTTAAAAAGGAGACATAAAAATATAAATATTCAAAAATGTTAACCATGTATTTAAATGATGTTAAACATGTATATAAAAAATATTCCTAATGTATACATAAAATGTATAATGTGTATCTAAAATGTAAACATAAATAATCCATGTTTTCAAAAATATTAATCATGAATTAGGAAAATGTTAAACATGTATATATAAATTGTTCATAATATATACAAAAAAATGTACAATGTTAAAAAAAAATACTTTTTAGAAATGGTAACCATGTATTTTTAAAATGACAAACATGTATACAAAAAATATTCGTGGTTGTGCAAATACAATGTTTATGAAAAAGTAGACATAAATAAATATAACCTGTCAAAAATTTTAATCATGTATTTGGAAAATACTAAACATGTATATTAAAAAACTTCCTAGGCATATGAAAAATGTACAATAGAAAACCTATAAAAACTGAAATGGAAACACAAAAAACTAAGAAAACAAAAAAGGAAAAAACTGACGACGACTATTATAAAAAAAGGTAAACTCGTATTTTCTAATAAGCTAACCATCAATGCAGTGGGTCGTTGCAATTAACTCGATTGACTGCGGAAAGGGAAAAAGATGAATGTAACACGAGTTTAACAAGCTTTCCTGCCTACTAGGCTAGGGCCAAACATATTTTTTTAATGATCTAAACACCGTAAATCCATATCTGCACCCGCCCTGACGAAACTAATCAAAACAAATACTAGAAAATTTCAAAAAAATTCCAATTTTTTTATACGGTAGACAATTTAATGCGTGAGGTATGCTTCAATTTTCAAATCATTTGGACATCTGACGAGCTCTCAACAAAAAAGATAAATTGGGGGTTTATAAAAATATTTACTGTTCATGTACTGTTTTTGCCCGATTTTTCTTTTTTGTTGAGAGCTACTCAGGTGTCTAAATGACTTAAAATTTGGAGCGGGGCTCATGTATCAAATTGTATACCGCAATTATTTTTTTTGGATTTTTTTTGATTTTTTTTATGATTTTTTTCTAACCGAGTGCAGATGAGCCTGGGCACCGAAATGTCCTACTCTCTAAATACTCAAATTTCTAGTGATCTAAGGGCTCTTATGTTTCTTTACGGAGGGAGTACTGAAAAAGAATGTAAGGGCATCTTGAACGCCGACCGACAATTTTTCTCCTGCACCCATCCACGAACACGGGGAGTGGTTCGCAGACATGGATACGGGAGGCAGCCATCCAATGCTGCCCGCATATGTTTCAAACACTTTTTCAACAAACCGGATTAAATTCGTGCAAACACAACGGATTTCAAATAAACTAGACGAAATTCATCACATATTGGACATATTTTTTAAACTAAAATAAGTAAAACTATGTGCATGTACTTAACAATAAGATAACAAGTAAATCATGGTAACTACATACAAGAACTTGATAAGATTTTAGCGCATCCATTTAGTAATAGAAGCGCAATCAGGGGCTATAATAGACGTGCAATCACAGGCTAATATACTAGAATGTTGCTCCTGTTGTAACACACATTCAATTATCTAATCCAAGTTAATCTCTACTTACATAAAATGAACGCAAGGTTCATGTCGCTCACTTTCATCCAACCTCTCTATTTATGGCCCCCTTATTTTTTTTTTCATATCTGATTTTTCTCCCAAATAATAATATTCTTTGGTAAGTCTTTTGTACCCATTCCATTAGATAAACGTCAATGCCCACATTGCATCAGGATCCAAAAGAAAGTGGAAAATACAACCAAGTCACTGACTTTTGCAAAGAGAACCCCATACGAAGAACAGGAAATGCAACCTGGTCCAAAATAGCTTTTGAACGGCACTGAACTCGCCGACGCTGAGGACGAGACCACTTGGTCCGTCGAGCCCTCCACAACGGATGCCATGGACACCAAACTGAAGTTGCGCTGCCTCGCCGGCTCCCCTTATGGCAACATGGTCGGGAGGAAGAAAGGAGGCCGCCCTACGGCCATAGGAATCAGCGGCTCATCGGTGAGGACCAGAGCCGTAGCCTCCCCATAACCACCGCTGATGATACGCATGAAGGCCAACAACATCTTCGCCGCTCCACAACTCTGATGAGCCAGAGAACCTCCCGAAGTTAGGGGATGACGTGCGCTTGAGATGCATCGGTATTTCCCCAAAGAGGAAGGGATGATGCA
>LR738715.1:626669988-626718749 GCA_902687465.1 Secale cereale | reverse complement strand
AGTAATAGAAGCGCAATCAGGGGCTATAATAGACGTGCAATCACAGGCTAATATACTAGAATGTTGCTCCTGTTGTAACACACATTCAATTATCTAATCCAAGTTAATCTCTACTTACATAAAATGAACGCAAGGTTCATGTCGCTCACTTTCATCCAACCTCTCTATTTATGGCCCCCTTATTTTTTTTTCATATCTGATTTTTCTCCCAAATAATAATATTCTTTGGTAAGTCTTTTGTACCCATTCCATTAGATAAACGTCAATGCCCACATTGCATCAGGATCCAAAAGAAAGTGGAAAATACAACCAAGTCACTGACTTTTGCAAAGAGAACCCCATACGAAGAACAGGAAATGCAACCTGGTCCAAAATAGCTTTTGAACGGCACTGAACTCGCCGACGCTGAGGACGAGACCACTTGGTCCGTCGAGCCCTCCACAACGGATGCCATGGACACCAAACTGAAGTTGCGCTGCCTCGCCGGCTCCCCTTATGGCAACATGGTCGGGAGGAAGAAAGGAGGCCGCCCTACGGCAATAGGAATCAGCGGCTCATCGGTGAGGACCAGAGCCGTAGCCTCCCCATAACCACCGCTGATGATACGCATGAAGGCCAACAACATCTTCGCCGCTCCACAACTCTGATGAGCCAGAGAACCTCCCGAAGTTAGGGGATGACGTGCGCTTGAGATGCATCGGTATTTCCCCAAAGAGGAAGGGATGATGCAGCACATCGACGGTAAGTATTTCCCTCAGTTATGAAACCAAGGTTATCGAACCAGTAGGAGAACCACACAACACTATGTAAACGGTACCTGCACACAAATAACAAATACTTGCAACCCAACTTGTTAAAGGGGTTGTCAATCCCTTTCGGGTAACGGTGCCAGAAATTGACGTGTTGACGGGATACAATTGTAGTAGATTGAAAGATGGAAATAAAACACAATAATGTATTTTTGTGTTTTTGATAATATAGATCTGAAAATAAAAGTTGCAAATAGAGGAAAAAGCAAATGGCAATATAGATCGGAAAGTACATGATAGGAAAATAGACCCGGGGCCCGTAGATTTCACTAGTGGCTTCTCTCGAGAAAATAGCATGCGGTGGGTAGACAAATTACTGTTGGGAAATTGATAGAAAAGCAAATAATTATGATGATATCCAAGATAATGATCATGTATATATGCATCACGTCCAAGATTAGTAGACTGACTCCTGCCTGCATATACTACTATTACTCCACACATCGACCGCTATCCAGCATGCATCTAGTGTATTAAGTTCATAGAAAAAACAACGCAATAAGAACGATGACATGATTTAGACAAGATCTATTCATGCATGAATAGACCCCATCTTTGTATTCTTAATAGCAACGATACATGCGTGCCTTGCTGCCCCTTCTGTCACTGAGGAAGGACATCGCAAGATCGAACCCATCACAAAGCACCTCTTCCCATTGCAAAATAAATAGATCAAGTTGGCCAAACAAAAGCCAAATATCGAAGAAGAAATACGAGGCTATAATAATCAAGAATGGATATTAAATCAAGGCAAATCTGATCATAAACTCATGATACGTCCATTTTGCATCATGCTTCTATATTGATATTTATTGCACTATGGGCAGTTATTACATATTATAGCACAATACTTATGCCTTTTCTCTCTTATTTTACAAGGTTTACATGAAGAGGGAGAATGCCGGTAGCTGGAATTCTGGACTGGAAAATGAGCAAATATTAGAGACCTATTATGCACAACTCCAAAAGTCCTGAAACTTCATGGGAGCAAGTTTTGGAATATATAAAAAATATTGGGCGAAAAAAGCATCGGAGGGGGCCCACCAGCCAGCCACAAGGGTGGAGGGTGCGCCCCCCATCCTTGTGGGATCCTTGGCAGGCCTCCAAATCCCATCTTCTGCTATATGGTGTGTTTTGACCTGGGAAAAAATAGAAGGAAGCTTTCGGGACAAAGCGCCGCCGTATCGAGGCGGAACCTGGGCGAAACTAATCTAGAGCTGCGGCATGGCTGTTCTGCCGGGGACACTTCCCTCCGGGAGGGGGAAATCGAAGCCATCGCCATCACCAATGATCCTCTCATCGAGAGGGGGTCAATCTCCATCAACATCTTCACCAGCACCATCTCCTCTCAAACCCTAGTTCATCTCTTGTATTCGATCTTTGTCTCAAAACCTCAAATTAGTACCTGTGGGTTGCTACTAGTGTTGATCACTCCTTGTAGTTGATGCTAATTGGTTTATTCACTGGAAGATCATATGTTCAGATCCTTAATGCTATTCAATACCCCTCTGATCATGAACATGAATATGCTTTGTGATTAGTTACATTTGTTCCTCAGGACATGGGAGAAGTCTTGTTATAGGTAATCATGTGAATTTGGTATTCGTTTGATATTTTGATGAGATGTATGTTATCTTTCCTCTAGTGGTGTTATGTGAACGTCGACTACATGACACTTCACCATTATTTGGGCCTAGGGGAAGGCATTGGAAAGTAATAAGTAGATGATGGGTTGCTAGAGTGAGAGAAGATTAAACCCTAGTTTATGCGTTGCTTCGTAAGGGGCTGATTTGGACCCATATGTTTCATGCTATGGTTAGATTTATCTTAATTCTTCTTTCATAGTTGCGGATGCTTGCGAGAGTGGTTAATCATAAGTGGGAGGATTGTCCAAGGAAGGGCAGCACCCAAGCTCCGGTCCACCCACATATCAAATTATCAAAGTAACGAATGCTTGGTTACTTTGATAATTTGATATGTGGTGCTGATTTTGACCCATATGTTTCATGCTCACTGAAATTATCAAAGTAACGAATGCTTGGTGCTGATTTGGACCCATATGTTTCATGCTATGGTTAGATTTATCTTAATTCTTCTTTCATAGTTGCGGATGCTTGCGAGAGTGGTTAATCATAAGTGGGAGGATTGTCCAAGGAAGGGCAGCACCCAAGCTCCGGTCCACCCACATATCAAATTATCAAAGTAACGAATGCAAATCATATGAGCATGATGAAAACTAACTTGACAACAATTCCCATGTATCCTCGTGAGCACTTTGCTTTATATAAGAGTTTGTTCAGGCTCGTCCTTTGCTACAAAACGGATTGGGCCACCTTGCTGCATCTTAGTTACTTTTTTCACTTGTTACCCGTTATGAATTATCTTACCACACAACTATCTGTTATCGATAATTTCAGTGCTTGCAAACATTACATTGCTGAAAACCGCTTGTCATTTCCTTCTACTCCTCGTTGGGTTCGACACTCTTACTTATTGAAAGGACTATGATAGATCCCCTATACTTGTGGGTCATCAAGACTCTTTTCTGGCATCGTTTCCAGGGAGTGAAGCTCCTTTGGTAAGTGGAATTTGGCAATGAAACATTTATATAGTGTGCTGAAATTTACTGTCACTTGTTACTATGGAATATAATCCTTTGAGAGGTTTGTTCGGGGTATCTTCACCCCGACCAGAAGAGCAAAGAGTTTCCCCTCAACCTACTGCACCTACTGAAAATATTTACTTTAAAATTCCTTTGGGTATGATAGAGAAACTGCTAGCTAATCCTTATGCAGGAGATGGAACATTGCATCCCGATTTACACATAATCTATGTGGATAAAGTTTGTGGATTATTTAATCTTGTAGGTGTGCCCGAGGATGTTGTCAAGAAGAAGGTCTCCCCTTTATCTTTGAAGGGAAAGGCATTGACATGGTATAGGATATGTGATGATATTGGATCATGGAATACAACCGATTGAAATTGGAATTTCATCAAAAAATTTATCCTATGCATCTAGTTCATCGTGATCAGAATTATATATATAATTTTTGGCCTTGTGAAGGAGAAAGTATTGCTCAAGCTTGGGGGAGGCTTAAGTCAATGTTATATTCATGCCCCAATCACGAGCTCTCGAGAGAAATTATTATTCAGAATTTTTATGCTCGGCTTTCTCATAATGATCGATCCATGCTCGATACTTCTTATACTGGTTCTTATATGAATAAGACTATTGAATTCAAATGAGATTTATTGGAAAGAATTAAATGCAACTCTGAAGATTGGGATCTCGACGAAGGTAATGAGTCAGGTATAAACCTTAAGTTTGATTGTGTTAAATCTTTTATGGATACCGATGCTTTTCATGAATTTTGCATTAAATATGGACTTGACTCTGAGATAGTAGCTTCTTTCCGTGAATCATTTGCTACTCGTGTTGATCTCCCTAAGGAGAAGTGGTTTAAATATCATCCTCCAATTGAAGTTCAAGTAGTTGAACCAATTAAAGTTGAAGAAGAAACTATTACTTATAATATTGATCCTATTATTCCTACTGCTTATATTGAGAAACCACCTTTTGCTGTTAGAATAAAGGATCATGCTAAAGCTTCAATTGTGGTTAATAAAAGTAATATTAGAGCACCTAGACCACCTGAACAAATTAAAGTTGAACCTAGTATTGCTATGGTTAAAGATATCTTGGCTGATAATATTGATGGGCATGTTATTTATTTTTGTGATGAAGCTGCTAGAATTGTCAAACCCGATAAAAAAGATAAACATAGACCGGTTGTTTGCATGCATGTTGTTTCTGCTAAAATAGGAGATCATTGTTATCATGGCTTATGTGATGTGGGTGGTAGTGTGAGTGCTATTCCTTTTAATTTGTATGAAGAAATTATGAATAAAATTGCACCTGCTAAGTTAGAAGAAATTGATGTTACTATCAATCTTGCTAATAGAGATACTATATCACCAATTGGGATTGTTAGAGATGTTGAAGTCTTGTGTGGGAAAGTAAAATATCCTACTGGTTTTCTTCTTCTTGGTTCTGCACAAGATGAATTTTGTCCCATTATATTTGGTAGACCTTTCTTGAACACTGTTAACGCTAGGATAGAGTGCGAGAAAGATATTATAACTGTCAGTCTAGGGGATATGTCTCATGATTTTTATTTCTCTAAATTTCATAGACAACCCCGTGATAAAGAATTGCCTAGTAAGGATGAAATTATTGGTCTTGCTTCTATTGCCGTGTCTCCTATTGATCCTTTAGAACAATATTTGCTAGACCATGAGAATGATATGTTTATGAATGAAAGAAGGGAAATAGATGAAATATTCTTTAAACAAGGGCCTATTCTGAAACACAATCTGCCTTTTGAAATCATTGGGGATCCTCCTCCACCCAAGGGTGATCCCGTGTTTGAGCTTAAACAATTACCTGATACTTTGAAATATGTTTATCTTGATGAAAAGAAGATATATCCAGTTGTTATTAGTGCTAACCTTTCAGAGCATGACGAAAAGAAATCATTGAAAACTTTGAAGAAGCACCGTGCTGCTATTAGATATACTCTTGATGATCTTAAGGGCATTAGTCCCACTTTATGCCAGCATAAAATTAAGTTGGAGCGCGATACTAAACCAGTTGTTGATCACCAACGCTGATTAAATCCTAAGATGAAGGAGGTGGTAAGAAACGAAATACTAAAGCTTCTAGACGCATGTATAATTTATCCTATTGCTAATAGTCAATGGGCAAGTCATGTCCATTGTCTCCCTAAGAAAGGAGGCATTATTGTTGTTCCTAATGATAAGAATGAATTGATCACGCAAGGAATTGTTACATGTTATAGAATGGTAATTGATTTTCGCAAATTAAATAAAGCTACTAGGAAAGATCATTACCCTCTACCTTTCATTGATCAAATGCTAGAAAGACTATCCAAATATACACACTTCTGCTTTCTAGATGGTTATTCTGGTTTCTCCCAAATACCTGTGTCAAAAGAGGATCAAGAAAAGAGCACTTTTGCTTGCCCTTTCGGTACTTTTGCTTATAGACGTATGACTTTTGGTTTATGCAATTCACTTGCTACCTTTTAAAGATGTATGACTGCTATATTCTCTGACTTTTATGAAAAGATTGTTGAGGTTCTCATGGATGATTTCTCCATTTATGAAACTTCTTTTGATGACTGCTTAAGCAACCTTGAACGAGTTTTCCAGAGATGCGAAGAAACCAACCTTGTCTTGAATTGGGAGAAGTGCCACTTTATGGTTAATGAAGGTATTGTCTTGGGGCATAATATTTTTGAAAGAGGTATTGAAGTTCATAAAGCTAAAGTAGATGCTATTGAAAAGATGTTGTGTCCTAAAGATATCAAAGGTATAAGAAGTTTTCTTGGTCATGCTGGTTTCTATAGGAGATTTATTAAAGACTTCTCTTAAACTTCTAGGCCTCTCACTAATCTCTTGCAAAAAGATGTTCCTTTTGTTTTTGATGATGTGTGTAGAAGCATTTGAAATACTTAAGAAAGCCTTGATTTCTGCACCTATTGTTCAACCACCTGATTGGAATTTACCCTTTTGAAATTATGTGTGATGCGAGTGATTATGTTGTTGGTGCTGTTCTAGGACAAAGTGTTGATAAGAAACTGAATGTTATTCATTATGCTAGTAGAACTCTAGACAGTGCCCAGAGAAATTATGCTACTACTGAAAAAGAATTCTTAGCATTTGTTTTTGCATGTGATAAGTTTAGATCTTATATTGTTGATTCCAAAGTAACTGTTCACACTGATCATGCTTCTATTAAATACCTTATGGAAAAGAAAGACGCTAAACATAGACTTATTAGATGGGTTCTCTTACCACAAGAATTTTATTTGCATATTATTTATAGAAAAGGAGCTGAGAACCCCATTGTAGATAACCTGTCTAGGTTAGAAAATGTTCTTGATGACCCACTACCTATTGATGATAGCTTTCCCGATGAACAATTAGCTGTCATAAGTGCTTCTCGTAATGCTCCCTGGTATGCTGATTATTCTAATTACATTGTTGCTAAATTTATACCACCTAACTTCACATACCAACAAAAGAAAAAGGTCTTCTATGATTTAAGACATTACTTTTGGGATGACCCACACCTTTATAAAGAAGGAGTAGATGGTGTTATTAGACTTGTGTGCGCGAGCATGAGCAGGGACATATCCTACGCAAGTGTCACTCCGAGGCCTATGGAGGATACCATGCTGGAGATAGAACTGCACACAAGGTATTGCAATCCGGTTTTTATTGGCCTACTCTCTTCAAAGATGCCCGTAAGTTTGTCTTGTATTATGATTTTAAACTTGCTCGTGAGAAGAGGTTATTTGACATTAGCTCACTTGATGAATGGAGAACCCAAGCCTATGAGAATGACAAGCTGTTTAAAGAAAAAGTTAAAAGATGGCATGACAAAAGGATACAAGAGCGTAAGTTTAACGTAGGTGATCATGTTTTGCTATACAACTCTCGTTTAAGATTTTTTGCAGGAAAGCTTCTCTCTAAATGGGAAGGCACTTACATTATCGAGGAGATCTATTGCTCCGGTGCCATCAAAATCAATAACACCGAAGGCACAAATCTGAAGGTGGTAAACGGTCAAAGAATCAAACACTATATCTCAGGTACTCCCTTAAATGTTGAGACCAATATAATTGACACCATGACACGGGAGGAATACATAAGGGACACTTTCCAGAACATTTCAGACTTCGAAAAAGGAATAGGTACGTGGTACGGTAAGTAAACCGACTCCAAAACATTTCAAATGACAATTTTTCTCCGTTTTGGAATATTTAAAAATTAGAAAAATTAAAAGTAGTCCAAAAAATACACGAGGCCACCACAAGGGTGGAGGGCGCGTCCTACCCCCTGGGCGCGCTCCCATCCTTGTGGCCACCTTGTGTGCCTCCCGGACTTCATTTTCTTGCACAATACTTCTTTTGGTCGGTAAAAAATCATTATATAATCTCCCGAAGGTTTTGACCACAGTACAACCACAGAATCCCATGTTTTGATTTTGAGTTGTTTCTGCAAAAGATTTAGAGCAAGATGTCGTCTGAAGAGTTGGTCGGGGAGAGTCGCATCTCTCATCCGACACCTGAGCACTTTGGGCCATCAACAGAAGAGGAGATGGAGGCCGACTTGAAGCGGATATATGCCATGGAGGAGGATCAAGAAGTTACCTCGCGTCTCCAAACTAAATTCATGCTAGAGGAACTTCAGAGCTCAACAATTCCAAACTCGGTCATACCTCCCAATGCTAGATTTCTCTCTTATGAAAATATGAAAAAGAGTGTAGCTTTTTCTCCCACAGCTAGGAAACATCCATGGGTGGATGGAGCTCTAGCCGTGATGGGTAAACTTCGCAAGCAAGTAATGGATCTTAAGCAACAAATTAATAAGCTTGAGGAAGAGAACCGTATCCTAAGGGGCATCATCCCCAAGAATATCACAACACCCCTTCCGAAGAAAGAATCATAAACACATGGGTATGGCACTCCCCTTGGCCACTACCAAGCTTGAAGGAGGTGCCTCGGTATCGTATCACCATCACACCTTTTATCTTTATCGTTTTTCTTAGTTCGACCCTTTTAATTATATCTTCTTCTAGTAGAATAAAGTTTCAATAAGAACGATGACATGATGTAGACAAGATCTATTCATGTAGGAATAGACCCCATCTTTTTATCCTTAATAGCAACGATACATGCGTGCCTTGCTGCCCCTTCTGTCACTGGGAAAGGACACCACAAGATCGAACCCATCACAAAGCACCTCTTCCCAATGCAATATAAATAGATCAAGTTGTCCAAACAAAACCCAAATATCAGAGAAGAAATACGAGGCTATAATAATCAAGAATGTATATTAAATCAAGGCAAATATGATCATAAACTCACAATTTATCGGATCCCAACAAACACACCATAAAAAGTCATTACATCAAATAGATCTCCAAAAGACCATTGTATTGAGATACAAAGAGAGGAGAAGCCATCTAGCTACTGCCTACGGACCCGTAGGTCTGAGGTGAACTACTCACGCATCATCGGAGAGGCACCAATGAGGATGATGAGCCCCTCCATTATTGTGTTCCTCTCCGATAGAGTGCCAGAATAGGGCTCTAGATTGGATCTCGTGGCTCTGGAACTTGCGGCGGCTGGAATAAAATTTCTTCGACTCCCCTAGGGTTTCTGGAATATTGGGGTATTTATAGAGCGAAGAGGTGGTGAGGGAGGCCACTGAGGTGGGCACAACCCACCTGGGCGCACCCTCGTGGGTTGTGCTCCCCTCGGAGCTCCCCTGGTACTTCTTCAGCCCATCTTGTGTCTTTTGGCCCAAAAAAATTCCACAAAAAGTTTCGCTGCGTTTGGACTCTGTTTGATATTGATTTTCTGCGATGTAAAAAACAAGCTAAAAACAACAACTGACATTGAGCAATATGTCAATAGGTTAGTCCCAAAAAATGATATAAAATAATTGTAAAACATCCAAGAATGATAATATAACATCATGGAATAATAAAAAATTATAGATACATTGGAGACGTATCAGGGAACGACGCTAACCTCACCGGAAGCTGGGATCCGATGAGGCAAAACCGCCACGAGACAAACGAAACATGGATCCTCCACTGGGGGCTCATCGCATCATCTCGCCTCGGGGCCTTAGCGAGCTTATTTACAAGGGCCTTGCCACATCTGTCTCCTCCACCATTCCTTCACCATGGAGGACCAGATGGTGCCCATTGATGGCTGCTCGCGAGCTCCAATGGAGACATCCTAATGCTAGCGTCATGACACCAGATTAGCACAAGGCCAAATGCCACCAAAGTCGAGCTAAACCTAAAACTACTATACACATAAGAGTGCTACTTCTCGAGCTTGCGTTGTTTTCCCTCGAAGAGGAAAGGGTGATGCAGCACAGTAGCGTAAGTATTTCCCTTAGTTTTTGAGAACCAAGATATCAATCCAGTAGGAGACCACGCACGAGTCCCTCGTACCTACACAAACAAATAAGAACCTTGCAACCAACGCAATAAAGGGGTTGTTAATCCCTTCACGACCACTTGCAAAAGTGAGATCGGATAGAGATAATAAGATAATATTTTTGGTATTTTTGTTATAGATTGAAAGTAAAGAAAGCAAAATAAAACAATGGCGACAGAAATTAGCAAGTTGACGGGAAACTAATATGATGGAAGATAGCCCCGGGGGCCATATGTTTCACTAGTGGCTTCTCTCATGATAGCAGATTTCTACGGTGGGTGAACGAATTACTGTCGAGCAATTGGTAGAAGAGCACATAGTTATGAGAATATCTAGGCATGATCATTGTATATATGCATCACGTCCATCACAAGTAGACCGAAACGATTCTGCATCTACTACTATTACTCCACACATCGACCGCTATCCAACATGCATCTAGAGTATTAAGTTCATAAGAACAGAGTAATGCCTTAAGCAAGATGACATGATGTAGAGGGATAAACTCAAGCAAAATATGATATAAACCCCATTTTTTATCCTCGATGGCAACAATACAATACATGCCTTGCTGCTCCTGCTGTCAGTGGGAAAGGACACCGCAAGATTGAACCCAAAGCTAAGCACTTCTCCCATTGCAAGAACTACCGATCTAGTAGGCCAA
This sequence comes from Secale cereale, assembly GCA_902687465.1. NCBI lineage: Eukaryota > Viridiplantae > Streptophyta > Magnoliopsida > Poales > Poaceae > Secale > Secale cereale. The sequence continues at coordinate 626,708,232 of LR738715.1, read as the reverse complement.
ACCAAACCGATAATTCAGAGAGACTTGCAAAGATATTTAAATCATGCATAAAAGAGTTCAGAAAAGAATCCAATATTGTTTATAGATAATCTTATCATAAACCCACAATTCATCGGATCTCGACAAACACACCGCAAAAGGAATTACATCGAATAGATCTCCACGAAGATCGAGGAGAACTTTGTATTGAGATCCAAAGAGAGAGAAGAAGCCATCTAGCTAATAACTATGGACCCAAAGGTCTGTGGTAAACTACTCACAACTCATCGAAGAGGCTATGGTGTTGATGTAGAAGCCCTACATGATCGATGGCCCTCCAGTGGAGCTCCGGAACAAGCCCCAAGATGGGATCTCACGGGAACAGAAGGTTGCGGCGGTGGAATTAGGGTTTCGTGGTGCTCCCCGATGGTTTCAGGGTACGTAGGTATATATAGGAGGAAGAGGCACGTCAAGGGAGCCATGAGGGGCCACGAGGGTGGGGGCGCGCCCCTGACCTCGTGGCCACCTCGTTCGCTTCCTGGCGTGTACTTCAAGTCTTTTGTGTTGATATTGTTCCAAAAATAACCCTCCCGAAGGTTTCATTCCGTTTGGACTCCGTTTGATATTCCTTTTCTGCGAAACACTGAAATAGGCAAAAAAAATAGCAATTTGCATTGGGCCCTGGGTTAGTAGGTTAGTCCCAAAAATAATATAAAGTGTATAATAAAGCCCATTAAACATCCAAAACAGATAATATAATAGCATGGAACAATACAAAATTATAGATACGTTGGAGACGTATCAAGCATCCCCAAGCTTAATTCCTGCTCATCCTCGAGTAGGTAAATGATAAAAACAAAATTTTTAATGTGGAATGCTACCCAACATAATTCTCAATGTAATTTTCTTTATTGTGGCATGAATGTTCAGATCTGAAAGATTCAAGACAAAAGTTTAATATTGACATAAGAATAATAATACTTCAAGCATACTAACAAAGCAATTATGTCTTCTCAAAATAACATGGCCAAAGAAAGTTCATCCCTACAAAGTCATATAGTTTGGCTATGTTCCATCTTCATCACGCAAAATAGTCAAATCATGCAAAACCCCGGTTTCAGCCAAGCAATTGTTTCATACTTAAATTTTTTCAAACTTTTTCAACTTTCATGCAATACATGAGCGTGAGCCATGGATATAGCACTATAGGTGGAATAGAGTGGTGGTTGTGGAGAAGACAAAAGAGGAAGATGGTCTGACATCAACTAGGCGTATCAATGGGCTATGGAGATGCCCATCAATAGATATCAATGTGAGTGAGTAGGGATTGCCATGCAACGGATGCACTAGAGCTATAAATGTATGAAAGCTCAACAAAGGAAACTAAGTGGGTGTGCATCCAACTTGCTTGCTCACAAAGACCTAGGGCATTTGAGGAAGCCCATCGTTGGAATATACAAGCCAAGTTCTATAAAGAAAATTCCCACTAGTATATGAAAGTGACAAAACAAGAGACTCTCTATCATGAAGATCATGGTGCTACTTTGAAGCACAAGTGTGGACAAAGATAGTAGCATTGTCCCCTTTTTTTTTCTTTTCTTTTTTGGGCCTTTTTTTCTTTGGCCTTTGTCCCTTTTTTTCTTTGGGACAATGCTCTAATAATGATGATCATCACACTTCTATTGATTTACAACTCAAAGATTACAACTCGATACTAGAACAAAGTATGACTCTATATGAATGCCTCCGGCGGTGTACCGGGATGTGCAACGAATCAAGAATGACATGTATGAAAAATTATGCATGGTGGCCTAGCCATAAATACGATGTCAACTACACGATCATGCATGGCAATATGACAATGATGAAGCGTGTCATATGAACAGAACGGTGGAAAGTTGCATGGCAATATATCTCAGAATGGCTTTGGAAATGCCATGATAGGTAGGTATGGTGGCTGTTTTGAGGAAGGTATATGGTGGGTGTATGGCACCGGCGAAAGTTGCGCGGTACAAGAGAGGCTAGCAATGGTGGAAGGATGAGAGTGCGTATAATCCTTGGACTCAACATTAGTCATAAAGAACTCACATACTTATTGCAAAAATCTACAAGTCATCAAAACAAAGTACTACACGCATGCTCCCAGGGGAAGGGTTGGTAGGAGTTAACCATCGCGCGATCCCGACCTCCACACAAAGGATGACACTCAATGAAATACCTCATGCTTCAAATTTGCCACATAACGGTTACCATACATGCATGCTACGGGACTTGCAAATCTCAACAAAAGTATTTCTCAAATTCACAACTACTCTACTAGCATGACTCTAATATCACCATCCTCATATCTCAAAACAATCATCAAGTATCAAACTTCTCATAATTTTCAATGCACTTTTATGAACATATTTATTATACCCATCTTGGATGCCTATCATATTAGGACTAAATTTATAACCATAGCACATTACCATGCTGTTCTAAAAGACTCTCAAAATAATATAAGTGAAGCATGAGAGATCAATAATTTCTACAATATAAAACCACCACCGTGCTCTAAAAGATATAAGTGAAGCACTAGAGCAAAACTATCTAGCTCAAAAGATATAAGTGAAGCACATAGAGTATTCTAATAAATTCCAATTCATGTGTATCTCTCTCAAAAGGTGTGTCCAGCAAGGATGACTGTGGTAAACTAAAAAGAAAAATACTCAAATCATACATGACGCTCCAAGCAAAACACATATCATGTGGTGAATAAAAATATGATCTCAAGTAAAGTTACCGATAGACGAAGATGAAAGAGGGGATGCCTTCCCGGGGCATCCCCAAGCTTAGGCTTTTGGTTGTCCTCGAATTTTATCTTGGGGTGCCTTGGGCATCCCCAAGCTTAGGCTCTTACCACTCTTTGTTCCATAGTCCATCAAATCCTTAACCAAAACTTGAAAACTTCACAACACAAAACTTAGCAAAATTTTCATGAGCTCCGTTAGTGTAGGAAAACAAACAACTTTTAAGGTAATGTAATGAACTCATTCTTTGTTTATATTGGTTTTAAACCTACTGTATTCCAACTTCCCTATGATTCATACCCCCCGATACTACTCATAGATTCATCAAAATAAGCAAACAACACACGAAAAACAGAATCTGTCAAAAACAGAACAGTCCGTGGCAATCTGTAACTTTCGGATACTTATGTAACTCTATTTTTTTTGAAATAAATTGGTGGACTTGGGTAATTTGTCTATTAATAATCTGCAAAAATAATCAACTTAAAAGCACTCTCCAGTAAAAAATGGTAGCTAATCTCGTGAGCGCTAAAGTTTCTGTTTTCTACAGCATGATCGTATAAACTTCACCCAATTCTTCCCAAAGGTCCTACTTGGCACAAACACTAATTAAAACACAAAACCACATCTAACCAGAAGCTAGATGAATTATTTATTGCCAAACAGAAGCAAAAGCAAATAAAATAAAATTGGGTTGCCTCCCAACAAGCGCTATCATTTAACACCCTAGCTAGGTATGATACAAGAATAGATCTAGGTATTGCCATCTTTGGTAGGCAATCCATGAGTGGCTCTCATAATAGATTCATAAGGTAATTTGATTTTATTTCTAGGAAAGTGTTCCATGCCTTTCCTTAACGGAATTTGGAATCTAATATTTCCTTCCTTCATATCAATAATTGCACCGATCGTTCTAAGGAAAGGCCTACAAAGAATAATATGACATGTAGGATTGCAATCTATATCAAGAACGATGAAATCTACGGGCACATAATTCCTATTTGCAACAAAAAGAACATCATTAATCCTTCCCATAGGTTACTTAAATCCGCAAGATGCAAATTTAAAGAGCAATCATCAAGTTCATGGAAACCTAGCATATCACACAAAGTTTTTGGAATTGTGGAAACACTTGCACCCAAATCACACAAATCATAGCATTCATGATCTTTAATTTTAATTTTAATAGTAGGTTCCCACTCATCATAAAGTTTTCTAGGGATGGAAACTTCTAATTCAAGTTTTTCTTCATAAGATTGCATTAAAGCATCAACTATGTGTTTGGTAAAAGGTTTATTTTGACTATAAGAATGCGGAGAATTTAGCACGGATTGCAACAAGGAAATACAATCTATCAAATAGCAATTATCATAATTAAATTCCTTGAAATACAAGATAGTGGGTTCATTGCTATGTAAAGTTTTGACCTCTTCAATCCCACTTTTAAGAGTTTTAGCATCAAGATCTAAAAACTCCGAATCATTGGGATGCCTTTTAACTAAAGTAGACTCATCTCCAGTCCCATCTTTATCAAGATTCATACCAGAAAACAAGGATTTAATAGGAGACACGTCAATCTCTTTCAGATCTTCATATTTATTATCTAGATCTTCCGGTTTAGCAGCCATCTTATTAACTAAGGTGGCTTACTTATCTGAGATTTGGGCTATTAAGTTCTCAAGATGAGAAAAATGAGATTTCACACCATAAAATTCTTTAGACATATCATCAAGCTCTTTATTCATGTACTCCATAAAACTTTTCTATTCTTTCAGATCGTTTCTAAAGAAATTATTATGCTCAAATTGCAACGTCATAAAACTTCTAACATTGTTTTCAATCTCTTCCAGCCTCTTAGGGTGAGGATCAACACTACTAGCTGGAGCCATTGTGGCGAACAAGCAATCCAACACACAAGCAGACAAGAAGCAAGCGAACGAAAAAGGGCGAATAAAATGGCAAGGGTGAAGTGGGTGAGAGGAAGACGAGAGGCAAAAGGCAAATAATGTAATGCGAGGGATAAGTGTTTGTGATCGGTACCTGGTATATGACTTTTGCGTAGATCTCCTCGGGAACGACGCCAGAAATTCTTCTTGCTACTTCTCAAGCTTGCGTTGTTTTCCCTCGAAGAGGAAAGGGTGATGCAGCACAGTAGCGTAAGTATTTCCCTCAGTTTTTGAGAACCAAGGTATCAATCCAGTAGAAGACCACACGCGAGTCCCTCGTACCTACACAAACAAATAAGAACCTTGCAACCAACACGATAAAGGGGTTGTCAATCCCTTCACGGCCACTTGCAAAAGTGAGATCTGATAGAGATGATAAGATAATATTTTTGGTATTTTTGTTATATATTGAAAGTAAAGAAAGCAAAATAAAACAACGGTGATAGAAATTGGCAAGTTGACGGGAGACTAATATGATGGAAGATAGACCCGGGGGCCATAGGTTTCACTAGTGGCTTATCTCATGATAGCAGATTTGTACGGTGGGTGAACAAATTACTGTTGAGCAATTGATAGAAGAGCGCATAGTTATGAGAATATCTAGACATGATCATTGTATATAGGCATCACGTCCGTGACAAGTAGACCGAAACGATTCTGCATCTACTACTATTACTCCACACATCGACCGCTATCCAACATGCATCTAGAGTATTAAGTTCATAAGAATAGAGTAACGCCTTAAGCAAGATGACATGTTGTAGAGGGATAAACTCAAGCAAAATATGATATAAACCCCATCTTTTTATCCTCGATGGCAACAATACAATACGTCCCTTGTTGCCCCTGCTGTCACTGGGAAAGGACACCGCAAGATTGAACCCAAAGCAAAGCACTTCTCCCATTGCAAGAACAACCGATCTAGTAGGCCAAAACAAACCGATAATTCGAAGAGACTTGCAAAGATATTTAAATCGTGCATAAAAGATTTCAGAAAATCTAATATTGTTCATAGATAATCTTGATCATAAACCGAAAATTCATCGGATCTCGACAAACACACCGCAAAAGGAATTACATCGAATAGATTTCCACGAAGATCAAGGAGAACTTTGTATTGAGATCCAAAGAGAGAGAAGAATCCATCTAGCTAATAACTATGGACCCGAAGGTCTGTGGTAAACTACTCACAACTCATCGGAGAGGCTATGGTGTTGATGTAGAAGCCCTCCGTGATCGATGCCCCCTCCGGTGGAGCTTCGGAATATGCCCCAAGATGGGATCTCATGGGAACAGAAGGTTGCGACAGTGGAATTAGGGTTTCGTGGCGCCCCCGATGGTTTCAGGGTACGTAGGTATATACAGGAGGAAGAGGCACGTCATGGGAGCCACGAGGAGCCCACGAGGGTGGGGGGCGCGCCCCTACCCTCGTGGCCACCTCGTTCGCTTCCTGGCATGTACTCCAAGTCTTCTGTGTTGATATTGTTCCAAAAATAACTCTCCCGAAGGTTTCATTCCGTTTGGACTCCGTTTGATATTCCTTTTCTGCAAAACACTGAAATAGGAAAAAAACAACAATTTGCACTGGGCCTTGGATTAGTAGGTTAGTCCCAAAAATAATATAAAAGTGTATAATAAATCCCATTAAACATCCAAAATAGATAATATAATAGCATGGAACAATAAAAAACTATAGATACGTTGGAGACGTATCAAAGAGCACCGGGCTGCTCCCCCATATCCACTCCGGCCAGCAACAACAGCGGTGCAGATCCGGGGTCGGGCCGTTCCTGAGCTCATGGGAGTGACTCTCAAGGAGAAAAGAGGAGAACGGTCGAGACAAAGGATAAAGGAGAGTTTGTGTTGACCATTCTTTGGCAAGTCAATGAATTCTTATCAAATAAGTCCTTAACACTAAGATGGCAGCTAAATCATGGCAATTACATACAAAAACTTCCTAAGATTTTAGCGCAGCCATTTAATAGTAGACATGCAATCACGAGGTGTAATACACGTGCAATCATAAGCTAATCTACTAGAATGTGTATACTCTTGTTGTAACCACATGTAATTATCTAGTCCAATTTAAGTGAGAGTACAGCAAGATGAAAGCACCATACATTTGTTGGGGAACGTAATATTTCAAAAAAATTACCTACGATCATGCAAGATCTATCTAGGTAGCAACGAGCGGGAGAATGTGTCCACGTACCCTCATAGACTGGAAGCGGAAGCGTTTAGTAACGCGGTTGATGTTGTCGAACGTATTCATGGTCCAACCGATCCAAGCACCGAATGTACGACACCTTCCCGTTCAGCACACGTTCATCTCGATGACGTCCCACAAACTCTTGATCCAGTTGAGCGTTGTGGGAGAGTTTCGTCAGCACGACGGCGTGGTGACGGTGATGATGAAGTTACCGGCACAGGGCTTCGCCTAAGCACTCCAACGATATGACCGAGGTGTGTAACTGTGGAGGGGGGCACCGCACACGGCTTGCAAATAAACTTTTGTGTCTATGGGGTGCCCCTCCCTATGTATATAAAGGAGGGAGGGAGGAGGAGGTGGCCAAGGAGGAGGGCGCGCCAAGTGGGGAGTCCTACTCCTAGGAGTAGGACTCCCCTATTCCTAGTAGGAGTAGGAGAGGGGGAAGGGAAGGAGAGGAGGAGAAGGAAAGGAGGCGGCGCCGCCCCTCCCCCTAGTCCAATTTGGACTAGGCTTGGGAGGGCGCGCAGCCCAGCCCTAGCCATCCCTCTCTCTCTCCCCTAAATCCCATTAAGGCCCATATACTCCCCGGGGGGTTCCGTTAACCTCCCGATACTCCGGAAAATGCCCGAACTCATCTGAAACCTTTCCGGTGTCCAAACATAACCTTCCAATATATCAACCTTCATGTCTCGACCATTTCGAGACTCCTCGTCATGTCCGTGATCACATCCGGGACTCCGAACAACCTTCGGTACATCAAAACACATAAACTCATAATACCAATCGCCATCGAACGTTAAACGTGCGGACCCTACGGGTTCGAGAACTATGCAGACATGACCGAGACTCGTCTCCGGTCAATAACCAATAGCGGAACCTGGATGTTCATATTGGCTCCCACATATTCTACGAAGATCTTTATCGGTCAAACCGCATAACAACATACGTTGTTCCCTTTGTCATCGGTATGTTACTTGTCCGAGATTCGATCGTCGGTATCATCATACCTAGTTCAATCACGTCATCGGCAAGTCTCTTTACTCGTTCTATAATACATCATCTCGTGACTAACTCATTAGTCTTTTGTTTGCAAGGCTTATTATGATGTGTATTACGGAGAGGGCCCAGAGATACCTCTCCGACACTCGGAGTGACAAATCCTATTCTCGATCTATGCCAACACCACAAATACCTTCGGAGACACCTGTAGAGCATCTTTATAATCACCCAGTTAAGTTGTGACGTTTGATAGCACACAAGGTGTTCCTCCGGTATTCGGGAGTTGCATAATCGCATAGTCATAAGAACATGTATAAGTCATGAAGAAAGCAATAGAAGAAAAACTAAATGGTCAAGTAGCTAAGCTAACGTATGGGTCTTGTCCATCACATCATTCTCCTAATGATGTGATCCCGTTGATCAAATGACAACTCATGTCTATGGTTAGGAAACATAACCATCTTTGATTAACGAGCTAGTCTAGTAGAGGCATACTAGGGACACTCTGTTTCGTCTATGTATTCACACATGTATCAAGTTTCCGGTTAATACAATTCTAGCATGAATAAAAGACATTTATCATGATGTATAAGGAAATATAAATAACAACTTTATTATTGCCTTTAGGGCATATTTCCTCCAGCCTCCCACTTGCACTAGAGTCAATAATCTAGATTACATTGTAATGATTCTAACACCCATGGAGTCTTGGTGCTGATCATGTTTTTCTCGTGGTAGAGGCTTAGTCAACGGGTCTGCGACATTTAGATCCGTATGTCTCTTGGAAATTTCTATGTCTCCTTCCTTGAATTAATCGCGGATGAAATTGAAGCGTCTCTTGATGTGCTTGGTTCTCTTGTGATACTTGGATTCCTTCGCCAAGGCTATTGCTCCAGTGTTGTCATAAAATATTTTCATTGGACCCGATGCACTAGGTATTACACCTAGATCGGATATGAACTCCTTCATCCAGACTCCTTCATTTGCTGCTTCTGAAGCAGCTATGTACTCCGCTTCACACGTAAATCCCGCCACGACGCTCTGCTTGGAACTGCACCAACTGACAGCTCCACCGTTCAATAAAAGAACATATCCGGTTTGTGACTTAGAGTCATCCAGATCAGTGTCAAAGCTTGAATCGACGTGGCCATTTACGACGAGCTCTTTGTCACCTCCATAAACGAGAAACATATCCATTGTGCTTTTCAGGTACTTCAGGATGTTCTTGACCGCTATCCAGTGATCCACTCCTGGATTACTTTGGTACCTCCCTACTAAACTTATAGCAAGGCACACATCAGGTCTGGTACACAGCATTGCATACATGATAGATCCTCCGGCTGAGGCATAGGGAATGACTTTCATTGTCTCTCTATCTTCTGCAGTGGTCGGGCATTGAGTCTTACTCAACTTCACACCTTGTAACACAGGCAAGAACCCTTTCTTTGACTGATCCATTTCAAACTTCTTCAAAACTTTATCAAGGTATGTGCTTTGTGAAAGTCCAATTAAGCGTCTTGATCTATCTCTATAGATCTTGATGCCCAATATATAAGCAGCTTCACCGAGGTCTTTCACTGAAAAATTCTTATCCAAGTATCCTTTTATGCCATCCAGAAATTCTATATCATTTCCAATCAACAATATGTCATCCACATATAATATCAGAAATGCTACCAAGCTCCCACTCACTTTCTTGTAAATACACGCTTCTCCAAAAGTATGTATAAAACCATATGCTTTGATCGTATATTCCAACTCCGAGATGCTTGCACCAGTCCATAGATGTATCACTGGAGTTTGCACATTTTGTTAGCACCTTTAGGATCGAAAAAACCTTCTAGTTGCATCATATACAACTCCTCTTTGAGGTATCCATTAAGGAATGCAGTTTTGACATCCATTTGCCAGATTTCATAATCATAAAATGAGGCAATTGCTAACATGATTTGGACAGACTTAAGCATCGCTACGGGTGAGAAAGTCTCATCGTAGTCAACTCCTTGAACTTGTCGAAAACCTTTCGCAACAAGTCGAGCTTTGTAGACAGTAACATTACCATCGGCGTCAGTCTTCCTCTTAAAGATCCATTTATTTTCAATGGCTTGCCGATCATCGGGCAAGTCAACCAAAGTCCACACTTTGTTCTCATACATGGATCCCATCTCAGATTTCATGGCCTCAAGCCATTTTGTGGAATCTGGGCTCATCATCGCTTCCTCATACTTTGTAGGTTCATCATGGTCTAGTAACATGACTTCCAGAACCGGGTTACCGTACCACTCTGGCGCGGAACGCACTCTGGTTGACCTATGATGTCTACTACGAAACCTTCTTCTTGTAGACATTGTTGGGCCTCCAAGTGCTGAGGTTTGTAGGACAGTAGCAAATTTCCCTCAAGTGGATGACCTAAGGTTTATCAATCTGTGGGAGGCGTAGGATGAAGATGGTCTCTCTCAAACAACCTTGCAACCAAATAACAAAGAGTCTCTTGTGTCCCCAACACACCCAATACAACGGAAAATTGTATAGGTGCACTAGTTCGGCGAAGAGATGGTGATACAAGTGCAATATGGATGGTAGATATAGGTTTTTGTAATCTGAAAATATAAAAACAGCAAGGTAGCAAGTGGTAAACATGAGCATAAACAGTGTTGCAATGATAGGAAACAAGGCCTAGGGTTCATACTTTCACTAGTGCAAGTTCTCTCAACAAGGATAACATAATTGGATCATATTACTAGCCCTCAACATGCAACAAGGAGTCACTCCGAAGTAACTAATAGTGAGGAACAAACGAAGAGATTATGGTAGGGTACGAAACCACCTCAAAGTTATCCTTTCTGATCGATCTATTCAAGAGTCCGTAGTAAAATAACACGAAGCTATTCTTTCCGTTCAATCTATCATAGAGTTCGTACTAGAATAACACCTTAAGACACAAATCAACCAAAACCCTAATGTCACCTAGATACTTCATTGTCACCTCAAGTATCCGTGGGCATGATTATACGACATGTATCACACAATCTCAGATTCATCTATTCAACCAACAGAAAGTACTTCAAAGAGTGCCCCAAAATTTCTATCGGAAAGTCAAGACGAAAACGTGTGCCAACCCCTATGCATAGATTTCCAAGGTCACAGAACCCGCAAGTTGATCACCAAAACATACATCAAGTGAATCAATAGAATACCCCATTGTCACCACAGGTTTCCCACGCAAGACATACATCAAGTGTTCTCAAATCCTTAAAGACTCAATCCGATAAGATAACTTCAAAGGGAAAACTTAATCCATTACAAGAGAGTAGAGGGGGAGAAGCACCATAAGATCCAACTATAATAGCAAAGCTCGCGATACATCAAGATCGTGCCGTCTCAAGAACACGAGAGAGAGAGAGAGAGATCAAACACATAGCTACTGGTACATACCCTCAGCCTCGAGGGTGGACTACTCCCTCCTCGTCATGGAGAGCACCGGGATGATGAAGATAGCCACCGTAGAGGGATTCCCCCTCTCCAGCAGGGTGCCAGAATGGGTCTAGATTGGTTTTCGGTGGCAATAGAGGCTTTCGGCGGCGGAACTCCCGATCTAGGTTATTTTTCGGAGGTTTCAGTATATATAGGAGGTGTTGGAGTCGGGGCCAAGTAAAGGGGGTCTTCAGGCTGTCCACGAGGCAGAGGGGCGCGCCCCCCACCCTCGTGGGCAGCTCGTGGATCTTCTCGTCCCCCTCCGGCACTTCCTGTTTTGGTCCAAAAACGTCCTCCGTTGAGTTTCAGGTCAATTGGGCTCCGTTTGATATTCCTTTTCTGCGAAACCCTAAAACAGGAGAAAAACAGAAACTGGCACTGGGCTCTGGGTTAATAGGTTAGTCCCAAAAATCATATAAAAGTGTATATAAAAGCCCATAAAACATCCTAGAAGGATAATATAATAGCATGGAACAATAAAAAATAATAGATACGCTGGAGACGTATCAACCTACGAGGTTCAATAGTAACTTGATCTGAAGTTTCATGATCATCATCATTAGCTTCCTTGCTGATTGGTGTAGGAATCACTGGAACTAGTTTCTGTGACTTACTACTTTCCAATTCGGGAGAAGGTACAATTACCTCATCAAGTTCCACTTTCCTCCCACTCAATTCTTTCGAGAGAAACTCCTTCTCTAGAAAGGATCCATTCTTAGCAACGAATATCTTGCCTTCAGATCTGTGATAGAAGGTGTACCCAACAGTTCCCATTGGGTATCCTATGAAGACACATTTCTCCGACTTGGGTTCGAGCTTATGAGGTTGAAGCTTTTTCACATAAGCATCGCAGCCCCAAACTTTAAGAAATGACAACTTGGGTTTCTTGCCAAACCACAGTTCATAAGGCGTCGTCTCAACAGATTTAGATGGCGCCCAAATTAACGTGAATGCAGTTGTCTCGAAAGTATAACCCCAAAACGATAGTGGTAAATCGATAAGAGACATCATAGATCGCACCATATCTAATAAAGTACAGTTACGACGTTCGGACACACCATTACGCTGTGGTGTTCCGGGTGGCGTGAGCTGTGAAACTATTCCACATTGTTTCAAATGAAGACCAAACTCGTAACTCAAATATTCGCCTCCACGATTAGATCATAGAAACTTTATTTTCTTGTTACGATGATTCTCTACTTCACTCTGAAATTCTTTGAACTTTTCAAATGTTTCATACTTGTGCTTCATCAAGTAGGTATACTAATATCTGCTCAAATCATCAGTGAAGGTTAGAAAATAATGATACCCGCCGCGAGCCTCAACATTCATCGGTCCACATACATCAGTATGTATGATTTCCAACAAATCAGTTGCTCGCTCCATTGTTCCGGAGAACGGAGTTTTAGTCATCTTGCCCATGAGGCATGGTTCGCAAGCACCAAGTGATTCATAATGAAGTGATTCCAAAAGTCCATCAGCATGGAGTTTCTTCTTGCGCTTTACACCAATATGACCAAAATGGTAGTGCCACAAATAAGTTGCACTATCATTATCAACCTTGCATCTTTTGGCTTCAATATTATGAATATGTGTATCACTACGATCGAGATCCAACAAGAATAGACCACTCTTCAAGGGCGCATGACCATAAAATATATTACTCATATAAATAGAACAACCATTATTCTCCGATTTAAATGATGTAAGGGCATATTTCTCCCTAAGTAGTTTTGGTGATTGATGACAATGCTTTTGCGGACTGATCGTGTGCTCTAAGCTCATACAGGTATATCTCCTTTATGGCACAAGACGATTGCTTGCCCCTCGGATTCTATGAAGGACCGTGTTTTCTTTTTGCTCCCTGTCGGTGGCATTGAGTAATAGGAAAGCCGTACTATTAAGAGGGGGTCCGCGTCGAAAAGGTTTGGGTAGAATCAACACGTACACATCTTCCTCCCACACTTCCTTTCCTTGCTTCTCTGGAGGTCCAACCGGTTATCTTTCGTTGTGGCAAATCTATGGTTTCTGTACTGATCAACTGCCTAGCATGCGGTAGTACCGCTCTGCCAAGCGGTAGTACCGCGCAGGTACACGGTAGTACCGCTTGCCGACACGGTAGTACCGCTCCCGCGGTAGTACCGCGTCCCCAGAGCGGTAGTACCGTGTATCTGGCCCTGGCGCTGAGTCTAAGTATAGAAGTGGATGCGGAAGTAATTTTTTACTTCCGCATACAACGCGGTAGTACCGCTTAACTTAAGCGGTAGTACCGTGTCGCGTTTTGCTACTTCCGTTTCCCCCTGCGGATGTAGCCACGGATGTAATTTATTTCATCCGTGGTTGTCTTTCAGGTTGCAATCTTTTGCCTATGCGGTAGTACCGCTTCCCAAGCGGTAGTACCGCTCAGCCAGCGGTAGTACCACAACTCATGCGTGGTACTACCGCTCTCTGCGGGCTGAAACCTCCAATAACGGTTGGATTTGTCCCCCCACTATATATAGGGGGTCTTCTTCTCCAAGAAGACTTACCTCTTCCCCCACTACTCCATTGTTGCTCCAAAAGCTCCATTTCCGCCCGATCTCTCTCCCTAGCCAATCAAACTTGTTGATTTGCTCGGGATTGCTTGAGGAGGCATCGATCTACACTTCCACCAAGAGATATTTGATTCTCCCCACTAATCCCTTGCGGATCTTGTTACTCTTGGGTGTTTGAGCACCCTAGACGGTTGAGGTCACCTCGAAGCCATATTCCATTGTGGTGAAGCTTCGTGGTTTGTTGGGAGCCTCCAAGTTGTGGAGATTGCCCCAACCTTGTTTGTAAAGGTTCGGTTGCCGCCTTCAAGGGCACCACTAGTGGAATCACGGCACCTTGCATCGTGTGAGGGCGTGAGGAGAATACGGTGGCCCTAGTGGCTTCTTGGGGAGCATTGTGCCTCCACACCGCTCCAACGGAGACGTACTTCCCCTCAAAGAGAAGGAACTTCGGAAACACATCCTCGTCTCCTCCGGTTCTACTTGTGGTTATTTCTTACCTTTACTCTTGCATGCTTTACTTGTTTAATTCCTATAGCATGCATGTGTAGTTGTTGTGCTTCTTTATATTAGTTGTCTTCCTAGTAGAATATCTAGACAACTTATTTTGTCGCTTAATTTTAAGTGGTTAAGAAAAGCTAAAAATTGTTAGTTGCCTATTCACCCCCCCTCTAGTCAACCATATCGATCCTTTCAATTGGTATCAGAGCCTCGTCTCTTTTAAAGGACTTTACCGTCCGAAGAGTATGGTTGACAACGTAGTCGAGACGGAGGACCATTCCGATGGAAATCCGTCCTTGCCTACGGTAGATGGGGGAGCCTCGGTCACTCGTGAGGAGTTCAATGTGGCCTTGACCACATTGAAAGAATCACTAGCGAGCGAGGTCAAAGGCATGTTTAAAGAAATGTTTGAGGGGCTTAAATTATCCACCTCACCGTTGGAAGTGGGTCGTCCCGCTACCAACGTGTCAGAGGCTAATCCCGACAAGGGAGAAGCTAGTAGTGAGCAAGCCCCGGTCACTAAGCATGGAAGTGGGAAATTTGCCCAATCTCCTCCGCCTACTCACTATGGAGGACCCGTTCCCACACCGCATTTAAATTCTGTCGGGCCCCCTCCTAAGTTCGTTAAAAATACTGATTTTGCTACTTGGGTGTTTCGTTTCAAACGTCATATTAATCATTGTTCCACTAACCTCTGGAGAATCATTGAGCAAGGTTTTTATCCGTATGATCCCGACAACATGACTCCAAGAGAAACTGCCGATCATCAGTTCAACGAGTCCGCACTTTGCATTCTTCAAGACTCAATCCCTCCTGAAGACATTGCTCATCTTCGTCCATTCACTGTGGCCAAGGAAGCATGGGAGCATGTTGGCACAATGTACAAGGGAAGCACAAGCATTCAACGCTCCAACTATGAAGTGGTGCAAGATGAAGCTGATGAGTTTGCAATGATCGAGGATGAAGATCCTCGTGAACTTTATCGAAGATTAACTATTCTTGCAGTGTCTCTTCGAGATCATGGCAGTAAGGATACGGATGACAATTGGATCAAGCGCAAGTTCCTCAAGGCCATGATGCCCTATCACAAGGCCATGTCCTCTGTGATTCGTCAGAGACCGGACTTCCACACTTTATCCTCAAATGAAGTGTTGGATGAATTTGTTGCCGTGAGGATCCTTGACGTTACCGCCGACAATGCGGTCCTAAGAGCTCAACGATCCAAGAAGCCTAATCTTGCTCTGAAGGCCAAGGCTTGTGTGGAAGAGGATGAAGTTGAAGATGATGATGAGTGCTGCCCCGAGGACACCAAATATGCCTATCACGAGCACATGGCTCTTGCTTCTAGGCAATTCTGGGGCAAGAAGAACTCAAGGTCCAACTTTAACAGGAACAACTCCAGTGGGAACAAAGGGAAGCAACGAGTAAGGACATGCTTCAACTGTGGAAATGTAAGCCACTTCGTTGCGGATTGCCCATATGAGAAGAGAGAAGACATTGGAGGCAAGCTTATTTGGAAGGACAAGTCAAAGTCCTATCCCAACAAGAACAACTTCATCAAGAAGACTCCTCCGAAAGTGTTGGTGGCTCAAGAAGAATATGTGGAGGATGATGACAATGATGAAGAGGATGAGGTGACCACTATGGCCACAATTGCAATTGCTACCACTCCGCACTCATCTCTCTTCAACTCACCCAACGAGAACATCACCGCCAAGTGTCTTATGGCCAAGGCCACCAACAAGGTAACCCCGATCATCAATTCTACTATCTCTTATAACCCCTCATTAACTAATTGTATTGATGAGGGTGAGGGTAGTAAGGAGGGAGAAAATGAATTTGATGTGTTCATAAAAAATCTCAAGGGCAAATCCAAGAAGCATGTGGTTGCTCTCTTGGAACAACTCGGTGAGGCCAATGACATTATTGAGGCTCACGAGGAAACCATTACTAAAATGGAAGGGCATAGTCGAGACTATGCCGATGAGATATCGGATCTCTCTAACGCTCTAGAGGAGGAGCGTGGTCTTCTTTTGGCTCTTGAGGAGTCACACAACGATGATCATGCTAAATTAAAGAAAGATCTTGATCATGCTCTAGTTGTCTCTCGTGTCCTTAACTCTGAGAAGGCAAAACTTGCGGTTGACCATGCTAAACTCAAAGAGGAGTTTGACATACTTGACAAGGCTCACAAGGCCTTGAAAGGAATGCATGCTACTCTCAAGGAGTCTCATGATCAACTCCAAGTTTCGCTAACCAAGGAAAAGGCTATTTTTCCTCGCATGGTTTTAATTGATAATGCAAATGCTACTAACCCATGTTGTGAGCATGTGCATCTTGTTGAAGAGAATGCCGAATTGAAGAAGCAACTTGAGAAAGGCCTTGTGACTTGCATACAAGGTGAGAAGAACCTCAACGCCCTTTTGAGCAATCAAAAGGAAGTTGTGGCAAAGGAAGGAATTGGGTTTGTTCCTAAGCCCAAGAAGAAGAAGAATGACAAGACAAAGCAACCACCCCCTCTCCGACAATCCTTTGTGAAAGAAGGAGAGGGCACGTCAACCAAGAAGAAAAATGGTGGTGTCAAGAAAAACTCCACCACACCCTCAAACATGGCCGGCGATTTTAATCCTTCATATGTTTTATGCCGTGCTAGTGATGCCATGTGTTTGCTAAATTTGTTGGTTCTTCTTATGAGTACATTGAATGGTCCATTTGGGTTCCTAAGACCCTTGTCACTAACCTCAAAGGACCCATTACCAAATGGGTTCCTAAATCCAAGCATTGATCTATTGTAGGGGTTTGCTTCCGGTGGGGGATCATGGTTGCTCGATAGCGGAGCCACAAATCATATGACCGAAAGAAAAGACTTGGTGGTGGACGTGCATCTCGGTTCATCTATGGCCACCAACGTCGTATGGGGTGATGCTTCATCTTCTAAGGTATTGGGACTTGGCAAGGTTGTTGTCTCTCATGATCTCACGATCGAGAAAGTCATGCTTGTTGAGTCCCTTGCATACAATTTACTTTCTGTTCGCCAACTCGCACTCATGGGCTTTGCTACATTCTTTGATATTGATTCTGTGGCCCTCTTGTGGAGCAAGACTCTTAAAGTAGCCTACGTTGGGCATGTCGAGAACGGTCTCTATGTGGTTAACTTCTCGAAGCAACCCACTAAGGTCGCGACATGCCTAATGGCTAAAGTTGATGTGGGATGGCTTTGGCATCGCCGTTTGGCCCACGTCAATATGAGATCTTTGCAAAGTCTTCTCAAGGGGACCATGTCCGAGGACTAACAAATATTAGCTTTGCCAAAGATCGTGCTTGCAGGGCGTGCATTGAAGGAAAATTACATGAGAAGGCTCACCCTCCCACGACTATCATCTACTCAAAGAGACCTCTAGAGCTCCTTCACATGGATCTCTTTGGGCCTCCCACTTTTGATAGTCTTGGGGGTAGGAAATATTGCTTGGTGATTGTGGATGATTACTCAAGATATACCTGGGTATACTTCTTCAAGAAGAAGAGTGAGACCCAACAAACCGTCATCAACTTTGCAAATGAAGCTCAACGACAACATGAAGCAAAGATTTTGATGATCAGAAGTGACAATGGCACCGAGTTCAAGAACTACACCTTGGATGAGTTTCTTGGTGATGAGGGGATCAAACATCAATATGCCGCCCCATATACCCCTCAGCAAAACGGTGTTGCGGAGAGAAAGAACCGAACCTTAATAGATGCTGCAAGAACCATGATGGCTGAATTCAACTCTCCATACAACTTTTGGGCCGAAGCCATCAACACCGCTTGCCATGCATCAAATTGTCTCTATCTTCGCAAAGGCTTGAACAAAACTCCGTATGAGATTCTTACCGGTAACAAGCCCAATCTCAAGTACTTCCGGGTGTTCGGGTGTAAGTGTTTCATTCTTAAGAAAGGTGTTCGTTTGTCTAAATTTGAATCTAGAGCTCATGAGGGCATATTTGTTGGTTATGCTACAAACTCTCATGCTTACTGTGTCCTCAACAAGTCCACCGGACTCATAGAGGAGACGAGTAACGTAGAGTTTGATGAAAATAACGGCTCCCAAGTGGAGCAAAGTGGTACTTGTGATACAGGTGATGAAATTCCTCCTCAAGCCATAAGAAGAATGGGTGTTGGATATATCCTACCCGTTGAGGAACCCCTTGTGGCCGAAGGAGAAGGACAATGTTCCACTCAAGTGGAACCATCACCATCCCAAGACCCACACGCTTCCGAAGAACAAAGTGAAGGCCCTCAGCCTGATGAACAAGGCCAAGTGCAAGATCAACCTCAAGTTGGTGAAGAACCACCAATTGATGCACAAGGCCAAGTTCAAATTCCCGAGCAAGATCAAGGTCAAGAGGAAGCTCAAGATCAAGATCTTGCTCATGA
Organism: Secale cereale; assembly: GCA_902687465.1. Lineage (NCBI taxonomy): Eukaryota > Viridiplantae > Streptophyta > Magnoliopsida > Poales > Poaceae > Secale > Secale cereale. Next base: position 626,689,385 of record LR738715.1, on the reverse strand, counting down.
TGACGCTCCAGATGATCAACTCAATGCTCCTCAGTTATCACTTGAAGAGCAATTAGAGCGTCGTGCTGCAAAAGTTGCCTCCAGGCTTGCTTCCAACGAGCATCACATCGAGAACATTTTAGGAAGCATCAAAAGGGGGGTAAGCACTCGTAGACAATTAGCAAACTATTGTGCTCATCAAGCTTTTGTCTCCTTTGTTGAACCTAAGAAGGTCTATGAGGCGCTCGAAGACCCTGACTGGCTCAATGCCATGCATGAAGAACTCAATAACTTCGAGCGCAACAAAGTGTGGCGTCTGGTGAAGACCAAAGGAGAACCATAATGTCATTGGAACCAAATGGATCTTTAAGAACAAGCAAGATGCCCATGGCATTGTCATCCGCAACAAGGCACGTCTGGTGGCTCAAGGCTACTCCCAAGTCGAGGGTATCGACTACGGTGAAACCTTTGCCCCCGTTGCTCGTCCTGAATCCATTCGTTTGTTGCTTGCTTATGCTTCCCATCATAATTTTAAATTACAACAAATGGATGTGAAAAGTGCATTTCTTAATGGTCCCATTAATGAGTTGGTGTACGTTAAGCAACCCCCGGGGTTCGAGGATCCTAAGTTCCCCAATCATGTGTATCAACTTGATAAGGCACTCTATGGCCTTAAACAAGCCCCACGAGCGTGGTATGAGCACCTTACCGAGTTGTTACAAGATCGTGGGTTTGAAATTGGGAAAATCGACCCCACTCTTTTTACTAAGAAGGTCAAAGGGGAGCTGTTTGTATGCCAACTATATGTTGATGATATTATCTTTGGTTCTCCTAACAAAGCTTTCAATGATGAGTTCGCCGCACTCATGACCACACATTTTGAGATGTCCATGATGGGAGAGTTAAAGTACTTCCTTGGATTTGAGATCAAACAATGAAGAGAAGGCATTTTCATCAAACAATCCAAGTATACTCAAGACATGCTCAAGAGGTTCAACCTTAGTGATGTCAAGCCGGCTACTACTCCAATGCCAACCAAATGCCAACTTGACATTGATCCCAATGGTAAAGCGGTGGATCAAAAGGTATATCTGTAGGATCGAAAGTATGTCTAGAGGGGGGGTGATTAGACTACTTGTAAATATAAATTTTTTGCCTTTTGATCATGAACAGTTTTTGGCAGATTCACAATTATGATCAAGTCAAGCATCACCCTACACATGCAATTCTAGAGTATAAGCAGCGGAAAGTAAATTGCACATGTAGTAAATAGAGGTGGAGAAGAGCAAACACAATTTGGAGACGCGGTGATTTTTCCCGTGGTTCCGATAGGTGGTGCTATCGTACATCCACGTTGATGGAGACTTCAACCCACGGAGGGTAACGGCTGCGCGAGTCCACGGAGGGCTCCACCCACGAAGGGTCCACGAAGAAGCAACCTTGTCTATTCCATCATGGCCTACGCCCACGGAGGGCTAGCCTTACTCGGGGTAGATCTTCACGAAGTAGGCGATCTCCTTGCCCTTACAAACTTCTTGGTTCAACTCCACATCTCGATGACGGAGGCTCCCAAGCGACACCTAACCAATCTAGGAGGCACCACCCTCCAAAAGGTAATAGATGTTGTAGATGATGATGAACTCCTTGCTATTGTGCTTCAAATGATAATCTCCCCAACACTCAACTCTCCTCACTGATATGGCTGTGGTGGAATAAAGGATTGAGTGGAAAGCAACTTGGGAAGGTTAGAAATCAAGTTTCATATGGTAGGAATGGAGCAACTTGATCTCAACACAAGGGTAGGTAGTTCTCTTCTCAGAAAGTGTAAGGTAGGAGTGGTAGTTCTTTCTGATGGCTCTCTCCACGAATGAAGAGGGGGTGGAGGGGTATATATAGCCTCCACACAAAATCCAACCGTTACACACATAATTGAGCAATCTCGGTGAGACCGAAGTGGAAACTCGGTCAGACCGAAAGTTCAAATATAGTGAACGTTGGGGTTTTCGGTGGGACCGAAAATACCATCTCGGTTTGTCCGATTTGAGTCAAGATAGGAACTTGCCAGTTTCGGTGAGACCGAAATCATCAACTCGGTTATTCCGAAATGATGTCAAACGGTTACAGAAGCTTGGCAGCCCGTATTTCGGTGAGACCGAACTCAAACTCGGATTGACCGATTTTTCTAGGGTTTGGCTTATGGCTGAGGTGGTTCATCTCGGTGGGACTGAGTTTGGAAAATCGGTTTGTCCGAGATTACTTATGAGTGTGTATTGTAGTGAAAGTTGCTGATAGTTGAAGGAGATATATCACTAAGCACTTGAGCAACCAGATCATCAACACAACCTCATCCCCTTTTAATAGTATTGGCTTTTCCTATGGACTCAATGTGATCTTGGATCACTAAACCAAAAATGGAGTCTTGAGCTTTTGCCAATGCTTGCCTTAGCATTTTGAGGGGTTCACTTCTTCAGTCATTGCCATACCCATATCACTGAACTTCTCTGAAATGATTCTCAAGTAGCTATTAGTTCAATGATATATATGTTGTTATTAATTGCCAAAACCACCCGGGGATTAGTTGCACTTTCAATCTCCCCCTTTTTGGTAATTGATGACAACATATAGATCAAAGCTTCGACAAAGGATATAATCAATGAATAATATCGTCGCTTTGAGAAGTATGTGATAAGCAAGAGCTCCCCCTAAATTTGTGCATTATTTAAAATTTGCGTTTGAATGCAAATGTACAATCAATTAGGATCATGGGTCACTCTTCCATGTCACATACGTCTTGGTGGAGCGCACAAAATGATAAGAATGAATAACATGCACCCAAACACCAAGACAAGAGTAAATAGCCATACAAGATAGGGATAGCATATGATAAGCATTAAGCACACATTAAAGCATAGTATGACTAAGCACTCATTAAAGTAGCATCAAACGTAGTATCAAGCACACTGAAAGTTTCGAAAGACCAAAAGAACCAAAAGTATCTCGAAGAAACCACAAAAGAACGAAAGAGCGCTCTCTCTCTCGAAGCCCTATGATCTATACAATTTCTCCCCCTTTGGCAACAAGTTACCAAAAAGTTTGCAAAAGCATAGAGCTAAACGTCACTGTGGGCTCTGCTGGCGGCTCCTGTCTGGGTAGATGTCGGAGTAGATATGACGGCATCGGCGAAGACTTCAGCTGATGTCTGCGCTGGAGGAGTGGATACTGGAGCTGTGGCTGGAGTGACTGCTGGAGCTGTAGGAGGTGCTGAAGTGGTAGTCCTGGAGTCAGTCACTGGGATAGCAGCTGATCGGGATCCTCTGGGAACCGGAGCAGTCTGGCGATGAGAGTCCTAGACTAGGTCATCCTGCATGAGCTCTGCCCTGTCCTGCCTTGCTTCCTCCATGTCTGCCTCAAGCTTGTTGACAGTCACCTGAAGTTCAGTCAGCTTCACGTCCAGAGCGTGGATCTTGTCGTCAACAATCCTCTCTAGGCTCTCCTGAGATTGTTCAATGCTGGCCAGGCGTTGTTCAACCCTCTGGGTAGCTTCAAGAATCTGCTCTCCGAAGCTCTTTGGTTTAGCTGCTGCTGCTGCCGCCTCTTTATCAGCTTTGGCTTTCTTAGCAGCTTCTATCTTGGCTTGACCTTCAACCGAAGTTGGATCCCCCTCGTCCATCACAACAACATTATCTTCATGCTCTGGCTGCAGTGGTAAGTGCTTCCTATCCAACATGAATTTGCCCGTGCCAAACTTGGCATTGATAAGCATCTGAATCTGTGGGGCAAATCCACATGACCTCTTCTGGTCAGCTGCAGTCCTCTTAATGGTCTCTACCATTAAGTCCATCACCTTGAAAGGTGCCTTCTCATCAAGTATGTGCAGCATGTTGATAGAATAGCCTCTAATCATGCGATGATCTCCAGACTTGGGCATCAAGGTATGCCTCAAAATAGTGTTAGTGGTAGGAAGACCTGCCTGGAGATAGTACACTGAGCCAAGCTTCCAACCTTCCAAATCTGCTGCGGGGATCTCCTTGTACATGTTCTTCATGGAATCATGGTTCTTCTTGGGAATCCCATAGACATCAATGTCGTCCTCTCTTTGCACTGGAGCATTCAGAAGTTCTGCCCATTCTTCAACAGACGAAGAAAACCTTTGACCTTCAGTCATCCAGGTGATCTTCCCATCAGGATAGAAGTGGGCTGTGGCATAGAACTGCATAATCATCTCATCGTTCCAATATGTCAGTTTCTGACCCACAAACTCATCAACTCCACATGCAGTGAAGCTTTCATGCACATGGTGAAAGAAGTCTCGGTGCTCTTCACTGTCAATGTACTTCCAGTCAACGTATCTGGTATCTGCAACAATAGGCTTCTTGTCCATCAACACAGTCTCATAGAAGTCATGCTGCTCTCTGGTGTGGAATCTGGGGTCCACAGCAGTCCTTCTCCTCACGGCATATGGATCAGACTGTCTCCATAGCCTGAGACCTCTATCTTTCCTTGCCTTCATATCCTCGGCTTGAGGATGAGCATCGTTGTGGAGTGACAGTTTTGGACGGAGCTTCAGCAACACATGTTCTTCTTCAGACTCAGACGGTGGCACATCACCCTTGTTCTTCTCAGATGCTGGAATGTTCCTGGTTGTCCTCTTGGGCTTGGCAGTAGGCTTTGCTGGAGCTGCCTTGGCTTGAGCAGGCTTCTTGGGCTTTGAAGTGGCTCCAGCCCTAATAGCATCACCCATGAGTTTAGCCTTCTGAGGAGGAGGCTGGGGTGCATCTTCTTCTCCTTCTTCAACTGCTGCATCTGCATGAGGTTCAGCATACACAACTCTCTTCCTCTTGGAAGTTTTCTTCACTTTACTTGGGGCTGGCTCTTCCAAGTTCAGCTTCTTGGCAACAGCTGATTGCTTGACCTTGCTGGTGCCTTTCTTTGACTGATGCCCTTGGTGCTCTTTGGCAACAACTTTTCTCTTGGGCTTGGAGGACACTTCTTCCTCAGCTACAAAATCAGAATCTTCATCATCTGAGTTCCTCTCCTTTCTGGTTCTGGTGGCTGCAGGAGGCAAGCCACTAGGTGTACTCCTCTCACCATCATCAATAGGGCTACTAGCCTCAGGACTAGTATTTGCCTCAGGAATCTCTGCAAAAGGTGACTCAGACCTGTTCTGGCTGTCACTGGTATCTGACATAGCTGACAACCTGTGAATAGATAAGGTATAGGCAGAGTAGAAGAGTTATCACAAACTGCAGAAGATTTTACAAGCAAAATGAGTTCAAATCTTAGTTTTAAGTTTTCACAGAATGCATTTCGGTCAAACCGATTTTCAGTTTCGGTGAATCCGAAGTGTATAACAGAAACTTAACACACCACTTTTGGTCAGACCGAAATGGGTTTCGGTCCTGCCGATAAACTAGGGTTTCACTACAACTGTACTTCGGTCACACCGATTTGCACGACTCGGTTAGACCGAAAGTGCAGTGCAATGGCCAGAGGCCGAATCGGTCACACCGAAAATTTAAAACCGGTTTCACCGAGATGTGTTCCGTGGAAACCTAAACCTAAGAATTTTACTCGAAACTAGAACCGATCTGGTGTTAAGGAATTTTCAATCGTGGCCAGATGTAGGGCAAACCAATCGTGCAATGAATCAGATGGGAAGCACGAGAGGGATCGAGACTCACCCTAACTTGGTGGAGTCCCTCTACGGCGGCAACGGCGCGGAGGAGAAGACCGTTGACGGCGGCGGAGACCTGCGGCGAGGGCGCACATGCGACGATGGCGACGATCCGGAGATCAGGGCGACGGCAGCAGGGGACGTGGGAGCGAAAACGTTTGAAGGATTAATCAACGCGCGCTGCCCTCGGTATTTATATCCCCTTGCTGTCAGTGGGACCGAGTTGAAAAACTCGGTGACACCGAGATGGATAACTGCTGTGCAGTTACGCATATCGGTCACGCCGAGATTTAGAACTCGGTTTCACCGAGATGAAACCTAGATCAGTCTAAGTGATTTCGGTTTGACCGAGTGGGAGAAGTTGGTCTGTCCGAAATTTACTTAGAAGGTTTTGGAAGTCAGCCTTAGACGGATCGGTGGCTCCGAGTGCTCCTCACTCGGAGGGTCCGAAAATGACTTGTTCAAAGTTTGTGATATGAGCATGAATAGAATTTGAGACAAGAAACCATAGATAGCTAGGGGAGGTACTTAGGCATTCTTGTCCATCCATTTGGCCAGAAAAATCAAAACAACCAAAACAACAAATGGATGTCCTCGAATGGATAAAATCATGCATTCAACATGCTCACACAATAAGATAGCAAATGAAATATGTGTCAAACATGCACAACCAAAAACTCTAGCTACTAGCACACAATTTGTCGATGACTAGGTCATCTATATATGAGTATTTTGACTTAGGAGCCAAATGAGAACATTTGATCATAGGTCATACTCATCGTTTAAGCACAAGTGGGGTTACCACTTTTACATAAAGCATTGATGTGTTCACATCATTTGGAGATGCTTTAACTCAATTTTTAGAGCAAAGCTCCCCCTAGATGTGAGAACCCCTTTTAAAGGGTCAAACTAACCTTGGGTTGTCGTAGAAGACTTCATGTAGATGTTGAAGATGTGGATGCTCAATGTTGATGTAGATCATCAAGAGTTGGGAGCTATCCTTTGGATTAGGGCACTTTCAATACCTACATGGGTTAGTCCCACAAGGAACAAACAAGGATATCCATAGACATAGATTGAAGTTCACAAAAGATGATGTCCATGAAAGCAATGATTACCTTGTTCCTTGACTTACCAACAAGAGGGTTTGTGACTCCATGAACTAGTGCATGATGTGGAAGTTGATTGCACAAGTTGCCAAAATGAATATGAGTGAAGTATGTTGGCGGAGTCACCCTCAAGAACCTTCTAGTTCTTCTTCTTCGGGATCCACATCATCTTGATGGGAATCCTTGGGGTTGTAGTTGAGCTTGACGAAGTAGAACTTGATGTGTCCTTGGGAACCCACTTGACCATGGCTTGAGGTGCTTCAACGAATGCATCAATCTCCTCTTGAAGCTTGTCCTTGGCTTTTAGCTTGTGGTCTTGTGGTGGAAGGTCATCTTGAGCTTGTTCCACATTGGAAGAAGTAGGATCATACTTCTCCTTTTGAGAAACAAACTGTGGAGTAGGGTATTGACCTTCTTCCCACTCAACACTTTCGGCGTTGAACTTTCGCTCAAAACCAATTCCTTGATTCTTCCGGTGCCTTCCTTGTTTGCGAACAATTTCCTCAAAGTTCTTGCTTCCGGCAAGACTCTTGTAGACACCTTTCTCTATGATTTCCTTCAATAAGCTATTCTCTTGCTCAAGTGTAACTTGGCTTGAAACATTGTTAGTGGAATCAAGAGAACTACTAGAAGCAACAACATTAGATTTAACATGGTTATTGTTACTACTAGAGGAAGAATTTTTCTTATGCTTGTCATGCTTAGTCTTAATGGGTGGCAAGAAATTAGACAAGAGAAGTCGTTTGGCAAGATATGAAGAACTCTTCTTTCGAAGATCGTCATTGATCGCTTTTAGAAACTCATGTTCTTGCTCTAGAGTGAGCTTCTCGAAGCGTAGCTTCTCATGAGATCTTAGGAGCTCTCTATGATCTTCTTGAGTTGTTTCATGAGCTAACTTAAGAGTGTTTAGTTCTTTAGTTAGACGCTCAATCTCCTTCATAGCATTGTCATTCGACTCTTCTTGACTGTAAAGACTACTAGCATTTTCATCGTTACTAGGCTCACTAGATTTATCATGCAAGAGCTCATCTTCACCAAGCAAGTCATCCTCATCACTATTGAAGTCAAAGAATTCAGGGTGTGATACCTTGGGGCCTTTAGCCATGAAGCATCTTCCAATTCCCTCATTTGGTGAATCAAATAAGTCGTAGGAGTTGGAGTTGGAGGATACGAGAGCAAGACCGGCAACACCTTCATCTTGACTGTAGTCGGAGTCGGAGTGATAGCTTCCATCGGATTGATTGTCGGAGTCGGAGCCGGAGACCCATTCACCTACATGAGCTTGATGTCTTCTTCTTGTGTAGCTCCTTGATGACTTGTCTTTCCTCTCCGAATCCTTGCTTCTCCGAGAGGGTCTTCGTTCATAACGATCATCTCTACTCCTTCTCTCTTTCCGAGGTGACTCATCTCTTGATCTTCTTCTTGGAGATTCTTCTCTTCTCTTGTGGGGAGCCGTACACTCATTTGAGAAGTGTCCGGGTCTTCCACAATTGTAGCAGTTTCGATCACGACTAGAAGATCTCCTTTCATCATATGATCTAGACTTTGAGCTTCTCTCTTTGCCTCTATACTTGTAGAATTTGTTGAAGTTCTTAACCATTAGGCTTATCTCTTCATTGGAAACTAACTTGTCACTTGAGGTTGTGGGAGCATCACTTGTAGCTTTGTAAGCACCACTTGACTTGTTGTGAAGCTCTTCCTTATCCTTAAGTGTCATCTCATGAGCAACAATTCTTCCAATGACTTCAGTTGGCTTGAGAGTCTTGTAGTTTGGCATCATTTGGATCAAAGTGCACACGGTGTCATACTTTCCATCCAAAGCTCTTAGAATCTTCTTGATGATGAATCGGTCGGTCATTTCTTCGCTTCCTAAGCCGGCAATCTCATTTGTGATGAGAGCAAGCCTAGAGTACATTTCAGCGACTCCTTCACCATCCTTCATCTTGAACTTGTCAAGTTGACCTTGAAGAATATCTAGCTTTGATTCCTTCACAGACTCGGTACCTTCGTGCATTTCAACCAAAGTATCCCAAATCTCTTTAGCATTCTCAAGACGGCTGATTTTGTTGATCTCCTCGGGACACAAAGCATTGAAGAGAATGTCACAAGCTTGAGCATTGTTTTGCAACATCCGCAACTCTTCCGGTGTAGCTTCGCGATCCGGAACTTTTCCTTCCTCGAAGAATTCACCTTGCATACCAACACAAATAATGCCCCATGCGGCTGGGTTATGACCAAGAATATGCATTTTCATTTTATGCTTCCAACTAGCAAAATTTGTACCATCAAAGTAAGGACCTCTACGATAATTACCCTCACTAGACTCCATACTCTCCTAGGTTATGAAACCAAGCTTATGGAGTCCAATGCAATGGAAACCAAAACAATGGAGACCAAAGCTCTGATACCACTTGTAGGATCGAAAGTATGTCTAGAGGGGGGGTGATTAGACTACTTGTAAATATAAATTTTTTGCCTTTTGATCATGAACAGTTTTTGGCAGATTCACAATTATGATCAAGTCAAGCATCACCCTACACATGCAATTCTAGAGTATAAGCAGCGGAAAGTAAATTGCACATGTAGTAAATAGAGGTGGAGAAGAGCAAACGCAATTTGGAGACGCGGTGATTTTTCCCGTGGTTCTGATAGGTGGTGCTATCGTACATCCACGTTGATGGAGACTTCAACCCACGGAGGGTAACGGCTGCGCGAGTCCACGGAGGGCTCCACCCACGAAGGGTCCACGAAGAAGCAACCTTGTCTATTCCATCATGGCCTACGCCCACGGAGGGCTAGCCTTACTCGGGGTAGATCTTCACGAAGTAGGCGATCTCCTTGCCCTTACAAACTTCTTGGTTCAACTCCACATCTCGATGACGGAGGCTCCCAAGCGACACCTAACCAATCTAGGAGGCACCACCCTCCAAAAGGTAATAGATGTTGTAGATGATGATGAACTCCTTGCTCTTCTGCTTCAAATGATAATCTCCCCAACACTCAACTCTCCTCACTGATATGGCTGTGGTGGAAGAAAGGATTGAGTGGAAAGCAACTTGGGAAGGTTAGAAATCAAGTTTCATATGGTAGGAATGGAGCAACTTGATCTCAACACAAGGGTAGGTAGTTCTCTTCTCAGAAAGTGTAAGGTAGGAGTGGTAGTTCTTTCTGATGGCTCTCTCCACGAATAAAGAGGGGGTGGAGGGGTATATATAGCCTCCACACAAAATCCAACCGTTACACACATAATTGAGCAATCTCGGTGAGACCGAAGTGGAAACTCGATCAGACCGAAAGTTCAAATATAGTGAACGTTGGGGTTTTCGGTGGGACCGAAAATACCATCTCGGTTTGTCCGATTTGAGTCAAGATAGGAACTTGCCAGTTTCGGTGAGACCGAAATCATCAACTCGGTTATTCCGAAATGATGTCAAACGGTTACAGAAGCTTGGCAGCCCGTATTTCGGTGAGACCGAACTCAAACTCGGATTGACCGATTTTTCTAGGGTTTGGCTTATGGCTGAGGTGGTTCATCTCGGTGGGACTGAGTTTGGAAAATCGGTTTGTCCGAGATTACTTATGAGTGTGTATTGTAGTGAAAGTTGCTGATAGTTGAAGGAGATATATCACTAAGCACTTGAGCAACCAGATCATCAACACAACCTCATCCCCTTTTAATAGTATTGGCTTTTCCTATGGACTCAATGTGATCTTGGATCACTAAACCAAAAATGGAGTCTTGAGCTTTTGCCAATGCTTGCCTTAGCATTTTGAGGGGTCCACTTCTTCAGTCATTGCCATACCCATATCACTGAACTTCTCTGAAATGATTCTCAAGTAGCTATTAGTTCAATGATATATATGTTGTTATTAATTGCCAAAACCACCCGGGGATTAGTTGCACTTTCAATATCGCTCTATGATCGGATCCTTGCTTTACCTTTGTGCATCTAGACCGGATATTATGTTGAGTGTGGGAATTTGTGCATGGTTTCAAGCCTCACCTAAGGAAAGTCACTTTGTGGCTGTCAAGCGAATCTTTCGATATTTGGCTCATACCCCAAACTTTGGCTTATGGTACCCAAGAGGAGCAAATTTCAACCTTGTTGGCTTCTCTGATTCTGACTGGGCGGGAGACAAAGTGGATAGGAAGTCCACCTTGGGAGGGTGCCAATTTCTTGGTTGCTCTCTTGTCAGTTGGTCTTCCAAAAAGCAAAGCTGTGTATCTCTCTCGTCCATTGAAGCAGAATATGTGGCCGCTGGCAGTTGCTGTGCTCAACTCTTATGGATGAGGCAAACTTTGAAGGATTACGGTGTCACTTGTGACAAAGTGCCTCTTTGGTGTGACAATGAAAGTGCCATCAAGATTTCTCTCAACCCGGTGCTTCACTTCAAGACGAAGCATATTGAGATTCGGTATCACTTCATCCGGGATCACATAAGGCAAGGAGAGATCGAGCTTCACTACGTCAACACTCATGATAACCTTGCAGATATCTTCACGAAGCCATTGGATGAAGCAAGATTTCGCGAGTTAAGGCATGAGCTAAATATCATCGATTTGAGCAATGTGGTTTGACTCTGTGCACACACACCCCTCACACTCAATATAGCTATCTTGTCTAGATGTAGGCATGGACATAGGGGGAGTATTGTTCTCTCAATGAACTGTTCCTCCCCCCATTATGCATAAACTGACCAAGTCTTTATCATTTGCCATACATAGTTGGTTTAAATGCTTCAAGTCGAGTATTGATCATGGGCCCAAGGATAATTCTTCGCGGTGCCATATCTATAAACTCAAACATAGGTGGCCTCGGCCACCGCCCTCCTCTGAGGAGTTGTGTTGTTCACTTCGCTTGTGCGTGCGTTTGTTTTTCTTTCTCCTTTGCTTAAAGCCTCTTGTCAAATCGTGCAAGTTCTTGGAGGAGCGGTACTACCGTGCTTGTCTACGGTACTACCGCAAAGGGGTTACGGTACTACCGCTCGACCAGCACGGCAGTATTTATTTACTGCCGCTGGTAGGGCGGTACTACCGCCTGGCGAGCGGTACTACCGCGCAAGCGGTACTACCGCGATGACCGCGGTACTACCGCACATATCAGAACGTGTGGGGGTTATAAGCAGGCAGGGGGAGTTCCATCTCCCCCATACCCATTCACTCCTAACCCCCACGTCGTCCCTGTCTCTCTCTCTCTCAAGAACGCCGCCGGAGGACCTCACCGGATCTCCTCCCTCGGCCACTCGTCTCGCTTTCCGACCGGTGGGATCGTTCCCCACCACGTCCTCTTGCCATGGATGCAGGTTTCTCCCCTTTTCCCCTCTTCCTTTTGCCTTGCCTGAGTTTTTAGGGTTAGGGGAGATGCTTAGTGCTTTCTTGTGTTCTTCGTGATCTTATCCGTGGATGCTTAGGTTGTGGGAGAGTGTTTGTGATCCGGAAATATGCTTAGTGTTGTTGCTACGAAGTTACTATGATCAGCCGTAGTACCGTGTGAAGATCTTGTTGGTAGTTTCTAGATCTATTCTTCTCAGATCTGTTTTGTGCGGTACTACCGCTGGAGGACCGCGGTACTACCGCACGATGTAATCCAGATCTGATCTGACCTGAGCGGTACTACCGCTGTCCTCAGCGGTACTACCGCTTGGGCGGAAGTAAAATTTTAGTACTGCTTGCCGAGCGGTACTACCGCGACCCCATGCGGTACTACCGCTCCGCATGCAGCACTAATGTTTTAGTTCCGCCCCCTCGAACGGAAGTAAAATTTTAGTACTGCTTGCCGAGCGGTACTACCGCGACCCCATGCGGTACTACCGCTCCACATGCAGCACTAATATTTTAGTTCCGCCCCCTCGGGCGGAAGTAAAATTTTAGTACTGCTTGCCGAGCGGTACTACCGTGACTCGGTGCGGTACTACAGCTCCGCATACAGTACTAATATTTTAGTTCCGCCTATTCTTGCGGCAGTAAATTTTTACTACCGCAGCGTATGCGGTACTACCGCATGAGACGTGCGGTACTACCGCTTACCCTGCGGTACTAATTTTTTACTTCCGCAAGGGTCAGAAGTACTACCGCTTGGCTCATACTTTCTTCGTGGCATGTTCTCTTGTCTATTTCCCTTGGTTTCCTGTGTCTTTCGAGGCTTTGGCATTGATTCTTCTTGTCTTTGTGTTGTTGTGGTCTTGTGTTTGTGTTCTTAGGTGGTGGCTCAGGCTTTGAGGGTCGTCGTACCAACCCAGCTCGTGACACCGGTTCCAAGCGCCTGTGTACCCCAAGTGATGCGCCAGAGGGTTCCAATCCCCAGCGCCGGTACAAGACCTCAGCCAACAAGCGCAAGGAATCATCAATGTCTATGGAGGAAATGCCTGCTGGTGAGTTCATGGCTCGACGGAAGATCAACCCATATGGAGAACCCCGTGAGCACTTTCCTGGTGATGATGTCTTCTGGACCAAGCAACAGTATCGCATCTATCATGAGGTGCTCAAGACCAAGGCCAATCTGTATGTGGATGCTCACTGGATCGATGTGGAGCACATGAGGAAGGATACGAACATGGCATATTTTGCAGAAGCCCTTGACTTGATCGAGCTGCTGGGTCTGGAGCATATCATGACTTTCCAGCACGATTTTGACCCTGAGCTCATTGCGCAGTTCTATGCCTCTGTCAACTTTCAGGCCAAGGAAGATCGTCCCATGACTTGGATGACCAATGGTCACAAGTTGACCGCTACTTGGAAGGAGTTCATGGATCTTCTTCAGCTTCCCGATGAGGGTCTCCATCACCCTATTGGTTTTCGGCCTCACGCCAATCCTGAAGCAGCTAACAAGGACAAACTTCTTCCATTCTATGAGGCAAAGACCCTTGCTAGTGGTAAAACAACTTACGTGTTGAATCCCTTCCTGGACATCATGTATCGGATTTTTCGCAACACGCTGTTCCCTCGTGTTGGCGACAAGGACAAGGTTCATGCCTATCTGGTTGATATGCTTCTGATGTGTCAAGAGGCTCGCTCCTCCCAGGTTGTACCACTTGACATTTCCCACATCATGTGGAATGAGCTCCGGTTTGCCATCTACACTCGCAAGGTACCTATCTATGGTCCATTCTTATTTCTGCTCATCTCCAAGACTTGGGCGAAATTGTATCCAGAGGAGGAGTTGGAGGCCGACTGTTACCGCCATGATCCTATCAAGCTTCGCGTCAAGACTCGTTGGGCCAACACCACTACTCGTGCTCAGGTTGCTGCTGCCCAGATGGGCACTGAGGATGAGCCTGTGGAGGAGACTGCCGATGTCCGCTCAGGCAGATTTGCCCCCTCTTCTTCCTCTACCGTGGAGAAGCCTTCGTGGGCTAAGAAGCTCCAGCAGAAGATGAAGGCTCTCTTCTGCATGCAGGCTCAGGGGCAATACCGTGCTCATTTGACTGACAAGAAGACACGTCAGCGGGACAAGAAGATTCTGTCTTTGTATGGAGAGGAGGTTTCAAATGGATCGGAGGACATCATCACTCCAGAGGCTACCTGGATGGCTCGCCAGGGATACAAGTGGTCAGATTCTGATGAGGAGTATCAGCCAGAGCAGCAGGGATCTGATGATGAGTATCAGGAGGAGCAGCAGCAGGGGTTTGATGACGAGTATGACGACTGAGTTTCTCCCGGGCTGCCACCCATCTTCGTTTCCTCTTTTCCCCTTTGTGGTGTCTCAATGACAAAGGGGGAGAGTGATTTGCATTTGCCGTCTTGTGCTTGTTCGTGTGCCGTCTTGTGCTTGTTCGTGTGTTTCTTTTCGTTGAACTTGGTTTATTGTGCGTGTTTATGTGAGACAATCATATGGTGTAAGACATATGCCCCCGTATCGTTAAACTTATTATGATGTCCTTAATGTTTATCCTATGCAGTCAATGTTATATAGAGTATCTCGTGTGTAGATTATAGGGGAGCACTATACCTAGTATGTGTGCGGTGCAGTCCAAAGCACAATCATGTGAAGGCACACATACAGGGGGAGCTCACCTATACTCTAGGGCTTATATTGTTTACTCTATTATTTCTTCTCTGTGCAAATCTCGTGTTGTCATCAATACACCAAAAAGGGGGAGATTGTAAGGGCATATTTCTCCCTAAGTAGTTTTGGTGATTGATGACAATGCTTTTGCGGACTGATCGTGTGCTCTAAGCTCATACAGGTATATCTCCTTTATGGCACAAGACGATTGCTTGCCCCTCGGATTCTATGAAGGACCGTGTTTTCTTTTTGCTCCCTGTCGGTGGCATTGAGTAATAGGAAAGCCATACTATTAAGAGGGGGTCCGCGTCGGAAAGGTTTGGGTAGAATCAACACGTACACATCTTCCTCCCACACTTCCTTTCCTTGCTTCTCTGGAGGTCCAACCGGTTATCTTTCGTTGTGGCAAATCTGTGGTTTCTGTACTGATCAACTGCCTAGCATGCGGTAGTACCGCTTTGCCAAGCGGTAGTACCGCGCAGGTACACGGTAGTACCGCTTGCCGACACGGTAGTACCGCTCCCGCGGTAGTACCGCGTCCCCAGAGCGGTAGTACCGTGTATCTGGCCCAGGCGCTGAGTCTAAGTATAGAAGTGGATGCGGAAGTAATTTTTTACTTCCGCATACAACGCGGTAGTACCGCTTAACTTAAGCGGTAGTACCGTGTCGCGTTTTGCTACTTCCGTTTCCCCCTGCGGATGTAGCCACGGATGTAATTTATTTCATCCGTGGTTGTCTTTCAGGTTGCAATCTTTTTCCTATGCGGTAGTACCGCTTCCCAAGCGGTAGTACCGCTCAGCCAGCGGTAGTACCGCAACTCATGCGTGGTACTACCGCTCTCTGCGGGCTGAAACCTCCAATAACGGTTGGATTTGTCCCCCCACTATATATAGGGGGTCTTCTTCTCCAAGAAGACTTACCTCTTCCCCCACTACTCCATTGTTGCTCCAAAAGCTCCATTTCCGCCCGATCTCTCTCCCTAGCCAATCAAACTTGTTGATTTGCTCGGGATTGCTTGAGGAGGCATCGATCTACACTTCCACCAAGAGATATTTGATTCTCCCCACTAATCCCTTGCGGATCTTGTTACTCTTGGGTGTTTGAGCACCCTAGACGGTTGAGGTCACCTCGAAGCCATATTCCATTGTGGTGAAGCTTCGTGGTTTGTTGGGAGCCTCCAAGTTGTGGAGATTGCCCCAACCTTGTTTGTAAAGGTTCGGTTGCCGCCTTCAAGGGCACCACTAGTGGAATCACGGCACCTTGCATCCTGTGAGGGCGTGAGGAGAATACGGTGGCCCTAGTGGCTTCTTGGGGAGCATTGTGCCTCCACACCGCTCCAACGGAGACGTACTTCCCCTCAAAGGGAAGGAACTTCGGAAACACATCCTCGTCTCCTCCGGTTCTACTTGTGGTTATTTCTTACCTTTACTCTTGCATGCTTTACTTGTTTAATTCCTATAGCATGCATGTGTAGTTGTTGTGCTTCTTTATATTAGTTGTCTTCCTAGTAGAATATCTAGACAACTTATTTTGTCGCTTAATTTTAAGTGGTTAAGAAAAGCTAAAAATTGTTAGTTGCCTATTCACCCCCCCTCTAGTCAACCATATCGATCCTTTCAAATGAATAACCATCTCGCAACAAACAAGATCCAGATATAATGTTCATGCTTAATGCTGGCACCAAATACCAATTATTTAGGTCTAAAACTAATCCCGAAGGTACATGTAGAGGTAGCGTGCCGACGACGATCACATCGACTTTGGAACCATTTCCCACGCGCATCGTCACCTTGTCCTTAGCTAATCTTCGTTTAATCCGTAGCCCATGTTTCGAGTTACAAATATTAGCAACCGAACCGGTATCAAATACCCAGGTGCTACTACGAGCATTAGTAAGGTACACATCAATAACATGTATATCAAATATACCTTTGTTCACTTTGCCATCCTTCTTATCTGCCAAATATTTGGGGCAATTCCGCTTCCAGTGTCCAGCCCCTTTGCAGTAGAAGCACTCAGGTTCAGGCTTGGCTCCAGACTTGGGTTTCTTTGCGGGATTAGCAACTGGCTTGCTATTCTTCTTGAAGTTCCCCTTCTTTCCCTTGCCCTTTTTCTTGAAACTAGTGGTCATGTTAACCATCAACACTTGATGCTCCTTTTTGAATCTACCTCCGCAGCTTTGAGTATAGCGAAGAGCTCGGGAATTGTCTTCTGCATCCCTTGGATATTATAGTTCATCACGAAGCCTTTATAGCTTGGTGGCAGTGATTGAAGAACTCTATCAATAACACTGTCTTGGTCAACTTTGCAACCAAGTTGAGTCATGCGATTGTAGTACCCCAGACATTCTAAGCAAGTGTTCACTGATAGAACTGTTCTCCTCCATCTTGCAGCTATAGAACTTATTGGAGACTTCATATCTCTCAATTCGGGCATTTGCTTGGAATATTTACTTCAACTCTTGGAACATCTCATATGTCCATGATGTTCAAAACGTCTTTGAAGTCCTGATTCTAAGACGTAAAGCATGGCACACTAAACTATCGAGTAGTCATCAGAACGAGCTTGTCAGACGTTCATAACGTCCGGAGTTGCTCCTGCAGCAGGCCTGTCACCTAGCGGTGCTTCAAGGACATAATTCTTCTGTGCAACAATGAGGATAATCCTCAAGTTACGGACCCAGTCCGTGTAGTTGCTACCATCATCATTCAACTTAGCTTTCTCTAGGAACGCATTAAAATTCAAGGGAACAGTAGCACGGGCCATTGATCTACAACAACATAGATATGCAAAAACTATCAGGACTAAGTTCATTATAAATTAAAGTTCAATTAATCATATTACTAAAGAACTCCCACTTAGATAGACATCCCTCTAGTCATCTAAATGATTACATGATCCAAATCAACTAAACCATGTCCGATCATCACGTGAGATGGAGTAGTTTTCAATGATGAACATCTTATGTTGATCATATTTACTATAAGATTCACGCTCGACCTTTAGGTCTCCAGTGTTCCGAGGACATGTCTGTACATGCTAGGCTCGTCAAGTTTAACCCGAGTATTCTGCATGTGCAAGACCGTCTTACACCCGTTGTATTTGAACGTAGAGCTTATCACACCCGATCATCACGTCGTGTCTCGGCACGATGAACTTTCACAACGGTGCATACTCAGGGAGAACACTTGTACCTTGAAATTTTGTAAGGGACCATCTTATAATTCTACCGTCGTACTAAGCAAAATAAGAAGCATAATAAGATAAACATCACATGCAATCAAAATATGTGACATGATATGGCCATCATCATCTTGTGCTATTGATCTCCATCTCCAAAGCATTGTGATGATCTCCATCGTCACCGGCTTGACACCATGATCTTCATCGTAGCATCGTGGTCATCTCGCCAACTATTGCTACTACTACTATCGGTAACTCATAGTGATAAAGTAAAGCAATTACATGGCCTATGCAATTTATACAATAAAGAGACAACCATAAGGCTCCTGCCGGTTGCCGAAAAATTACAAAAACATAATCATCTCATACAATAACGTATAAATCATCACATCTTGACCATATCACATCACAACATGCCCTGCAAAAACAAGTTAGACGTCTTCTACTTTATTGTTACAAGTTTTACGTGGATGCTATGGGCTTAGCAAGAATCGTTCTTACGTACACATACAAAACCACAACGATTTTTCGTCAAGTATGCTGTTTTAACCTTCACAAGGACCGGGCGTATCCACACTCGACTCAACTAAAGTGAGAGAGACAGACACCCGCCGGTCACCTTTAAGCAACAAGTGCTCGTAACGGTGAAACCAGTATCGTGTAAGCGTACGCGAAATGTCGGTCCGGGCCGCTTCATCTCACAACACTGCCGAACCAAAGTATGACTAGCTGGTAAGCAATATGACTATTATCGCCCACAACTCATTGTGTTCTACCCGTGCATATCATCTACGCATAGACCTGGCTCTTGATGCCACTGTTGGGGAATGTAGTATTTCAAAAATTTTACCTACGATCACGCAAGATCTATCTAGGAGAAGCATAGCAACGAGCGGGAGAGTGTGTCCACATACCCTCGTAGACCGAAAGAGGAAGCATTTAGTAACGCAGTTGATGTAGTTGAACGTCTTTGCGGTCCAACCGATCCAAGCACCGAACGTACGGCACCTTCGCGTTCAGCACACGTTCAGCTCGATGATGTCCCACTAACTCTTTATCCAGTTGAGCGTTGTGGGAGAATTTTGTTAGCATGACGGCGTGGTGACGGTGATGATGAAGTTACTGGCTCAGGGCTTCTCCTAAGCACTGCAACGATATGACCGAGGTGTGTAACTTTGGAGGGGGCACCGCACACGACATGCAAATCAACTTGTGTTTCTATGGGGTGCCCCCTCCCTACGTATATAAAGGAGGGAGGGAGGAGGAGGCAGCGAAGAAGGAGGGCGCACCAAGGGGGGAGTCCTACTCCCACTAGGAGTAGGACTCCCCTATTCCTAGTAGGAGTAGGAGAGGGGGAAGGGAAGGAGAGGAGGAGAAGGAAAGGAGGGGGCGCCGCCCCTCCCCCCTAGTCCAATTTGGACTAGGCTTGGGGGCGGGGGGGGGGGG
>LR738715.1:626631201-626669978 GCA_902687465.1 Secale cereale | reverse complement strand
GGGGGGGGGGGGGGGGGGGGGGGGGGCAGCCTAGCCAGCCCTCTCTCCCTTCCCTAAAGCCCATTAAGGCCCATATACTCCCCGGGGGGTTCCATTAACCTCCCGGTACTCCGAAAAATGCCCGAACTCATCCGAAACCTTTCCGGTGTCCAAACATAACCTTCCAATATATCAATCTTCATGTCTCGACCATTTAGAGACTCCTCGTCATGTCCGTGATCACATCCGAGACTCCGAACAACCTTCGGTACTTCAAAACACATAAACTCATAATACCAATCGTCATCGAGTGTTAAGCGTGCAGACCCTATGGGTTCGAGAACTATGTAGACATGACCGAGACTCATCTCCGGTCAATAACCAATAGCGGAACCTGTATGTTCATATTGGCTCCCACATATTCTATGAAGATCTTTATCGGTCAAACCGCATAACAACATTCGTTGTTCCCTTTGTCATCGGTATGTTACTTGCCCGAGATTCGATCGTCGGTATCATCATACCTAGTTCAATCTCGTCATCGGCAAGTCTCTTTACTTGTTCCGTAATACATCATCTCGTGACTAACTCATTAGTCGTTTGCTTGCAAGGCTTATTATGATGTTTATTACCGAGAGGGCCCAGAGATACCTCTCCGACACTCAGAGTGAAAAATCCTATTCTCGATCTATGCCAACACCACAAATACCTTCGGAGACACCTGTAGAGCATCTTTATAATCACCCAGTTACGTTGCGATATTTGATAGCACACAAGGTGTTCCTCCAGTATTCGGGAGTTGCATAATCTCATAGTCATAGGAACATGTATAAGTCATGAAGAAAGCAATAGCAGAAAAACTAAATGATCAAGTTGCTAAGCTAACGGTTGGGTCTTGTCCATCACATCATTCTCCAAATGATGTGATCCCGTTGATCAAATGACAACTCATGTCTATGGTTAGGAAACATAACCATTTTTGATTAACGAGCTAGTCTAGTAGAGGCATACTAGGGACACTCTGTTTCGTCTATGTATTCACACATGTATCAAGTTTCCGGTTAATACAATTCCAGCATGAATAAAAGACATTTATCATGATGTATAAGGAAATATAAATGACAACTTTATTATGGCCTCTAGGGCATATTTCCTTCAACATTATACTCTCAAACACTACAAACACTACCCATCCGGTAATAAACCACAACAACAAGCCACCGACATGGCCGCAACCGACACTATTGAGATGAGGAGGCTCGAGAAAACTTTCTTTGCTCAATTTACGCTACTGTCACAACCAAAAAAGTACGACCACATAACCCTACTGAAAGCCTCAAAGTGGGGAAAACTAGAGCTCCATTACGCCTTTACTGAAAAAGGCTTTCGTCCCGCTTTATATATAAAGCAAATCGCCCGAGCCACAAACAACGATACAAGATTCACAACACACGCACGCCAATACGACACACACACCCAAGGCAAGATACAAAGGTGCCGAGCATCGCCACACCACCCAAAGATTACCAAGCCACTACATATGCGCGAGGACGAACCGCTTGGAGCCAATGGAGACCTCCAAGCCTCCGAAGAGAGGTGAGACGGAAAACGACGGGACAAGGACTCCAAGATGGTGCCTCCTAGAAGGGAACGCCCACTAATAGCCGCCACCATCCGATCCCAAAGATTGAGTTTTCACTTGGAGAAAATCGAAGGAGTAAGGGCACCGCGACGGAGCCTTCATGAGGGATACGATGTCCACGGACGCCGCCGACGTCGGCCAATACAAGATTGGGCAAGTGATGAACCCCGACGCGCCCAACCCTCTAACATATCCTAGATCCGCCAACCACGAGCGACCACCCACCCGCGTGGCCAAGGCTGCTCGCCCGCACCCAAGACGCAAGTTCCGCCCACGAACGTCGTGCCTGCCGCCACCAGGGCCGTAGCCCAGCATCCAAACACACCTAGAACCATCCAAAGCGATCAACTTTGAGCCACTGGGACACCCCGTTCGATGAACCATAGCATACGCCCCACCTTGAATGACGTCTGAGCTGCGACAACGCGCACACAAACGGGGAAAGGGGAGGTGGGGGAGAGGACGCATCCGGACCGACACACCCCTGTGTTAGTGACAGGTGGCCCGAGCACGTCGACGCCTATCCCTCTAGCCAACCTCCCCACTGGACACACCCCTGTGCCGCCCACCGCAGCGGCCGATGCAGACCCGCGCAAAGCCACCGACGCAGTTCCGACCACCAGGATAGAGTACCCCCATGGACCACCGCCAATCACCAAGAATACTCACTGAGGAGCCCATATGTGCTGCCACTATCGTTGAGCCGACAGAACGCCTGGAGCCCGGCTAACATGCCCACCTACCACCGCTGCTGCACCTCCACCACCACCAGCCGCGACCACGGCAGGGGCGGACGACCGCAGCTCGCACCGCCCTCGGCCCGCGCCGCTTGGGCCTAGATCTGGCCATTTGACGCCGCTGGAGCCCGCCGCGCACCAGCACTGCCGCAGCCCCTGCACATCGCCTTCCACAGCCCACGAGTCTGCCGCCAGCTGCTGCCGCCGCGCCCCGAGCAAACGTCGCGCCGCTGCCCGACCCGGGGGCCCGAGCCCGCTAGATCAAGTGGGGGAAGGAGAGCGCCCCACTGTCGGTGTCAAAACCGGCGGATCTCGGGTAGCGGGTCCCGAGCTGTGTATCTGAGGATCGATGGTAACAGGGGGAAACAAGGACACAATGTTTACGATAAAGGGTTTCCCCCAGCTTTATATATAAAGCAAATGACCAATACATCCAGTTGCTGGGACCAAAGCACAACAAAGCCCAAAAGGAAAGACAAGAAGAAGAAAAAGAGAAATAAATGCCGACACCGGCAGATCAATGGAGAAAGGAAGCCCGACAGAAGTTGCACCATCCGAAGAAGTACCACCATGCTCCCAGCATCCCGAAACGCCGTGCACCAAGCAACACCTATAGCAGTGGTTTGCTTTCTTAACGGATCTCACGAAGGTTTTGTTGAAGTTTTGTGTGATTGAAGTTTTCAAGTTTTGGGTTATCTTACAATGGATGAAGGAAGGATAGAAGAGCCTAAGCTTGGGGATGCCCCGTCATCCCAAGCTATTATCCAAAAATGAGCAACCAACTAAGCTTGGGGATGCCCCCGAGTGGCATCCCCGCTTTCTTCCAATAATTATCGGTATTTCACTCGAGGCTATATTTTTATTCGTCACATGATATGTGTTTTGCTTGGAGCGTCTTGTATGATATGAGTCTTTGCTTGTTTTGTTTTGCTTTTTAAGTCATCAATCCTTGCTGTACAAACTCATTTGAGAGAGCCAAAATTATGCCATGACTTGCTAGAATTGCTCTCTATGCTTCACTTAAATTTTTATGAGCAGTGGACTTGCTCTAGTGCTTCACTTATATCTTTTTGAGCACGGTGTGCTTAGTATTTTTTAAGAAATACTCTCTTGATTCACTTAGATTTATTTGAGAGTTAGTAAATTTTAAAGAAATTCTCTTGCTTCACTTATATTATTTTGAGAGAATGAAGAAAAATTATGCTCATGATCTTCACTTATATTTGTTTGAGCTTATCAAAAGCAACACATGAAAATTAGTCCCAAAGTGATAGATATCCAAGAAAGATATAATAAAAACTTTCATGAACATCATTGGACAAAATAAACTTCATTCCTTGTAATAGTTTTGAGACATGATGATATGGTATGTGAGTCATGTTAATGAGTAATTATGCTTTATTAAGAATATTCATGTTAAGGTTTGTGATTCCCGAAACATGCACGTATGGTCTCTCGTTATGTCGGGAAGTCGGAGCACAATTTATCCTTGATTGTCCTATCTTTGTGTGAAGGTCCGGGGCACGGGATGGTTAACTCCTACCAACCTCCCCCTAGGAGCATGCGTAGTATTACTTTGCTTCGAGGGCCAATAAACTTTTGCAATAAGTATGTGAGTTCTTTATGACTAATGTGTGTCCATGGATTATATGGAATCTCACCCTTTCATAATTGCTAGCCTCTCTTGTACCGCGCAAATTTCGCTAGTGCATAAACTTTATTAAACCTTCCTCAAAACAGCCACCATACCTACCTATTATGGCATTTCCGTAGCCAATCCGAGATATATTGCCATGCACTTCCATCATATAGTTGACTTGAGCATTCATTTTCCTCATATAGAGTCATGCTATGTCATAGGTATCGAGTTGTAATTTTTATCTCTTTTCGAGTTATAAGTAAATAGAAGTGTCATCCCCCTGCCAGCCGAGATGGCAGAGAGCGAGACACCACCGCGAGCCCCCTCGCCTACCGCCATGGGGGGACACTGAGGTGTCATCCTTGCGGACATCCCTGCCCAAGAGGGGGTGAGCGGGGTCGATAAGAGAGATCCCGAGGTTAACACCTCGGTCAACGGAAACCAAGGGGCAGTGGTCCCTACGGCGACCGACGGCGTGGAGCCTACACAATCCGGGCTCCCGCCGAACACTATTCGGCAGCCAACATGGCTCTAGAATCGAATAAACAATCCCCTGTGAGAGGGGGAGGAGCAGCAACTCCAGCGGTGACTTCCGTTAATTCGGAGGCGCCCAACGCTTTGGAGGAAGCACTACAAAGTGCTTCCATCGTAGTGGACCACCGCACTTTATTGGGTGCGGTTATGGGGAAGATTCAGTCCGCCAAGAGCGGACTGAATGAAGCCTTTCACAGCCTACTGACGGGCTTTGAGGTATGTGACGTAATACTCTAAACAACTTTATATTTCATTTGCATAGGATATAAAACCTGTGTACGGACGCTAGCCCCTGATGCTCTGTTTGATTCTGAAAGGAATCGGACAGAGGATCTGTATAGTATCTGGAAATTTAACGTATTGTGCCGTTTATTTGAACATGCATCCCTGCTGGCGGCATCCGCCCAGGCCGTAGAGGTTTCCGAGCTCAATCGGAAGCTTTAAGATTCACCACAACACCACCATCAACAAGCATTCTAGCAACCGACAATCCATTAATATGACCTTTAAGGAACAATGGCTTCAAGTGTGTCACCGGTTCTTTTGGCTTCTCTAATATAGCATTTTTAGGACCAATATCCAACTGGCCTACTTCCCCTTCTTCATCTATAACACGAAATTCAGCGGGTAAGTAATACACCATATTAATATCCATACCTTCATGAACCGGTGTAGACTCATAATCAAGCATATCATCTCCATGCTCAAGTATGTCCCCTGACTCCGGAATATCTCCAAGTGAAGAAGAAGTAATAGGTGAATTGGACAATGTAATGGTAGCCACATCGTCCTCCATTGGTGGTGTAGGTGTTGCTATGATCAATGTAGAAGTTGCTACGTTTTCCTTTTTCTTAGGCTTCCATACTTGTTTTGGGGGTACCATGGGACGACTTTCATTGAAAAATTTATCCCTTTGCCTCTCTGCTTCTTGTTCCTCCTTCTCATGGCTCCTCATGCGCTGCAATCCCTTTTTTGTGCCTTGGTCAGACCGGAAGGACACCACTTAGGCTGAGTATATTTTGGATCCCTCGACTTGGCCTTGCTTATGCTAGCTTCATGATCATTAGCCATGGAACCCTGCTGGACAGCAACCACATCTTTATTAGAATCAGCCAGATTATCAACAATAATCGGCTCTTTGATTGTTAATTCTTTAGTGCCTATCATAATAGTTTCAGCACTAGTATTCTTCTCCTTTTGCTTGCTAGGCTTTGAAATTTCAGCACTTGGTGATTTAGCACGCCACACTTGCTTTCCAACGCTTCCATGATTGTCTTGCATTGGCCAATTGACACCATTGTTCAAACGGCCTCGTGTGGGATAAGAAAGCCTCTCATGAACCGGCCTCCTTGGTTCTGCCCAACCCAGATGAAAAGCATAAGGGGCCATTGGGGGCTGCCCCATCCTCCATTATAGCCTCCGATGTAGTATGGGGCATAAGGGGGTGGCGCCATCCATGGTTCCGGTGCCCATGACCCATATGGCCTTGCATGATGCTGAAATTATTCCCGAGGAGGTGACCTAGAGCGCTTCAAATTTCATGCCCGGTCAGAGCTAGAACCGACCGCTTGATTGGCATATTTGGACAACAACATATCAAAAGTTGTCTTGATTCTCTGGTGTTGCACTGTAGCTTCATTTGTCTGCAAGTTTCCAACCTCTTGACTCTTGGACTTAACAAATTTGACATGAGTGTTCTCTTGCACTTGTGGTTGCCCCCCGAGTGTAGGATTCTTGATGGTGATCTTGATTATCTCCTTGCCATCGGGTTGCTTATCAAGCACAACTTGTCTCCCCAAGACCTTGTCGCTCTCCTCACTTTTCCTGGGATCACCAATGACAATATTATTCTTATTATCTGATTCGGCTATGCTGGGCCGAATTAACATCTTCTTCCCCTAACAAACCATGGTGTTCATTGGGAAAGGCTGCTTATCAACTTGCATCTCAGAAAAATTCAATCGTCCGTACTTAATGGCCGATTGTATCTGTCGTCGAAAAACATTACAATCATTAGTAGCATGAGAAAAAGAATTATGATACTTGCAATAAGCACGCCGTTTCAACTCTTCAAACAGCGGTAAAACATGATATATTCTAATAATCTTCTCTTGCAATAAAGCATCAAATATTCTATCACACTTAGCAATGTTGAAAGTAAATTTCATCTCTTCATCATGATTCTTATGAATCGGCTTTAAATCATTGCAAGTAAATGGTTTGGCCTTAGATGGCCAAACAAATTCAGCAGCATAAATATCACCGCATCGTCCGAGTGATCACTCTCATACTCAACCATGTTCATCTTAGGACGATCAATTTTATACCTATGCACCTCTTTAAGATCTTTGCTTTGGCTTTCTTGAGTCAAAGCCCTTTGCAGGACTTGGTTGATATTTAAAAACTCATGTCCTTCCAGCCTTTCTCTAATGTGAGTTCTCAAACCACTAAGCCCAAGATCAGCCAAATCTCTCTCTGTTATCACCAAACTATAGCACCAGTTTTTTGTATCTCTAAATCTCTTGACGTAATCGGAGACCGATTCATCATGCTTTTGTCTAACCAATGTAAGGTGTGACAACTTAAGCTCATTATCACCACTATAAAAATGATGATGAAACTTTTGTTCCAAGTGAAACCATGTAGTAATAGAACCGGGTGGTAACGCAGAAAACCACGAGAAAGCAGTACCGGTTAAAGATAAAGGAAAATAACGTACTCTCCACTCATCTCGTGAACTTGCCTCACCTAATTGTGCAAAGTACTGACTAACATGCTCCTATGTGGTTTTTGTGCCCTCTCCATTAAACTTAACAAAATCTGGAATTTTATATCCCTAAGGGCATTGAATTGCATCAAAGTATTCTGGATATGGCTTTTGGTAAATCCGGTTCCTTGGTAACTCAATTCCAAAATTCTCTCGGAGCATCTTAGCCATCTCCTCTCTAAGATTAGCTAGACCATCATCCGTAGTGGACGATGAAGCTTGTGGCATTGGCATAGGAGGAGTAGGGTTAGTAGCTACATGTGTGAATTGTGGCAAGTATGCCAGATTGTAATTCAGGAATGATTTAACAACGTTTGCACTAGTAGGCAGGGTTTGGTTCGGCGTCACCACAGAACCTGGCATGCTCATGATAGGATTAATGGGTGCAGCGACAATCTGACTTGTTTGGGTAGGGTAATAAGTCATCGGAATGGGAGGCGCTGATGAAATAGGTAAAGTCAGATTAGGGTTTCACACGCTAGCAGCTATACCACCACTAGATTGTTACCATCAGCAATACGACTCTCAATCTCAGCCCACTGCTCAGGAGAAAAGGTAGTACTCATAGAGGGTTTAACCTACTCGGCTTGAAGGGGAGGGAACTTGATTTCTTCAATCGGAGTGATGTTGCCTTGACAATCCTTTTTGAACTTAGCAAGGAACTCCTGCATCTCCTTCTCTTCACGTGCCTTCTTGTACTCGTCATAAGCTTGGCGATGTTCTGCCGATAATTCTTCAAAATTGGGCTTGATGATGTTATCGACATCGACTTGAGATGGCTTAGGGATCTTGTCGCTAGTAGACATGATGGAGGATGATGATGATTGCTCTTTAGTCCCCAACGGAGTCGCCAAAAAGTGTGTTCGCACACAAACATGTCAACGTGTACCCTCGGCGTCGAGCGCGATACGTAGGACACGTCGCCGAAGGAGGCTCATTGGAAGTGCGATACGCAAGACAATCCAGCGAGCTATTTTGAAGACCCAAAACCCCACGCGACCGGGAGAGACCCCGTCTGGATGCACGGCGGTGATGGGCTGCCCTAGGTCAGTTCACCCACCCCTTGGGCTTCGTAGATCTAAGCTCTCCGAAGCAAAGAACACCGATGAACGAGAAGCAGAAAACTAGGGTAGGAGATGAAAGTTTGTAGATGGGTTTTGCGATTGTGTGTTGTTGTTCAATCGGCTGTCACCTCTCAGGTATATAAGAGGCGGCTGGACTTCCGTGCAAGGAAAGGCTTGGATTCACATCCAAAACCCTAGTCAAATTCGGATTGATTTTGTCCGAACTTTCCAAAACTGTCCGGTTTAAACTGGCTGCACCTTGCGGGTAATTTTTGAGGTGGTAAACGACCTCGGATGGAATCTTGTTCGTTTCGACGAGACGAACAACTTTCATGTTGAACGTTTTTTATCAGAGGTCATCTTGAGGATCAAATCTGTCACGCAAAACATGCTATTATTTGCGCTACCTCGCGCAAAACAGGCTATTATTCGCGCTACCCATGAGACAGGGTGTCTGGTGAGGCGCGTCATTTTGTTCCTCCTGACAGGGCTGCATTTCGTTGGCTCTAACTTTTGCATACGAACACAGATTGGAATGATTTTTATATCAAAATCAATCATTTCGTCGAGATGAAGAAAATCCGTGTAGATCATTTTTCCATACGAGACAGTCTTGGGGCCGTAATGAGCCAAATAGTGTTCTGAATGCAAAATCTTAGTATTTCGAACACAACTTCAGCCTTCGAGATGAGATCGGATGGCGATGGCTCAAACTTTAAAGATGTTCATATCGACAATACAAAACTTTTTTATGTAGATCATTTCTCCATTTGAGGCCATATTAATTAAGTTCTTGACCGTGCTAAAATCTGGTGTCAACAGGTATGCAGACTTCGAGAATTTTCAAGTCAAAAGACGATATGTCTTTATTGAGAGGTTTAACTCATTATTTGGTGTGATTATGGTCACAGCTGGCACAGCTGAGGTCGAGACCCTCAAGGGCGCCCTTGCTCAGGCATAGAAGGAGGCTGAGGTGAACAAGGCAGCTGCTGACCAAGCGGCTGCCGAACTAGAGGCCGAGCAAGCTACCCGCCGCCAACTTGAAGCTCGGGTGGCTGAAGTCGAGGAGGAGCTCAAGGAAGCCATTCGCAAAATGCGAGGTGTTGGTGAAAAAGACTTCGGACCAATCATCTGAGCTTACCAAGTCTCTCAATGATGCCAAGGAGGCGGGGAGCGAGTCCCAGAGTGCTCGCGAGGAGATCCACCAGGCGCGACAGATAGCGACTAGTAAGGCCTTTCTTTTGCAGAGTATCTTTGGAGGTCAGGAGTATGCGTCACTTACTCGAGTGTGGAGTTCTCCAGGCGCGTTTGCGGATCTCCCGAAGAGTATCACCGACGCCGCCCAATTCTTTAGAGCCCAGGAGGGGAACGCGATGGAGAAGCTATTCTAGTCGCAATTTCTTGCACCAGAACATCCAACGCCTCTGAATGACCAGCTGAAGTAGCTGGTCGAGCTGCATAGGATGGTAGGTTCGTCCATGAGGTACTTAATAGTCCAGCTCGGGCCAGCCGATCCAATCACTAGCAGCTACTTCGGATTAGTGAAGCGGCTCGTCGATGCGAGACTGCAGATCGATGCTGTGAAGCGCTCGGCCTGTATAGAGGGTGCCCGGATGGCCTTCGCTCGCATCAAGATGCAATGGGCGAAGATGAAGGCCACCGAAGTGGCGACCGGAGGCCCGCCCGAAGGCAAGGATCATCGGAGGCTGGAGAGGTACTTTGATGATGCCCTAGAAGGATCCCACATTGTAGAGGGCCAGTGCTCGAAGGACGTGGTTTTTAATTAAGTGTGTTCGGGTTGTAAAGACTATGATTATGAACCTATATGTATAAATATATTTTTGCGCCTTATATTCAAGCGACTTTTCCTCCTGTGCGGCCATTTATTTTTATATCTCTGAAAGTTTCCAGTCGTCGACTTTAGCCACCACGCTTTACCGAACATCTTGGTCCGTAAAGGAGGTGTGTGCAAGGTGAACCAGGCAATCAGACTATGCGGCTTTATTTCTTTCACTTAGCCATAGGAGTTTGACTGTGGGGCTATGTACTAGCCCCTTGTGCGTGTGCGGCTATCCAGATTACGGTGCCTCTTCTAAGCGGCTGGGCGAAGACTAGCCCCTTGTGTAACACAGGGTAGTTCGCTAACGATCTGTAGTGCAATACTAGGTCGCGGAATCGCCAACCAGTTCTCGCTTATCATGACAGTCAGTTTTCGGCTTTATCTACGGAGGTACTTGATGGGACGAACCAGAAATACAATCACAGTAGTTCTCCCTTTACTACCTTAGCCGGACAATGCAGAACGTAAGGTGGTAAGCACAGGATCCGGGAAACCCAACTATAGACGCAAGACATGATTTGGAGCTCATGCATATAATGTAATATCCGGGACGCCGAACAATTCCCTATAGGTGTTCGGACTTTGAAATGTGCTGGGCCGCGTACAGCCCCCGGTGTTAAGTCTAGATTGAAGCATGTGTGGCAATATGATGTAGGGAGGGAACACAGATGGTAATGTAAAATGAACTCCAAACAAAGTGGAAACCAACTACTTCCTTTATACCCTGATTAATACGGCGAGCCGTGTAGTTACTAGATAATGCCAAAAGCATCGAGGACATTTTACATGCCAAGAAAGAAATAATAAGGGGAAAGGTTTACACATAGCCTAAACTTAATGATTTAACAATCTCAATGAAGCCCAGCTGCACATCTGCCCCGTTTCTCCTTTGTGAAACATCCTTGAAGGAGAGAGGTCTGATGGCCGTCTGGGGAAAAAGAGGGAAAAAATTCCCTGCACAGCCATATATAAGGTGGGTTCTTTAATGGACCTACAATGAAAACATAATAAAAGTACGAATAGGGTCAAACCGTAATATTGACCGTTTTCGCAGTGTGCCTCCGGCACTGCCCAAGGTATTGTGAGGGCGTAGTTATGTACGTGAGGTACGTATGCCCCAACCTTATGGGGCAGTCGACGGAGGCCGAGCTTCTACTCAAGCTCAGGTTCCCCTGAGCTACCACGCTGTGATGCGGGCTGTACATGTTTAGCAGTGTCTTGTGTATTGATAACCGGTGAATTATTCGGCTTGAATAGGTCTCCTTGAACTTCAGCTGCGAGGGCCGCAGTATCCTCCTCTGTACGGAGGGAGCGCCCCATATTCCCATTGACTGTGATGACGCCATGAGGTCCGGGCATTTTAAGCTTGAGGTAAGCATAGTGTAGAACTGCGTTAAAGCGGGAAAAAATAGTTCGTCCGAGCAGTGCATGATAGCCACTGCGGAAGGGAGCAATGCCGAAGATTAACTCCTCGCTTCAAAAATTGTCTAGAGAGCCGAATACTACCTCCAGTGTTAATGAGCCTATGCAGCGGGCCTCTACGCTGGGTATCACTGCTTTAATGGTAGTGCTGCTAGGCTTGATTCTTGACGGGTCTACCCCCATCTTGCAGACAGTATCCTGATAGATCAGGTTGAGGCTACTGCCGCCGTCCATAAGGACTCTAGTAAGATGGTATCCGTCGATGATAGGATCGAGTACCAGGGCCGCCGAACCTCCGTGACGGATAGTGTTTGGGTGGTCCAGGCGATCAAAGGTGATCAGACATGCCGACCATGGGTTGAACTTGGGGGCGATAGGCTCTACGACGTAGACGTCCCTTAGTGGGCGCTTGCACTTCCTCTTGGGGATATGGGTGACAT
Organism: Secale cereale; assembly: GCA_902687465.1. NCBI lineage: Eukaryota > Viridiplantae > Streptophyta > Magnoliopsida > Poales > Poaceae > Secale > Secale cereale. The sequence goes on along the minus strand of LR738715.1, from coordinate 626,657,914 downwards.
AGATCATGTTCACCGTTTTCACCTCAGGGGGAAATTGTTTTTGTCCCCCAGTGTTTGGTGGGCGAGGCTCGTCCTCGTCCTCGCTTTGAGGTCATTTCCCCTTACGTTCGGCATTTAACTTGCCGACCTGCTTGAAGACCCAGGAATTTCTATTGGTGTGATTTGCAGGCTTGCCAGGGGTGCCGTGAATCTGGCAAGGTCTCTGTAGTATCTTTTCCAAGTTAGATGGACCATCTTGATTGCCCTTGAACGACCTCTTCCTCTGACCGGATTTGGAGCCACTGAATCCGGCGTTTACTACTGTGTCATCGTTGTTGCTCCGACGCTTATTTTTATTGCGTCCTGGCCTGACATTGCCATCCCTAGATTCAGAAGTGCCAGGGTCGCTGGCACTGTTGCTTCTATGAGCCAACCAACTATCTTAGCCTGCGCAAAAGCGGGTCATATGTGTGGTAAGAGCTGCCATAGTCTTTGGCTTCTCCTGGCCGAGGTGTCGGGCGAGCCATTCGTTGTGGACGCTGTGTTTAAATGCCGCTAAGGCTTCGGCGTTTGGACAGTCGATGATTTGGTTCTTTTTAGTTAAGAACCGATTCCAAAGCTTGCAGGCTGACTCCCCGGGTTGCCGGATTATATGGCTCAAGTCATCAGCATCCGGTGGACGGACATAAGTCCCCTGAAAGTTAGCCTGAAAGGCATCCTCTAAATCTTCCCAGCTTCCAATGGAGTTCTCTGGGAGGTTGTTCAACCAGTGCCGTGCTGGCCCCTTCAACTTTAGAGGGAGGTATTTAATGGCATGGAGATCGTCTCCACGAGCCATGTGGATGTGGAGAATAAAGTCTTCAATCCATACAGCAGGATCCGTCGTTCTGTCATACCGTTCGATGTTTACAGGTTTAAACCCTTCCGGAAATTGGTGGTCCATCACCTCATCGGTAAAGCACATAGGGTGCGCAACACCTCTGTATCGTGTGACATCGCGACAGAGTTCGGATGACATCTGAGTTCGGTGCTGACTTCGAACTTGATTATATTCGGTGTTGCTTGGCTTGATAGCCGCCATCCCACGTGGGAGCATGTCCTCTTGATCCATAGATCGATCTGGCCTGACTGGCTTTATTGTTCAGGTCCTAACGTAGGTCATACTTGTGGCTCTGAACCGCTGTTTCCTTTCCTTTACGGTAGGGAGGCGGGGGCTGGTGTTCGGCATTGCTGGCAACTTTGTCCCGTCGTCGGTCCAGTTGACCGGCCTGATCGTGCCTCAATCGAATTGGCACGAGGGCCTCGTCGTCAAATTGTGGTAGTAGCTTGCGCTTGGGATAGCTCTTTGTTTGGTGCTCACGGCTGTATCTTTCTTCAGCGTCTAGCACTTTATTCCATCTGTCGTTGAGCGTATCTTGTTCGGCTTTAGGCCACTGTTGCTGTTTTTTCAAGCTCCTTGCTGTGGCAATAAGCCATCGCTGAAATTGTTCTTGTTCGAGGGGTTCCTATGGGACAGTGAATTCTTCATCTCCAAGGCTGACATCCTCTTCGGAGACAGGTAGATAGTTTCTGTCTTTGGAATCATTGTGATCGGTGAGTTGTTCAGGATTGAATTGGCCATCTTCCCTCTCCTCATGCTCTAACGCTGGCTCCACGGGGTATTCGGCATCATCTAGAGTGTAATTGTCTCCGGTGCTGGTATTACTTTCCCTTCCTCGACGCGATCATGAGCGGCGTCCCTGACGCCGACGTTTCGGAGGTTCCTCGACAGGCTTATCCTGCTCTGGATCTTTAGTGCCATCGTCGTCCTTCTCCTCGGGTGTGTCCACCATGTATACATCATAAGTAGAAGTGGCCGTCCAACGCCCGGTGATGGGCGAGTCTTGACCCAGGTCAGCTTCGACATCGTGGTCCATGCCATCGATGTCTTCGGAAGCGTAGTCTAACACGTTGGTTAAATCCTCGACCGTGGCTACCAAGTGGGTGGTGGGTGGGAAGAAAAATTCCCTTGTCTTAGCCCCCAGTTTGAACTACGCATAGTTCGGAGGTGAAGCCTCCGTGATGGCGAGAGATTGCATCAAGTCCAGCGCCTCGTTTATGAGCGAGAGCTGGATAGGAGTCTAAGGATCCGCAGAGCTGGTACCGGCGTTAACCACTTGGCCGAGCTCAAAGGATGCGGATCTCGAGAGTTCAGATCCCGTGTCAGGAGGTGAATCCTGCTCCCTAGCCATGGGAAGAGTCCTCCTCTGGGTCCGACAGTGGTGCGGTCACCTCCGGGTCTGTTGCGAGGAAATTATCGGAGGTGAAGAGTCCGGCGGGTTTAGCCTCCCGTCTTCGGATGAGGTGACCTGCTCCGGATCTAAGGCCAGAGCAACCATGAGTGTCGACCACTGGATGGGATCCGTAGTTGATCCGAGGGGTCTTCTTCGTGAAGGCAGGGAGCGGCAGCCGAGGCCACAAATCCCTCGAAGATCAGATCTCCTTGGATATCAGTGACGTAATTCAGACTTACAAACCTGATCTGATGACTAGGGGCGTAGCTATCGACCTGCCCAAGGAGGCCATCTGAGTTGGCGTGTAGCACGACGCCGCCAAACATGAAAAGCTACCTGGGGAGGAAGATCTCCCTAGAGGCAGCGCCATGGCCGTTAACTAAGCGAGCCATTGATCCTTCCGTTGACAACACATTGGAACTCTCAATGAAAGCACCAATGTCGGTGTCAAAACCGGTGGACCTCGTGAAGGAAATATGCCCTATAGGCAATAATAAAGTTTTTATTTATATTTCCTTATACATATCATGATAAATGTCTTTTATTCATGCTAGAATTGTATTAACCGGAAACTTGATACATGTGTGAATACATAGACAAAACAGAGTCTCCCTAGTATGCCTCTACTAGACTAGCTCGCTAATCAAAGATGGTTAAGTTTCCTACCCATAGGCATGTGTTGTCATTTGATGAATGGGCACATCATTAGGAGAATGATGTGATGTATAAGACCCATCCGTTAGCTTAGCATATTGATCGTTCAGTTTTATTGCTATTGCTTTCTTCATGACTTATACATGTTCCTCTTACTATGAGATTATGCAACTCCCGAATACCGGAGGAACACCTTGTGTGATATCAAACGTCACAACGTAACTGTGTGATTATAAAGATGCTCTACAGGTGTCTCTGAAAGTGTTTGTTGAGTTGGCATATATCGAGAATAGGATTTGTCACTCTGAGTGTCGGAGAGGTATCTCTGGGCCCTCTCGGTAATACACATCATAATAAGCCTTGCAAGAAAATGACTAATGAGTTAGTCACGAGATGATGTATTACAGAATGAGTAAAGAGACTTGCCGGTAACAAGATTAAACTACGTATGATGATACTGACGATCAAATCTCGGGCAAGTAACATACCGATGACAAAGGGAACAGCGTATGTTGTTATGCGGTTTGATCGATAAAAATCTTTGTAGAATATGTAGGAGCCAATATGAGCATCCAGGTTCCGCTATTGGTTATTGCGGGATATGTGTCTCGGTCATGTCTACATAGTTCCTGAACCCGTAGGGTCTGCACGCTTAACGTTCGATGACGATTTGTATTATGATTTATGTGTTTTTGATGACCGAAGTTTGTTTGGACTCTCGGATGAGATAACGGACATGACGAGGAGTCTCGAAATGGCTGAGACATAAAGAATGATATATTGGAAGATGTTATTCGGACACCGGGTGAATTCCGAGGGGTACCGGATAACTATCGTAGTGTCGGAGGGTTATCGGAACCTTCGGGGGAACTAATGGGCCTTAGTGGAGAGAGAGGAAGGGCCACAAGGGGTGGTCACGCACCCCCCATGGCAAGTACGAATTGGACTAGGGAGGCCCCCCCCTCTTTCCTTCTCCTTCTCTCCCTCTCCTTCATTCCCCCTCTCCCCCTCTTGGTGGAATCCTACTAGGACTAGGAGCCTGTGACACCCCGGCTCAGAGAAACTGGAACGCCCCGTATTCCAGCCCAGAGATCGAGGAGAAGTCTTCTGGAATACGGCACTGCTTAGCATAGAACAAATCAACTCTTTATTACAATGTATGTGGGTACAAGGGTTTACATCGGCACGGTGAAACTATGTGTGCCACGTTTGCTCCATACAAGCAGCAGAACAACATGAAGCAGCAGAATGGTTACTGGCAGCGGAACAGCGTCGACGGTGGTGAACTCCACTCTGCAGGGACTCCGGATGGAATGCTTATCCTAGCTCGCAAATGAGGAATCCACGGCAAACAAGCAATCATCTCTGGCATGACCTGCAAACTGGCATGACACGCTAGGTCAGTACATTGAATGTACTTGCAAGCTCACAGCAACCAAAGCAATCAGGACAAACAAGAGCATGGCAATTACAGATTATTAAGCAAGGATTAACATGATACTGTCAGAACAACATGGCATGTACAACATCAAACAGCTAGAACAATACGAACATGGCATGAACATATGAACATGATAATACTAGCATACCTCGTGACCATCACATGCATCACTTACCAGCACGGACACCACACGATCATCCCAGGATCCAATCAAGCTTGGTATTAACAATACCGTAGTAATCATTTATGAACACAAGGAGCTTGACCTTTAACATTGACTCTCGCATAACATCCCAAATATCCAACAAGTTGGTACTCACGACACCACAGTGATCCTCTCACGATCACATAAGTATCAACCAACTTCTTTCATCATCGAACTAGGGTTGTTATTAAGCACATTATTATTATTACTGTTGACCCACAGTGTGACCGACACGAACTGGGCCCTTATCTGCGGGCGCGACTATCGATATATTTAACACACACACTCTGCAGAGGTAGCGCACTTTACCCACACTACAGAACCCTGGCCTCGCACTCCCAAACGTGCGGACCACGACATTCCGACAAAACCGAGCTACTGCCATGACACTCTCTCGGCTACTCTGACCAACTCCCCTTTGGGCTAAGTCATGGGTGGCCCCGTGCCTACCAAAGGTACCAACGGCCACCGTCGTGGCAAAACGGTCCCAAACGAGGACATGAGCTCAAAACCAAACATGGGCACACAAGGCTTATGTCGTCCTACCCGGCCAAGGTAGCGCCCGCGCATAACCTTCCCTCGCGGGAGGCAACGGCGAGAGGCATGACAATAGACCCAGTTAGGACCCCCCCATAGGGTAATTGTGGCTGCACTGGTCAGCTCGATATGGTGGCACCATGACTCAGCCAACAGTTGTTCAAGTTCAGTTTAATCCAGTTAAACTTGAATGCAAAATGTTGAGCCATGATGAAAATAACAAGATGCAACTACAATGCATGAACATGATATCAACTATAAGCATGGGGGTGCAACATAACTATCAACCATATCAACAATGAATCATATCCAACTGAGCATAGCATAATAACGAGCATAAATATTACAAGTATACACTACTCATAGCATAATATGACAACTAGCATCAACAATAACTATCATGCAAGAACATAACAATAATTCTACCATGCAAGTATTTAACCAACTAGATGCAAAGGAACATGCATAACAACGGTACTCGGAATAGACGACAGTCATGCACCGAAGACCATCACTATATCAACAGGTACTACTACCAAGCATGTCATATGAAAGTAATACTAGCAAGTAGAACATAATAACCAGGTGCATAAAATCATAGCATGATGGTAAACACCGGTCCATAAGCGCAACCGAAATCACGACAGCAGCAGTAAAGCAAACAAACATTTATTAAAGATTCAAGTTGAAAACCAATGCTTCTGCATGGCTATCATGCAAATGGTGGTTGTGGCTTGCCTGAGGATGAAGAAGGCTCCCGGAAAAGGTGCGGAACGATCGTGGAAAGAATCGCCGGAATGGGTTCTCTCTGGGAAGGGGCTGATTAGGGGCAGGGGCAAAATGGTCATTTTCAGAATTTTGAAACATAGTCAAAATGATATCAATAGAACGGGTTCGACGAGATGAAGACGTGAGTGTTGGATTCACCTCAATCGGAGCTACGGTTGAAAAGATACGACCGTTTAAAGCTCAGGGACTAATCTGTAAAAAATACTTCTACAATCAGGCCCCTGGAAGATTAAACAGAACGTGCCTTTCCAGGAAATACACTTTCCAGAATAGAAAGCGCATTTTGGTCCGAAGAAGAAGCAAGGTACGCTTTCGATAAGGGAAAACGTACTCAACAGGAGTACGTCTCCACTAATCCACATCATCAAAGGTGGGACCAGGCGCGCGGTCGCTGATGGGCAGGTCCCACGAGGTGGGGCCCGTCACTTATCCACGTGGGCAGACGGGGTCAACACGTAGCGGCGGGACCGGCCGTCTGGGTCGCTGCCAAGTGGGGTCAGGGGGGAGGCGGGGCCCGCCTGGCCTAGCTCGGTCGTCTTCTCCCCCCGCGCTCGCCCGCGATGCAGAGGACGGCCGCGCGTGCCGGCGACGGCCCCGGGCGACTCCGGCCACCTCCGGCGGAGCTCGGACCGCCAGAGTGACCATGAGGACGAGCCGCTCACGTCTGGAGGATACACGCACACCGGCGGGCTCCGGAACGGCTCAAGCCGCAACCATGGCGGACGGCGGCTTCGACCAAACAGCAGCAGCGTGATGTGGTTGCTCCGGCGACAAGGCGTTGAGTTACGAAGGCTCACAGGGGCATGGGGAAGACGATGGTGGTGGTGTGAGGGGTGGACGAGCTCGGCTGTGACACCCTGAGACCGATGCGCCACGTGTGAGCCAGTTATCCATCGTCGCTGCCATGTCATCTGCTTACGTGTTGCATCTTGCCATGTCATCATGTGTGTTGCATCCTCATGTTTTTCAAAACTTGCATCCGTTCGTAGTTGCCCCGTCCTCTCCGTTGTCCGTTCTGAGCCCAGACACACTTGCACGCGCCCGCGGCACCTCCGGGTATTTATTTTTATAACTGGCCTGAAAATGTTCTCGGAATGGGTTGAAACTTGGCGTGTGGTCTTGTTATAGCATAGGTAGACCGCCTGTCAAGTTTCGTTGCATCCGAAGTTCGTTTGATAGCCCAACGGTTAACCGCGTTAACCACGGGAAGCCCTTTCTATTTTGGCCCAGCACCCCCCTCCACACAGCCCACTAGCCCATCCTAACCACCTCCATGCTCTCGGTCGTTGGATCGTGATCGCGTGGCCGAAAACCGCACCTCATTTGGACACTCCTAGCTCCCTCTACCTGTAAATAGCCCCCCCTCCATTTTCGCGGATGAACCCTAGCCCCGTCCTCCTCCGCGCGCCGGACATGTCCGCGCCGCCACCGGACATGTCCATCGACACCTCCACGTCGCTCCAACCTATCAGGCTCCGCCACCTCAGCCTTCACCGCCTCCCGCACCAATCCCGTCACGTCACGTCGCCCGCGCCCTCTCCTCTCTCCTCCCTGCCGCCGCAACCCGCGGAGCCCATCGCAGGCCCGCGCGGGCCTGAACCACCGCCGGCGAGCCCGGCTCACCCTCGCCGCCAGCCGCGTACGCGCTCGCCGCCCCCCCTGCCGATCGCCGCCACCGGCGGCCATCGCCACCACCGCAGCACCCCGCCGGCGACCCGCCTCGCCGTGGAAAGCCGCCACCACCGCGGGGCCCCTCGCCCATGCCCAGATCTGGCCGGGATCCGACGGATCCGACCACCCAAGGTCCTGGCCCGGCCTCCTCCGCTCCCCTCCGCCCTCGCCGCCGCCTCGCCGAAGGTCGTCCTCCAAGTCGCGCCGCCACCTTGCCCGTCGCTCGAGCAGGAGTGCTCGGGAGGACGACGACCCCACGTGGGCCGGCCGACCTCGCTCACTAGCCCAGAACCAGCCGCGGCCAGAGGAGGCCCAGCTCTGCCTCCTCCCCAAGGCCCATCTCCTTCGCAGCCTAGCCGCCTCGCCTCTCCTTCGTCCTGGGCCGAGCCCATGGTGAGATTCCGTTAAGTCCCGCCCGTGCACACTTTAGCTATCATGCGCCCGATCTGTTTTTTATTTCCCTCTGTTATAACTGCTAAGTCCCTGGCATTTGTAAATATGCGTGCATGTTTGCATAGTGATAACTTTGTGCTTGTTGCTCCGATTTGCGTGAATGATATGTCAAAATGTTCGCCTCATGATGGTCTTCATTTTGTTCCACGGTGGCATGCTTGTTTGAGTTCATCTTGATGCCCTAATCATCGTTGCAAGAGTGCTAAATGGTTTAAACTGCGGAAAACTGTTGTTATGTTAGCATGTTTGGGAGGTGATAACTTTGTGCATGTTGGTCCAAATGGAGTGTATGATATGTCAAAATGTTCATTGTGAAGTGCTCTACATGTTGGTTGCTGTTCCATTCATGTTAGGTGCCATATTGCCATGTTTATCTCTGTTGCAAAAGTGCATGTGGCTGTTAAGTGCTGAAACTTCTGATAAGATGCTGATTTGTCTTGTTCATAGCTATTGGTGTGTTTGTCTTTTATGCCTCATGTCAATATGTTTTAGAAGCACAATCATGCCATCATTGCTGTGGTGCCATATTGTCTGAAACTATTTTAACCTGATGCCATGTTTGCATGATGCCCCACTCAAATCCATGCATGTTTTGGGGTGTCCAATGATCATGTCTTGTTGTCCATGTTATGCTATATCTATCCATGCCCTTGTTTGCATATATGGCCTGCTGTAGCTTATTTATTTTGTGCTCTCAAGTTGCTATAAAATGTTTCTATCAGCCTGTTATCAGCAAGTTCAGTTCTGCCGTGTGAATTGCTAGTGATCTATGCATCCTATGACCATGTTCTTGCCATGAGTAGCTTCATAAACATGTCTTCTTGCTGTTGGTTACATCCACTGGCCATGATATGCTTTGAGATGAGTTTCACAAGCTTGCAAACATGCCTACTTCTCGTTGTTTCTGCCCTGCTCTGTTTTTTTCACTAACTCTGAGAAATCAGTAAACTTCTTGAATCTTTCCATGCTAGTTTAATTGTGTTCCAGCAAGTTTTTGGGCGTGCTCTGAGTTCATGCTTGTTGAGAATCATGTCTATTTCACATCCATGCCTTTTGTTATCATGTTTGGGTGCTTTAGCATAAATATACCTTGCTCCAAAGTTGCTATGTTGCTGTTTTTGGACAGCTTGTTGTTATATCTTGTTTCGTGTGTATGTGATGAACCGTTGCTCCGTTTTGAGCGTGTCCTATATGGAACTTGTGTGTTTTTGCATGTAGAAGCATAATATCACATTGTTTACATGCTTGGAGTGCGTTTTCTTATTGTTTGGATGCATCTTGCATAATTGCCATGCTTATCTTCTTTTGCTCATATCTTTAGGCCGTAGCTCCGAATTAAATGAACTTGATATGTAACTCGACTAGAATTTTGAGTAGATCATCATGGTGCATGTTAACTTGCTGTTTAACAACTTGAACTTAAGGTTTGTTCAGATCTGGACCAATTTCGAAACGTGCAAATGAGGACTTACAGTAATTGTTATATGTTGATTCTGGCCTCATTTAAACTTGTTGGTTTGTGTTGTTCTTGTGTGCTTCATCCCTTGCCATGAATTGCATCATATAGACTTCTCATGCATCATACATGGTGGAGCATCTTGTCATGTTCTTGAGTGGTGTGTTTACCTTGTTGTGTGCTTCTTCTCGCTAGTTCATTATCCGTTGCGATCATGAGGATTCGTTCGACTACACGTGGTTCATCTTCGTGGCTTCTTCTTCGTCTTCTTCATGGACTTGTTCTTCTTCCTTGCGGGATCTCAGGCAAGATGACCATCACCTTGGGTACCTTTACTATCATTGCCATGCTAGCTGTCTCGATGCTGTCGCTATATGTCACGTTACCTATCTATTGTCAGCCCCTCTCCTTGTTGCCATGAAACCTCTAACCTTTGACACCTCCCCAGCAAAACCTTTCTTTGGCTATGTTACCCGCTTGCTCAGCCCCTCTTATAGCGTTGTTAGTTGCAGGTAAAGATGAAGATTGCTCCATGTTGGAACTTGTTGTTGGAATATCACAATATCTATAACTATAATTAACACACCTATACACTTGGCAATGGGTGGAAGGCTTGGCATTTTGCTCGGTGTTTTGTTCCACTCATGCCGCCCTAAGAACCGATAAACCGGTGTTATGTTCCTTGATTTTGCATCCCTAACGCGGTCGGGTATATGGGGACCCCTTGACAGTTCGTCTTTGAATAAAACTCCTCCAGCAAGGCCCAACATTGGTTTTAATTTGCCTCATAATAACAACTTAATTAATTAATTAAATTGCATAGAGGGTCACGTCCCGAGGATTCTTTTCTACATAATAGGGGGCCAGTGCTGATGGTGTTGGTCCCAAACGGGCAGCCTGCGGGGCCGACTTGAGGCAACTCAAGGTTCTGGTTCTACCGTAGCTTTTCCCATCCGGACGTGGCCTGAGACGAGATACGCGTGGCTACTATTAGGGTGTCGGCACGCCGGGAGGTCTTGCTGGACTTGTTTTACCATTGTCGAAATGTCTTGTGCACCGGGATTCCGAGTCTGATTGGGCTGTCCCTAAGATAAGGGGTAATATTATTATTATCTCTGCTGATCATGAGAGCTTGTGATGGGCTAAGTTGGGACACCCCTGCAGGGTTATGATCTTCGAAAGCCGTGCCCGCGGTTATGTGGCACATTGGAATTTGTTAATGTCCGGTTGTAGAAAACTTGACAGAGGATCCGAAATAAAACACAGAACCGTGTGAGTAACCATGACTGTCTCTTTTCATTTTGAGAAGAGAACACGATGGGGTTATGTTTGACTCGTAGGTAGTTCAGGATCTTTAGCGATCATTACTAGTTTGCGACCGTTTGCGTAGATGTTCATCTTATTCTTGTACTCGTAAGTTAGGCACCATACTTTTGCTTAGCCGCTGCTGCAACCTCACCACCTTACCTCTCCTGACCCATTAAGCTTTGCTAGTCTTGTTACCCATGGTTATGGGATGGCTGAGTCCTCGTGGCTCACAGATACTACAACAACAGTTGCAGGTGCAGGTTTCCGATGACTTGACGCGAGAGCGGTGTTCTTTGTGTTGGAGTTCTTTCTTCTTCTGCTTCGTCAGTCTTGGGTTAGGCTCCGGGTCGGCAGCCTGGGATAGCAGATGGATGTCGTTGAGTTTTTCATATTTGCATCCGTAGTCAGATGTCTTCTTTTGATGTTGTTGTATTCATGTGACTTGTATGATTGTTGTATCCCCATGTATTTATGTAATGGTACGATGTAATGATATCCATGTTGCTAAGTGCCCGAAATGCGGTTGTGCCCCAATCACGAGTTGGTATCAGAGCCTCGACCGACCATAGGAGCCATCGCCACAACCGCAGCACCCCGCCAGCGACCTGCCTCGCCGTGGAAAGCTGCCACCACCGCGGGGCCCCTTGCCCATGCCCAGATCCGGCCGGGATCCTACGGTTCTGGCCACCCAAGGTCCCGGCCCAGCCTTCTCCGCTCCCCTCCGCCCTCGCCGCCGCCTCGCCGGAGGTCGTTCTCCAAGCCGCGCCGCCACCTTGCCCGTCGCTCGAGCAGGAGTGCTCGGGAGGACGACGACCCCACGTGGGCCAGCCGACCTCGCTGACTAGCCCAGACCTAGCCGCGGCCAGCGGAGGCCCAGCTCTGCCTCCTCCCCAAGGCCCATCTCCTTCGCAGCCCAGCCGCCTCGCCTCTCCTTCGTCCTGGGCCGAGCCCATGGTGAGATTCCGTTAAGTCCCGCCCGTGCACACTTTAGCTATCATGCGCCCGATCTATTTTTGTTTCCCTCTGTTATAACTGCTAAGTCCCTGGCATTTGTAAATATGTGTGCATGTTTGCATAGTGATAACTTTGTGCTTGTTGCTCCGATTTGCGTGAATGATATGTCAAAATGTTCGTCTCATGATGGTCTTCATTTTGTTCCACTGTGGCATGCTTGTTTGAGTTCATCTTGATGCCCTAATCATCGTTGCAAGAGTGCTAAATATTTTAAACCGCTGCAAACTGTTGTTATGTTAGCATGTTTGGGAGGTGATAACTTTGTGCATGTTGGTCCAAATGGAGTGTATCATATGTCAAAATATTCATTGTGAAGTGCCCTACACGTTGGTTTCTGTTCCATTTATGTTAGGTGCCATATTGCCATGTTTATCTCTGTTGCAAAAGTGCATGTGGCTGTTAAGTGCTGAAACTTGTGATGAGATGCTAATTTGTCTTGTTCATAGCTATTGGTGTGTTTGTCTTCTATGCCACATGTTAATATGTTTTAGAAGCACAATCATGCCATCATTGTTGTGGTGCAATCCATTTTTCATGATATGCCTTGTGGTCTTTGCAACAAGCTTGTAAAGTAGCCTACTCGCTGTTGTTGTTTCCTGAGACTTGTTGAAAACTACCAAGTCTGAAACTGTTTTAACCTGATGCCATGTTTGCTTGATGCCCCACTCAAATCCATGCAAGTTTTGAGGTGTCCAATGATCATGTCTTGTTGTCCATGTTATGCTATATCCATCCATGCCCTTGTTTGCATATATGGCCTGCTGTAGCTTATTTATTTCGTGCTCTCAAGTTGCTATAAAATGTTTCTGTCAGCCTGTTATCAGCAAGTTCAGTTTTGCCGTGTGAAGTGCTAGTGATCTATGCATCCTATGACCATATTCTTGCCATGAGTAGCTTCATAAACATGTCTTCTTGCTGTTGGTTACATCCACTGGCCATGATATGCTTTGAGATGAGTTGCACAAGCTTGCAAACATGCCTACTTATCGTTGTTTCTGCCCTCCTATGTTTTTTTCACTAACTCTGAGAAATAAGTAAACTTCTTGAATCTTGCCATGCTAGTTTAATTGTGTTCCAGCAAATTTTTGGGTGTGATCTGAGTTCATGCTTGTTCAGAATCATGTCTATTTCACATCCATGCCTTTTGTTATCATGTTTGGGTGCTATAGCATAAATATACCTTGCTCCAAAGTTGCTATGTTACTGTTTTTGGACAGCTTGTTGTTATATCTTGTTTCGTGTGTATGTGATGAACCGTTGCTACGTTTTGAGCGTGTCCTATATGAAACTGGTGTGTTTTTGCATGTAGAAGCATAATATCATGTTGTTTACATGCTTGGATTGTGTTTGCTTGTTGTTTGGATGCATCTTACATAATTGCCATGCTTGTCTTGTTTTGCTCATATCTTCTAGGCCGTAGCTCCGAATTAAATGAACTTGATATGTATCTTGACTAGAATTTTGAGTAGATCATCATGGTGCATGTTAACTTGCTGTTTAACAACTTGAACTTAAGGTTTGTTCAGATCTGGACCAATTTCGAAACGTGCATATGAGGACTTACCGGAATTGTTATATGTTGATTCTGGCCTCATTTAAACTTGTTGGTTTGTGTTGTTCTTGTGTGCTTCATCCCTTGCCATGAATTGCATCATATAGACTTGTCTTGCATCATACTTGGTGGAGCATCTTGTCATGTTCTTGAGTGGTGTGTTTACCTTGTTGTGTGCTTCTTCTCGCTAGTTCATTATCCATTGCGATCGTGAGGATTCGTCCGACTACACGTGGTTCGTCTTTGTGGCTTCTTCTTCGTCTTCTTCATGGACTTGTTCTTCTTCCTTGCGGGATCTCAGGCAAGATGACCATCACCTTGGATACCTTTACTATCATTGCCATGCTAGTTGTCTCGATGCTGTCGCTATATGTCACGTTACCTATCTATTGTCAGCCCATCTCCTTGTTGCCATGAAACCTCCAACCTTTGACACCTTCCCAGGAAAACCGTTGTTTGGCTATGTTACCCGCTTGCTCAGCCCCTCTTATAGCGTTATTAGTTGCAGGTGAAGATGAAGATTTCTCCATGTTGGAACTTGTTGTTGGAATATCACAATATCTATAACTATAATTAACACACCTATACACTTGGCAATGGGTGGAAGGCTTGGCCTTTTGCTCGGTGTTCTGTTCCACTCATGCCACCCTAAGAACCGATAAACCGGTGTTATGTTCCTTGACTTTGCGTCCCTAACGCGGTTGGGTATATGGGGACCCCTTGACAGTTCGTCTTTGAATAAAACTCCTCCAGCAAGGCCCAACATTGGTTTTAATTTGCCCCATAATAACAACTTAATTAATTAATTAAATTGCATAGGGGGTCGTGTCCCCAAGGATTCTTTTCTACATAACAGGGGGGCCAGTGCTGATGGTGTTGGTCCCAAACGGGCAGCCTGCGGGGCCGACTTGAGGCAACTCAAGGTTCTGGTTCTACCGTAGCTTTTCCCATCCGAACATGGCCTGAGACGAGATACGCGCGCCTACTATCAGGGTGTCGGCACGCCGGGAGGTCTTGCTGGACTTGTTTTACCATTGTCGAAATGTCTTGTGCACCGGGATTCCGAGTCTGATCGGGCTGTCCCTAAGATAAGGGGTAATATTATTATTATCTCTGCTGATCGTGAGAGCTTGTGATGGGCTAAGTTGGGACACCCCTGTAGGGTTATGATCTTTTGAAAGTCGTGCCCGCGGTTATGTGACAGATTGGTATTTGTTAATGTCCGGTTGTTGAAAAGTTGACAAAGGATCCGAGATAAAACACATAACTGTGTGAGTAACTATGACTGTCTCTTTTCATTTTGAGAAGAGAACACGGTGGGGTTATGTTTTACTCGTAGGTAGTTCAGGATCTTTAGCGATCATTACTAGTTTGCGACCATTTGCGTAGATGCTCATCTTATTCTTGTACTCGTAAGTTAGCCACCATACTTTTGCTTAGCCGCTGCTGCAACCTCACCACCTTACCTCTCCTTACCCATTAAGCTTTGCTAGTCTTGTTACCCATGGTTATGGGATTGCTGAGTCCTCATGGCTCACAGATACTACAACAATAGTTGCAGGTGCAGGTTTCCGATGACTTGACGCGAGAGCGGTGTTCTTTGTGTTGGAGTTGTTTCTTCTTCTGCTTCGTCAGTCTTGGGTTAGGTTTCGGGTGGGCAGCCTGGGATAGCAAATGGATGTCGTTGAGTTTTTCATGTTTTCATCCGAAGTCAGATGTCTTGTTTTGATGTTGTTGTATTCATGTGAGTTGTATGATTTTTATATCCCCTTGTATTTATGTAATGGTACGATGTAATGATATCCATCTTGCTAAGCGACCGAAATCCGATTGTGGCCCAATCACGAGTGCGTCACGTGATCGGAATAGAGTCGCATCTTGGGCCTGACATCGGCGTTGAGCGAATTTAGTCGGGACAGAGCGTCGGCCGTGGAGATGAGGGGAGGGAATGAGAGCTCCTCAAGCTCGTTTGAGTGGTCGGGGAGACAACTAAGAGTGCGTGAGGTCGATTGGTGAAGAGAAACGCGGTCGAGGTGGCCTTATATAGGCAGAGGGGGAGGAGGCCGAGAGTGTGTCGCCGTAGATGCGTGTGTGGCGCCGCGGACGCGTGTGCGCACACATGGGCTCGGGGTTAGGCGACGAGAGGGAACAGGAGGGAGAGCTCACGGGGAATAGACGGCCAAGGGGGCGCAGGGAGGAAGAAGACGGCGCCGAAACAAGCCAAATCGCCACTGCTCATCCGTGGGCGCCCGTCGGCTTGCGTCAGTCAGGAAGAGGACGGAGGGAGCAAGCGGTCCAGAAGGACGGCGACTGCTCCTGGAAGGCCCTGGACATAGCTAGGCGACGGGGGGACAAGCGCGCAGCGAGGGAGAAGAAGACAGTGGCGCCAGAGCGCGCGGATGACATGCCAAGGCGGTGGTCACCACTGTGACCGGCAAGGAGGGGATGCAAGAGGCAAGGAAACATTGTCTAGTGATGAGTCCCTTCATCATATAAGCCGAGGGAGGTGATGGATCGATAGATGAAGCTCTGCAGCTGAGTTAGTCTTTGATTAAAGTTTGATGTATCAAAATTTATCAAGCCACTGTGCTCAATAGAGAACTGATTGGGTCAAATGGAGTTGTCTGGGATGTTTACATAAGGAAAGACTACGATCCTGGAGAGTTGGAGGAGAATTGGACCAATAATTAATACACTTGCTTTGCAAATGCATAAACTGGTCCAGATTAAAGATCAGGATGATGCACTCACAAGGAGTGTCAACTTAAGCTCAAATTGGGCAAGGCAGAGTTATTAGGCCATATGAAGATGCTCAACAAGTCTCATACCAATTGGCCAATCCAAAATGGTACTTGCTTCATAATGATCCTCTGTGAACAGAATCTTAGGAACATTCCTGAGGGAAAATGGCTAGATGAAATGAGCCCAAATTTGGTGGAGCTAGGTTATATGGATAGGATAAGGCCTACAAACATTTTTAGACATAATGGAGCTAGATAAAATATACTTGCTTCACAAACTGAAATTTTGGACAGAATCAAAGAATTGAAGATGAGCTCACATGGAGGCATTACATGAGCTCAACTTTGGTGAAGGGCTATGATATGATGATATTGAGGACCATGCAAAATTGTAACTCATTTGGATATGCCTAGCTTGTACATCCTTCACAAAGTTTCTTTCTGGACAGAAACTTTGGAAACTCATAATTAAATAACTACTAGACAACTGAGGTTGCATTTTGGCATGTGGCAAAGATATGGACAGTAAAAGATGTCCAAGAAGTTTGGAGTCAATTGGGCAAATATAAATAGCACTTGCTTCAGAAAGTGCCATTAAGGGTAGAATAGGAAAAGAGTTATTGGAGGATTATTTTTGAACATGGAAATGATAAGTCTTGCCATATTTGATGAAAATATGACCCAAACAATTTATGAGAATTATTTGGGAATTTTAGGAGTGATGGAAATATAGGTTGCTTCACAACCTATGGCAAACAGGGTTATTCCTTTGATAGAAAAAGGAATATTCCCAATAAAAAGAATAATGGGATTGGTCTAGGATTAAAATGGCAAGGTCTAGGGAATGATTTGGGTATGACAAGCCACTCTGGAAAGAAAGAAGAGGGTATCTTATTCAGTTCCTAGACCACAAAGCCACGGAAAAAGAAAACTTAAGCAAAAATCTCAGAAAAGAAAAAGAAAAAGAAAGGGCCAAAAATCAGGCTGTGACAAACCTGCCCCCCTTAAAGAAATCTCGTCCTCGAGATTTGGTTGCTCAGGGAAGAAGTATGAATATACCGCCTTAAGGAAACAGTTTCCAACTCGGGTATCCTTTTTCCTTTATTGATTGTTCCCATTAACTTCTTCATCTAGCTTATCTGACTGGCTCTGGGGTGGTTTGCTTCACTGTATCCATATTCTGACAGATCTTACCTCACATTTTCATGCTTATACTAGTTCCAATTCTGTTCATATTTGTTGACTCAGATTTACCATGTCTGAAATATTTGTCTGTCTCACAAATCCGAGGGTGATTTCCGATTGCTGTGTGTGTACTGGCAACTGTCCATGAATTGGTGATCAGATTTTTCCTGATGAGTACCCAAGCTCTGACCCTTGCATTGGTTTTTTTCACTAAATGCAAACCCTCGGGTTCGAAACAGTGAGTTGAGACATAACCATTTTTCGGACGGATTCTAACTTATCACAGGATTTGCTGAATCATACTGATTGGCTCCACTGTCTTGGATACCAGATCTGTACCAAATATTTGATTGTCGCCTGTCATGGCTAGCATAAGGGATGTGAACTTATCTGATAATATATCCTCATCCTTGACTGATGGTGGTTCAAAATTGAGTAGACCCCTTAGGTGAATATCCATAGTGGTCGATATTGACTCAGACTGTCCAGGGTCCCTGCACCATGTGAGTCATGCAACCATTTTCATATCTACATCACTGGTCTTGCTCCTTCATTATTGTTTTCTTGATCTGGATCCTTGGTTGAAAGAGCGGGGTAATATTGCTTCTTCGTGTGACCATAGGTTTTGTCGGGTGCAATATTCTGACAGGCATACTTTTATCCTCATCTCCGGAGAAAAGAAGACAAGGGCTCATCAGGATCATATTCCACGTTCACCGGTACTTGTACAGAGCTTAGTGTTGTCGTCAATCCTCATGGTCCTCTGTCACACTGAGGTGTATATCTGGCTTCCTTCACATATATCAGAGAATCTGATTCCCGAGGCAGACTTGTGTTCTGACTGATTCTTGCTTCTGACCAACTGTTGCGGATCTGATTCTGCCATCTGCTATCAATTCACAATGTACTATCCTGCACTAGTGCCGCACTGCGGACGATTGGATGGCTTATGCTGGAAACCATCGAGAGTATCTTGCCGAGGAAGACTGGGTTTCGTGCTGCAGAAGCTTCTCATTGTGATATGCGGACATATTACCACATATGCATCCCATCTTAATATTTTTGCTGTTGATTTCTTATATGCACCGGGGTTTTGCTGGACTATCCTCCTTTCTGAGTATATGGCACATCCTTGCTTTCTTTCAGGCATATCATGTTTCAGAATAATCCTCAACGAAGAATCAAACCTTGCATCTGGACCATACTTTTGACTGAAGCTGCACTTTTGGTCTTGCACATAGCTTATCTTCTTGCTGATCTGATTATTTCTGTCATGAAGAGTGCACACTGAGGCAAACTTGATTATCCATACTGTTGTAAGGAGTGCACGATATTGCAACCATGATATTGACTGCCCATCGATGATTCCTTTTTCCATTTAGACAAGATATTCCAACTTTCACTGCAGTGTGCTGATAACTTCATTTCGTTTATCTGAGCTTCCAAGTATCTGAACTCATTGCTGATTCTTCAGGTCCGGTGTCGGTTGATGAGCAACTTTAATAAGGGGAAGATAATGCCACACCGAAGGCCCAATGAAAGAAGCAAAAGAAACGACTAAAACAAAAGCACACAAGCATACAGACAATATAAATAATCAAGCAACAACACACATTAATGTTATTCACAACAATAAGATGCATGCATACCTAAGCACACAAATTTCGCGGAAACTACGGTATCGCGGTCTAATATACTATGGCGGTGTGCACAAAAGTGAATCGGCGTGTGGAAGGAGTTGGCGTAACCGAGGCTACACCAAGCGCTGGCTGAACACCAGTTGCAACTAAATGGATATGGAGGCGAGGACGGTCTTGGTGATCATGTAGCGAGACACAGAGGTCACGGTCACCTCATCATCTCAAGCGTACAAAAGGAACCGTACATGTCCAAAGCATTAGGATGACATGGCAATATAGGGGAGGAAAAGCAAGGCTTGATGACATTGCCCTTTTCTGATAACAATTATCAGTACGGGTTGCCGAAGGGACGAGATGGATGGCACGATCTGGGATAGAGGCAAGTCTATCACCTAAATAATATGGGTGGGTGGCGGAAAGATATCGATGCGATACCTGATCATAACTCCTGCAAATGGTGTCTGGAACATTTGGCACCAAGGCATCACTCTGCTGGGACAGAGATGACGCCAAACACCTAAGAGCAGGCGTGCAAAGAAGGAGGGTGCAGGCAGTGGATTGAAAATGATGCCACCTACACTCACAAGATTAACCGTTAGCGACAAAATAATAATCTATATGCATGCTATGCAACAAACAAATGCACCAATCAAGTGCAACAAACCAACCAGACTCTATGCTACCGCATTCTAACATTCGCACGGGCTAGGGCATCCTACAGCCAGACCTGCTCTGATACCAAGCCTGTGACACCCCGGCTCAGAGAAACCGGAACGCCCCGTATTCTGGCCCAGAGATTGAGGAGAAGTCTTCTGGAATACGGCACTGCTTAGCATAGAACAAATCAGATCCTTATTACAATGTATGTGGGTACAAGGGTTTACATCAGCACAGCAAAACTACGCGTGCCACGTTTGCTCCATACAAGCAGCAGAACAACACAAAGCAGCAGAATGGCTGCAGAACAGCGTCGACCGTGGTGAACTCCACTCCGCGGGGACTCCGACTGGAACGCTTATCCTAGCTCGCAAACAAGGAATCCACGGCTAACAAGCAATCAGATCCGGCATGACCTGCAAACTGGCATGACACGCCAGGTCAGCACATTGAATGTACTTCCAAGCTCACATCAACCAAAGCAATCAAGACAAACAATAGCCTCACAATTACAGATTATTAAGCAAGGATTAACATGATACTGTTAGAACAACATGGCATGTACAACATGATACAGCTAGAACAATACGAACATGGCATGAACATATGAACATGATAATACTAGCATACATCATGATGACAATATCATTCACCCACTTACTCTGCTCGGTTACCTCGTGACCATCACATGCAACACTTTCCAGCACGGACACCACACGATCATCTCAGGATCCAATCAAGCTCGGTATTAACAATACCGTAGTAATCATTTATGACCACCAGGAGCTTGACCTTTATCATTGACTCTAGCATAACATCCCAAATATCCAACAAGTTGGTACTCATGATACCACGGTGATCCTCTCACGATCACATAAGTATCAACCAACTTCTTTCATCATCGAACTAGGGTTGTTATTAAGTACATTATTATTATTACTATTGACCCACAGTGTGACCGACACAAACTGGGCCCTTATCTGCGGGCGCGGCTATCGATATATTTAACACACACACTCTGCAGAGGTAGCGCACTTTACCCACACTACGGAACCCTGGCCTCGCACTCCCATACGTGCGGACCATGGTGTTCCGACAAAACCGAGCTACTGCCATGACACTCTCGCGGCCACTCCGACCAACTCCCCTTTGGGCTAAGTCATGGGTGGCCCCGTGCCTACCAAAGGCACCAACGACCATCGTCGTGGCAAAACGGCCCCGAACAGGGACATGAGCTCAAAACCAAACATAGGCACACAAGGCTTATGCCGTCCTACCCGGCCAAGGTAGCGCCCGCGCATAACCTTCCATCGCGGGAGGCACCGGCGAGAGGCATGACAATAGACCCAGTTATGACCCCCATAGGGTAAGCGTGGCTGCACTGGTCAGTTCGATATGGTGGCACCATGACTCAGCCAATAGTTGTTCAAGTTCAATTTAATCCAGTTAAACTTGAATGCTGAGCCATGATAAAATAACATGATGCAACTACAATGCATGAACATGATATCAACCATAAGCATGGGGTTGCAACATAACTATCAACCATATCAACAATGAATCATATCCAACTGAGCATAGCATAATAACGAGCATGAATATTACAAGTATACACTACTCATAGCATAATATGACCACTAGCATCAACAATAACTATCATGCAAGAACATAACGATAATGCTACCATGCAAGTATTTAACCAACTAGATGCAAAGGAACATGCATAACAACGGTACTCGGAATAGACGATAGTCATGCACCGAAGATCATCACTACATCAATAGGTACTACTACCAAGCATTTCATATGGAAGTAATACTAGCAAGTAGAACATAATAACCAGGTGCATAAAAACATAGCATGATGGTAAACACCGGTCCATAAGCGCAACCGAAATCATGACAGCAGCAGTAAAGCAAACAAACATTTATTAAAGATTCAAGTTGAAAACCAATGCTTCTGCATGGCTATCATGCAAATGGTGGTTGTGGCTTGCCTGAGGATGAAGAAGGCTCCGGGAAAAGGTGCGGAACGATCACAGAAAGAATCGCCGGAAAGGGTTCTCTCTGGGAAGGGGCTGATTAGGGGCTGGGGCAAAATGGTCATTTTCAGATTTTTGAAACATAGTGAAAATGATGTGAACAGAACGGGTTCGATGAGACGAAGACGTGAGCGTTGGATTCACCTCAATCAGAGCTACGGTTGAAAAGATACGACCGTTTAAAGCTCAGGGACTAATCTTTAAAAATTACATCTACAATCAGGCCCCTGGCAGATTAAACAGAATGTGCCTTTCCAGGAAATACGCTTTCCAGAATAGAAAGCGCATTTTGGTCCGAAGAAAAAGCGAGGTAAGCTTTCGATAAGGGAAAACGTACTCAACAGGAGTACGTCTCCACTTATCGACGTCATCATAGGCGGGACCAGGCACGCGGTCGCTGATGGGCGGGTCCCACGGGATGGGGCCCGTCACTTATCCACGTGGGCAGACCGGTTCAACGCGCAGCGGCGGGACCGACCGCCTGGGTCGCTGCCAAGTGGGTTCAGGGGAGAGGCGGGGGCCGCCTGGCCTGGCTCGGTCGTCTTCTTCCCCCGCACTCGCCCACGATGTAGAGGACGGCCGCGCGCGCCGGCGACGGCCTCGGGCGACTCCGTCCATCTACGACGGAGCTCGGACCGCCAGAGTGACCATGAGGACGGGCCGCCCACGTCTGGAGGATACACGCACACCGCTGGGCTCCGGAACGGCTCAAGCCGCTGCCATGGCGGACGGCGGCTTCGGCCAAACAGCAGCAGCGCGATGTGGTTGCTCCGGCGGCAAGGCGTGGGGTTAGGAAGGCTCACAGGAGCACGTTGAAGACGATGGTGGTGGTGTGAGGGGTGGATGAGCTCGACGTTGAGCGAATTTAGTCGGGACAAAGCGGCGGCCGTGGAGATGAGGGGAGGGAATGAGAGCTCCTCGAGCTCGTTTGAGTGGTCGGGGAGGCAGCTAGGAGTGCGTGAGGTCGATTGGTGAAGAGAAACGCGCTCAGGGTGGCCTTATGTAGGCAGAGGGGAAGGAGGCCGAGCGTGTGTCGCTTCAGACACGTGTCTGGCGCCGCGGACGCGTGTGCGCACGCTTGGGCTCGGGGTTAGGCGACGAGAGGGAACATGAGGGAGATCTCACGAGGAAGAGATGACCAAGGGGGCGCAGGGAGGAAGAGGACGGTGCCGAAACGAGCCAAATCGCCACAACTCGTCCGTGGGCGCGCGTCGGCTTGCATCGGTGAGGAAGAGGACGGAGGGGGCAAGCGGTCCAGAAGGACGGCGACTGCTCGGGGAAGGACCTGGACATAGTTAGGCAACGGGGACAAGCGCGCAGCGAGGGAGAAGAAGACAGTGGCGCCAGAGCGCGCGGATGACATGCCAAGGCGGTGGTCACCACTATGACCGGCAAGGAGGGGACGCAAGAGCCAGGGAAACAGTATCTAGTGATGAGTCACTTCGTCATATAAGCTGAGGGAGGTGATGGATCGATAGAAGAAACTTTGCAGCTGAGTTAGTCTTTGATTAAAGTTTGATGTATCAAAATTTATCAAGCCACTGTGCTCAACAGAGAACTGATTGTGTCAAATGGAGTTGTCTGGGATGTTTAGATCAGGAAAGACTACGATCCTGGAGAGTTGGAGGAGAATTGGACCAATAATTAATACACTTGCTTTGCAAATGCATAAACTGGTCCAGATTAAAGATCAGGATGATGCACTCACATGGAGTGTCAACTTAAGCTCAAATTGGGCAAGGCAGAGTTATTAGGCCATATGAAGATGCTCAACAAGTCTCATACCAATTGGCCAAGCCAAAATGGTACTTGCTTCATAATGGTCCTCTCTGAACAGAATCTTAGGAACATTCCTGAGGGAAAATGGCTAGACGAAATGTGCACAAATTTGGTTGAGCTAGGTTATATGGATAGGATAAGGCCTAGGAAAATTTTCAGATATAATGGAGCAAGATAAAATATACTTGCTTCACAAACTGAAATTTTGGACAGAATCAAAGAATTGAAGATGAGCTCACATGGAGGCATTACATGAGCTCAACTTTGGTGAAGGGCTATGATATGATGATATTGAGGACCATGCAAAATTGCAACTCATGTGGATATGCCTAGCTTGTACCTCCTTCACAAAGTTTCTTTCTGGACAGAAAATTTGGAAAATCATAATTAAATAACTACTAGACAAATGAGGTTGAATTTTGGCATGTGGCAAAGATATGGACAGTAAAAGATGTCTAAGAAGTTTGGAGTCAATTGGGCAAAGATAAATAGCACTTGCTTCACGAAGTGCCTGTAGGGCAGAATAGGAAAAGAGTTATTGGAGGATTATTTTTTAACATGGCAATGAAAAGTTTTGCCATATTTGATGAAGATATGACCCAAACAATTTATGAGAATTATATAATTTTAGGAGTGATGGAAATATTGGTTGCTTCACAACCTATGGCACACAGGGTTATTCCTTTGATAGAAAAAGGAATATTCCCAATAAAAAGAATAATGGGAATGGTCTAGGATGAAAAATGGCAAGGTCTAGGGAATGATTTGGGTATGACAAGCCACTCTGGAAAGAAAGAAGAGGGCATCTTCTTCAGTTCCCAGACCACAAAGCCATGGAAAAAGAAAACTCAAGCAAAAATCTTAGAAAAAAAGGGCCAAAAATCAGGTTGTGACAGAGTCCTAGTAGGACTCCCCTTTTGGGGTGCGTGATACGTCTCCAACGTATCTACTTTTCCAAACACTTTTGCCCTTGTTTTGGACTCTAACTTACATGATTTGAATGGAACTAATCCGGACTAACGTTGTTTTCAGCAAAATTGCCATGGTGTTATTTTTGTGCAGAATTAAAAGTTCTCGGAATGACCTGAAAATCCATGGAGAGTATTTTTGGAATATATAAAAAATATTGGCGAAAGAATCAAAACTAGGGGCAGGGGCAAAATGGTCATTTTCAGAATTTTGAAACATAGTGAAAATGACAGGAACAGAACGGGTTCGATGAGACGAAGACGTGAGCATTGGATTCACCTCAATTGGAGCTACGGTTGAAAAGATACAACCGTTTAAAGCTCAAGGACTAATCTTTAAAAATTACTTCTACAATCAGGCCCGTGGCAGATTAAACAGAACGTGCCTTTCCAGGAAATACGCTTTCCAGAATAAAAAGCGCATTTTGGTCCGAAGAAGAGGCGAGGTAAGCTTTCGATAAGGGAAAACGTACTCAACAGGAGTAGGTCTCCACTTATCAACGTCATCAAAGGCGGGACCAGGCACACGGTCGCTGATGGGCGGGTCCCACGGGGTGGGGCCCGTCACTTATCCACGTGGGCAGACCGGGTCAACGCGCAGCGGCGGGACCGACCGCCTGGGTCGCTGCCAAGTGGAGTCAGGCGAGAGGCGGGGCCCGCTTGGCCTGGCTCGGTCGTCTTCTTCCCCCCACACTCGCCCGCGATGGAGAGGACGGCCGCGCGCGCCCGCGACGGCCTCGGGCGACTCCGGCCACCTCCGACGGAGCTCGGACCGCCAGAGTGACCATGAGGATGAGCCGCCCACGTCTGGAGGATACACGCACACCGGGTAATTCCATCGTAGGCTTGCTGGACGGTGATGGGTTGGATGATATTTACCATGTAATCAAGTTAGTTTTGTTAGGGTTTGATCCCTAGTATCCATTATGTTCTAAGATTGATGTTGCTATGACTTTGCTATGCTTAATGCTTGTCACTAGGGGACGAGTGCTGTGATTTCAGATCTAAACCGATTATGTTTTCATGAATATATGTGTGTTCTTGATCCTATCTTGCAAGTCAATAGTCACCTACTATGTGTTATGATCCGGCAACCCCGAAGTGACAACAATCGGGACCACTCCCGGTGATGACCGTAGTTTGAGGAGTTCATGTATTCACTAAGTGTTAATGCTTTGGTCCGGTAATCTATTATAAGGAGGCCTTAATATCCCTTAGTTTCCAGTAGGACCCCGCTGTCACGGGAGGGTAGGACAAAAGATGTCATACAAGTTCTTTTCCATAAGCACATATGACTATATTCGGAATACATGCCTACATTACATTGATGAACTGGAGCTAGTTCTGTGTCACCCTATGTTATAACTGTTGCATGAGGAATCGCATCCGACATAACTATCCATCACTGATCCATTTCCCACGAGCTTTTCACATATTGATCTTTGCTTAGTTACTTTTCCGTTGCCACTGTTACGATTGCTACAAAACTGCTACTGTTACTTTTGCCACCGTTACAGTTACTTCCATACTACTTGCTACTAAATACTTTGCTGCAGATATTAAGTCTTTCTGGTGTGGTTGAATTGACAACTCAATTACTAATACTTGAGAATATTCTTTTGGCTCCCCTTTTGTCGAATCAATAAATTTGGGTTGAATACTCACCCTTGAAAACTGTTGCGATCCCCTATAATTGTGGGTTATCAGCGCACCCTAGGGGCAGGCCCGCCTCCTCCTCCCACTCCTTTTTATACATGGGGAGCTGGGCACCCTAGAATACACAAATTGATCTTTTAGTCGTGTGCAGTGCCCCCCCCCATAGCTTTCCACCTTGGTCATATTGTCGTAGTGCTTAGGTGAAGCCCTGCGCGGATCACATCATCAACACCATCAACACGTCGTCGTGTTGCCGGAACTCTCCCTCGTGCCTCTGCTGGATCAAGAGCTCATGGGACGTCATCGTGCTGAACGTGTGCTGAACACGGAGGTGCCGTACGTTCAGTACTTGGATCGGTTGGATTGTGAAGACGTTTGACTACATCAACCACATTAGTAAACGCTTCTGCTTTCGGTCTACGAGGGTACATGGACACACTCTCCCCGCTCGTTGCTATGCTTCTCCTAGGATATAATTTATTACTTCTCTGCTAAATACTTCCCCGCTCATAAGAAACAAGCCGCCTTAAGTGAATTATATAATTTTGTGCAAATTGAAGAAGAGAGTCTCCCACAAGCTTGGGGGAGGCTTCTCCTATTACTTAATGCTTTGCCTGATCATCCTCTCAAGAAAAATGAAATACTTGATATCTTTTATAATGGACTAACTGATGCTTCCAGAGATCACCTGGATAGTTGTGCTGGTTCTGTTTT
>LR738715.1:626593509-626631191 GCA_902687465.1 Secale cereale | reverse complement strand
CCCTTTTGTCGAATCAATAAATTTGGGTTGAATACTCACCCTTGAAAACTGTTGCGATCCCCTATAATTGTGGGTTATCAGCGCACCCTAGGGGCAGGCCCGCCTCCTCCTCCCACTCCTTTTTATACATGGGGAGCTGGGCACCCTAGAATACACAAATTGATCTTTTAGTCGTGTGCAGTGCCCCCCCCATAGTTTTCCACCTTGGTCATATTGTCGTAGTGCTTAGGTGAAGCCCTGCGCGGATCACATCATCAACACCATCAACACGTCGTCGTGTTGCCGGAACTCTCCCTCGTGCCTCTGCTGGATCAAGAGCTCATGGGACGTCATCGTGCTGAACGTGTGCTGAACACGGAGGTGCCGTACGTTCAGTACTTGGATCGGTTGGATTGTGAAGACGTTTGACTACATCAACCACGTTAGTAAACGCTTCTGCTTTCGGTCTACGAGGGTACATGGACACACTCTCCCCGCTCGTTGCTATGCTTCTCCTAGGATATAATTTATTACTTCTCTGCTAAATACTTCCCCGCTCATAAGAAACAAGCAGCCTTAAGTGAATTATATAATTTTGTGCAAATTGAAGAAGAGAGTCTCCCACAAGCTTGGGGGAGGCTTCTCCTATTACTTAATGCTTTGCCTGATCATCCTCTCAAGAAAAATGAAATACTTGATATCTTTTATAATGGACTAACTGATGCTTCCAGAGATCACCTGGATAGTTGTGCTGGTTCTGTTTTCAAGGAAAGAACCGTTGAGCAAGCTCGATTGCTATTGAATAATATGTTGAGTAATGGAAATAATTGGACACTTCCTGAACCAACTCCTAAGCCAACTCCGAAGAAAAGGGGTATTCTATTTCTCAGTCCTGAAGATATGCAAGAGGTAAAGAAATCTATGAAAGAAAAGGGTATTAAAGCTGAAGATGTTAAGAATTTACTGCGTATTGAAGAAATACATGGTCTTGATAACCCGACACAAGTAGTAAATGTAAATTATCTCTATAGATTTGATGAAGGTGATATTCCTCGTTATAAGTCTGCTAGCCAATGCTTAGATGAGTTTGAAAAATTTATTGTTAAACAAGAAAACTTCAATGCTTATGTTGGTAGATAATTGAAATGTAATGCTTATATGATAGAACACTTGAGTGATTATATGTCTAGAGTTAAAGGTGAACTTAAACTCATTAGTAAACATGCTTCTATGGTTACCACTCAAGCAGAACAAGTACTTAAGACACAAAATGATTTGCTCAATGAATTAAGTAGTAAGAAAAATGATAATATTGTTAGAGTTATGACTAGAGGGGTTAGAATGACTCAGGAACCTTTGTATCCTGATGGCCACCCTAAGAGAGCTGAGCAAGATTCTCAGAGAACTAATGTTGATGCACCTAGTCCTTCTAAGAAGAAGAAAAAGAAAAATGATAGGACTTTGCATGATTCTAGTGAACATGTTGTTGACACACCTGAGAATCCCAATGATATTTCTATTTCTGATGCTGAAACACAATCTGGTAATGAACATGAACCTAGTGATAATGTTAATGCTGATGTTCATGATGATGCTCAACTTAGCAATAACGATGATGTAGAGATTGAACCTGCTGTTGATCTTGATAACCCATAATCAAAGAATCAACGTTATGATAAAAGAGACTTTGTTGCTAGGAAGCACGATAAAGAAAGAGAACCATGTGTTCAGAAACCCATGCCTTTTCCTCCTAAATCATCCAAGAAAAAGGATGATGAGGATTTTGAGCGCTTTGCTGAAATGATTAGACCTATCTTTTTGCGTATGCGTTTGACTAATATGTTTAAAATAAATCCTTATGCTAAGTATATGAAAGATATTGTTACAAATAAAAGAAAGATACCGGAAGTTGAAATTACCACCATGCTTGACAATTATACTTTTAAAGGTGGAATACCAAAGAAACTAGGAGATCCTAGAGTACTAACTATACCATGCTCCATTAAAAGAAACTATGTTAAAACTGCTTTATGTGATCTTGGAGCCGGTGTTAGTGTTATGCCTCTCTCTTTATACCTTAGACTTGATTTGAATAAGTTGACACCTACTGAAATATATTTGCAAATGGCCGATAAATCAACTGCTACACCTGTCGGTATTTGTGAGGATGTGCCTGTTGTGGTTGCAAACGTTACTATTTTAACGAACTTTGTTATTCTTGATATTCCCGAGGACGATAGTATGTCGATTATCCTTGGTAGGCCCTTTTTGAATACTGCAGGGGTTGTTATTGATTGCAACAAAGGCAATGTCACTTTTCATGTTAATGGTAATGAGCACACGGTACGCTTTCTGAGGAAACAACCTCAAACCCACAGTATCAATTCAATTAGAAAATTTTCAACGATTATTATTGGAGGTTTTGAATTTCCTCTTCCTACTGCCAAGAAGAAATATGATATTCTTATTGTTGGGGACATGCATATCCCCTTTGAGGTAACCTAGTGTTATTCGAAAATTCTCCGGTTTCATATTATTCGGAAAGAGTTTGTTAACAAGACTTGATCAACCATGTTAGTGGATTCCTTCTGATGAGCATGAGACGGATGAAGTTAGAAAGCACAACTCTCTGTACCCTCCTTTTACTTTATGTTATTTAGATTAAATAAAGCAAAAATAGTATTTTCTGTCTGTTTTGTGAATTATCCTTGCAATAAAAAATACCCCGAAAATAAAAATTCTCCAAATGTCCCGAAAATGAAATATGATTTTTTTAGAATATTTAAGAATATTTGGCATTGAGAACACACCAGGGGGCCACACCACCTGGCCACAAGGGTCCAGGGCGCGCCCACCCCCTGGGCGCGCCCCTGCCTCGTGGTCCCCACGTGGCCCCCCTCCACTTATTCCAGCACCCATACACTTCATCTTCCTCCAGAAAAAATCATCCCATAGCTCAAACCCGTGTTCTAGCTCATCTTACTGCAATTTTCGATCTCCTTGCTCAAAGCTCCATTCACAAAACTGTTTGGGGAGATTGTTCTTCGGTATGTGACTCCTCCAATGGTCCAATTAGTTTTTGTTCTAGTGCTTTATTTAATGCAAATTTTTGCTGCTAAGGTGACCCTGTTCTTGAGCTTGCATGTCAAATTTATGTGTTCAAAAGTAGTTCTAATGCATGATATAGTCTCTAGGCACTTGTGGGAGTAGTTTCTATCAATCTTGTTGAGTTTGGTTCACTTTTATTTTGAGTTACTACAATTTCAGAAATTTTTCAGAGAAAAATGCATAGAAAATTTTACCAAGGTGGTTCCTCAAGGAAGCAAGTACCAAGGCTCGCGATACGTGAGCCGGACGATGAACCACCAAGGGAAGCTCAAGTGCGGCCTTGTGAATGGCCGTCAGAGGAGTTTATGGTCCAATCAAGCATCAAGGAAGAATTTGACATGCAAAAAGGAGATATGTTATAACCAGGGAGGAGGCGAATGAATATGAGAAGAGGACTAAGGCGGCTCGTCTCCAAGCTGCAGCTCATCAGGCAATAGCCGCTGCATCGCAGTGCAACCCCAACTACGACTTTGGATATCCATCAGGCCAGCCGTGGCCATAGACCAACTTAGGCCAAAAGCCTAAGCTTGGGGGAGTACGTATTTCTCACCGACATTACTTTCATGTTCACACACTCATTCCAGTAGTCGTTGCTCATACTTTTTCATTGTACTATCCATGATAGTTTAATTTCTTTTCTAAGTCTTTTTCTTGTATGTTAGAAAAACCTTAATAAAACCAATAAATTTAGTGTAGCTTTTAGCTAGTTTACTTTTCATGCTTGTAGTAGTAGTAACAAAAAGAAAACCCAAAAAGATTTCTCGTTCTTCTTTTGCTTGTTGGGAGCTTTCCCGTGTAAATAGTTTTATTTATTTTCTTTGGGGGTTGAGAGGAGAAGACCATGGTGAAAATGTTCAGTGGCTCTCATATGCATTATTGTTGATTTAACCAAGAGCCCATATTACCTTGTCTTCTCCCTTGTATTAAATGCTTCCAGATTCCAGCTTAGTCCAATGCACGTGCACTATTATTATTATCCACACCGTTCGGTCGTGCGAGTGAAAGGCAATAATGAGGATATATGATGGACTGATCGAGATGACAGAAGCTGGTATGAACTCGACTTATCTTGTTTTTGTAAATATGATTAGTTCATCGTTCTTGATTCAGCCTATTATGAATGAAACATGCTTACAACGATAATTAGAGATTATAATTGCCCATGCCATGCTTAATTAGCTAGGAGTTTATAATAGTTTACCTTGCGTGCCAACATGCTATTAAAATGGTTGTGATGTGGTATGATAGGGTGGTATCCTCTTTTGAACGATTCAAGTGGTTTGACTTGGCACATGTTCACGCATGTAGTTGAAACAAAATCAACATAGCCTCCACAATATTTATGTTCATGGTGATTTATATCCTACTCATGCTTGCGCTCATTGTTGATTAATCTTAATGCATGTTCATGACTGTTGTCGCTCTCTAGCTGGTCGCTTCCCAGTGTCTTTCTAGCCTTCACTTGTACTAAGCGGGAATACTGCTTGTGCATCCACTTCCATAAACCCCAAAGTTATTCCATATGAGTCCACCATACCATCCTATATGCGGTATTTACCCGCCGTTCCAAGTAAATTTGTATGTGCCAAACTTTAAACCTTCAAATGAAATTCTGTTTTGTATGCTCGAATAGCTAATGTATCAACTAGGGCTGTCTATATCTTCCATGCTAGGTGAGTTATTCTCACAATGAGTGGACTCAGCTCATCATTCACGAGTAAATGGCCGGTAACCGGGATGCCCAGTCCCATGCTCAAATCAAATCAAAATAATTAAACAAAACTCCCCCAGGACTGTTGTTGGTATGGACGGTATCCGTTGTTTCGGGCCAGCCATGGAGTGTGCTTGTTGGTGGTGGGGGAGTATAAACTTTACCATTCAATTTGGGAATCGCCTATAATGTGTGTAGCATGGAAGATATCGATATATCTTGGTTGTTATGTTGTCAATGAAAGTATGCCACTCAAAATAATATTTATCTCTGTTTCAAAACTCGAGCTCTGGCACCTCTGCAAATCCCTGCTTCCCTTTACGAAGGGCCTATCTATTTACTTTTATGTTGAGTCATCATCCTCTTATTAAAAAGCACCAGTTGGAGAGCACCGCTGTCATTTGCATGCACTGCTATTAATTTACATTGAGTATGACTATGACTGGATCTCTTTTACCATGAATTACAATGTCTAGTCAGTACTTGATCTTCAGAGGTGCTCTGCATTTATGTTTTGCGGTCTCGGAAAGGGCTAGCGAGATACCATCTTGTTATATCATATTATTATTGTTTTGAGAAAGTGTTGTCATCCGAGATTTATTATTATTGCTCGCTAGTTGATTATGCCATTGATATGAGTAAACATGAGACCTAAATGTTATTGTGAACGATGTTAGTTCATAATCTTTGCTAAAAACTTGAATGTTGGCTTTACATATTTGCATCAACAAGGTCAAACAGAGTTTGTAAAAGTTTTTCTTTATCACTTTCAGTTTGTCAACTGAATTGCTTGAGGACAAGCAAATGTTTAAGCTTGGGGGAGTTGATACGTCTCCAACGTATCTACTTTTCCAAACACTTTTGCGCTTGTTTTGGACTGTAACTTGCATGACTTGAATGGAACTAGTCCG
Organism: Secale cereale; assembly: GCA_902687465.1. Taxonomy (NCBI): domain Eukaryota; kingdom Viridiplantae; phylum Streptophyta; class Magnoliopsida; order Poales; family Poaceae; genus Secale; species Secale cereale. The sequence goes on along the minus strand of LR738715.1, from coordinate 626,625,482 downwards.
GAGTGAAGCCTGTTTTCAGCATAATTGCCATGGTGTTATTTTGTGGAGAAATAAAAGTTCTCAGAATGACCTAAAAATCCACGGAGAATATATTTAGAATATATAAAAAATATTGGCGAAAGAATCTAGACCAGGGGGCCCACACCCTGTCCACGAGGGTGGTGGGCGCGCCCCCTGTCTCGTGGGCCCCCTGAGGCTCCACCGACCTCAAGTCCAACTCCATATATTCACGTTCGAGGAGAAAAAAATCAGAGTGAAGGATTCATCACGTTTTACGACACGGAGCCGCCACCAAGCCCTAAACTCTCTCGGGAGGGATGATCTGGAGTCCGTTCAGGGCTCCGGAGAGGGGAATTCATCGCCATCGTTAGCATCAACCTTCCTCCATCACCAATTTCATGATGTTCACCGCCATGCGTGAGTAATTCCATCGTAGGCTTGCTGGACGGTGATGGGTTGGATGAGATTTACCATGTAATCGAGTTAGTTTTGTTAGGGTTTGATCCCTAGTATCCATTATGTTCTATGATTGATGTTGCCATGACTTTGCCATGCTTAATGCTTGTCACTAGGGCCCGAGTGCCATGATTACATATCTAAACCTATTTTGTTTTCATGAATATATGTGAGTTCTTGATCCTATCTTGCAAGTCAATAGTCACCTATTATGTGTTATGATCCGGCAACCCTAAAGTGACAACAATCGGGACCACTCCCGGTGATGACCGTAGTTTGAGGAGTTCATGTATTCACTAAGTGTTAATGCCTTGGTCCGGTACTCTATTAAAAGGAGGCCTTAATATCTCTTAGTTTCCAATAGGACCCCGCTGCCACGGGAGGGTAGGACAAAAGATGCCATGCAAGTCTATCCATAAGCACGTATGACTATATTCAGAATACATGGCTACATTACATTGATGAACTGGAGCTAGTTTTGTGTCACCTTATGTTAGAACTGTTGCATGAGGAATCGCATCCGACATAATTATCCATCAATGATCCATTGCCTACGAGCTTTTCACATATTGATCTTTGCTTAGTTACTTTTCGGTTGCCACTTTTACGATTGCTACAAAACCGCTACTGTTACTTTTGCCATCGTTACCGTTACTTCCATACTACTTGCTACCAAATACTTTGCTGCAGATATTAAGTCTTTCAGGTGTGGTTGAATTGACAACTCAACTGCTAATACTTGAGAATATTCTTTGGCTCCCCTTGTGTCGAATCAATAAATTTGGTTTGAATACTCTACCCTCGAAAACTCTTGCGATCCCCTATACTCGTGGGTTATCAGCGCGCCCTAGGGGCCGGTAGGCCTCCTCCTCACCCCTCCTTTATATACATGGGGAGGGGGCACCCTAGAACACACAAGTTGATCTTTTTGGCGTGTGCGGTGCCCCCTCCACAGTTTTCCACCTTGGTCATATTGTAGTAGTGCTCAGGTGAAGCCCTGCGCGGATCACATCAACAACGCGGTCAACATGACGTCGTGTTTCCGGAACTCTCCCTCGTGCCTCTGTTGGAGCAAGAGCTTGGGATGTCATTGTGCTAAATGTGTGCTAAACACGGAGGTGTCATACGTTCGGTACTTGGATCGGTTGGATCATGAAAACGTTCGACTACATCTACCGCGTTACTAAACGCTTCCGCTTTCGGTGTACGAGGGTACGTGGACACACTCTCCCCGCTACTTGCTATGCTTCCCCTAGATAGATCTTGCGTGATTGTAGATTTTTTTAAAATACTATGTTCCCCAACGGTGGCATCATGAGCTAGGTCTATGTGTAGATTATATGCACGAGTAGAACACAAAGAGTTGTGGGCGATAATAGTCATACTGCTTATCATCAACGTCTTACTTTGATTCGGCGGTATTGTCGGATGAACTGGCTGATACGTCTCCAACGTATCTATAATTTTTGATTGTTCCATGCTATTATTTATGAAGTCTTGGATGTTTAATGGGTTTTATCATTTACTTTTATATCATTTTTGGGACTAACCTACTAACCCAAAGGCCCAGTCCAGATTGCTGTTTTTTTGCCTATTTCAGGGTTTTGCGGAAAAAGAATATGAAACGGAGTCCAAACGGAATGAAACCTTCGCGAGAGATATTCTTGGAGAAAATCACGCACGCGGAGCTTGAGGACCAAGTCAGGGGACAGATAGGTGGCCCTCGAGGGTGGAGGGCGCGCCCTCCCTGCCTCGAGGCCCCTTCAAGTGGCCCCCGGTGCCCTCCTTCTTCCTATATAAGTCCATGTACCCCGGAAACTCCGAAGACAGAGAGAAAACCCTAATTCCACCGCCGTACCTTCTGTTCCCGTGGAGATCCCATCTTGGAGCCTGTTCCGGAGCTCCCCCGGAGGGGGATCCATCACGGAGGCCTTCATCATCATCATGATCGCCCTCACCATGAGTTGTGAGTAGTTTACCACAGACCTTCAGGTCCATAGCTAGTATCTAGATGGCTTCTTCTCTCTTTCCGGATCTCAATACAAAGTTCTCCTCGGTCTTCGAAGAGATCTATTCGATGTAATCTCTTTTTGCGGTGTGTTTGTCGAGATCCGATGAATTGTGAGTTTATGATCAAGGTTATCTATGAAAGATATTTGGTTCTTCTCTGAACTTTTGATGTGTGCTCATAATATCCTTGCAAGTCTCTTCGAATTATTGGTTTGGTTTGGCCTACTAGATCTATAGTTCTTGCAATGGGAGAAGTGCTTGGCTTTGGTTTCAATCTTGCGGTGTCCTTTCCCAGTGACAGTAGGGGCAGCAAGGCACGTATTGTATTGTTCCCATCGAGGATAAAAAGATGGGGTTTACATCATATTGCTTGAGTTTATCCCTCTACATCATGTCATCTTGCTTAAGGTGTTACTCTGTTCATATGAACTCAATACACTAGATGCATGCTGGATAGCGGTCGATGTGTGGAGTAATAGTAGTAGATACAGGCAGGAGTCGGTCTACTTGTGTCAGACGTGGTGCCTATATACAATGATCATGCCTAGATAGTCTCATAATTATTCGCTTTTCTATCAATTGCTCGACAGTAATTTGTTTACCCGCCGTAGAATATCGCTATCATGAGAGAAGCCACTAGAGAAAACTATGGCCCCCGGGTCTATTCTCAATATATCAATCTACATCTACTTTACTTCTAGCTCTTTTATTTGCTGTTTTATTAAACTAAAAATACCAAAAATATAAATTATCATCTCTATCAGATCTCACTCTCGTAAGTGACCGTAAAGGGATGGACAACCCCTTATCGCGTTGGCTGCAAAGTTCTTATTTGTTTGTGCAGGTGCGTGGGACTCGCGCGTGGTCTCCTACTGGATTGATACCTTGGTTCTCAAAAACTGAGGGAAATACTTACGCTACTATGCTACATCTCCCTTTCCTCTTCGAGGGAATACAACGCAAGCTCCAGAGGTAGCAGCGGCCCGGACCGACATTACATGACCACGTTCATGAGACTGGTTCTACCAATGTGCTTTGCACACATGTGGCTGGCGGGTGTCTGTTTTTCCAACTTTAGTTGAATCGAGTGTGACTACGGTCGGTCCTTGATGAAGGTTAAAACATCACACTTGACGAAAAATCATTGTGGTTTTGATGCGTAGGTAAGAACGGTTCTTGCTAGAAGCCTGTAGCAGCCACGTAAAACTTGCAACAACAAAGTAGAGGACGTCTAACTTGCTTTTGCAGGGCATGTTGTGATGTGATATGGTCAAGACGTGATGAGTTATATGATATTGTATGAGATGAACATATTTTGTAAATTATCGGCAACCGGCAGGAGCCTTATGGTTGTCTCTTTATTGTATGAATTGTGAACACCATGTAATTGCTTTACTTTATCACTATGAGTTAGCGATAGTAGTAGAAGCAATAGTTGGCGAGACGACCACGACGCTACGATGAAGATCATGGTGTCAAGCCGGTGACGATGGAGATCATGACGATGCTTTGGAGATGGAGATCAAAAGCACAAGATGATGATGGCCATATCATGTCACATATTTTGATTACATGTGATGGATATCTTTTTATGCATCTTATTTTTCTTAGATACGACGGTAGCATTATAAGATGATCCTTTACAAAATTTCAAGGTACACGTGTTCTCCCTGAGTATGCACCGTTGCGACAGTTCGTCGTGCTAAGACACCATGTGATGATCGGATGTGATAAGCTCTAGGTTCACATACAACGGGTGTAAGACAGTTTTGCACATGCAGAATACTATGGTTAAACTTGACGAGCCTAGCATGTACAGACATGGCCTCGGAACACTGGAGACCAAAAGGTCGAGCGTGAATCATATAGTAGATATGATCAACATAAGATGTTCACCATTGAAAACTACTCCGTCTCATGTGATGATCGGACATGGTTTAGTTGATTTGGATCACGTGATCATTTAGATGACTTGAGGGATGTCTATCTAAGTGGGAGCTCTTTAGTAATATTATTAATTGAACTTTAATTTATCCTGAACTTAGTCCTGATAATTTTGCATATCTATGTTGTTGTAGATCAATGGCCCGTGCTACCGTTTCCTTGAATTTTAATTCGTTCCTAGAGAAAGCTAAGTTGAAAGATGATGGTAGCAACTACATGGACTGGGTCCGTAAATTGAGGATTATCCTCATTGCTGCACAGAAGAATTATGTCCTTGAAGCACCGCTAGGTGACAAGCCCCCACCCACTAATGTGGACGCTTTGAACGCCTGTCAGACGCGGTTTGATGACTACTCGATAGTTCAGTGTGCCATGCTTTACGGCTTAGAATCGGGACTTCATAGACGTTTTGAATGTCATGGAGCATATGGGATGTTCCAATAGTTGAAGTTAATATTTCAAGCAAATGCCTGAGTTGAGAGATATGAAGTCTCCAACAAGTTCTATAGCTGCAAGATGGAGGAGAACAGTTCCTTCGGTGAACACATACTGAGAATGTCTGGGTACCACAATCACATGACTCAAGTTGTAGTCAAAGTTGATGATGATAGAGTTATTGACAGAGTTCTTCAATCACTACCACCAAGCTATAAAGGCTTCGTGATGAACTATAATATGCAAGGGATGCAAAAGACAATTCCCGAGCTCTTCGCCATGCTCAAAGCTGTGGAGGTAGAAATCAAGAAGGAGCATCAAGTGTTGATGGTTAACAAGACCACTAGTTTCAAGAAAAAGGGCAAGGGAAAGATGGGGAACTTCAAGAAGAATAGCAAGACAGTTGCTACTCCCGGAAAGAAACCCTAGTCTCGAGCCAAGCCTGAAACTGAGTGCTTCTACTGCAAATAGACTGGTCACTGGAAGCGGAAGTACCCCAAGCATTTGGCGGATAAGAAGGATGGCAAAGTGAACAAAGGTATATTTGATATACACGTTATTGATGTGTACCTTACTAATGCTCGTAGTAGCACCTGGGTATTTGATACTAGTTCGGTTGCTCATATTTGTAACTCAAAATAGGGGCTACGGATTAAACGAAGATTGGCTAAGGACGAGGTGACGATGCGCGTGGGAAATGGTTCCAAAGTCGATGTGATCGCCGTCGACACGCTACCTCTACATCTACCTTCGGCGTAAGTTTTAGACCTAAATAACTGTTATTTGGTGCCAGCGTTGAGCATGAACATTATATCTAGATCTTGTTTGTTGCGAGATGGTTATTCATTTAAATCAGAGAATAATGGTTATTCTATTTATATGAGTAGTATCTTTTATGGTCATGCACCCTTGATGAGTGGTCTATTTTTGTTGAATCTTGATCGTAGTGATACACATATTCATAATATTGATGCCAAAAGATGCAAAGTAGATGATGCTAGTGCAACTTAGTTGTGGCACTGTCGTTTAGGTCATATTGGTGTAAAGCGCATGAAGAAACTCCATGCTGATGGGCTTTTGGAATCACTTGATTATGAATCACTTGGTGCGTGCGAACCATGCCTCATGGGCAAGATGACTAAAACTTCGTTCTCCGGAACAATGGATCGAGCAACTGACTTATTGTAAATAATATATACTGATGTATGCTGTCTGATGAGTGTTGAGGCTCGCGGCGGGTATCGTTATTTTCTGACCTTCATAGATGATTTGAGCAGATATGGGTATATCTACTTAATGAAACATAAGTCTGAAACATTTGAAAAGTTCAAAGAATTTCAGAGTGAAGTAGAGAATCATCGTAACAAGAAAATAAAGTTTCTACGATCTGATCAGTGAGGAGAATATTTGAGTTACGATTTTGGTCTTCATTTGAAAAAATGTGGAATAGTTTTGCAACTCATGCCACCTGGAACACCACAACGTAATGGTGTGTCTGAACGTCATAACCGCAATTTATTAGATATGGTGGATTTATGATGTCTCTTACCGATTTACCACTACCGTTTTGGGGTTATGCTTTAGAGACAATTGCATTCACGTTAAATAGGGCACTATCTAAATCCGTTGAGATGACACCTTATGAACTATGGTTTGGCAAGAAACCCAAGTTGTCGTTTCTTAAAGTTTGGGGCTGCAATGCTTATGTGAAATGCTTCAACCTGATAAGCTCGAACCCGAATCAGAGAAATGTTTCTTCATAGGATACCCAAAGAAAACTGTTGGGTACACCTTCTATCACAGATCTGAAGGCAAGATATTTGTTGCTAAGAATGGATCCTTTCTAGAGAAGGAGTTTCTCTCGAAAGAAGTGAGTGGGAGGAAAGTGGAACTTGATGAGGTAATTGTACCTTCTCTTGAATTGGAAAGTAGTTCATCACAGAAATTTGTTCCAGTGATTCCTACACCAATTAGTGAGGAAGCTAATGATGATGGTCATGAAACTTTGGATCAAATTACTACTGAACCTCGTAGGCCAACCAGAGTGTGTTCCGCATCAGAGTGGTAGGGTAACCCTGTTCTGGAAGTCATGTTACTAGACCATGACGAACCTACGAACTATGAGGAAGCGATCATGAGCCCAGATTCCGCAAAATGGCTTGAGGCCATAAAATCTGAGATGGGATCCATGTATGAGAACAAAGTATGTACTTTTGTTGACTTGCCCGATGATCGGCAAGCCATTGAAAATAAATGGATCTTTAAGAAGAAGAATGACACCGATGGTAATGATACTGTCTACAAAGCTCGACTTGTTGCGATTGGTTTTTGACAAGTTCAAGGAGTTGACTACGATGAGACTTTCTCAGGCGTAGCGATGCTTAAGTCTGTCTGAATCATGTTAGCAATTGCCGCATTTTATTAATATGAAATCTGGCAAATGGATGTCAAAACTGCATTCCTTAATGGATATCTCAAAGAAGAGTTGTATATGATGCAACCAGAAGGTTTTGTCGATCCTAAAGGTGCTAACAAAGTGTGGAAGCTCCAGTGATCCATCTATGGACTGGTGCAAGCATCTCGGAGGTTGGAATATACGCTTTGATGAGGTGATCAAAGCATATGGTTTCATACAAACTTTTGAAGAAACCTGTATTTACAAGAAAGTGAGTGGGAGCTCTGTAGCATTTCTGATATTATATGTGGATGACATATTGTTGATTGGAAATGATGTAGAATTTCTGGATAGATGAAGCTAATGATGATGATCATGAAACTTCAGATCAAATTACAACTGAACCTCATAGGTCAACCAGAGTGCGTTCCGCACCAGAGTGGTACAGTAACCCTGTTCTGGAAGTCATGTTACTAGACCATGACGAACCTACAAACTATGAGGAAGCGATGATGAGCCCAGATTCCGCAAAATGGCTTGAGGCCATGAAATCTGAGATGTGATCCATGTATGAGAACAAAGTATGGACTTTGCTTGACTTGCCCGATGATCGGCAAGTCATTGAAAATAAATGGATCTTTAAGAAGAAGACTGACGCCGATGGTAATGTTACTGTCTACAAAGCTCGACTTGTTGTGAAAGGTTTTCTACAAGTTCAAGGAGTTGACTACGATGAGACTTTCTCACCCGTAGCGATGCTTAAGTATGTCTGAATCCTGTTAGCAATTGCCGCATTTTATTATTATGAAATCTGGCAAATGGATGTCAAAACTGCATCCCTTAATGAATATATCAAAGAAGAGTTGTATATGATGCAACCAGAAGGTTTTGTCGATCCTAAAGGTGCTAACAAAGTGTGGAAGCTCCAGTGATCCATCTATGGACTGGTGCAAGCATCTTGGAGTTGGAATATACGCTTTGATGAGGTGATCGAAGCATATGGTTTTATACAGACTTTCGGAGAAGCCTGTATTTACAAGAAAGTGAGTGGGAGCTCTGTAGCATTTCTGATATTATATGTGGATGCCATATTGTTGATAGGAAATTATGTAGAATTTTTGGATAGCATAAAAGCATACTTGAATAAGAATTTTTCAATGGAAGACCTCGGTGAAGCTGCTTATATATTGGGCATCAAGATCTATAGATATAGATCAAGATGCTTAATTGGACTTTCACAAAGCACATACCTTGATAAAGTTTTGAAAAAGTTCAAAATGGATCAGTCAAAGAAAGGGTTCTTGCTTGTTGTTCGCACACGAACACGTCACCGTGTACCCTCGACGCCGAGGGTGATGCACCGTAGCTCACGTCGAAGGAGACCCGTCCGGAAGCGCGGTACGCAAGCAATCCGGCGGGCGCTTTTGTGGACCCGAAGCCCCACACGCCCGGGAGGGACCCCGTCGGGGCGCGCGGCAGCTATGGGCTGCCCTAGGTCGGCCTGACCGCCCCTAGGGCCTCGAGGTTCGCGGCCCTGAAACAAGAAGAACGAACGAAGAACGAGGAAGAAGAAGAACTAGGTTAAGGAGAAAAGATAAAAGATAAAAAGTGATAGATGAATTGATCGATTGTGTGTTGTTTAATCGGCTGTCACCCCTTAGGTATATAAGAGCCGGCTGGACTTCCCGTGCAAGGAAAAGGCTTGGATTCAGGTCCAAAACCCTAGCCAAATTCGGATTGGTTTTGTCCGAACTTTCCAAAACTGTTCGGTTTAAACTGGCTGTACCCTGCGGGTAAATTTTGAGGTGGTAAACGACCTCGGATGGAAAAGAGCCCAAAAGCAATCTTGATCGTTTCGACGAGACGAACAACTTTCATGTTGAACATTTTTAGATTTGAAGCCATCTTCTAGGCCAAAACGGTCACGCAATACAGGCTGTTATTCGCGCTACTCATCAGACACGTGGCTGGTGGGGCGCGCCACTTATGGCTCTGTGACAGGGCTGTGTTCGGATTGCTGTAACTTTTGCATACGAACTCGGATTGGGACGATTTTTATATCAAAATCAACCGTTTCGACGAGACGCACAACTTTCATGTTGAAACCTTTTCCATTTGAAGTCATCTTAATTGGGTTTCGTGCCATTCTTTAATCTGGTGTCACCATGAGCATCTCTGAACTTGTCATAACTTTTGCATCCGGACTCCATTTTAGACCACTTTCATATCCATCTTGATCTTCTCAAAGAAAGCCATCTCATGGTGACTTCCAATCATAAGTTTGAAATAATCTTGACATAGATTAAAGCAACTTTTACGATTATGCCACTTTTGAGCGTCAACACCTGTGTTACAAGGTGTGAAGTTGAGTCAGACTCAATGCCCGACTACTGCAGAAGATAGAGAGAAAATGAAAGTCATTCCCTATGCTTCAGCCATAGGTTCTATCATGTATGCAATGCTGTGTACCAGACCTGATGTGTGCCTTGCTATAAGTCTAGCAGGGAGGTATCAAAGTAATCCAGGAGTGGATCACTAGACAGTGGTCAAGAACATCCTGAAATACCTGAAAAGGACGAAGGATATGTTTCTCGTTTATGGAGGTGACAAAGAGCTCGTCCAAAACGGTTACGTCGATGCAAGCTTTGACACTGATCCGAATGACTCGAAGTCACAAACCAGATACGTATTTTTGGTGAACGGTGGAGCTGTCAGTTGGTGCAGTTCCAAGCAGAGCGTCATGGCGAGATCTACGTGTAAAGCGGAGTACATAGCTGCTTCGGAAGAAGCAAATGAAGGAGTCTGGATGAAGGAGTTCATATCCGATCTAGGTGTAATACCTAGTGCATCGGGTCCAATGAAAATCTTTTGTGACAACACTTGAGCAATAGCCTTGGCGAAGGAATCCAGGTTTCACAAGAGAACCAAGCACATCAAGAGACGCTTCAACTCCATCCGGGATCAAGTCAAGGAGGGAGACATAGAGATTTTCAAAATACATACGGATCTGAATGTTGCAGACCCGTTGACTAAGCCTCTTCCACGAGCAAAACATGATCAGAACCAAGACTCCATGGATGTTAGAATCATTACTATGTAATCTGGATTATTGACTCTAGTGCAAGTGGGAGACTGAAGGAAATATGCCCTAGAGGCAATAATAAAGTAGTTCTTTATATTTCCTTATACATATCATGATAAATGTCTTTTATTCATGCTAGAATTGTATTAACCGGAAATTTGATACATGTGTGAATACATAGACAAAACAGAGTGTCCCTAGTATGCCTCTACTAGACTAGCTCGTTAATCAAAGATGGTTAAGTTTCCTAACCATGGTCACGTGTTGTCAATTGATGAACGAGATCACATCATTAGGAGAATGATGTGATGGACAAGACCCATCCGTTAGCTTAGCATATTGATCGTTTAGTTTTATTGCTATTGCTTTCTTCATGACTTAGACATGTTCCTCTGACTATGAGATTATGAAACTCCCAAATACCGGAGGAACACCTTGTGTGCTATCAAACATCACAACGTAACTGGGTGATTATAAAGATACTCTATAGGTGTCTCCGAAAGTGTTTGTTCAGTTGGCATAGATCGAGCATAGGATTTGTCACTCCGAGTGTCGGAGAGGTATCTCTGGGCCCTCTCGGTAATACACATCATAATAAGCCTCGCAAGCAAATGACTAATGAGTTAGTCACGAGATGATGTATTACAGAACGTGTAAAGAGACTTGCCGGTAACGAGATTGAACTAGGTATGATGATACCGACGATCAAATTTAAGGCATGTAACATACTGATGACAAAGGGAACAACGTATGTTGTTATGCGGTTTGACCGATAAATATCTTCGTAGAATATGGAGGAGCCAATATGAGCATCCAGGTTCCGCTATTTGTTATTGACCGGAGATGTGTCTCGGTCATGTCTACATAGTTCTCGAACCCATAGGATCCGCACGCTTAACGTTCGATGACGATTTGTATTATGAGTTATGTGTTTTAGATGACCAAAGTTTTTTCGGAGTCCCGGATGAGATCACGGACATGACGAGGAGTCTCGAAATGGTCGAGACATAAAGAATGATGTATTGGACGATGTTATTCGGACACCGGATGAGTTCCTAGGGGTACCGGATAACTATCGGAGTGTCGGAGGGTTATCGGAACCTCCGGGGGAACTAATGGGCCTTCATGGGCCTTAGTGGAGAGATAGGAAGGGCCACAAGTGGTGGCCGCACCCCCCCATGGCAAGTCTGAATTGGACTAGGGAGGGGGCGGCGCCCCGCTCTTTCCTTCTCCTTCTCTCCCTCTCCTTCCTTCCCCCCTCTCCCTCGCTTGGTGGAATCCTACTAGGATTAGGAATCCTAGTAGGACTCCCCTCTTGGGGCGCGCCCTAGGGGCCGGCCGGCCTCCTCCTCCCCCCTCCTTTATATACGTGGGGAGGGGGGCACCCTAGAACACACAAGTTGAGCTTTTAGCCGTGTGCGGTGCCCCCCTCCACAGTTTTCCACCTTTGTCATATTGTCGTAGTGCTTAGGCGAAGTCCTGCGCGGATCACATCATCAACACCGTCAACACGCCGACATGTTGCCGGAACAATCCCTCGTGCCTCTGCTGGATCAAGAGCTCGTGAGACGTCATCGTGCTGAACGTGTGCTGAACACAGAGGTGCCGTACGGTCGGTTCTTGGATTGGTTGGATCGTGAAGACGTTCGACTACATCAACCAAGTTACTAAACGCTTCCACTTTCGGTCTACGAGGGTACGTGGACACACTCTCCCCGCTCGTTGCTATTCTTTTCCTAGATAGATCTTGCGTGATCGTAGATTTTTTTTGAAATACTACGTTCCCCAACATCTCGGGTAGGGGGTCCCCAGCTGTGTATCTGAGAATCGATGGTAACAGGGGAAACAAGGACACGATGTTTACCCAGGTTCAGGCCCTCTTAACGGAGGTAATACCCTACTTCCTGCTTGATTGATCTTGATGAATATGAAGACTACAAGAGTAGTTGATCTACCTCGAGATCGTAATGGCTAAATCCTAGATGTCTAGCCTATGATTGTTGTGATAGCCTCTACGGACTAAACCCTCCGGTTGTACAGAATCATCTTGCAGAGGAAGAAAACAGTAGACCCGGACTTAAACTTGCCATTCTATGCACATAGGAGTCCTAACCGGACATGGGGGATAATCTTTCGCTTTGATCTTCATGGTCCATCAGTCCGGCCCATATCGAGTAATCCGGACACCTGAGGACCCCGTAGTCCAGGACTCCCTCACCCGCCGCCACCAGCACTGGCCGGGCTTTGCTTGCCAGTACGACGAGGCGGTGACGAGGGGAGGGAGATGCGAGGAGGGGGCTGCTCGCGGCGGCGCTAGGGATTTCCCCCTCGGCGCTCGCGGGAGCGATGTGAGAGGGGAGGGGAGTCCTTCTCCATTAAGCCTTTCCGGACTCCCACACCAATCGAGTGGGAGGGGGTGATGCTATTGGAGGGGGAGGGAAGGCCGTCAGTCCGAAAACAGTCTTGCTAAGTCTCAGTCGACTGAGATTTAGCAAAGTCTCAGTCGACATTATATCCATGAGATCTTACATTGACATACGTGTACAATTTTCTTTTCAGTTTTTCCGTTTTCTCTTTTACATGTTTGTCATTTATTGAGATTTGGTTAAATCTCAGCCGACTGAGACCTAGTCACCCCCGTCCGAAAAATCTCGCCTCATCTAGGCTTTGTTGAGTTAAAAAAGAAAAATATATGCTTTGTTGAGGTTAAACCTCCAAACAGTGTCCGCATCATCTCGAGCTTCACGATGGGAACATTGCACCGTGGACCAACAGATTGGAGGTTCTTCCGAACTTCCGATCGATCAATCTATAAACTATGAGAAGAGAGCGAATCCCGCGTATACCTTGCTTTGGTGATACTTAGCCGACCGAGGAGGCAAGCACACTGGATTAGATTCCGGAAATGGGTTAAAGAAGACACTAATATACCCCCAGCAAAGCAAAAGCTCAGAGGCTCAAAGCGAAAGTGAAGAAAAAAGCCCAACCACAACCACCACTCTTTAGCTTTTTCTCCATTGTTGAGGCAAAGAAAGAAGCTAAGCTCTCAGTATCCTTGCTTGCCATAGCACATTTGCACTGCGTATCTCAACTCCAGTGATATGGAGATGCGTCTCCACCTCCATGCGTTGGCGATCCTTCTGGTCGTCTCGGCGCGGCCTCCGTCCGTCGCCGGCGGGCTCTGCCGCGACAGCTGCGGCGACGTCCCGGTGCGCTACCCGCTGGGCATCGACGACGGCTGCGGCAGCCCGTACTACCGCAGCATGCTGACCTGCGCCGACAACACCACGCTCCGCCTCCGCACCCCGTCCGGCACGTACCCGGTGTCCGGCGCCGACTACGCGGACCCGCACCTGGTGGTGACGGACCCGTCCATGTGGACGTGCGCGCGGCCCTTCACCTCCATCCACGCCGCGCCCTTCAGCCTGGACACCAGCACCCGCTTCTCGCTGTCCCCGAGGAACGACCACCTCTTCTTCAACTGCGACGAGGAGCGCGTCATCGTGGCGCCGCGGCCGGCCATCTGCGACCGGTACCCGGACCGGTGCGACTCGGCGTGCGACAGCGCCGGCTACCTGTGCCGGAACCTGCCGGGCTGCCGCGGCGCGCTGGAGGAAGGGAACATGAGCTGCTGCGCGTACCGGCCCCGCGCCGCGGAGTCGCTCAGGGCCATGCTGCGGCACTGCGAAGCCTACACCACCGTGTACTGGCGCGCGGTGGGCGACAAGTTCCCGCCCTACGACCAGGTGCCGGACTACGGGGTCCGGGTGGACTTCGAGATCCCGGTCACCACGCGCTGCCTGCAGTGCCAAGACCGGCGCCGCGGCGCCAACGGCACCTGCGGCTTCGACCCCGCCACCAGGGACTTCGTCTGCATCTGCGACGGCGGCCGGAACTCCACCACGGACTGTGCAGGTGCGCTCTCTCTGTCTCTGCTCTGGCTCTCGGTTTTGTTTGGTAACTGCATTTGGGGCATACCAGTCTGATCATCATGTTTCTTTTACACAGATGGCCACGTCACGGGGCATGGAGCATCAGCCGGAGTGGTGGCCGGTGCGAACTGCGAACCACTACTCAAAATCTCAATCACACTTTCGATTACTTGAAAAAACAATTTCGTTAATTCTAGCCATTTCTTCATGCAGCGACCGTCGTCTTCTCAATTTCGGCAGCTATCGGCATTGGGGGGCTCGTGATGTACATACGCAAGTTGAGATCGAGCAAAGTGGTCACCTGCGGCGTCCAGAGTAACGAAAATAGATTCTTCTAAGCCTACCTCGGAGAATTCCCATGAACAATCTTCCGCATGTGCAAAGAAGAATGGAGAGTAAGAGTATGGACCCACGTCAGATGGAGAGTTCCGGTGTGTATACAACACGAAGCCATGAGATATTTTTCCTGTAGTTTTGGGCGATATGTATGATAACATATGATGGGCATGTGAACCATACTGCATTCAAACATAACAAGGGAGGCATACTCAGTTGCAGAATTTACATTTTGTGGTAGCTTGCAGTTATTTCTTATTTGTAACAAGCGAGGTGTTTGTGGTGACTTTGCTAGTTATTTTTGTAGCACTACAAGTCTACAACTCCAGTCTCTTGTCGGGAGTCATGCTTGCCCGTAAATTGGTCTTGGTTGCAATGTGTCAAAGGAGAGGCTCTACGAAGAACAACAAACATGGTTCTCAACCACCCATGAGCTCTGGAACGAGTGCTAAATATGCAACAGATGTTATAGTCAAAAAGTATGCAACAGATGTGATATGCAAGATTTCTAATCAAATGAAATGCTTCTGACTCATTGTACGCCGAGACACAAGGGAAATGTCAATGACACGATAAACATGAGCAACTTAAAGTAGACATCCAAGTAATAAAGGGGAGGGGATAACAATTACATTCGTAGATTCATTATTACAAGCAACCCCACCAAGCCGATAACGTAGGCATGTCTCACGATGAGTGGGCTCGGCGTTATTCGGTGGAGGAGGAGATGATTTTCGTTCTCACATGCGAGGAGATGTACTCGCAACAGAGGGGACAACAGAGATGGGTACTAAAAGGGGACCCTAGCACGGAATTTTTTCATGCAGTGGCAAATGGCCGCCGGCGAAGATGCATGATTAGGTCCCTCACCGAAGGGGGTATCATTTACTAGGGGGAAACAGAGTTGCGAGCTCATATCGATGGGTTCTATAGGCAATTGTTGGGGACCACATTTGGAGAGGCCGCTTCCCTCGGACCGGATATGTGGGAACCTCGATGGAAGGTGTCGATGGAGGACAATTATGCTTTAGTGCGCCCCTTTACTCTAGTCGAGGAGACCAACAACTTAAATAACATGAGGGTGAATACGGCACCAGGGCCCGACGGGTTCCCTGTTATCTTCTACAAAAGATTATGGGAGATGGTGGGACCTTAGTTTCTTAATTTAGTGCACGAATTCACCCTTGGTAGAATTGACGTCAAGCGGCTTAACTGTAGAGTGTTAGCATTACTACCCAAGGTTCCATGGGCGTATAACATTCGACAATTCCGTCCAATAACCCTAACCAATGTCAGCTTCGAGCTCCAGGCCAAGGGATTTGCGACACGCCTGTCGCCGGTGGCAAATAAGATCGTTGACCCAAACCAGACGACTTTTATTCGAGGGAGAAGTATATTAGATGGGGTTGCGGTGTTACACAAGGTACTACACGAAATCCATACTACTAAAGAAGATGTGTTCATTGAGGGAGTCCTAGATTTGGGGGTCCTCGAATGTCCGGACTACTTGTTGTGGGCCGGACTGATGGGCTGTGAAGATAAAGTAGAAGACCGTCCCCCGTGTCCGGGCAGGACTCCTATGTATGTAGAAATGCAAATTTGATGTCCGGGTGTAATGTTTCCTTCCTCTGCAAGTCAACTTTGTACAACCCTAGGCCCCCTCCGGTGTGTATATAAACCAGAGGGTTTAGTCCGTGGAGGCTAACAGAACAATCGTAGGCTAGACAGTTAGAGTTTAGCCATTACGATCTCGAGGTAGATCAACTCTTGTAATCCCTATATTCATCAAGATCAATCAAGCAGGAAGTAGGGTATTACCTCCATTAAGAGGGCCCGAACCTGAGTAAACATCGTGTCCCAGTGTCTCTTGTTACCATCGATCCTTAGACTCATAGCTTGGGGCCCCCTACCCAAAATCTGCCGGTTTTGACACCGACAATGGTGCTTTCATTGATTGCTCCGCTATGTAGTCGCGAAAAGCGATCTGTGGCTCACCTCGTCATCAACGACGACATCACTTCTGGAAAGAACCTGACTTTTGGTCAGGTCCTCCAACTTGGCGGATTCACCATATGCACCCGCATGTCCATGAAGCCGACGGCGTCCCCTGCTATCGCCAATCATCACCCCTACACCGATCTCGAATATTCCGAAAAGACGGATCCGACGGACACCTCGTCCTTAAACGAGATGTTAGACCGCATCGCCACCTTGGGACTTTCAACAGCCAATGATCGAATCGGGCTTAAACCCGACCAGGGGGAAGACAATTCCTCGCCGATCACCCATCTGGTGGCGTCCGTCGAAGAACGAGCCGAAAACGCTTCACCTCCTGAACTGGAGACCAGTTATGTTCGGATCTCCAAACCATTTGATCCAGACACCCTTCCCTTGAGTGAGACTCCACATCTTCCGAGCTCAGGGTCGAACACAGAGCCCAGGGAGTGCTCGGATCCTCCCGGGCCCGGACTGACAACCTCGGAGACTTTGCAAACTCTGGATACTATCTTGGGTCTGGATTCAAGTTTTACCACACCCAGCCACCACAATAAATACTCTCCAAGTAATTCTGGCCCTCCAGACATATACGACTTGATGTATGTGCGGCAACAACCTTAGGAGACGGTCCATCACTTCTGGGCCAGGTTCCTACTTGTTAAAAACAAGATTAAAGATTGTTGCGACGACGATGCGGTCCCGGCCTTTCATCGCAATTGCACTGATGAGGGAATTTTGAACGCCCTCACCGCCGCCGCATACAGAGTTTCACGGAGTTATCGCACTTAGTACGGAAATACTGCACGATGGAAAGCACATGGAAGGCCCAAAACACCCGCTTGGATCAGGCCGTCTTCGGGCAATATGCTGCTAAAGCAAAACGGACACACCCTATCGGGGCATCCGATCATAAGCCCATCGGCGAGAAAAATAAACCCTTTGCGGGATACAGGTTCGTTCTTGACGAATTCCTAGACAATACCTACCCCATACATGCGATCTCTGGCGCGGTCCCAACTCATAGCCTTCGAGTGTGTTGGATACTCCGGCAAGTAGTCAAAAGTGGTGAACCATCCTCGCCATCACAACTCCAGAGAAACGCCCTCCGAAAGATGACGATTTTAATGTCCTCGTGGTCTTCGAGACCTTCTCTTCAAATAATCGGCGTAAGAGGGCACTTCGCAATCTCACAGAGGTCCACCAAATAACCGCAGTGAGCCCTTGGAACAATGCGGCAATTACCTTCACCACTGATGACAAACGAAGGGTCTGACCAGTCCGAGCACCCGACGCACTAGTATTAAACCCAATCGTGGACCGCTTTCGTCTTACCAAAGTGCTCATGGACGGCGGCAGTGGACTTAACCTCATATATGAGGACACGCTCGAGAAAATGCAGGTCGATAGAGCCCGCATCGAGCAAAGTAATACAACCTTTCGAGACATTATCCCCAACCGGGAGGCCCGATGTTCGGGAAGCATTATACTCGATGTAGTATTCGGCACGCCTGAAAATTACAGGTCAGAAGAGTCGCTCTTCCACATTGTTTCCTTCAACAGCGGATACCACGCCCTTTTAGGGTAGGACACTTTCACATGCTTCCAAGCCATACCCCATTTATGGGTACATGAAGCTTAAAATGCCAGGGCCCAATGGAATAATGACAGTCATGAGTGATCCGGACAGCGCACTCCGCGCCAAAAACAAAACCGCATCCCTGGCTCTTGAAGCCCTACCAGAAGCCTTTGCGGCCGAAGAATTAACCACCCCGCAATCCACGGTGGACAAGGATGACGTGGTCCTCGACAAGAGATCTAAATCCACCTCTTTTAAGCCAGCAGATGAAATTGTTAAATTTCAGGTGCACCCGGCGGATACTAATAAAACGGCATCCAGCAAAGCACAGCTGGACCCAACGGTAGACACCGCCTTGCGCGCATTCTTGCGCGAAAACTAGGATATCTTCGCGTGGCACCCTTTAGACATGCCTGCGATCCCACACAGATTGGTCGAACACAACCTCAACAACATCAAAGGATTCAAGTCGGTCAAGCAATCACTGCGACTATTTTTAGAACCCAAAAGACAAGCCATGGGGGAGGAGCTAGCCAAATTACTCGAATTCGGATTTATCAGAGAAATTAAACACCCAGATTGGCTAGCCAACTTGGTCATGGTGCCAAAGAAGGACAAATTCTGGCGCCTTTGTGTCGACTTCAAAGACCTCAATAAGGCTTGCCCTAAGGACCCTTTTCTGTTGCCCCGCATTGACCAAATCATTGATGCAACCGCGGGACATGATTCACTGTGTTTCCTCCATGCCTACTCCGGATACCATCAGATTAAAATGAATGAGTCCGACCAGGCCGCAACGACGTTTATCACCCCATACGGGCCTTTCTTTTCAACAGTATGCCCTTCGGGCTCAAAAACGCTGGTGCTACTTATTAACGCATGATCCAAACATGCTTGGAAAAGCAAATCGGCAAGACAATTGAAGCATATGTGGATGACGTAGTCATCAAGACTAAACGTGTTGAAACATTGGTGGACGACCTCTGCCTCACATTTGATAACCTCTGAACATATGACATCCGGCTCAATCCGGAAAAATGTGTCTTCGGCATTCCAGCCGGAAAACTATTGGGGTTCATTGTATCACACACAGGAATTGAAGCAAACCCAGCCAAAATCTGAGCTTTGTCACAATTGGCTACACCAACTGACTTAAAGCAAGTCCAGAATCTAGCAGGGCGCGTGGCAGCTTTGAGCCGCTTCATGTCCAGGCTAGGGGAAAAACATTACCACTTTATAGATTACTCAGGCGCACCAACAACTTCTAATGGACGGAAGCGGCCACAGCCGGATGTCGTGGTACTAGGCCTGACAATGAGAGTAGTGGGTACATAGGAGGAGGCAAGGTCCTAGCTACGGCAAGGTTGTACACATGGGTTTTACGAGTTCAGGCCCCTCTCGGAGGAGGTAAAAGCCCTACGTCTCGGTGCCCGGAGGTTGTCGACTGGAATATGGGGTGTGTGTTATAGGGGGTGCGAACCCTTGTACCGGAGGAGGGGGTGACTTATATAGAGTGCGCCAGGGCCCCAGTCGTCCCACGTTACAGAGGGTTCAATGTACAAAAAGATAGGACGTTACTGATAACGCCTGTAATAAAGAGTTATAAATGACCTTTAATGCTACGGAATGAATGCCTGACCGTTCCCATACGGGGTGGCCTTTGACCTCCTATGGTACGAGTAGTTCCTTGTTCGGTCGAGTGACTTCATCTTGGTCAAATGGAATTGGGGTATCCGAGTGAGACACATGGTCGAGTGGATTGCACTCTTCGGTTACTTCAGTCGATATCTTTTGTCATCCTTGGAATGTCTTTGATCCTAGGGTAGTGACCTTGGGTAGGGCATCTAGGTTAGGCCTATGACCCTACCCTAGGTCTATGGTATCGTCAGTAGCCCCCGAATGGATTGAGGTCTGAGTGAAAAAAGAGAGTTGTAGTTGATTCCAACCCGATTCTTACACTTCGGAGGCTTCTTCGAACCTGGGAATCAAGCTGGTCCTTCAACCTTATTTCAGTCGCCTTGATCAATTTAGAAATCGTCAAGTGAACTATGCGAGTAATCTTCGAGTGTTGATGAGGTGCGAGATCTTCGGCGCGATTGGTAGCTTTGTGGTTTCCGGATTTTGCAGGATTCGAATTTTGGGAAGCGCGCGGGACGGAGCGAGCCGCAGTAATCGGACCGGATAGACACGGATGCATCGATTCTCGCGACACCTTTTCCGCCACGTATCGGGCGCATGACTGTTGCAGGATTTGACAGGATTGCTCGGGCCCACAAGTCAGCCACTCGACAGTAGGTCCATAAAAGGGCGTCGGGGCCGATGCGTCGGTATTGTGTGCTTGGTACTTCTTCTTCCTCCTCTGCTTCTCCACCGCACCCCTGCCCCTCTCTAAGTCGCCGTTCCACCTGTGCTCAGCCCGTCACCATGGGAAGAGACAAGAAGACGGCCTTGGAGCGCACGAAGAAGGCGTCGGCGATGGGGAAGGGCAAGAAGGCGAGCCGGGGGTCGACGTCGAGATCTGGACTGCCGCCTGGTTGGATCCAGGAGGACTGGATTCGATCTGTGATGTGCCAAGAGGACATGAAGGAGCTGGTTGATGGGGGCATGATTGCCCATGAGTCATGGAGGTTGCCGAGGAACGTGACCGAGCCGCAGCCACAGGAGGACGAGTGTGTCCTCCTTACGACCCACGTCGACCGAGGTTTCTCCTTGCCTCCGCATCCTTTTTTCCGGGGTTTTCTGAACTTCTACGGTGCCCAACTACACCACTTCTCTCCCAACACCATCACCATATCTCGCTGCCTTCATCTCTGTGTGTGAGAATTTCTTGGGTTGTCGACCGCATTGGGGTCAGCATATTTTTACTTGTCGCTCCCAAGCCGTCAAGAAGGTGAACCTGATGGGCCTCTAACCCCTCGTTGGTTACCCCAAGTGGAAGGTGTAAGATGCAGTGTTGTGGAAGTTTTTCCCTTAGCAAAGATGCCAAGGATCGAATCCCCAGAGACACCTAGGTTCAACAAGTAGGTGTCAACTGTTAACGGCGCCAGATATTAGCAATCAACGTGGACCTGCACACAGATACAAATAACTTTGCTCCCAACGAGTACAGAGAGGTTGTCAATCCCTCCGGCCTTGTAGTTCACAAAGGGTTAAACGCAAATGATAGTAGTGATAGATAATGTTTGCAATAGTAAGTAATAACGAAAAGTAAATAGCGGATGTGATCAATGATGGTAATATGGACCGGAGTCTCATGATGTTCACTAGTGATGTCTCTCTCCCAAAAGACGATAAAACAACTATGTGAGGTAAACGAATTACAGCTGGGCAATTGACAGGACCACGAATGCAAACCAATGCTGATTACATTGCAAGAAAGGTTGAGGTTCAAAGCATGGGCGGTACGCCAAAGTAAGTAGACCAAAATCCATCAATATCTACTACTAATCATCCACCTTGAGATATCTATCCAGAACATCTCGTTGGTATTAAGTTGCGAGCCCCACCCATAGTGTAAACTCAATGCAACAGACAACTGCATGAAAAGAACTTTGCGTAAAGTAAACAATCCTTGCACCCGCGGGCACAAGCACCGTTGTTTTCCCCCTTGTGGCAACAGCACATCCCCTAGACTCATGTTTCTGTCACTCAAGCTAGTCATCGAGGGGCATGAACCCACAATCAAGCATAACGTTCCCTCTTGGAGTCATTGCGTATTACTTGGCCAAAGCAATAAATAACAACGGAGAACATGCAAGAATTACTTATGAACATAAATATAAAAGAGGTAGATCAAATATATTACTCAATCACAATCTGAACATAATCTCATAATCCATCGGATCCCAGCAAACTCATCATAGCAACAGCATAAGGATTACATATGTGCCTCGATCATGTAGGGCAGCTCACGAGGACTAATTAGTGAAGCACAAGAACGGGAGGAGAACATCACATAGCTACTGGTCATGGACTCATGGTCCAAGGGAGACTACTCACAACTGATCCGGGAGGCGTCCATGGTGGTGGAGAAGCTCCCGATGGTGATCCTCCCCTCCGGCAGGGTGCCGGGAAGAGTTCTCCTGGTGCTCCCGATCTTGGAAGCGGCGGCGGCGGCGGAACAGAGATGAGATCGCGAAAAAGAGTTCCCGTCCCGAGGGTTTCGAAGGACGCTCTAAATATATGCCAAAGGGGGGCACCAGACGGGGCTCGGGGGGCCCAGGCGCCCCCCCGGCGCCGCCAGGGCGCCTGGGGCCCTGGTGGCCCCCCGGCTGTCCTTCGGGCGCCAGGTAGGTTCTGGAACGCTGATTTTTTATATATTTTTTCTGGATTTTTCCTGACAGTTCTCGTAATGTGAAAACCTGAAATACAAAAAGAGCCAAAAACAGAAACTGGCACTGGGGTGCACTGGATTAGTAAGTTAGTCCAAATATGATCAAAAGTGTATGGAAGTGTATAAATATCATAGCAATATCACCCAAAAGTGGCATGGAGCAAGCAAAAATTATAGATACGTTTTGGACGTATCAACATCCCCAAGCTTAATTCCTGCTCGTCCTCGAGTAGGTAAATGATAACAAGAATAATTTCTGTGGTGACATGCTATTAACCATATAGGACTTTTTATATTCATATGACAAAAGCTTACTGAGACAATGATTCTATAGTAATTAAGTTGCCTCATGAGAAAATCACAAAGGACTGAAAGTTTTACAATATGAAACTGAAACATCAAAAAGATTTGCAATGAACATGATGTGCAAATATGATAAAGTGATATCTAGCTTGCCCCCTTTAGTGAAGCAAAACATAAATGCAGGGGCACCTTCAAGGTTTAAGTGATGACTAGATACAATGATTTCAAAATACACGATATCACAATCATGCAAAAGACAATGCTACTTTGGAACAATGCACATTACACTTAGAATGACAATCATGCTCTCAGTAGTTGGTGTTTGAAGAAAGAAGGTGAAGACTCAACAAGTAAAAGAATGGTTATGTGCTAGAGCTTTTTATTTTGAAAACATGGAAGCAATTTTGTCAACGGTAGTAGTACTTCATATGTGTCATGCATACGACATCTTATAAGTTGCAAGCCTCATGCATCGAATACCAATAGTGCTCGCACCTTGTCTTAATTAGCTTGGATTTCCATGGGTTATCATTGCATTACATATGTTTCAACCAAGTGTCACAAAGGGGTACCTCTATGCCACCTGTACAAAGGTCCAAGGAGATAGATCGCATTTGATTTCTCGTTTTTGATAGATCTCAACTTGAGGACATCCATACCGGGACAACATAGAAAATAGATGATGGACTCCTCTTTAATGCATAAGCATATTCTCATAAGAGATTGAGGATTACTGTCCAAGCTAAAACTTCCACCATGATACATGGCTTTGGTTGGCGGCCCAATGTTCTTCTCTAACAATATGCATACTCATTCAACCCATGGCAAATCACCCTTACTTCAGACAAGACGAACATGCATAGCAACTCACATGATATTCAACAAAAGTGTGACAGTTGATGGCGTCCCCAGGAACATGGTTACCGCTCAGCAAGCAACTTATAAGAAATAAGATACATAAGCAACATATTCTTTACCACAATAGTTTTTAAGCTACTTTCCCATGAGCTATGTATTGCAAAGTTAGTTCGCTTAGTACAGGTGGAGGCTAGCAAAAGACTGGGAGCGACCAACTAAGAGAGCAATGACGGTCATAATCATGCAGAGCGACAAAGCAATATTGAATCAGGCATGGTAGTTATATCGCTACTCAGAAATAAAAGATCATCAAGGCTTGACAGACTTTCTTTACAGTCTTAAATATGCGTGAGCATACGCCAAGTCAATAAAAATAAATTCTTGAAGGAAGATATTACTGAACCATACCACATCATAGGCAAACAAATCATGTTGGTACTCCAATAACACATTGGGAATCCCCCAGCTATTTGAGATTAACCATAAGAAAACCTGAACTACTAAGCGCCATTATGCACGTAGCATCTTTATCGTAGACATATTAACCAATGCAACGGAAGCAAACTCTCTTAATAAGGTGAGCATGGTAATTAAAGAGAGTTCAAGCAACCAACTAAACAAAAGCTCTTTGAAAAGATAAGCATGAATACTAAGAGCAGAGCATGATGGTAGCTATTAAAAGACAAAGAACACACACAGCATAGATAGACATGAAAATTCTATGTTATGTTCTAGGTAGAAGTGGAGCGTGTTTCTCTCCCACATAAAGAACGCTGAGTTCCGACTCGTTATAAAAAACTAAAAGCAAGACGCTCCAAGCATAGCACATAACACATGAAGTGATAAAAATATAGCGGAACGGAAGACGAACTGATAATGTTGATGGAGAAGGGGATGCATGGGGGCATCCCCAAGCTTAGATGCTTGAGTCTCCTTGAATATTTCTTGGGGGTGCACGGGGGCATCCCCAAGCTTGAGCGCTTGACACTCCTGAATCTTTTTATCATCTTCCCTCGCACACTTGAAAACTCCCTTCATACATAACTCATCATAATCTGATTAGCGAGGTTAGTACCCTTAATAAAATAATTGCACCTTGCTGGAAATAAAGATATTCTTGAAGGTCTACTGTTTCTCAAGATTGCCAAAAGGTTTTTGCAAAGAAAAGCAAGCTCTTGATTTGCAAAATGAAGGAAAGGCAAAACAGGACAGAATCTGTGAAAAACAGAACAGCAGGTAGTAATTGATCTGTTCGAGATACTTCTGCAACTCAAATCAAAAAACTCAGAACAGATGCACGGAAGACAATTATATAGAGAACGCTGTCGAAAAAATTCAGACCAAAAAGATGATCTGGTGATTTTATACGAATTTTTCTATCCAAGGACAGAATATGTTTCCTGGACAGCACCTCACAACTTTTGAACTTTCTAGCAATCAGAGGCTATACTTGGCACAAATATGAAAAGCAAAGATACAATGATGATGCTACAGCAGTAAACAACATCAAGACACAACAAAAGCAAAAAATTTATTCATGTGGGCTGCCTCCCAAAAGCGCTTTCTTTTATGCCTTTAAGCTAGGCATAATGCATAGAGATCAAGGTTTATCAAGAGTAAAAGAATAGCTAGCCCGTACAACGGACTCAAAAGGTAACTTGATCTTCTTTTGAGGGAAGTGTTCCATCCCTTTCTTGAGAGGAAACTAAAATTTTACATTACCCTCTTTCATGTCAATGATAGCACCAACGGTGCGTAAAAAGGGACGTCCCAAAATAATTGGACATGAAGGATCACATTCAATATCCATAATAGTGAAATCAACGGGCACATAATTATCATTGACAACGATAAGAACGTCGTCGATCCTCCCCAAAGGTTTCTTTATGGAAGAATCAACGAGAAAATCACCAAAAGAACAAGAATCAAAAGGTTTCAATTTAAGCATATCATATAGTCTTTTGGGCATAATGGAGGTACTGGCTACAATATCACATAAAGCATAGCAAGAGAAGTTGTTTATCTTAATTTTAATCATAGGATCCCAACCATCTTCTAGCTTTCTAGGTATGGAGGCTTCTACTCTAAGTTTCTCCTCCCTAGCTTTGATAAGAGCATTAGTGACATGCTCTGTGAAGGCAAGATTAAGCGTGCTAGTGTGGGGATCTTTGGCCATTCCTTGTAGAAAGGTGACAACTTCTGAAATACTACAATTATCAAAATCAATTTTATCATTAGTGGGCAGAGTTGTAGTGTCATCCTCTTTGTTTGAATCGCTCTCTATTATAAGAGTTTGAACATCTTCCCAAGTTTGGGGAAGCTTAGGAGCAATTTTAAACTGAGGCTCATACTCTTTTCCTAGAAGACCATGCCATGGGCATAACCCTCCGTCAAGACTAATATAATCACAAGGTTTATTACTTTTGTAGATCCCGAGAGTGGTAATTGGGGTAATGGAAGAAGGGGTGTACTCCTCCCATTTAGTGTTTTTGGTAGAACCCATAATAGCAAGCAAGCAAGATAACTATTTTTGTGATTTTCGATAAAAGGTACTAAAGCAAAAATGAAAGGTAAACTAACAAGACTAAAAAGCAAAGGTAAAAGATAGCATGCAACTCCCCTATCCTGAAGAGTGGAGTCCCCGGCAACGGCGCCAGAAAAACTCCTTGATGGGCCTCTAACCCCTCGTTGGTTACCCCAAGTGGAAGGTGTAAGATGCAGTGTTGTGGAAGTTTTTCCCTTAGCAAAGATGCCAAGGATCGAATCCCCAGAGACTCCTAGGTTCAACAAGTAGGTGTCAACTGCTAACGGCACCAGATATTAGCAATCAACGTGGACCTGCACACAGATACAAATAACTTTGCTCCCAACGAGTATAGAGAGGTTGTCAATCCCTCCGGCCTTGTAGTTCACAAAGGGTTAAACGCAAATGATAGTAGTGATAGATAATTTTTGCAATAGTAAGTAATAACGAAAAGTAAATAGCGGATGTGATCAATGATGGTAATATGGACCGGAGTCTCATGATGTTCACTAGTGATGTCTCTCTCCCAAAAGACGATAAAACAACTATGTGAGGTAAACGAATTACAGCTGGGCAATTGACAGGACCACGAACGCAAACCAATGCTGACTACATTGCAAGAAAGGTTGAGGTTCAAAGCATGGGCGGTACGCCAAAGTAAGTAGACCGAAATCCATCAATATCTACTACTAATCATCCATCTTGAGATATCTATCAAGAACATCTCGCTGGTATTAAGTTGCGAGCCCCACCCATAGTGTAAACTCAATACAACAGACAACTGCATTAAAAGAACTTTGCGTAAAGTAAACAATCCTTGCACCCGCGGGCACAAGCACTGTTGTTTTCCCCCTTGTGGCAACAGCACATCCCCTAGACTCATGTTTCTGTCACTCAAGCTAGTCATCGAGGGGCATGAACCCACAATCAAGCATAACGTTCCCTCTTGGAGTCACTACGTATTACTTGGGCAAAGCAATAAATAACAACGGAGAACATGCAAGAATTAATTATGAACATAAATATAAAAGAGGTAGATCAAATATATTACTCAATCACAATCTGAACATAATCTCATAATCCATCGGATCCCAGCAAACTCATCATTGCAATAGCATAATGATTACATATGTGCCTCGATC
This sequence comes from Secale cereale, assembly GCA_902687465.1. Taxonomy (NCBI): domain Eukaryota; kingdom Viridiplantae; phylum Streptophyta; class Magnoliopsida; order Poales; family Poaceae; genus Secale; species Secale cereale. The sequence continues at coordinate 626,598,158 of LR738715.1, read as the reverse complement.
ATGTAGGGCAGCTCACGAGGACTAATTAGTGAAGCACAAGAACAGGAGGAGAACATCACATAGCTACTGGTCATGGACTCATGGTCCAAGGGAGACTACTCACAATTCATCTGGGAGGCGTCCATGGTGATGGAGAAGCTCCCGATGGTGATCCTCCCCTCCGGCAGGGTGCCGGGAAGAGTTCTGCTGGTGCTCCCGATCTTGGAAGCGGCGGCGGTGGCGGAATAAAGATGAGATCGCGAAAAAGAGTTCCCGTCCCGAGGGTTTTGAAGGACGCTCTAAATATATGCCAAAGGGGGGCACCAGACGGGGCTCGGGGGGCTCAGGCGCCCCCCGGGCGCGGCCCAGGGGGGGGGGCGCCGCCAGGGCGCCTGGGGCCCTGGTGCCCTCCCCCCCGGCTGTCCTTCGGGCGCCAGGTAGGTTCTGGAACGCTGATTTTTTATATATTTTTTCTGGATTTTTCCTGACAGTTCTCGTAATGTGAAAACCTGAAATACGAAAACAGCCGAAAACAGAAACTGGCACTGGGGTGCACTGGATTAGTAAGTTAGTCCAAATATGATCAAAAGTGTATCGAAGTGTATAAATATCATAGCAATATCACCCAAAAGTGGCATGGAGCAAGAAGAAATTATAGATACGTTTTGGACGTATCAGAACCCGACTGACGAGAAGACGCACGTGATCCATATGTGCGGCGGTTTAGGGATACACACGAGGGGTAGGAGAACTTTTCCCACTATGACTCTCCCTGAGTCGGTCCGGGGGTGGTAGTCGACCTGGTTCTACTGCAAAGATATTCTGACCCCGGGTCAGTTGACCAGTCTTCCTCCCTTCACCTTTGATCGAGTCAGTCAGCCTCCTTCGTTGATCATGACCCCAACTGAGAAAGTAGAGGTGGATATGTTGGTTGAGCGAGTAGTCCTGCTAGTCCGCGACGGTGTAACTGGCATGGATCTGCTGGAGGTATTTCTCAGTCGACGGATTCAGCCTCTCCAAGCCCGTGATCACCCGATGTGGATGTACTTGGGCACCAATGACGCCGCTCGGGTCCACCCGGAGGAGGTCACGGAGAAGACGGTGGAGCAGTGGTTGCTTAGCATCACCGGGAACAAGGACAAGCCCAGGGGGCCAGGAGAGTTCGTCCATTCGACGCTGCCCACGAGCCGGACAACGTTCGATCTTCGTTTTTGAGTGACTTTTTCGCTCTGACTTGTAGCTATCTTTGAATCCGATTGACGTTCGTTCAACTCTTTGCCTTGCAGATTTATACCAAGATGTACTCGGTGCCCAATGGAGAGCAAGTCCAGGAGGGAGTGGAGGGCGGCGCCGAGGTCACCGACTGGAGATCAGATGATGAAAGCGAAGAAGAAAGTGAGGACTCAAGCAGTGATGAGGAGGTTGAATCACCACCTCGCATCGAGAGGCGTTCCAAGCTAACATATGATCTAGAAAGTGCGCGCGGCAAGGCGGCTCCGCCCAACATGCATGTACAGAAATGCACTCGGATGACCTCACCTGATCCGACTGAGAAGGCTCCTAAGTAGCTTAAGGCTGTGCCTTTAAAGCCTCGGAAGGCCATGCCAAAGATCAAGGTGGACGTCCCGATTGCTTCCACGTGAGTGTTATTCTTTTATGTTCTTTCTTCGTTCGAGAAACTCTATGCATCTTGTCGATTCATCTGTCTGTTTGACAGGGTGAGTTCTGAAACTTCTAGTGTTGCTGCTTTTGGGACTTCTATAGAGATTGACAAAGGCCACAACGATGAGGAGATTGCAGATGCTACCACTTCCAGCGCAGGTATAGCTCTACAACCATGTCTTCACTTTGTTGATCGCTCTCTCAGTCGACTGAGTGTTCTTTTAGGTCGAATGCTTTGTAGCACCACCCAACGTCATCGAGCTGCCGTACGATGATGACAAGTATGAAGAAGTGCCTCGGAGGCGAACATGAAGGAGGGGCAAGAAGGTGCCTACTGCTTCGGACGCTCAGCAAAAGGGTGATGTAGTTCAGGCTGCCGTTTCTTTTGTCGTTCCTGTGTCGACTAATCATCCTTCAGCGTCGACTGTCCAAGTTCTTGCCTCGTCTGTGCAGCTCCAAGCTTCGGATCCTCTGGCTGCTCCGACTGCTCCATCTTCCTTGCTCTTTGCTACCCACCATGTCCCGGAGGACCCAGTGAGTGCAGCTAAGGAGGCTATACGCCAAGCAGGTCTGATGATGGAACAGATGAAGGCGGCGTATGAGGCTAGTATGGCTGCTTACAATGCCAGTTCAGCTCTTCGGATCAATGTCTAGGTGAGTTCTTTCCTGACTGAGTTCTCTTCCGACTGGTCGTTGTTCTGCTAGGATATTCTACCTGAAAACCGCTACTTTATTTGTAAGATGATGTCCGTGGATGGGCGTTTGAAACTTTCACTGAACGTCTATCCTGAGACTGCCTTTGTTCCATTCACCCAGTGGATGTTCTAGCTTCTGCTATATAGTTCTTGTATTTCAATCGACAAGGTCGATTGAACCAGTGGGGGCATGCAGAGTGCACCCACTGGGTGTAGTCCCTGAGACCATGGTCGACTACGGGCAGTCGGCTGTGGTCTAAGAACGAATGATGTTGTTGTTTCTTGTACTCCTTCCACTCGTACTAGACGGATCATGTCGAGTGGGAACCGGTGAGGGCACGCCTAGTGCACCCACTGGGTGTAGTCCCCGAGACCGTGGTCGACTGCGGATAGTCGGCCATGGTCTAAGAACAAATGATGTTTTTTTAACTCCTTCCACTTGTACTGGACGGATCGTGTCGAGGTGGGGGCACGCCAAGTGCACCCACTGGGTGTAGTCCCCGAGGCTACTGTTGAATGTTTGATTCGGTAGTAGTCTTAGAACTCTTTTGGTGTAGTAATTCAATCTCTGCACTTTATCAATTGGAAGCTACTGTCTTTACCCTTGTGGACTGACTTGTCTTTTTTGTTGACTGCAGAAATCTTATGAGTTCGGAGCTCAATTTGCTGAACTTGAGAAGAAGAAGATCCAACTCAATCTCGATCTGGGGCTGGCCAGGGAGAACTTGCAGAAAGACAAAGATGAAGCATCTGGTATGAAAGGTACAGAGCCTGTCGACTGTATTTGAATGAATGTGCAGAGCAAAAAAATCAACAACTTCAAGCTCATTTGGCGAGCGTTATCTCTTATAGATCAAATGAAGCAAGCCTTGGAGCAGAAGGATCTCGACTTGGCAGCAGCGCAACAGAAGGCGCAGGAGAAGACTGAACTTGCTGACCAGAAGCTGGCTTCAGTCGGCAAGTTGGAAGAAGAAAATGCTAATCTGAAGACTGCCCTCGATGAGGCCAACAAAGAAGTGACGCGGCTAAAGAAGGATAAGTTGGCTCTGGACGACAAACTTGGAGATCTCACCCAAAAGAGGGACGAACTTGAGACTTATCTCGGAGGACTCACCAAAAAGATGTTCCTTATGCTTGAAGGTGTTTTCCTTTATCCGACCGATTCGTAATTGTCGACTCGCCATCCAACTATCGACTCACTATATATCTGTATGTGCAGAATTCTGCCAAAACTTCGAGGAAGAGACTGGACGGATCGAGACGGGTCTGGATCCCATCAATTCTCTTGTCAAAGATGAGGTTGCGATGAATGTGTTGCAGCTGGAATCTCGCCTTGCCAGCATCACGGGCTATATTGCACGACTGAAGGTGGTAGTGTCGCAGGTCGACATGGCACTCTCGCGGGGAATGGTGCTCGAAAATGACCTTGAGTCTCTGATGACTCGGCTTAATGAGATCCCTGGTCGAGTGCAGGAATGGAAGAGGACGTCTGCCTGGTGTGGTGCTAACGTGGCTCTGTCTCTGGTCCATGTCCATTGCAAGGAGGCTAAGGAGGAGAAGCTGGCAGCTCTCAAGGTCGCCAGCACCAAGAAGCTTCAATTCTAGTCATTCATGGAGACTTTTATCGACGCTGCCACCCGCATCGTCGACGGAATCAACCTGGACAAATTTTTTGAGCCTGCAAGACCTCCTCCTGCGGAGTGAACAAACTTTATGCCTTGATTCAATTTGCCTTGGAATGTCGCGTGGCTTTGTAACCGTTAAAATCTTTCAGGCCTGATGCTCGAGTACTTTCGCCCGAACCTTGCAGGATTTATCTGAACTTCATTTTCCTTGGAATATGATTGCCTTGCTTTCATTGCTTTCGGACCTTTTCATTCCGAGTGAACTTTGGTACTTCACTCGGAACGGACATTGTACTTGTGGCGCAGCTCAGAGTGCAAAGGTACATTCTAATTATGGCGCAGCTCGGAGAGCAAAGGTATGTTGTACTTATGGCACAACTCAGAGAACAAAGGTACGTTGTACTTATGGCGCAGCTCAGAGTGCAACCAAGTCCCCGAGTGAGAGGGTTGCTCTTCACTCGGAGAGTTTGTGAAACTTAGGCGAGTGTGGGGTCGCAGCTAAGCCTCCAAGTGAGAGGGTTACTCTTCACTCGGAGCGTTGTGAAACTTAGGTGAGTACGGGGTCGCAGCTAAGCCCCCGAGTGAGAGGGTTGCTCTTCACTCGGAGTGTTCATGAAACTTAGGCGAGTGCGGGGTCGCAGCTAAGCCTCCGAGTGAGGGGGTTGCTCTTCACTCAGAGTGTTTATGA
>LR738715.1:626576299-626593241 GCA_902687465.1 Secale cereale | reverse complement strand
AGTGTTTGTGAAACTTAGGCGAGTACGGGGTCACAGCTAAGCCCCCGAGTGAGAGGGTTTCTCTTCACTCGGGGAGTTTTTGAAACTTAGGTGAATCGGATTCACAACTAAGCCCCCGAGTGAGAGGGTTGCTCTTCACTCGGAGGGTTTGTGAAACTTAGGCGAGTACGGGGTCGTAGCTAAGCCCCTGAGTGAGAGGGTTGCTCTTTACTCGAAGTGTTTTTGAAACTTAGGCGAATCGGATTCGCAGCTAAGCCCCCGAGTGAGAGGGTTGCTCTTCACTTAGAGTGTTTTTGAAACTTAGGCGAATCGGATTCGCAGCTAAGCCACCCACTGGGGGATTTGAACACATGTGCTTTCGGAACAACAATCATTATGATACTGCCAGAAACTTGTCTTTGATAAGCAAACTGAAGGATTCTTATTACAACTCGTCCATTCGAGTGTTTTAAGTGTAGAAGCAGTGGAGCAGATCCGCATTCCACGAGCGTGTCTCATCTATTTTCTTGGCCACGTTGTAGATGTGATACGCCCCGTTGTGGAGCACTTTGGTGATGATGAAGGGGCCTTCCCAGGCTGGAGCAAGCTTGTGAGGTCATTTCTGATGTACTTGGAGTACAAGATCTCCTTCCTGGAATGCTCGGCCTCAGACATTACGGGCATGGAATCGACGCAGGTCTTGTTGATAGATGGTCAACCGGATTAGAGCCATCTCACACTCTTCCTCTAGGAGATTGACTGCATCTTGGCGTGCTTGTTCAGCTTCAGCTTCTGAGAAGAGTTCCACCCGGGGAGTGTTGTGTAGCAAGTCGCTCGGAAGTACAGCCTTAGCACCATATACCATAAAGAAAGGAGTCCGATCATTCGGTCGGTTCGGAGTTGTTCTCAGTCCCCACAAAACAGATGGCAACTCAGTCACCCAAGCTCCAGCGGCGTGCTTGAGATCGCACATCAGTCGTGGTTTCAGTCCTTGAAGGATCAAGCCATTCGCCCTTTCTGCCTGCCCATACGACTGTGGATGCGCAACGGATGCGTAGTCGACTCGAGTGCCTTGGGAAGTGCAGTATGCCCTGAATTCATCCAAATCAAAGTTGGAGCCATTATCTGTGATAATGCTGTGAGGGACCCCATATCTGAATATTAGTTCTTTGATGAAACTGACGGCGGTGCTTGCTCTGAGGTTCTTGATAGGCTTGGCTTCGATCCATTTAGTGAATTTGTCGACTGCCACGAGCAAATGAGTGAAAACGCTTCTGCCAGTCCTGAAGGGCCCAACCATGTCTAACCCCTAAATAGCGAATGGCCAGACCAACGGAATAGTCTTCAAGGCAGACGCAGACTTGTGGGACATGTTTGAGTCGAACTGACAGCCTACACACTTGTCGACTATATCTTTTGCCATCTCATTTGCCCGCAGCCAGTAGAATTTGGCTCGGTATGCTTTGGCAAGAATGGTCCGAGAGGACGCATGATGACCACAGGTCCCCGAGTGGATTTCATTCACATTCGACCTTCCTCCGGGGAAACACAACGTTGGTCGACTCCTGTGACACCTTCTCTATAAAGCTGCCCTTTTATCACATTGAAGGCTTTGGATCGACGGACAATTTTTCGGGCCTCATCTTTGTCCTCTGGGAGTTCTTGCCTGAGAAAGTATGCGATATATGAGACTGTCCAATCGGGAGTGATCACTAAAACCTCCATGATCAACTCGACTATAGCTGGGACTTCGATCTCAGTCGGATTGGTAGAACTTATCGGTTGCAGGGGCTCTTCCGTGAAGGGGTCTTCCTTGACTGATGGGGTGCAGAGATGCTCTAAGAACACATTACTGGGGATAGGTTTCCGAGTGGAACCTATCTTCGCCAGGTCATCAGCAAGTTGATTCTTGATTCTAGGTACGTGGTGGAGCTCCAACTCTTCAAACTTCTTCTCTAACTTTCTCACTGCGTTGCAATAACCAGTCATTGTTGGGCTCCTGACATCCCACTCTTTCATCACTTGATTGACCACTAAGTCTGAGTCGCCGTATACCATTAGGCGACGGACGCCGAGTGAGATGCCATCGCAACCCATACAAAAGTGCCTCATACTCAGCTTCATTGTTTGAAGAATCAAAACGAATTTGGAGGACATAGCTGAGCTTGTCGCCTCTGGGGGACACCAAAACCACACCTGCACCAGATCCACTCAGCATCTTGGATCCATCAAAAAACATAGTCCAATGATCTGACTGAACTTGAGTCGGTTGCTCTTGTTCAATCCACTCGGTAACAAAATATGTTATTGCCTGAGACTTGATTGCTTTCTTTGCTTCGAACTTGATATCTAACGGAAGGAGTTCAATCATCCATTTACCCACTCAACTAGTTGCGTCCCGATTGTTCAGAATTTCAGATAACAGAGCGTCGCTGATGACTGAAATTGAGTGATCTGAGAAGTAATGCGCAACTTTCTTGGCGGTCAAGTAGATTCCATACACAAGCTTCTGATAATGCGGATACCTCTGCTCGGATGGAGTCAAGACTTCCTAAATGTAGTAGACTGGGCGTTGAACTTTATAGGCCTTGCCTTCTTCTTCCCGCTCGACCGTGATCACTGTGCTGACAACTTGTCCAGTGGCTGTGATATATAATAACAGAGGCTCTTTGCTGACTGGGGCAGCAAGCACCGGCTGGGTGGAAAGCAGGGCTTTGAGCTCCTCAAATGCTTCTTCATCTTCAGGATTCCACTCGAACTTGTCAGACTTCTTCATCAGTCGGTAAAAATGTAATGCCTTTTCACCGAGACGTGAGATGAATCAACTCAATGCAGCCAAGCAACCAGTAAGCTTCGAAACATCGTGCACATGCACGAGGTGTTTCATTCGGAGGATTGTGCTCACCTTTTCTGGGTTTGCGTCGATTCCCCATTCGGAAACGAGAAAACCGAGTAACTTTCCCCCTGGGACTCCGAATGTGCACTTCGACGGGTTGGGCTTGATATCATAACTTCTCAAGTTTGCAAACGTTTCAGCGAGGTCAGCCAGTAGGTCGGAACCTTTACGTGACTTGACCACGATGTCATCCATGTATGCTTCCACGTTCTGACTGATCTGTTTCAGCAGACACTTTTGAATCATGTGCATGGATGTTGCGCCAGCATTCTTGAGGCTGAAAGGCATGGTAACATAACAAAAACACCTGAATGGGGTGATGAAGGCTGTTTTCATTTTGTCAGGTCCAAATGGTCGGATCTGATGGTACCCGGAATATGCGTCCAGAAAGGACAAATGCTCACACCCCGCAGTCGAGTCGACAATTTGATCGATGCATGGGAGAGGGAAGTGATCTTTCGGGCAGACCCGATTGATATGTTTGAAATCAATGTACATGCAGAGTGACTTGTCCTTCTTGGGGACCATGACAATGTTGGCGAGCCACTCGGAGTGGTATATCTCGCGGATGAACTCAGATGCCAGAAGCCGAGCTACCTCTTCGCCAATCGCTTTTCTCTTCTCCGTGGCGGACCGACAGAGATGCTCTTTGATATGTTTTGCTTTAGGGTCGACTCGCAAACGATGCTCAACCAGTCCCCTGGGTACACCCGGCATGTCAGATGGTTTCCGTGCAAAGATGTCCCAGTTCTCACGGAGGAACTGGATGAGCGCTTCTTCCTATTTGCTGTCAAGTGTTGTTGATATGTGAGTCGGAGCAGCATTGAGATCAGTCGGATGAATATGCACATGCTTTGTCTCTCTGGTCGACTGAAACATAGACTCAGAAGTAGGTTTCTTGGCTCGCAACAAATCTCTCGGATCTGCATTCTTCTGATACTCTTCCATCTCTACTGCTGCCATCTGCTCATCAGCAATTTTTGAGCCCTTCTGGAAGCACTCTTCTGCTTTCTGCCGATCTCCAGTGACTGTGATCACACCCTTGGGACCCGGCATCTTTAGCTTGAGGTACACATAATATGGTCGAGCCATGAAATGGGCATATGTAGGCCTGCCCAGAATTGCATGGTAAGCACTGTGGAAATCCACCACCTCAAACGTCAACTTTTCCTTGCGATAATTGTGCGAATCGCCAAAAACCACATCAAGAGTGATCTGACCGAGTGAGTCAGCTTTCTTCCCAGGGATGACGCCGTGGAACCGCATGTTGCTCTCACTCAGCTTGGACATCAGAATGCCCATCCCACAGAGGGTCTCAACATACAAGATATTCAGACCACTGCCGCCATCCATCAAAACCTTGGTCGGTCGAGTGCCTTCAACAACTGGGTCGACCACCAACGCTTGCCACCCAGGGGTAGCAATGCGCGCCGGATGGTTAGACTGGTCGAATGTAATGGGGGTCTTTGACCATTTCAAGTATGTCATTGTTGCCGGAGCAACCATGTTCACTTCTCTGTTGATGACTTTCAATCGACTCTTGATCTCGACGTCAGCAAAAATCATCAAGGTGGAATTGATATTGGGGTAACCACCATCCTCCTCTTTGTCTTCATCCTTATCAGATTCCTTCTCTTTCTCATTGGGCTGACCCTTTTGGAAGCTCTGAATCAGGAGTTGACGATGTCGAGTGGTATGCTTGGGGTAAATGAAATTCCCCTCTTCATCATTTTTGGTGTGTATATGACACGACAAATCAAGCACATCATTTCCTGCTTGATCCTTCACTTTCTTGGGGATCCATGGGCCTTTAGGTTTTCCTTTGTTCTTCCCCTGATTCACGACTGCAGCCACTCCAGGAGCCGCAAGTTCGGCTTTGCGCTTCGGCTTCTGATTGGAATTTCCATCATCCTGGGCGACTGGTTTGTTTTTGTCGCTATGGAGTCGGTCCGCTTCTTCGTCGTTAGCGTACCGACTGGCTATTTCCATCATCCGAGCCAGAGACATATCTCATGTCCGACCGAATTTCAGGTTTAGCTCTCTGTACCGTACACCCTCTTTAAAGGCGCAGACTGTCTGGTGCTCTTACACATTCTCCACTGTATGATGAAGAGTGGTCCACCTATGGATGTAATCTCTCAAAGTTTTATTCGGATCTTGGACGCAATGCTGCAATTCCGCCAGTCCGGCTGGGTGTTTGCAAGTGCCTTCAAAGGTCCTGATAACACTCGGGTCAATTCTTCCCAGATGAATATGCTACCAGGGGCCAACTGATTTAGCCAAGCTCTGGCCGAGCCTTCCAGCATCAAAGGGAGGTGCTTCATGGCTACATCATCGTTGCCGCAAACAATCTGCACAGCCACTCGGTAATCCTCTAGCCAAGTATCTGGCTTCTACTCACCAATGAACTTGCTCACCCTGCTGCCAACCTGAAGTTGGGAGGTATCTCAGTGGCACTGATGGCTCTACTGAAACATTCGGGCGCAGAAACATGTACTCTACTGCCACTCGGACGGTCCTTGTCATGTCCTTCTCTGTGTGCCCGGTTTTTATCGACCAGTCCTTACACAAGAATCGATCTTGCATCAAAGCCGGGTTTCCAAGGATCTACTAGGATCCTCCACTCGTCATCATGCGGGCACCTGCCATTGTACCGCCGGGGCGAGTACGATCCGCTCCCCGAAGGTGGCGTGGGCACTCGACGGCGGTCATCTCGGCCGAGTCGATGGTCATACTAATCATTGTTCCGACCCAGATGCTGCTCTTGGTGGGGCCCACGACCTTCACACCGCGGGGGTGATCTTGGGCCGTGAGCCGACCAGACTGTGTCTGCTGCCACAGACCTGCTGTGAATTCTGTTGCGCGACTGGGAAACGGCTGAATTTTGTTCACCTACTGCTCGGAGCAGCGCTCGAATCTGCAGCAAACCTCTTCAAGCTTCCGATTGGGATGGCTGGATCGACTCTGCAATGCGGGCCACAGCTGTAAGATTCTGAATCAGGGTGCGGTATATTTGGGGCTCAGGTGGAAACAACTATCACTGCCGTCGACTGGATTCAGGAATCAGTCGGCGGGTTTGATCGTCGAGTGAACGATGAAGGTTTTCCAGACGCGCACGCTCGGCCACGGTGGCTAGGCGCGCGGCTTCTAGGGCCCGAGCCTCGGAAGTCTCTCCCAAGATGGGGGTCTGAAGTGCTTCGATGTTACGGTGACGCAGCTCTTCCCTTTTCTCCGCAGTGAGGGGCTGAGGCATGTACCCATCGTGATCGTACGACTGACCATCGTCGCTGCCGCCTCCATCACCGCGAGGGTACCCAGGAGGCTGCGGTGGGAGCCGACCATGAGGACATCCGCCGTGGGGTCGCTGCTCCCGCACTCGGAAAGCGTATCCACGGAACCAGTCGACAGATCAAGCGGCCCGTAGCGGTACTCGTCGGGATCGATTGTCGCGACTTGGGGGTGGCCGACTAGCGAGCCACCATGTGCTTCACCCACCGCTGGAGCCGCGATCGACCGGACCGCTTGCGACGGCGTGCAGTGGGGAGAGGGGATGACGAGGGAGCCGACCAATACTGGGTCGACGGCTATCGGAGAAGGATGCCGTAAGCACTCACGTGAAAGTGCGCCGCCTCACGGACGGGAAGTGCCTCGATGTCGAGGGGGGCCTCTTGAAACCAGGCGGAGTCATCGGCGATGAAGACGAGCGCGCCGAGTCGGATCTCGCGGCCCAGAGCCAGACAACCACCAAAAACCATGTTGATGAAGATCGAAATAAACTTGCAACCTCACTGGAAGTCGCTAGGACACCTGCCCCATGGTGGGCGCCAAACTGTCGTGGTACTAGGCCTGACAGTGAGAGTAGGGGTACGTAGGAGGAGGCAAGGTCCTAGCTACGGTGTTGTACACATGGATTTTACGAGTTCAGGCCCCTCTCGGAGGAGGTAAAAGCCCTACGTCTCAGTACCCGGAGGCTGTCGAATGGAATATGGGGTGTGTGTTATATGGGGTGCGAACCCTTGTACCAGAGGAGGGGGTTGCTTATATAGAGTGCACCAGGACCCGAGCCGTCCCACGTTACAGAGGGTTCAATGTACATAAAGATAGGACGTTACTGATAACACATGTAATAAAGAGTTATAAATGACCTTTAAGGCTACAGAGTGAATGTCTGACCATTCCCATACGGGGTGGCCTTTTGATCTCCTATGCTCCGAGTGGTTCCTTGTTCGGTCGAGTGACTTCATCTTGGTCGAATGGAATTGGGGTATCCGAGTGAGACACATGGTCGAGTGGATTGCATTCTTCGGTTACTTCAGTCGGTATCTTTTGTCATCCTTGGAATGTCTTTGATCCTAGGGTAGTGACCTTGGGTAGGGCATCTAGGTTAAGCCTATGACCCTACCCTAGGTCTATGGTATCATCACCGGATTGGAAGAAATAAAAACCTTATTAGCGGGCAACCCAATCGTAGCCGCTCTAGGTGTTGGCGAACCTATGTTGCTTTACATCTCAGCAACTCACCAAGTAGTGAGCGTTGTACTCGTTGTCGAACGAGAAGAAGAGGGACATAAACTCCCCATTCAAAAACCAGTCTATTATGTATCGGAGGTCCTTACGCCATGCAAATCCCGATACCCTCACTATCCAAAGATAGCCTACGCGGTCTTTATGGCATCCTGAAAGCTTTGACACTATTTTCAAGAGTGTTCAATCATAGTGGCATCTGAAGTACCACTTAATGATATTATAAACAACTAGGACGCCACCAGCGACATAGCCAAGTGGGCCATTGAGCTCTTACAGTTCGAAATAGCATACAAGCCAGGTCGAGCTATTAAACCTCAGGTGCTTGCCGACTTCGTTGCAGAGTGGACGAAAGCCGAACTCCCTAAAGAGTACAACTCATACTCCAACTGGACAATGTACTTCGATGGCTCGAAGATGCTAGCCGGACTGGGGGCTGGTGTCATCTTGACATCCCCTACAGGGGATACAGTCTGTATATACTGCAAATCATGTATACAGACTCCAATAACGTTGCCGAATACGAGGCACTACTACATGGTCTCCGCATGGCTGTCTCCATGGGCATACAACACTTAGAGGTGCACGGAGACTCAAACCTTCTAATATCTCAGGTAAACGGTGAATTTGATGCAACAGACCCAAAAATGGCAGCATATCAAAATGCCATATTAAAAATACCGGCTCGGTTCGAGGGGCTCGAATTTCATCATGTCGCTCGAGACAGTAATCAGGCGGTGCACATACTCGCTCGCATGGGTGCCAAGCGCGACCCCGTACTGCCTAACACTTTTGTGGAAAGGATTTTCAAGCCATCCGTGGTATGGCAGGATAAGAGCAGGGATGCCAGATCAGACCTGACCATGCCCCCAGTAGCCGAACACAATTCAAATATCATTGGGGGTTCGGATACTGAAATAATACCCTCTTCTCATGAGATCATGGACGTTATAGCTCCCTGGACCGAACCCTTCCTGGCCTACCTTAATAGGCAGGAGCTTCCCAATGATTAAAATGAGGCCTGTTGCATAGTTCGGTGTTCTAAAGCCTACAAAGTTCACGAAGGTGAGCTATACAAGTAAAGCACTACTGGAGATCTCCAAAGGTGCATCTCCGAAGAGGAGGGACGGCAACTCTTGGTTGAAATACATGCTAGTCCGGGCGGCCATCGCGCCGCAGCTCGGTCCCTCATAAGCAAAGCTTTCCCAAAAGGTTTTTTCTAGCCAACGGCCCGAGCAGATGCCCAAACCCTTGTCCAACATTGTGTGGGATGTCAGCTTTTCGCCAATCAAAGTCATATGCCTTCCACTGCCTTAAGAACAATCCCCATTACTTGGCCTTTTGCGGTCCGGGGGCTGGATATGGTCGGACCCCTTAAAGTGGGAAGCAATAAAAAGAAATATCTGCTGGTTATGGTGGATAAATTCACTAAGTAGATAGAAGCCAAACCAATAAGAACGGCCGAAGCAGGGCCGGTGATTGATTTTATATCCGGTGTGGTACACCGCTATGGTGTCCCACACAACATTATCATAGATAATGGCTCCAACTTTACAGCTGATGAGGTGAAGAACTAGTGCGCCAAGTTAGGCATTAAACTCGACTATGCCTCCATGTACCACCCTCAAACAAATGGTCAAGTCAAACGGACCAACGGCCTAATAATCAGCAGCATTAAACCGCGACTGGTGCGCTCCCTACGGGAGTCAGATAAACTCTGGGTCGAGGGCTTGACTCCATACTCTGGGGGTTGCGGACCACACCTAACCGGACAACCGGATACACACCTTTTTCATGATGTACGACACAGAGGATGTTCTTCCCTGTGACATTATTCATGACTCACATCGAGTGCGTATGTACGAAGAGCGAGAGGCCGAGCTCGATCGGCAGGATGACCTAGACGACCTTGAAGAGGAGCATGATATCATGCAAGCTCATTCTGCATTCTATCAACAATAGTCCAGGCGATACTAAAGCAGAGAAGTGCGGGCCAGAACATACAACATTGCGAACTCGTTTTGCACCTCCCGGAGAAGTAAAAGGATAAGCTCAAACCAAGATGGGAGGGCCCCTTCATCATTGACGAAGTTCTCACCGGAGGAGCCTATCGCCTTCTAAATGCATCAGACAATCGCCTTGAGCCGAATCCATGGAATGTTGCTAGGCTTCGACGATTCTACGGATAGTCCGGTAGCACCTTTTATTTTTATTTTTGACTATGTTTCCTTTTTTCTCCTCTCCCATTTTGTTTCTTTTCTGTTAAACGTCTCAGGATGTGTTGGGATATACCGAACTGTTAGGGGTACACATCTTTAAATGTATATACCCCAAGATAACTGGGGGCTTGTCTAACGAAGCTTACTATTAAAGCTCGTTGCTTACATTACTTATGTCGTTTGTTTTATACATTATTTTCGCCATTATATGCACCTCTATGACTTGAGTTTTTGCCAAGCTTGGTTGCCTCACTCCTCTGTTTATACCCTACGTTCCTGATTGTTAGGCTAGGGTGTAAAGGGAGCACCTCTACGATTTTTACAACTGGGTTATCCGGACCTATACCTCTGACGGGTGAAGCCGAAAGCTAGCGTTCTTAAGGGAATCCTTGGTCGGAAAACAATGACAAATTACTTATGTTTACATATTTTTTTTCTATAAATAAGGGATTGGCTCCCCGTAATTCTATCTTTAGTATCAAAGCCTAGGCATGCATAATTAGGCATGCTGACCCAGTGAAAGGAACCCTTAACGAAACTATTCTCCCCGGAAGATGTTTATTACATTAAATAGTAATATAACATAACCCCCTGAACAAATTTTGTCTGTTCGAGCAATCTGACCGGATTTCCTGGTTTCTGAACATATCGAGTGTTTACTACATTCAAACATAGTATATGGAAACACTCCAACCCTTAGGTTCAGGAGGTTGAAGCCGAAGGCCTGCCATGACAATTTTTTACAAGTTCGGTTGGAAATAAGTTTGATGATTACATTGATACATTGAATCAAATGCCTATTATTTATCTATGCCGTCTATGAGACTGTTTAAGCTATAGTCTTGTTGCGAATATTTTGCGGCTATCTTTAATTACTTGGCCATATACCTAGCTCACGGGAATCTCTTTCCCGTCCGGTCCCTGAGGTCCAACTCGGGCCATATGGTTCGGATCAAGCCCGGTGTAGAGTGTTTTCACCATCGCCCATGCTTCTCGAGCACCTCCTCGGCGCGCTGAAGCCTTCCATAGCTCAAAATGGCGTCGTGCACCTTTAAACATGTTTGCCAAATCCTCCATAATTTTTGGAGGAGAATCGGATGGCCATAAGGCTTTAGCCATATTCTTCATGGCTTTCTGGCCCGCTCATGCACTATGGAAAGTTCTTTTAGAACGTCGCCTCAGAATCTCGATACTTCTTCTTCAGGACGCCCGGTTAACAGACCTGCAAGAACAACATTATAATACTCTAAATTGCCGAATAATATGAGTTTCGGAGCTGGTTTAAAGGTCAAACCAAATTTTCTTTCAATGCATCCGATAACTGGGCCCTTAGGTCCTTTATCTCTTGGGCTTGCTTCAACTTTTCATCCTACAGCTTGTTCTTTCACTCAATGGACCGTGATAATACAAGAAAATCACTACTGGTTTTCTCCAATGGTGCATCTCTGAAGAGGAGGGACACAATTTTTTAGCCGAAATACATGCTAGTATGGGCGGCCATCACGCCGCAGCTCGGGCTCTCACTAGCAAAGCTTTCCAAACAGGTTTTTCCCGGCCAACAGCCCGAGTAGATGCACAAGCTCTAGTCCAACATTGTGTTGAATGTCAGCTTTTCGCCAATCAAAGTCATATGCCTATCACCGCCTTAACCATCCCCATTACTTAGCCTTTTGCGGTCTGGGGGGCTGGATATGGTCGGACCCCTTAAAGGGGGCAGCCATAAAAAGAAATATTTGCTAGTAATGGTGTATAAATTCATTAAGAGGATAGAAACCAAACCAGTAAGAATGGCTGAAGCAGGGCCAGTGATCAATCTTATATCCAGTGTGGTACACCGCTATGGTGTCCCACACAGCATTATCACAGATAATGGCTCCAACTTTACAACTGATGAGGTGAAGAACTGGTGAGCCAAGTTAGGCATTAAAGTCAACTATGCCTCTGTGTACCACCCTCAAACAAATGGTCAAGTCGAATGGGAAAATGGCCTAATAATGAGCGACATCAAACCCCGACTGGTGCGCTCCCTATGGGAGTCAGATAAACACTAGGTTGAGGAGATTGACTCCACACTCTAGGGGCTGCGGACCACACTTAATCGGACAACCGGATACACACCTTTTTCATGGTGTACGGCGTAGAGGTTGTTCTTCCCTGCGACATTATCCATGACTCACCTCAAGTACATATGTACGAAGAGAGAGAGGCCAAGCTCGATCGACAGGATGACCTAGACATCCTTGAAGAGGAGCGCGATATCCCGCAAGATTGTTCCGCATTCTATCAGCAACAGTCCACGCGATACAAGAGCGTAGAAGTGCGGGCCAGAACATACAACGTTGGTGATCTCGTTTTGCAACTCCCGAAGAAGAAAAAGGATAAGCTCAAACCAATATGGGAGGCCCCCTTCATCATTGAGGAAGTTCTCACAGGAGGAGCCCATTGCCTTCGAAATGCATCAGACAATCGCCTTGAGCCGAATCCATGGAACGATGCTAGGCTCCGACGATTCTACGGATAGTCCGGTAGCACCTTTTATTTTTATTTTTGACTAGGTTTCCTTTTTTCTCCTCTCCCTTTTTGCTTTTTCTGTCAAATGCCCCAGGATGTGTTGGGATATACCGAACTGTTAGGGGTACACATCTTTAAATGTATATACCCCAAGATAACCGGGGGCTTCTCTAACGAAGCTTACTATTAAAGCTCATTGCTTACATTACTTATGTCGTTTGTTTTATAAATTATTTTTGCCATTATATGCACCTCTATGACTTAAGTTTTTGCCAAGTTGGGTTGCCTCGCTCGTGTGTTTATACCCTACGTTCCTGATTGTTCGGCTAGGGTGTAAAGAGAGCACCTCTACGATTGTTACAACCAGGTAATCTGGACCTGTACCTCAGACGAGTGAAGCCGAAAGCTAGCGTTCTTAAGGGAATCATTGGTCGGCAAACAACGACAAATTACTTATGTTTACATATATTTTTCTGAAAACTAAGGGATAGGCTCCCCGTAATTCTATCTTTTGGATCAAAGCCTAGGCATGCATAATTAGGCTTGCTGAACCAGTGAAAGGAACCCTTAACGAAACTATTCTCCCTGGAAGATGTTTCTTACGTTAAATAGTAATATACCATAACTATAACACCCCAGATGTAAAACTTCCTTATATGGCAATATATACTTCCATTTGGCCCTATCTTTCCTTGGGGGGGTTGTCCTTTTCATTATTGCATTGTCATGTTTTTCATTATTGCATTATCATGCATTTGCTTCATTACCATCATTGCATCATGGTCACATCATATGGCATTCCACCTTGTCATTTTGCATTTCTCATCCTTATTATGTTCAAGTGAGTTTTCTTGCGCATGATGTGGTGGTTTGATGCAAGGGCATGCTCAAGCCTTAAGCACTTCCAAACTTCACCACCCCCTCCTTCCCCTTTCCTTCTTTTCCCCTTTGTTGTTGAAAGTGCCTTTTTTCCTCCTCCTTTAATGTTCATCTTCTCCCAACTTTTATGGCACCATGTCCTAAGCCACTATGCCAAGCCTCACCCTAATTAGAAGTGTTTTGGTCAGGTTCAAAGATGACCTAAGTTTGAATCATATTCAAACTTGTTTTATTTTTCTACCTCTAAAAATGTCCATCTCATTTTTATAAAATAGGGCATAATTCCAGGAGAACATGGATATTTTCTTTTCTCTATAATTCCTTTCCTAACCACCTAGGCTTTTCTTTTTGTTTTTCTGCCTAAAGAAAAAGAAAAAGAGAAAGCAGCAGCAGCAGCAGTGCAGGAGCAGCCCAGCACCGCAGCAGCACCCCGGGCCTCGGCCACCAGGCCGGCCCAGCTAGCCAGCGCAGCAGCCCGCAGCCCAGCCAGCCCGCGCATCCCTCTCTCCCTTTCTCATCCGTGCACCCACGAGCCCCCCTTTGTGTCGCCTCCACGTGGCTAGGATGGGCCCGCGCGTCAGTGACCGCGACCGCACCCACACCCACCTTTTCGTCCTCCACACGCTCTCGGCATGGGGACCGCGAGCACGAGCGCGCCGTCGTGCGTCCCCGTCGCCCTAGCCCCTTTTAATCCCCCTCTCTGTGTCCACTATCTTCCTAGGGTTCCCCTCTTTCTCTACCACCGCCAGGTGAGCTCTAGGCCACCAGATCCCCCACCTGCTCGTTGTCCCGAACGCATCTAGGAGCATTGCCTCTTAGCCGGCATGCTCCCCGTCCTCCTCTGCCTCGCAGACCATGTCCGTCTGCTTCCCCGACGTCGACTACGTCCTCGACATCGACTACACGGAGCTGAAGGACCCGCATGCTTCCTCTCCTTCCTTCTCTTCAACTCCTGCCGCCGCGGGCGTTCATCCACCCTCGCCGTCGACTCCGACCCCCTCACGGCAAGCCGAGCGTGTCATCGCGTTCGTGGTGAGCTCACAAACCTCCCCGTGCCCTTTTTTCCTCGTTTGCGCGCTCTAGCAGTCAGTTCGTCATGCGCCCGAGCTCGTTGCCATCGGACCTCGTCTCCGACGAGTGCTCTGACCTCCTCTCGCCCTGTTTAGGTGTCCAGTGGCCTTGCCGTGTTCCTCTTAAGTGAATCCCGCGTGTAGTGGGTAGTTTAGCCTCTGGACTTGCCCCGTCCTTCTCCGCCGTGTCGCCGCTGTCATAGGTCTCCGGCGTCGACTCTGTCGTTGTCTAGTGCATCTGGTGGCACCCAGGGGCGCGGGATCCCTCTGCGGACCCGTCGCGTGCCTCTGCGGTTCTCTTTGGTCGTCGGAGCAGCCCCGTCGCACTCGCCATCGTCTCTGTTTCGCCGACGTCTAGTGGCTCTGCTTGCATGTTGTGCTTATTCTTCAATCACAACACTCCCTCTCTATCAGTCGCACGCAGCCAGCCCAGCTGGTTCACACTCCGTTCTGTTAACTCAGCGAGCAGGGTTCAAATTCTCCTTGGGCTAGTGGAAAAATGCCCAAATTTTTGCATGTGCCTCTCGCTCACATCTGGGTCGCGCCTCTCATCCTCTGGCCACTCACGCACCCACTTCCACACCCCTGCACTGCCACCTCAGCACCCTGGACCCACTAGTCATGGTCTGAGGTTAGTCCAGGCCGAGTCTGAGATGCTTTATTTCTTTTCTGTTTTGTTTTATTTTGTTAAATTCTGTTTGCATTTTTCAATTTCCATATCTTCTAAATATGCATCTGTTTGAAATAATCAATATATGAAAACTGCTTAGTTTTTAGTGTAGATTAATTATATGCATATTGCTGCCATGTTAAAAACATTTAAAATGATGTTTGCATATGTTTTTCTTTTTAACATGTTCAAATTGGTTTAATTCATAACTAGATAACCGTCGCTCCAAATTTGACAAACTTTATAGGTAAATGGGGTGGGAAAATGTGTAGAATAACATGCTGGTGTTGCTTTGCATGTTTAACAGCTCTAACCTATGGTTATAACAGATCAGATCCATAAGTTGAAATATGCATATGGGATTTTCCGGAATTGTTGTTTGTTTCTTCTGGCCCATTTAAAATGCTTGCATGATGTTGTTGGTCTTGGGATGCACTTCTTGCCATACTAAACAACATATTAAACTTGTTGGGGGCTAAGTTAGCTCAAACTAAATAACCACATGTGTGTCTAGGTTGTTCTTGCTTTCCTTTTGCATGATTGTGGTCACTTAAATGAATTGTGTTCTTGCACCAATGCCATACCACATGTTGCACCCATCATGTTCCTTGTGATGCATCATATCATGTCCATGCTCATATGCATGTTGTTTGCATCATGTGTTTGAGCATTGCATGGTGATTGATTTTGTTCCGGTGTTTGCATTGTTGTGTTGGTTAGAGCCCGGTGATGATTCGGAGTTCGAGGTTCCTGTCGAGACTGAGTTTGAGGAGCAAGGTTACGATCCCTCCGCGGACTTAACAGGCAAGATGACCGTTCCCCGATATCACCTCTATCTTTGCCTTGCTAGTTGTCTCGCTCTTTAGCTATGCCTCGATGCCTATATTTGTCTGTCAGCCTCCTATGTTGCCATGAAACACTCTAACCGCCTTCCTAGAAAACCATTGATTAGCTAAGTACGCTTTTGCTCAGCCTCTCTTATAGAGTTATTCGTTGCAGGAGAAGTTTGAAGATTGCTCCATGCTTGGCCTTCTGCTTGGTGTTTTGTTCCACTCATGCCACCTTAGGACCCGATAAACCGGTGTTATGTTCCTTGATTTTGCGTTCCTAACACGGTTGGGGTTTATGGGCCCCCCTTGATAATTCGCACTGCTTAAAGCTTTTCCAGTGAGACCCAACTTTGGTACTACATTTGCCTAAGAACTAAAACTTGCATAGGGAGTTATAAACCCGAGTTCTTAATCAACAACCCGGGCCAGTGCTCCTCATGAGTGTTGGTCCCAACTGGGCGGACTGCAGGGCCACCTTGGGGAAACCCTGTTGGGGAACGTAGCAGAATTCAATAAAATTCCTACGCTTCAACAAGATCAATCTAAGGAGTCATCTAGCAACGAGCATAATGGAGTGCATCTACATACCCTTTTGTAGATTGCGTGCGGAAGCGTTCGAAGGAACCTGGATGAAGTAGTCGTACTCTTCGTGATCCTCGTCATCGATGATCCCAGCGCCGAACGGACGGCACCTCCGCATTCAACACACGTACGGTACAGCGACGTCTCCTCCTTCTTGATCCAGCAAGGGCGGAGGAGAGGTTGTCGGAGATCCAGCAGCACGACGGCGTGGTGGTGGATGCAACAGGAAAACCTGCAGGGCTTCGCCGGCGCCCTGCGAGAGGAGATGGAAGTGTGACGGGAGGGGGGAGAGGCGCCAGAGGCTTGGGGTGCGGCTGCCCTCTCCCCCCCCCACTATATATAGGGGCCAAGGGGGGCGCCGGCCCTAGGAGATGCAATCTCCTAGGGGGGCGGCGGCCAGAGGAGGGAGACTTGCCCCCCAAGGCATAGGGGGCGCCCCCTCCCCCTAGGGTTTCAACCCTAGGCGCATGGAGGGGGGGCCATGTGGTGCGCTGATACATCCAAAACGTATCTATAATTTCTGCTTGCTCCATGCCTCTTTTGGGTGATATTGCTATGATATTTATACACTTCCATACACTTTTGATCATATTTGGACTAACCTATTAACTCAGTGCACCCCAGTGCCAGTTTCTGTTTTCTGCTGTTTTTGTATTTCAGGTTTTCCCATTACGAAAATTGCCAGAAAAATTCCGGGAAAAATATATAAAAAATCAGCGTTCCGGAAGCTTCCATGCGGCCAAAGTAGGGCCGGAGGGGGTCCACGGGGGCTCCAGGCGGCC
>LR738715.1:626557493-626574612 GCA_902687465.1 Secale cereale | reverse complement strand
AGTGCTAAGTTTGGGCTTGATTCTCAACTCCTTGTTGATTTCCTCAAATCTTTTGCTTCACATCTTAATATGCCTAAGGAGGATTGGATCAAGCATCATAAACCTTTTAAAGAGATTTGCAAAGAAAATGAAATTGTCCATGATGATTGCAACATGCATGATCAAATTCCTAAAAATGAAGTTTTATATAAGCATGTTAATTTTTGTGGAGTGGATAGACCTTGTGAAAGGCCTATGATTGAAGAAGAGAAGTATTGTAAGCAACATAAGCATGAAAGAACAATCACTTGGGTCAGAGATTTAAATGAAATTGCTAGAGAATTGTGTGACCTTTATCCTTTTACTTGTGAACTTTGCTGTATAGAAGGTCACTTTAATTTTCAATGCATGAACTTTCAAAACATAACTGTTAACCAGTTGTGTGATAACATGACCACCTCCGATCTTTATGATGAGCTTATGTTATTTTTGATGTGTGAAGAGTTATCAGAAAAGACTTCTTGGCTGGATGTTAATGCCATAGGAATAAAAAACACTTTGTAAAATTGCCATCTCTATTGTGTTATTAATTGCCATGAAAATGATTACATAAGTAAGATTAGAAAGGAGGGAACTTTACCAAAGTATAAAAATGTCTCTTATATTTCTGCTAATAAAAAGGAGAGTTTCTCCCAAGTTTCCCCTATTGTTTCTAATGATAAACCAGGATATGTGGAGAAGCTTCATCTCCAACCACTCCCTCCTAAGGTTAAGAAGAAGAAAAAGAAGAGGAGGAGGAAGAGGAGCAAGAAAGAAGAAGAATGGGTATCAACCTGGCCTGAGCATATTCCTCCCATCAACTTTTATCCAAACGGTTGTAAGTTTAAAGAAGAAGGTGAAGTTTATTGCCTTAATTATCATCTTGATGATACGTCCGTAGGTACTATTGAAGATGATTTTGATTATGATATGCATGTTACTTATTGTGATTGGGGAAATGATGATAATGCTACTTATGATCTTGAAAATCTTTTTGGTACCAACTCTGAAAGTGATGATATGGGAAGCTCTAAGCTTGGGGATGATAGGATTGCAAATCCTTTACCCACTAGTGATGTGATAATTGATAATTCTTTTGCTAGTAAGAATAAAGAAAACATGTTTACAAATACAGTTGCTAGCAATGATAATGCTCTTCTCTACCATGATGATGTTATAACCCCAACCTATAGTGATTATAAAGGTACCTATGACATAAGGAGAAATTATCCTTATGAAACTTGTCATAGTCATGGAGGGAATTACTCCCTTGTTGAACACCACCCTCCTACTACACAATTAATCTATAGTGTTCAAGTGGTTTATGATAGTCCTACTCCCACTATTACCAATGAGAAAGATTATGCTTATGTGGAGAGTAAGAGTACCTTTTTGCATGTGGATCATGGTAACAATGCTTTATGTGATGCTTATATTGTTGAGTTCATCCATGATGCCACTGAAATTTATAATGAGAGAGGGAGACTTGGTTCTAAATATCTTAATAATAAGAAGTTTCCTCTCTTAATGGTGAATATTTTGAAGTTATGCTTGTTTTGCCTTCCTATGCTAGTTGCTTTGTGCTTTAATGAATTATTCTATTGCAATATTACTATGCATAGGAAGCATGTTAGGCTTAAATGTATTTGGTATTTGCTTCTTGATGCTCTCTTTTGTTCTTCAACTCTTATTCCTACGAGAGCATCATTAAAGTCTTAAGCCTATCTTTATGGCTATAAAGAAAGAGCTCTAGGGAGACAACCCTTGTTATCCTTGCTTTCAGTTTGTTCTTTCAGTTTTTAGTGGTCTTGATGTTTGTTACTACTGTAGCAACATCATTGTATCTTTATTTTTCAGCTTTGTGCCAAGTTTAGCCTCCGATTGCAAGAAAGTTCAAAAGTTGTGACGTGCTGTCCAGGAAACAGATTCTGTCCTTGGATAGAAAAATTCGTATAAAATCACCAGATCATCTTTTTGGTCTGAATTTTTTCGAAAGCGTGCTCTATATAATTGTCTTTCGCGCGTCTGTTCTGAGTTTTTTTATTAGAGTTGCAGAAGTGCCCCGAAAAAATCATTTACTACCTGCTGTTCTGTTTTCACAGATTCTGTCCTGTTTTGCCTTTCCTTCATTTTGCGAACCTAGAGCTTGCTTTTTCTTTGCAAAAACCTTTTGGCAATCTTGAGAAATAGTAGACCTTCAAGAATATCTTTATTTCCAGCAAGGAACAATTATTTTATTAAGGGTACTAACCTCGCTAATCAGATTATGATGAGTTATGTATGAAGGGAGTTTTCAAGTGTGCGAGGGAAGATGATAAAAAGATTCAGGAGTGTCAAACGCTCAAGCTTGGGGATGCCCCCATGCACCCCCAAGAAATATTCAAGAAGACTCAAGCGTCTAAGCTTGGGGATGCCCCTGTGCATCCCCTTCTCCATCAACAATTATCAGTTCGTCTTTCGTTCCACTATATTTTTATCACTTCATGTGTTATGTGCTATGCTTGGAGCGTCTTGCTTTTAGTTTCCTTTTTAGTTTTCTTTAGCTTTGCTTGCTGTTCATAACGAGTTGGAACTCAGCCTTCTTTGTGTGGGAGAGAAACACGCTCCACTTCAACCTAGAACATAACATAGAATTTTCATGTCTATATTTGCTGTGTGTGTTCTTTGTTTTTCAATAGCTACTATCATGCTTAGCTCTTAGTTTTCATGCTTATCTTTTTAAAGAGCTTTTGTTTAGTTGGTTGCTTGAACTCTCTTTAGTTATCATGCTTATCTTATTAAGAGAGTTTGCTTCCGTTGCATTGGTTGATATGTCTATGATAAAGATGCTACGTGCATAATGGCGCTTAGTAGTTCATGTTTTCTTATGGTTAGTCTCAAATAGCTGGGGGGTTCCCAATGTGTTATTGGAGTACCAACATGATTTGTTTGCCTATGATCTGGTATGGTTTAGTAATATCTTCCTTCGAGAATTTACTTTGATTGACTTGGCGTATGCTCACGCATATTTAAGACTGTAAAGAAAGTCTGTCAAGCCTTGATGATCTTTTGTTTCTGAGTAGCGATATAACTTCCATGCCTGATTCAATGTTGCTTTGTCGCTCTGCATGATTATGACCGTCATTGCTCTCTTAGTTGGTCGCTCCCAGTCTTTTGCTAACCTTCGCCTGCACTAAGCGGACTGACTGCTTGTGCATCCAAAATCCTTTAAACCAGTTATGCCATATGAGTCCACCATACCTTCCTATACATGGTATTTACCTGCCATTCCTAACGAAGACTTTCATGTACCATCTCGAAATTATTCAAAAAAGCATTCCTGTTTTGTGCCTCTGTTTTAGTTCATGAGGAAGTAGTGGTTGATTCATGATCTTTTTAAGTTGGACAAGCTTCACCCCGGGATTGCATGTCTAATGTGCAAACCCATAATACGAGAAGGAACTGGCATTGAGTGCGCCCGGCTCAAAAAATTAATATAACAAACAAACCCTCCTTCACGCTTTGTTCATGGGAAATCAGAAAACTTTGGCAGTGATAAACAAAGGAGATTAAGAGGATGTGATCGTCCTCATTCGGGAGCCGTTCCTCGAAACTTGTCGATCTCAAGAAGTGATTGAGTTATCTGCTAGCATTCGTTGACGGAACATGCATATTCTAAAAAATAATAATTATTACCTCTGTTTTTAAAACCAAGAGCTCTGGTACATGCTTTGTCTTTGTTTCCGACTATGGGTTTTCAACCTTGCCAACAAAAGCCACGGTTCGAGAGTCTCCACCTTCTTTTAAAGCACCAACTACTGAGAGCATGATTGTCATTCTGAGTGTAATGTGCATTGTCCCAAAGTAGTATTGTCTTTTGCATGATTGTGATACCGTTTATTCTGAAATTATTGTATCTAGTCATCACTTAAACCTTGGAGGTGCCCCTTCAATTTAAGTTTTGCTTCACTAAAGGGGGCAAGCGAGATATCACTTTATCATATTTGCACACCATGCTCATTACAAATCTATTTGATGTTTCAGTATCATATTGTAAAACTTTCAGTTCTTTGTGATTTTCTCATGAGGCAACTTAATTACTACAGATTCATTGTCTCAGTAAGCTTTTGTCATGTGACTATGAAAAAGTCCTATATGGTTAATAGCATGTCACCACAGAAATTATTCTTGTTATCATTTACCTACTCGAGGACGAGCAGGAATTAAGCTTGGGGATGTTGATACGTCCAAAACATATCTATAATTTCTGCTTGCTCCATGCCTCTTTTGGGTGATATTGCTATGATATTTATACACTTCCATACACTTTTGATCATATTTGGACTAACCTATTAACTCAGTGCACCCCAGTGCCAGTTTCTGTTTTCTGCTGTTTTTGTATTTCAGGTTTTCCCATTACGAAAATTAACAGAAAAATTCCGGGAAAAATATATATAAAATCAGCGTTCCAGAAGCTTCCATGCGGCCAAAGTAGGGCCGGAGGGGGTCCACGGGGGCTCCAGGCGGCCCCCCCCTAGGCCGCGCCGGGGGAGCGCCTGGGCCCCCCTGACCTCCTCTAGCGACCCCCTTTGGCATATATTTACATCGCGTCGCAGAAACCCTGATTCCTGACCCCTTTTCTCCAGACGCGATTCCGATCTCCGCCGCCATCGCCATCAAGCTTCGGGGGACCAGAATTCCTGCGCCGGCACCCTGCCGGGACGGGGAAGTGCCCCCGGATTCATCTCCATCGACGTTGCTTCCTCCCTCCATGATGCGGGAGTAGTTCCTCCTCGGGGCTGAGGTTCTTACCAGTAGCTATGTGGTCAATTCTCTCTCCCATGATGTGATCTTCGTTGTGATCATAGGCTATGTTAATCTAGGGTGATCCCATGATATTTCCCCTTCCTCTATGTATTGGATTGATGTACTCACTTGTGTTTATCTAGTATAATACCCGAGACCAAGGTGACAGCGGTCTATTGGACATGGATTAGAAAAATATTTCATGAGTGATTTCCTCTCTTGTGTGTTGATTGAAGATTGAGAGTCTCTTGTTGCTTGTCTTTGACTATCCTTTAGATATGTTGTGGTGATTGTGGGACTCTCTTTGGATGGCCGCGGTGACATTGGGAAATCCTTAGATTGAGAACTACGAACTTTGAGGTGTGCTTTTGTAGCCCTACATAATTCTCATCCTCTTTTGACCACGAAGGAATGACCTCCGGGTGCGTCTCCATTGCATGTTTTATGGGAAATATCATGTGATTCGATTATGTTAATGTTGTTGGGAGATGCCACTAGTGAAAGTATGAACCCTAGGCCTTGTTTCCACCATTGCAATACCATTTGTGCTCACGTTTACCACTTGTTTGCTTGCTGCACTTTTTATTACAGATTTATATTACTTTACTTTGCCACTCCTATCATCCATATTTTACCATCTCTTCGCCGAACTAGTGCACCTATACAACTCCTAGTTGTATTAGGTGTGTTGGGGACACAAGAGACTTCTTGTATCTTAGTTGCAGGGTTGCTTGAGAGAGACCATCTTCAACCTCTACTTCCCTGAGTTCGATAAACCTTAGGTCATCCACTTGAGGGAAATTGCTGCTGTCCTACAAACCTCTGCGCTTGGAGGCCCAACATAGTCTACAAGAGTAGAAGCGTGTGTAGATATCATGCGCCAGCCCACCAGGGGCTGGCCCCCTTCCCCTTGCGGCCTACGGGGCCCTCCGGGATGGGTGGCCCCACCCGGTGGACCCCCGGGACCCCTCCGATGGTCCCGGGACACTCCCGGTGACCCCCGGAATTCACCCGATGGCCGAAACTGGATTTCCTATATATCGTTCTTTACCTCCGAACCATTCCGGAACTCCTCGTGACGTCCGGTATCTCATCCAGGACTCCGAACAATATTCGGGTTTCCACGTGCATGTATCTCTACAACACTAGCGCCACCGAACCTTAAGTGTGTAGACCCTACGGGTTCGGGAGACACGCAAACATGGCCGAGACGACTCTCCGATCAATAACCAACAGCGGGATCTGGATACCCATGTTTGTTCCCACGTGTTCCTCGATGATCTCATCGGATGAACCACTATGTCTAGGATTCACTCAATCCCGTATGTTATTCCCTTTGTCTATCGGTACGGTACTTGCCCGAGATTCGATCGTCGGTATGCCCGATACCTTGTTCAATCTCGTCATGGCAAGTCTCTTTACTCGTTCCATAATACATCATCCCGTGACTAACTCCTTAGTCACTTTGAGCTCATTATGATGATGTCTTACCGAGAGGGCCCAGAGGTACCTCTCCGTCATACGGAGTGACAATATCCCAGTCTCGGTTCGTACCAACTCAACAGACACTTTCGGAGATACCCGTTGCGTACCTTTATAGCCACCCAATTACGTTGTGACGTTTGGCACACCCAAAGTATTCCTACGGTATCCGGGAGTTGCACAACCTCATGGTCTAAGGAATAAATACTTGACACTAGAAAACCTTATGCATTACAAACTATACGATCTCGTGCTAGGCTCAGGATTGGGTCTTGTCCATCACATCATTCTCCTAATGATGTGATCCCGTTATCAATGACATCCAATGTCCATGGTCAGGAAACCGTGACCATCTGTTGATCAACGAGCTAGTAACTAGAGGCTTACCAGGGACACGTTGTGGTCTATGTATTCACACATGTATCGCTGTTTCCGTACAATACAATTCAAGCATGAATAACAGACAATTATCATGAACAAGGAAATATAATAATAATACTTTTATTATTGCCTCTAGGGCATATTTCCAACAGTCTCCCACTTGCACTAGAGTCAATAATCTAGTTACATTGTGATGAATCGAACACCCATAGAGTTCCGGTGTTGATCATGTTTAGCCTGTGGAAGAGGTTTAGTCAACGGGTCTGCGACATTCAGATCTGTATGCACTTTACAAATATCTATGTCTCCATCATGAACATAATTCCGGATGGAGTTGAAACGGCGCTTGATGTGCTTGGTCTTCTTGTGAAACCTGGGCTCCTTGGTAATGGCAATAGCTCCAGTGTTGTCACAGAAGAGAGTCATCGGGCTTGACGCGCTTGGAATGACTCCTAGGTCGGTGATGAACTCCTTCATCCAGACTCCTTCTTGTGCTGCTTCGCAAGCAGCTATGTACTCTGCTTCACATGTTGAATGCGCCACGACGCTCTGCTTGCAACTGCACCAGCTGACTGCTCCACCATTCAAAATATACACGTATCCGGTTTGTGACTTAGAGTCATCCAGATCTGTGTCGAAGCTAGCATCGACATAACCCTTTACGACGAGCTCTTCGTCACCTCCATAAACGAGAAACATATCCTTAGTCCTCTTCAGGTACTTTAGGATGTTCTTGACCGCTGTCTAGTGTTCCATACCGGGATCACTTTGGTACCTCCCTACCAAACTTATGGCAAGGTTCACATCAGGTCTGGTACACAGCATGGCATACATGATAGAACCTATGGCTGAGGCATAGGGAATGACACTCATCTTTTCTCTATCTTCTGCCGTGGTCGGGGACTGAGCCTTGCTCAATCTCATACCTTGCAAAACAGGCAAGACCCCTTCTTGGACTGATCCATATTGAACTTCTTCAATATCTTGTCAAGGTATGTGCTTTGTGAAAGACCAATGAGGCGTCTTGATCTATCTCTATAGATTTTGATGCCTAATATGTAAGCAGCTTCTCCAAGGTCTTTCATTGAAAAACTCTTATTCAAGTAGGCCTTTATGCTCTCCAAGAATTCTATATCATTTCCCATCAGCAATATGTCATCCACATATAATATGAGAAATGCTACAGAGCTTCCACTCACTTTCTTGTAAATACAGGCTTCTCCCCAAGTCTGTATAAAGCCAAACGCTTTGATCACATCATTAAAGCAAATATTCCAACTCCGAGATGCTTGCACCAGCCCGTATATCGAGCGCTGGAGCTTGCATACCTTGTTAGCATTCTCTGGATCGACAAAACCTTCCGGCTGCATCATATACAACTCTTCCTTGAGGAAGCCATTAAGGAATGTCGTTTTGACGTCCATTTGCCATATCTCATAATCATAGAATGCGGCAATTGCTAACATGATTTTGACTGACTTCAGCATCGCTACGGGAGAGAAAGTCTCGTCGTAGTCAATCCCTTGAACTTGTTGATAACCCTTAGCGACAAGCCGAGCCTTATAGATGGTCTCATTACCATCCGCGTATGTCTTCTTCTTAAATATCTATTTATTTTCTATGGCGTGCCTATCATCGGGCAAGTCCACCAAAGTCCATACTTTGTTTTCATACATGGATTCTATCTCGGATTTCATGGCTCCAAGCCATTTATTGGAATCCGGGCCCGCCATTGCTTCTTCATAGTTCGAAGGTTCACCGTTGTCTAACAACATGATTTCCATGACAGGGTTGCTGTACCACTCTGGTGCGAAACGTGTCCTTGTGGACCTTCGAAGTTCAGTAGTAACTTGATTTGTATCTTCATGATCATCATCATTAACTTCCTCCCTTGTCGGTGCAGGCACCTCAGGAACAATTTCCTGCGCTGCGCTACTTTCTGGTTCGGGAGGGGTGACTGGCACCTCATCAAGTTCTACTTTCCTCCCACTCACTTCTTTCGAGAGAAACTCTTTCTCCAGAAAGGATCCATTCTTGGCAACAAAGACTTTGCCTTCGGATCTGTGGTAGAAGGTGTACCCAATAGTTTCCTTTGGGTATCCTATGAAGACGCATTTTTCCAATTTGGGTTCGAGCTTTTCAGGTTGAAGTTTCTTGACATAAGCATCGCAACCCCAAACTTTTAGAAACGACAACTTAGGTTTCTTGCCAAACCAAAGTTCATACGGTGTCGTCTCAACAGATTTCAACGGAGCCCTATTTAAAGTGAATGCGGCAGTCTCTAAAGCGTAACCCCAAAAAGATAGCGGTAAGTCGGTGAGAGACATCATAGATCGCACCATGTCCAACAGAGTACGATTTCGACGTTCGGACACACCGTTACGCTGAGGTGTTCCGGGCGGTGTCGATTGTGAAACAATTCCATAGTTCCTAAGGTGCGTGCCAAATTCATGACTCAAATATTCACCCGCACGATCCGATCGCAAGAACTTTATTTTTCTGTCACGTTGATTCTCAACCTCATTCTGAAATTCCTTGAACTTTTCAAAGGTCTCAGACTTGTGCTTCATCAAGTAGATATACCCATATCTACTCAAGTCATCTGTGAGGGTGAGAACATAACGATAGCCTCCGCGAGCCTCAACACTCATTGGACCGCACACATCGGTATGTATGATTTCCAATAAGTTGGTTGCTCGCTCCATTGTTCCGGAGAACGGAGTCTTGGTCATCTTGCCTAAGAGGCATGGTTCGCACGTGTCAAATGATTCATTATCAAGAGACTCCAGAAGTCCATCTGCATGAAGCTTCTTCATACGTTTGACACCAATATGACCAAGGCGGCAATGCCACAAGTATGTGGGACTATCATTGTCAACTTTACATCTTTTGGCATTCACACTATGAATATTTGTATCATCACGATCGAGATTCATCAAAAATAAACCATTGACCAGCGGGGCATGACCATAAAACATATCTCTCAAATAAATAGAACAACCATTATTCTCAAATTTAAATGAGTAGCCATCTCGCATCAAACGAGATGCAGATACAATGTTCATGCTCAAAGCTGGTACTAAATAACAATTATTAAGGTTTAAAACTAATCCCGAGGGTAGATGTAGAGGCAGCGTGCCGACGGCGATCACATCGACCTTGGAACCATTCCCGACGCGCATCGTCACCTCGTCCTTCGCCAGTCTCCGCTTATTCCGCAGCTCCTGCTTTGAGTTACAAATATGACCAATTGCACCGGTATCAAATACCCAGGAGCTACTACGAGCGCTTGTAAGGTACACATCAATAACATGTATATCATATATACCTTTGACGTTGCCGGCCTTCTTGTCTGCTAAGTATTTGGGGCAGTTCCGCTTCCAGTGACCCGTTCCCTTGCAATAAAAGCACTCAGTCTCAGGCTTGGGTCCATACTTTGGCTTCTTCCCGGCAACTAGCTTACCGGGCGCGGCAACTCCCTTGCCATCCTTCTTGAAGTTCT
The DNA here is from genome assembly GCA_902687465.1 of Secale cereale. Lineage (NCBI taxonomy): Eukaryota > Viridiplantae > Streptophyta > Magnoliopsida > Poales > Poaceae > Secale > Secale cereale. Next base: position 626,564,444 of record LR738715.1, on the reverse strand, counting down.
TCTTACCCTTGCCCTTCTTGAACTTAGTGGTTTTATTGACCATCAACACTTGATGTTCTTTCTTGATCTCCACCTCCGCTGATTTCAGCATTGAATACACCTCGGGAATGGACTTCTCCATCCCTTGCATATTGAAGTTCAACACGAAGCTCTTGTAGCTAGGTGGGAGCGACTGGAGGATTCTGTCAACGACCGCTTCGTCTGGGAGATTCATTCCCAACTGAGACAAGCGGTTGTGCAACCCAGAAATCTTGAGTATGTGCTCACTGACAGAACTGTTTTCCTCCATCTTACAGCTGAAGAATGCGTTGGAGACATCATATCTCTCAACTCAGGCATGAGCCTGGAAAACCATTTTCAGCTCTTGGAACATCTCATATGCCCTGTGGTGCTCAAAACGCTTTTGGAGCCCCGATTCTAAGCTGTAGAGCATGCCGCACTGAACCAGGGAGTAATCATCACAACGCGACTGCCAAGCGTTCATAACATCTTGGTTTGCCGGGGCGGGAGCGTCACCTAGCGGTGCTTCTAGGACATAAGTTTTCTTGGCAGCTATAAGGATGATCCTCAGGTTACGGACCCAGTCCGTATAGTTGCTACCATCGTCTTTCAGCTTGGATTTCTCTAGGAATGCGTTGAAGTTGAGGGTGACATGAGCGTGGGCCATTTGATCTACAAGACATATTGTAAAGAATTTTGACTAAGTTCATGATAATTAAGTTCATCTTAATCAAATTTTAATGAACTCCCACTCAGATTGACATCTCTCTAGTCATCTAAGTGATACATGATCCGAATCGACTAGCTCGTGTCCGATCATCACGTGAGACGGACTAGTCATCAACGGTGAACATCTTCATGTTGATCGTATCTTCCATATGACTCATGTTCGACCTTTCAGTCTTCCGTGTTCCGAGGCCATGTCTGTACATGCTAGGCTCGTCAAGTGAACCCTAAGTGTTTTGCGTGTGTAAATATGGCTTACACCCGTTGTATGCGAACGTTAGAGCCTATCACACCCGATCATCACGTGGTGCTTCGGGACAATGATCCTTAGCAACGGTGCATAGTTAGGGGGAACACAATTCTTGAAATTTTAGTGAGAGATCATCTTATTTACTACCGTCGTTCTAAGTAAACAAGATGCATAAACATGATAAACATCACATGCAATCAAATAAAGTGACATGATATGGCCAATATTATATTGCTCCTTCGATCTCCATCTTCGGGGCACCATGATCATCTTTGTCACCGGCTCGACACCATGATCTCCATCATCATGATCTCCATCATCATGTCTTCATGAAGTCGTCACGCCAACTATTACTTCTACTACTATGGCTAACGTTTATCAATAAAGTAAAGTAATTACATGGTGTTATTCAGTGACACGCAGGTCATACAATAATTAAGACAACTCCTATGGCTCCTGCCGGTTGTCATTTTCATCGACATGCAAGTCGTGATTTCCTATTACAAGAACATGATCAATCTCATACATCACATATATCATTCATCACATCTTCTTGGCCATACCATATCACATAGCACATGCTGTAAGAACAAGTTAGACGACCTCTAATTGTTGTTGCAAGTTTTTACGTGGCTTCTATAGGTTTTTAGCAAGAACGTTTCTTACATCACATCTTCTTGGCCATACCATATCACATAGCACATGCTGTAAGAACAAGTTAGACGACCTCTAATTGTTGTTGCAAGTTTTTACGTGGCTTCTATAGGTTTTTAGCAAGAACGTTTCTTACCTACGCCAAAACCACAACGTGATTTGCCAATTTCTATTTACTCTTCATAAGGACCCTATTCATCGAATCCGATCCGACTAAAGTGGGAGAGACAGACACCCGCCAGCCACCTTATGCAACTAGTGCATGTCTGTCGGTGGAACCAGTCTCACGTAAGCGTACGTGTAAGGTCGGTCCGGGCCGCTTCATCCCACAATGCCGCCGAATCAATATTGGACTAGTAACGGCAAGAAAATTGAGCAAACTCAACGCCCACAACTTGTTTGTGTTCTACTCGTGCAAGATGCTACGCAAAGACCTAGCTCAGATGCCACTGTTGGGGAACGTAGCAGAATTCAAAAAAAATCATACGCTTCACCAAGATCAATCTAAGGAGTCATCTAGCAACGAGCATAATGGAGTGCATCTACATACCCTTTTGTAGATCGCGTGTGGAAGTGTTCGAAGGAACGTGGATGAAGTAGTCGTACTCTTCGTGATCCTCGTCACCGATGATCCCAGCGCCGAACGGACGGCACCTCCGCGTTCAACACACGTACGGTACAGTGATACATCCAAAACGTATCTATAATTTCTGCTTGCTCCATGCCACTTATGGGTGATATTTCTATGATATTCATACACTTCCATACACTTTTGATCATATTTGGACTAACTTACTAATCCAGTGCACCCCAGTGCCAGTTTCTATTTTCGGTTGTTTTTGTATTTCAGGTTTTCACGTTACGAGAACTGCCCAGAAAAATCCAGAAAAATTATATAAAAAATCAGCATTTCGGAAACAACCTTGCGCCCGAAGGACAGCCGGAGGGGGGGGGGGCCACCAGGGCTCCAGGCGCCCTGGCGGCACCCCCCCGGGCCGCGCCGGGGGGGCGCCTGGGCCCCCCGAAGCTCCCCCGATGCCCTACTTTGGCATATATTTAAAGGGTCCTCCAAAACCCTCAGAACAGGAACTCTTTTCGTGATCCCATCTCTGTTCCGCCGCCGCCATCGCTTCCAAGATCGGGAGCACCAGGAGAACTCTTCCCGGCACCCTGCCGGAGGGGAGGATCACCATCGGGAGCTTCTCCACCACCATGGACGCCTCCCGGATGACTCGTGAGTAGTCTCCCTTGGACCATGAGTCCATGACCAGTAGCTATGTGATGTTCTCCTCCCGTTCTTGTGCTTCACTAATTAGTCCTCGTGAGCTTCCCTACATGATCGAGGCACCTATGTAATCCTTATGCTGTTGCTATGTTGAGTTTGCTGGGATCCGATGGATTATGAGATTATGTTCAGATTGATCTTGAGTAATATATTTGATTCACCTCTTTCATATTGTTGTTCATAAGTAATTCTTGCATGTTCTCCGTTGTTATTTACTGCTTTGGCCGAGTAGTAGGTAGTGACTCCAAGAGGGAACGTTATGCTCGAGTGTGGGTTCATGCCCCTCGATGACTAGCTTGAGTGACAGAAACATGAGTCTAGGGGATGTGCTGTTGCCACAAGGGGGAAAACAACGGTGCTTGTGCCCGCGGGTGCAAGGATTGTTTACTTTACGCAAAGTTCTTTTAATGCAGTTGTCTGTTGCATTGAGTTTACACTATGGGTGGGACTCGCAACTTAATACCAGCGAGATGTTCTGGATAGATATCTCAAGGTGGATGATTAGTAGTAGATATTGATGGATTTCGGTCTACTTACTTTGGCGTACCGCCCATGCTTTGAACCTCAACCTTTCTTGCAATGTAGTCAGCATTGGTTTGCGTTCGTGGTCCTGTCAATTGCCCAGCTGTAATTTGTTTACCTCACGTAGCTGTTTTATCGTCTTTTGGGAGAGAGACATCACTAGTGAACATCATGAGACTTCGGTCCATATTACCATCATTGATCACATCCACTATTTACTTTTCATTATTCTTTACTATTGCAAAACACTATCTATCACTACTATCATTGCTTTTAATCCTTTGTGAACTACAAGGCCGGAGGGATTGACAACCTCTCTGTACTCGTTGGGAGCAAAGTTATTTGTATCTGTGTGCAGGTCCACGTTGATTGCTACTAATCTGGCGCCGTAGCAGTTGACACCTACTTGTTGAACCTAGGAGTCTCTGGGGATTCGATCCTTGGCATGTTTGCTATAGGAAAACACTTCTACAATACTTCATCTTATACCTTCCACTTGGGGTAACCAACGAGGGGTTCGAGGCCCATCAAGGAGTATTTTCTGGCGCCGTTGCCGGGGACTCCACTCTTCAGGATAGGGGAGTTGCATGCTATCTTTTACCTTTGCTTTTTAGTCTTGTTAGTTTACCTTTCATTTTTGCTTCAGTACCTTTTTTATCGAAAATCACAAAAATAGTTATCTTGCTTGCTTGCTACTATGGGTTCCACCGAGAACACCAAGTTGTGTGACTTCACTAGTCACAACAACGATGACTTTATCAGCACACCTATCACTACACCTGCCACTTCAGCACATTCATATGAAATTAAACCTGCTTTACTGAACTTAGTTATGAGAGAACAATTCTCCGGTGCTGGAGATGATGCTGCTTTACACTTGAACAACTTTGTTGAACTTTGTGATATGCAAAAGTACCAAGAAATAGATGGTAATATTGTTAAGCTTAAGCTTTTTCCTTTCTCCTTGAGAGGAGGAGCTAAAATTTGGTTTCAGTCTTTGCCTAGAAATAGCATAGATTCATGGGACAAGTGCAAAGATGCTTTTATTGGAAAATACTATCCACCTGCTAAAATTATCCAACTTAGAAGTAACATAATGAATTTTAAACAATTGGATAATGAACACGTTGCCCAAGCTTGGGAACGTATGAAATCTCTTATCAAGAACTGCCCTACTCACGGTTTGACTACTTGGATGGTTATCCAAACTTTTTATGCAGGCTTGAACTTTACCTCGCGGAACTTGTTAGATTCGGCCGCGGGAGGAACTTTTATGTCAACTACACTTGGTGCTGCCACAAAACTTCTCGATGAGATGATGACCAACTATTCCCAATGGCACACCAAACGCGCTCCAACCGGTAGGAAGGTAAACTCTGTCGAGGAGATTTCCTCCCTTAACGAAAAAGTTGACTTGATCATGTCTCTACTTTCGAAGCAATCTACTGTTGATCCTCATGGTGTTCCTTTAAATTTTTTGATTGCTCAAGAACAAGTAGATGTGAACTTTATCTCTAGAAACAATTTTAACAACAATGCTTATAGGAGTAGTTTTGGTAACAATCCTAGACCGTTCCCCTCTAACTCTTATGGGAACAACAATGCTTATCCTATCACCAAGAACTCCACTACTGAACTAGAGACTATGCTTAGAGATTTCATCACTACCCAAAAAGCCTTTAATAAGAATATAGAAGAGAAACTACATAAACTAGATGATCTTTCTTTTAAGGTAGACCATTTAGCCAATGAGGTAAAATTGCTAAAAATTGAAACTTCTCCTCTTAAGGAGAGGGAAGTCATCCCTATTAATGCTACTCAAGTGCAAATTAATGAAAATATTAGGATGATGGATAAACTTAAAGAAAGATGGGCTAGAGAGAGGGAGGAAGAAGAGAGAATTAAGAGCCTTCCTACCCACCACACTGTTGCTACTATCCAAGTTGTTGAGGATGTTCACACTCTTAGCACCCAATGTACTCCTGGTCCCATTGGACCTATTAATGGTGATGCTATGACTATAGAAAATACCAAACAAGTGAACCTTAAGGACACCACTACCACTTTACTTGATGGTCGTGACCTTGATTTTGATAATTGCACTCTTACCGAAGTTATTGATTTCCTTCACAAGATGTCTAGAGATCCCCGCACTAGCACGCTTAACCTTGCCTTCATAGAGCATATCACTAATGCTCTCATCAAAGCTAGGGAGGAGAAACCTAGAGTAGAAGCCTCCATACCTAGAAAGCTAGAAGATGGTTGGGATCCTATGATAAAAATTAATTTGAATGACTTCTCTGGTTATGCATTATGTGATGTTGGTGCTAGTACCTCTGTTATGCCCAAAAGAATATATGATATGCTTAAATTGAAACCTTATGATTCTTGTTCTTTTGGTGTTCGTCTCGTTGATTCTTCCATAAAGAAACCTTAGGGGAGGATTGACGATGTTCTTATCGTTGTCAATGATAATTATGTGCCCGTTTATTTTACTATTATGGATATTGAATGTGATCCTTCATGTCCAATTATTTTGGGACGTCCCTTTTTGCGCACCGTTGGTGCTATCATTGACATGAAAGAGGGTAATATAAAATTTCAGTGTCCTCTCAAGAAAGGGATGGAACACTTCCCTCGAAAGAAGATCAAGTTACCTTTTGAGTCCGTTGTACGGGCTAGTTATTCTTTTACTCTCAATAAAACTTGATCTATGCATTATGCCTAGCTTAAAGGCATAAAAGAAAGCGCTTTTGGGAGGCAGCCCACATGAATAAATTTTTGCTTTTGTTTTTGTCTTGATGTTGTTTACTTCTGTAGCATCATCATTGTATCTTTGCTTTTCATATTTGTGCCAAGTATAGCCTCTGATTGCTAGAAAGTTCAAAAGTTGTGAGGTGCTGTCCAGGAAACAGATTCTGTCCTTGGATAGAAAAATTCGTATAAAATCACCAGATCATCTTTTTGGTCTGAATTTTTTCGACAGCGTTCTCTATATAATTTTCTTTCGTGCTTCTGTTCTGAGTTTTTTGATTTGAGTTGCAGAAGTATCCCGAACAGATCAATTACTACCTGCTGTTCTGTTTTTCACAGATTCTGTCCTGTTTTGTCTTTCCTTCACTTTGCAAATCAAGAGCTTGCTTTTTCTTTGCAAAAACCTTTTGGCAATCTTGAGAAACAGTAGAACTTCAAGAATATCTTTATTTCCAGCAAGGTATAATTATTTTATTAAGGGTACTAACCTCGCTAATCAGATTATGATGAGTTATGTATGAAGGGAGTTTTCAAGTGTGCGAGGGAAGATGATAAAAAGATTCAGGAGTGTCAAGCACTCAAGCTTGGGGATGCCCCCGTGCACCCCCAAGAAATATTCAAGGAGACTCAAGCGTCTAAGCTTGGGGATGCCCCCGTGCATCCCCTTCTCCATCAACATTATCAGTTCGTCTTTCGTTCCGCTATATTTTTATCACTTCATGTGTTATGTGCTATGCTTGGAGCGTCTTGCTTTTAGTTT
>LR738715.1:626516210-626548932 GCA_902687465.1 Secale cereale | reverse complement strand
ATTCTAGTGGTTTGTGAATATGAGGATGTATTCCCTGAAGAGCTTCCAGGCATGCCTCCCAACCATCCAGTTGAATTTGTCATTGAACTTGAACCTGGTATCGAGCCAGCCTGTCGGCGTCCGTACAAGCTTTCTCCTAAAGAGTTGAAGGAGTTGAAGAAGCAACTTGACAAGCAAGAACGAATGGGTCTGATAAGACCAACTACTTTTCCTTGGGGCTGCGGTGTTCTTTTTGTCAAGAAGATGGATGGTACGGAACGATTGTGCGTCGATTACCAGCCATTGAACAAGAATACAATTAAGAATAAGTACCTGCTCTGCAATATCAATGAACTATTCGAGCAACTCAAAGGAGCCATGGTTTTCTCGAAGATTGTTCTCCGGATGGGCTACCATCACATTCGTATCCGTGAAGAGGATATTCCCAAGACCGCATTCAGAACGAGTTATGGCTCCTACAAGTACACGGTCATGTCCTTCGGGCTTGCAAATGCTCCACCCATTTCTCTCGGATGATGCACTTCATATTCACCCCCTACAACAATGAGTTCGTTCTTGTCTACCTCGATGATATCTTGGTATTCTCCAAGAATAAATAAGACCATGCCAAGCACCTCCGGTTGGTTCTTGACAGGCTCCGTGAGCACCGTTTTTATGCGAAGTTCTCCAAATGTGAATTCCGGCTTGATAAAGTCCTCTATCTTGGCCATATTATCTCTGCCGAGGGCATTTTTGTTAACCCCGAGAAGGTTGAAGCTATTGTGAAGTGGGAACCTCCTCAGAATGTCAAACAACTCCGAAGTTTCCTCGGTCTCGCAAGCTATTGTAGAAGGTTCGTTGAGAACTTATCCAAGATTGTTAAGCCTCTTTCCAACCTGTTGCAAAAGAATGTCAAGTACTCATAGACTCCAGATTGTGATGTGGCATTCAATACACTCAAAGAGAAGCTCATTTCTGCTCCGGCACTTACTCCTCCGGATGAGTCCAAGCCTTATGAAGTGTTCTGTGATGCTTCATTGCAAGGTCTCGGCGGTGTTCTCATGCAAGACAAGAAGATCGTTGCATACACTTCGCGTCAGCTTAAACCAAATGAGAAGAATTACCCCACACGTGATCTTGAGCTAGCAGTAGTTGTTCATGCCTTAAGCACGTGGAGACACCTTCTGTTGGGCAGAAAAGTGGACATCTTCATCGATCACAAGAGCCTGAATTACATATTCACCCAGTCAAACCTTAACCTCCGCCAGACTCGTTGGGTTGAGATGATTCAAGAATACGATCCAAGCATTGAGTATACTCCTGGCAAGGCCAATGTCATTGCTGATGCCTTGAGAAGAAAGGCTTATTGCAACAGTCTCATCCTCAAACCGTTCCAACCTGAACTTTGTGAATCATTCAGGAAGCTCAACCTCCAAGTCGTTCCGCAAGGATTTCTTGCCAACCTTCAAGTCACTCCTACCTTGGAAGAACAAATCCGTGAGGCCCAACTCAGTGATGCTATGGTGCAGAAGGTGAAACACGGTGTTGCTAAGGGTACTCCCAAGTACAAGTGCTATCACATTGATGACAGAGACACTTTGTTCTTTGAGGACAGAATTGTGGTTCCCAAAGGTGATCTCAGGAAGCTCATAATGAACGAAGCACATGACTCACTCCTCTCCATACATCCAGGAAGCTCCAAGATGTACCATGACCTCAAGCAATTCTATTAGTGGACTCACATGAAAAGATGCAGAAGAATGAAGGCAGAGCATCAACGTCTAGCCGGACTCCTTCAACCTCTACCTATTCCCAAGTGGAAATTTGATCACACTGAGATGGATTTCGTCGCCGGTTTTCCGAAGTCCAAGTGAGGAAACGACGCCATCCTTGTGGTGATTGATAAGCTCACCAAAGTGGCTCATTTTCTTCCAGTCAAGGAATCCATCAACTCAGCACAGCTGGCAGAGCTGTATACCTCCAGAATTGTCTCTTTGCATGGTATCCCTCAAGTAATCTCCTATGATCGTGGAAGCTTGTTCACTTCCAAATTCTGGGATTCCTTCCAGTCAGCTATGGGTACCAAGATTCGCTTCAGCACAGCTTTTCACCCTCAGACTAGTGGCCAAGTCGAAAGAGTGAACCAAATTCTTGAAGATATGCTCAGGGCACGTGTCATCTCCTTCGGTATAAAATGGGAAGATTGCCTTCCATTTGCCGAATTCTCCTACAACAACAGCTTCCAAGCAAGTGCAGACAAAGCACCGTTTGAAATTCTCTATGGCAAAAAGTGTCGTACCCCTCTCAACTGGTCCGAGACTGGTGAACGTCAACTCCTTGGAAATGATTTGATCTCAGAGGCCGAAGAGATGTGCAAAGTCATACGTGAGAATCTCAAAGCCGCGCAATCGTGCCAGAAGAGCTACTATGACGGCAAACACCGAGATTTGGCTTTTGACATTGGAGATCATGTCTACCTCCGTAGGGCACTCAGAGGTTCGGTATCAAGGGCAAGCTTGCTCCAAGATACGTCGGTCCTTTCAAGATAATTGACAAGAGAGGCGATCTAGCCTACCAACTTAAGTTTCCATCCAACTTTCAAATGTGCATGATGTGTTTCACGTGTCACAACTCCGCAAGTGCTTCAAGATGCCTGAACGCACCATTCCTTTCAAAGAGATTGATCTTCAGCAAGACTTGTCTTATCGTGAGCACCCCATTGCTATCCTTGAAGAAACTGAGCGCAAGACCCGCAACAAGTCCATCAAATTCTTGAAAGTGAAGTGGTCACACCATACCGACCAAGAAGCTACATGGGAACGAGAAGATCATCTCTGTTCCGAGTATCCCACTTCCTTTAAGTCCTAGATCTCGGGACAAGATCTTTTCGTAGTGGAGGAGAGTTTGTAACACCCCAGATGTAAAACTTCCTTACATGGCAATATATACTTCCATTTGGCCCTATCTTTCCTTGGGGGTTTGTCCTTTTCATTATTGCATTGTCATGTTTTTCATTATTGCGTTATCATGCATTTGCTTCATTACCATCATTGCATCATGGTCACATCATATGGCATTCCACCTTGTCATTTTGCATTTCTCATCCTTATTATGTTCAAGTGAGTTTTCTTACTCATGATGTGGTTGTTTGATGCAAGGGCATGCTCAAGCCATAAGCACTTCCAAACTTCACCACCCCCTCCTTCCCCTTTCCTTCTTATCCCTTTTGTTGTTGAAAGTGCCTTTTTCCCTCCTCCTCAAATGTTCATCTTCTCCCAACATTTATGGCACCATGTCCTAAGCCACTATGCCAAGCCTCACCCTAATTAGAAGTGTTTTAGTCAGGTTCAAAAATGACCTAAGTTTGAATCATATTCAAACTTGTTATATTTTTCTACCTCTAAAAATGTCCAACTCATTTTTTTAAATAGGGCATAATTCCAGGAGCACAAGGATATTTTCTTTTCTCTCTAATTCCTTTCCTAACCACCTAGGCTTTCCTTTTTGTTTTTCTGCCTAAAGAAAAAGAGAAAGAGAAAGCACCAGCAACAGTGCAGGAGCAGCCCAGCACCGCAGCAGCACCCTCGGCCTCAAACACCAGGCCGGCCCAGCTAGCCAGCGCAGCAGCCCGCAGCCCAGCCAGCCCGCGCGTCCCTCTCTCCCTTTCTCACCCGTGCACCCATGCGCCCCCTCTGTGTCGCCTCCATGTGGCCAGGACGGGCCCGCGCGTCAGTGACCGCGACCGCACCCACACCCACCTTTTTCGTTCTCCTCGCGCTCTCGCCATGGGGACAGCAAGCATGAGCGTGCCGTCGTGCGTCCCGGTTTCCCTAGCCCCTTTTAATCCCCCTCTCCGTGTCCACTAGCTTCCTAGGGTTCCCCTCTTCCTCTCCCCGCCGCTAGGTGAGCTCTAGGCCACCAGATTCCCCACCTGCTCCCTGTCCCAAAAGCATCTAGGAGCACAGCCTCTTCGCCGGCGTGCTCCCCGTCCTCCTCTGCCTCGCTGACCGTGTCCGTCAGCTTCTCGGCGTCGACTACATCCTCGACGTCGACTACATAGAGCTGAAGGCCCTGCCTACTTCATCTCCTTCCTCGTCTTCAACTCTGGCCGCCGTGGGCGTTCGTCCACCCTCGTCGTCGACTCTAATCCCCACATGGCAAGCCGAGCGTGTCATCGCATTCGTGGTGAGCTCACGAACCTCCCCATGCCCTTTTGCCCTCGTTTGCGTGCTCTAGCAGCGAGTTCGTCGTGTGCCCGAGCCCGTCGCCGTCGGACCTCGTCTCCGACGAGTGCTCCGACCTCCTCTCGCCCCGTTTAGGTGTCCAGTGGCTTCGCCGTGTTCCTCTTAGGCGAATCCCCGCGCGTAGTTGGTAGTTTAGCCTCTGGCCTCGCCGCGTCCTTCTCCGCCGTCTCGCCGCTGTCGTAGGTCTCCGGCGTCGACTCCATCGTCGTCTGGTGCATCTGTTGGCAACCGGGGCGTGAGATCCCTCTACATACCCGTCGCGTGCCTCCGCCGTCCTCCTTGGTCGCCGGAGCAGCCCTGTCGCACTCACCGTCGTCTTTGTTTCACCGGCGCCGAGTGGCTCTGCCTGCATGCTGTGCTTATTCTTCAGGCGCAGCACTCCCTCTCTGTGAGTCGCACGTAGCCAGCCCAGCTGGTTCACACTCTGTTCTGTTAACTCAGCGAGCAGGCTTCGAATCCCCCTTGGGCCAGTGGAAAAACGCCCATATTTTTGCCTCTGCCTCTCGCTCACATCTGGGCCCCGCCTTTCATCCTCTGGCCACACGCGAACCCACTTCCACACCCCCGCATTGCCACCTCAACACCCTGGACCCACTAGTCATGGTCTGAGGCTAGTCCAGGTCGAGTCTGAGATGTTTTATTTCTTTTCTATTTTGTTTTATTTTGTTAAATTCTGTTTGCATTTTTGAATTGCCATATCTTTTAAGATATGCATCTGTTTGAAATAATCTATATATGAAAACTGCTTAGTTTTTAGTGTAGATTAATTATATGCATTTTTCTGCCATGTTAAAAACATTTAAAATGTTGTTTGCATATGTTTTTCTTTTTAACATGTTCAAATTGGTTTAATTCATAACTAAATAACCGTAGCTCCAAATTTGACAAACTTTATAGGTAAATGGGGTGGGAAAATGTGGAGAATAACATGGTGGTGTTGCTTTGCATGTTTAACAACTCTAACCTATGGTTATAATAGATCAGATCCATAAGTTGAAATATGCACATGGGATTTTCCGGAATTGTTGTTTGTTTCTTCCGACCCATTTAAAATGCTTGCATGATGCTGTTGGTCTTGGGATGCACTTCTTGCCATGCTAAACAACATATTAAACTTGTTGGGGGCTAAGTTAGCTCAAGCTAAATAACCACATGTGTGGCTAGGTTGTTCTTGCTTTCCTTTTGCATGAGTGTGGTCACTTAAATGAAGTGTGTTCTTGCACCAATGCGATACCACATGTTGCACCCATCATGTTCCTTGTGATGCCTCATATCATGTCCATGCTCATATGCATCTTATTTGCATCATGTGTTTGAGCATTGCATGGTGATTGAGTTTGTTCCGGTGTTTATATTGTTGTGTTGGTTAGAGCCCGGTGATGATTTGGAGTTCGAGATTCCTGTCGAGACTGAGTTTGAGGAGCAAGGTTACGATCCCTCCGTGGACTTAACAGACAAGATGACCGTTCCCCGATATCACCTCTGTCTTTGCCTTGCTAGTTGTCTCGCTCTTTAGCTATGCCTCGATGCCTATTCTTGTCTGTCAGCCTCTTATGTTGCCATGAAACACTCTAACCGCCTTCCTAGCAAACCGTTGATTGGCTAAGCACGCTTTTGCTCAGCCCCTCTTATAGTGTTGTTAGTTGCATGTGAAGTTTGAAGATTGCTCCATGTTTGGACTTGTTTATTGGGATAACACAATATTTATCTTAATTAAATTAATGCACATATATATTGGTAATGGGGGAAGGCTTGGCCTTCTGCTTGGTGTTTTGTTCCACTCATGCCACCTTAGGACCCGATAAACCGGTGTTATGTTCCTTGATTTTGCGTTCCTAACACGGTTGGGGTTTATGGGCCCCCCTTGATAATTCGCACTGCTTAAAGCTTTTCTAGCAAGACCCAACTTTGGTACTACATTTGCCTAACAACTAAAACTTGCATAGGGAGTTATAAACCCGAGTTCTTAATCAACAACCCGGGCCAGTGCTCCTCATGAGTGTTGGTCCAAACTGGGCGGACTACGGGGCCACCTTGGGGAAACCTGAGGGCTGGTATTTTCCTATAGGATGTCCCATCTGGTCGTGGCCTGAGACGAGATACGCGCGACTACTATTAGGGTGTCGGCACGCCGGGAGGTCTTGCTTGATTAGTTTTACCTTTGTTGAAATATCTTGAGCACGGGATTCCGAGAATACTCGGGCCTTCCCAATATGGAGTTGCGACTCCGCAGATCGTGAGCTTGTGATGGGCTAAGTTGGGACACTCCCGCAGGGTTATGAACTTTCGAAATCCATGCCCGCGGTTATGTGGCAGATGGGAATTTGTTAATATCCAGTTGTAGATAACTTGACACCATATCCTTAAGAATATACTACCTGTGTGAGTACCGTGATGGTCTCTTTTCGAAGGGGTTTTGGAAAGTGAACACGGTGGGGTTATGCATGAACGTGAGTAGCTAGGATCACTTATTGATCATCTTTGGCGACCGTTGGCACAAATTCTCATCTCGCTCTGAATTCATAAGCTAGTTGCTTAGTGCTTGCTGCAAACCCTTTATTACCTCTCCACACCTAAAGGCTTTGTTAGTTTTGATACCCGGGAATGGGATTGTTGAGTCCTTGTGACTCAAAGATTACAACACACAACAGATGAAGGTACAGCCGAGAACGATGCAGGAAATGGATCAGAACTTCACTTGGAGTTCGATGAAGAGCGTGGTCATCTTTATGTAACGTATCCCGACAATCAGTAGTGGTTCTTACTAGGGGCGATCAGGACTTGTGGTTGTGGTATCTTTTCTTGTTTGGATTTCGTCTGTAGTCGGACCCTGTGTTATTTGGATGAATGTATGCTATTGTATTCATTGTGTGACGTGGCGAGTGTAAGCCAACTATTTTACTCTTTCATCCATGTTCTTTACATGAGTTGTGCAAAGATACCACACTTGCGATCATTCCAGAATGTGCTTATGTCTCTGACTCGTGCCTCGACACGTAGGAGATATAGTCGCATCCTGGGCATTACAATAACTCCCTGAGCAAATTATGTTTGTTCGAGCAATATTACCAGATTGCCTGGTTTCCGAACATATCGAGTGTTTACTACTTTCAAACATAGTATCCGAAAACACTCCAACCCTTGGGTTCAGGAGGTTGAAGCCGAAGGCCTGCCATGACAATTTTTTTACAAGTTCGATCGGAAATAAGTTTGGTGATAAAGTACATTTATACATTGAATCAAACACATGTTCTTTATCTATGCCATCTATGAGATTGTTTAAGCTACAGTCTTCTTGTGGATATTTCACGGCTATCATTACTTGGTCATATAGCAAGCTCACGGGAATCTCTTTCCTGTCCGGTCCCTGAGGTCCAAATCGGGCCATATGATTCGGATCAAGCCCGGTGTAGCGCGTTTTCACCATCGCCCATGCTTCTCGAGCACCTTCCCGGCACGTTGAAGCCTTCCATAGCTCAAAACGGCATCGTGCACCTTCGAATAGGTTTGCCAAATCCTCCATAATTTTTGGAGGTGAATCGGATGGCCATAAGGCTTTAGCCATATTCTTCATGGCTTTCCGGGCCCGCTAATGCACTATGGAAAGTTCTTTTAGAACGTCGCCTCGGAATCCAGATACTTCTTCTTGAGGATGCCCGGTTAATAGACCTGCAAGAATAGCATTATAATACTCAGAATTGCCGGATAATATGAGTTTCAGAGCTGGTTTAAAGGTCATACCGAATATGCCGCCTTTCAAGTTTTTATTTTCTTTCAATGCATCCGATAACTGGGCCCTTAGGTCCTTTATCTCTTTGGCTTGCTTCAACTTTTCATCCTACAGCTTGTTCTTTTGCTCAATGGTCCGTGATAATACACGACGACCAACTACTTCTTGCCCCTCAGCATAGTTTTGGTCCTCCTAGGCTGTCTTTAACTTCTCTTCCAGCTGACCTGTCGATTCCGCTACTAAAATGCAACAATGTATGCTTAAATATCATTGAAGGTGAATTGCATTTTTCAGACACTATTCGTCCTTAGCTTGAGCTTCCCTCGTGAATTTCTTCACTTCTTCTAGCTCGGTGGTGACTGCATTTAGCTGTGTCCAGTTTGTTTCAAGCTCCTGGAACATCGCGTCATTCTTTTCCTTGAGAACCTGTGGTCATAGCGATTCTTAAACCGGTTGGACTAACCACTTCAAGTCTCGGGGGCTACTGGCATCTGTCTATTAAATTTACACAAAGTCTTACCTGCATATCCTTTGAAAACAGGTGAGCGGCTCCTGTGAGATCGTCCCGGGCAGCTCAAAAATAGGCATCCACGGAGCTGAGGGCCTTGAACTCCGGCTCAGTAAAAATTGGAGCATGCATGGCCTCTTTCAGACATCGATGATTCATCATGCTCTCTACTTCGGAATTTGTGACGGACATGTCGTCTGAATCCTCATGTGATGGACAATCCGACACCGCATCCGTATTGGTTCTCATCCTTGTTGATGTGTCCGGGGCCGGATTGGATGGTGATCGACCCACTAGGTCCTCGGACGTGGTTCGACACATGCTCCTTTTGAAAAAGTATGGGAGGAGTAGCATAACAATCTGGTCTTGTACCTAAGCACATATCAAAGATTATACCTCTTCGATGATGGAGGAGGTTCAATTGAGCTCCCTGTTTCTTTTCCCTTCGAAGGCTCGCCCTGCGTAGGCATTGTCTTCTTAGAAGCCGCCCCTGATGCAGTGCGGCGTGCCGAGCGCCGCCCCTTTTGAGCACGAGTCAGTGAAGTGGGTGAGGCACAAGGGGAGGGCTCCTTTTGTGAAGATGTCTTCTGGGTACTTACATCGTAGGAAGGGAGAAGGCCGGGATAATCGGCCATAATAGCCACCTCCGAGCCATCGAGGCTCGCTTGATGAAAGACTCAATCAATAAGCTCTATAAATATATCTGGATCCTCATTGAATTCGGGATCTTTGTCGCGAGCATGGTCCTCTAGCTGTGGGGCGGGGCAATGAATTCCTTCTACCACCTTCCTCCATGTTTGTTTTAAAACGACCGGAATAATTCGATTAGCACGTCTCAATAAAGAGAACGGATATTTTTTTTACCGAAAATCATACCCAGTCGATGGGGTTATACATGGAAAAACCTTCCCAACAATTTAAATGGATAAACTCTTCTTTCTCCCCCTTATAAAGATCCCCCAAAATGGCGGCCAGGGCGATCGGGGTATCCGGACCCTCGCGCTTGTAACGAGACGCATCGTCCGTCCCGTTGTAATGCCACATAGGGAACCCCCTGGATTGAAGCGGCTGAACGCATCGCTTTATCGCGATGGCCATGACTTCGATTATCGAGAGTTTGGAATGAGCAAGTACTCTGACCTTGTTGACTAGCCTCTTAACTTCCTCGCTATCCCCTTGCTTGGGTCTTCGGGGGCGCCAATTGAAGTGTTTATTCAAAGGAGCGCTGGAGAATTCGGGAAGACCGCGCCAAACTGGGTCCGGAAGGGGAACGTCTTTAATATAGAACCACTCCGAAGTCCACTCTTCAGGTTCCTTCTTGGGAGTGGCGGACAGGTAACCTGTCCCGGCTATGCACCACACTTTGGCATTGCTCACTTCAAATATGGACCACTTTTGAGAACGAGGATGAGGCAAAAGGACTTTCTCCATAGTTCGAAATGAGCATTGCAGCCTAAGAACAGCTCGCAGAGAGCAATAAAACTCACGATATGCAGGATTGAACCTAGCGTGAGGTTGTGCAGTTGGAGCCCATAAAATTCCAATAGGCCTCTAAGGAAGGGATGGATTGGAAAGCCTAAACCTCTTACAAGAAACGAAACGAAGCACACCCGCTCCTCCTTACTAGGGTTGGGGAAATTTTCTGCCAATGCCTCACTGTCGATTGAAGCTAATCTAGCCCGCTTGGAGACTAGATCTGCGGGAGGGAGATATTTCTCCGTCTGAAGTCTATTCAGCTGGAGGTGGGATACCGAGCAGCTTCCCCAATCACCCGCTTGAGGGCCACTGGGCGCGAGGAAGAGTTGGAGGCGTTTGACATGTTTTGAGGATTTTTTTGGTTTGCTCCAAGGATCTCTGTGCGATGTGGAGGGGCATCTATGATCTGATCCCCTTAAATAGACGACATCCTTGCATAGCCAGGGGTTTATTTGTAAAAAGTATGTGGACTTTTCACATTCGCCTGACGCGTGGAAGTCGAGGCGATGACGGTAAGGAATCATCAAGGCGGGGTATAAAGGTCAGGACCGAACTGTCATCATTCCGAAGTATAACAAAGAACCTGCCTTGCGAAGCCGAAGACATAAAGCCGGATACTGCATCATCATTGAAGGCAAGTTCGGGGGCTACTGAGGGAGTCCTTGATTTGGGGGTCCTCGAGTGTGCGGACTACTTGTTGTAGGCCGGACTGATGGGCTTTGAAGATAAAGCAGAAGATCGCCCCCCGTGTTCGGGTAGGACTCCTATGTATGTAGAAAGGCAAATTTGATGTCTGGGTGTAATGTTTCCTTCCTCCACAAGTCAACTTTGTACAACCCTAAGCCCCCTCGGTGAGTATATAAACTAGAGGGTTTAGTCCGTGGAGGCTAATAGAACAATTATAGGCTAGATAGCTAGGGTTTAACCATTACGATCTCGAGGTAGATCAACTCTTGTAATCCCTATATTCATCAAGATCAATCAAGCAGGAAGTATGGTATTACCTTCATTAAGAGGGCCTGAACTTGGGTAAACATCGTGTCCCAGTGTCTCTTGTTACCATCGATCCTTAGACTCACAGCTTGGGCCCCCTACCCGAGATCTACAGGTTTTGACAGCGACATTCATCCTTAAAATTGACTTTGAGAAGGCACACGACGGAGTGCGGTGGGAATTTCTGGAGGAGGTGCTTAAGGCAAAAGGCTTTGACCCACTCTGGATTAGCTGGATGTGGCAACTTGTACATGGAGGACATACGTCAGATAATATTAATGGCGAGGTAGGGGCGTTCTTCAGAAATAAGAGAGGAGTCAAACAAGGGGGTCCTATATCCCCGCTCTTGTTTAACATCTTGGCAGATGCACTTGCATCAATTCTCGACGTTCCAAGGCGGCTAGGCATATACCTGAGGTGGCCCAGGGCATTATTCCCGTGGAATATCGCACCTCCAATACATAGATGACACGCTCATATTTATCAAAAACTCTGAGAGGGAAATTATGAACCTTAAATTTTTACTAATGTGCTTCGAGGAGATGTCGGGTTTAAAAAGTAACTTCGCAAAGAGTGAGGCGATAGTCACAGAAGGTGACATTGAGTCGCAACTTAGGGCGACACACATGATGAATTGCGAGTTGGGGTCCATCCCAATCAAATACTTGGGGATGCTCGTATCCTCAAGGGAGATAACCATGTGCGAGCTTCAAACGGTGGTGGAGAAAACTGCAGGAAGAGTCGAGCCTTGGCAGGGTAAACTATTCGCCTCAGGGGGGTGGCTGGTTCTCATAAACGATTGCCTTACAATATCCCGATGTTTGTGATGGACTTTTACCTCCTTCGGGATGGGATTCATGACAAACTTAATAATATCCGTTCTCGTTTTTTCTGGGCGAAGGAGAATGGGAAGCAGAGGTATCATATGGTGAGTTGGGATAAGATTTTCCAACCTAAAGAGGTTGGTGGTTTGGGGGTGATCTATACCAAAGTAATGAATTGGTGTCTCATGACAAAATGGGCATGGGAAATTTTAACATGGCAGGTAGGCCTATGGCTAGACATATTCACTACCAAATATTTGGTCCAGGGAGGGGTGGAATTTAGAAGAAACACTAAATTGTCACAGTTTGCGAGGGATATTAGGAAAGTGCAACCGTTACTGCGCTTGGTGACTAAATTTACAGTTCACTACGGTAAAGTTGTGTCCTTTTGGACGAATACTTGGTGTGGGGAGGGTCGGCTATCTGTGGCATCCCCAACCCTATTGGGCATCGCTACCAACCAATTCGCTAGGGTAGCGGAAGTCTGGAGGCATGGGGAATGGGTGCCCCAGTTTCGTCGCCCTTTAGGGGAGGTGGAAAGTGCGGAATGGGATGACATGCACGATAGACTGCAATGCTATAGGTTGGGCCAAGGAAATGACAATGTTATATGGCGTTTGGAGCCGTCTGGGCACTTCTCTACCGGATCTTTATATAGGGAGATCTTCAAATCTATGACTCCGTGTGACTTGTCGGGGATATGGAAGGCCCGTCTACTGGCAAAAATTAAGATATTCCTTTGGCAAGTGGCGCGTAATCGAATTTCTAGTGGGGACCAAGTGAAAAAAAGAAGAGGTCCGGGTGATGGCAAATGCATTTGGTGTGGGGATGACGAAGATGGCAAGATGACTAAAACTCTGTTCTCCGGAACAATGGAGCGAGCAACAAATTTGTTGGAAATCATACATACTGATGTATGTGGACCGATGAGTGTTGAAGCTCTCGCCGGGTATCGTTATTTTCTGACCTTCACTGATGATTTAAGCAGATATGGGTATATCTACTTGATGAAGCACAAGTCTGAAACATTTGAAAAGTTCAAAGAATTTTAGAGTGAAGTAGAGAATCATCGTAGCAAGAAAATAAAGTTTATACGATCTGATCGTGGAGATGAATATATGAGTTACGAGTTTGGTCTTCATTTGAAACAATGTGGAATAGTTTCACAACTCACACCACCCGGAACACCACAACGTAATGGTGTGTCCGAACGTCATAACCGTACTTTATTAGATATGGTTCGGTCTATGATGTCTCTTATCGATTTACCACTATCGTTTTGGGGTTATGCTTTAGAGATAGCTGCATTCACGTTAAATAGGGCACCATCTAAATCTGTTGAGACGACGCCTTATGAACTATGGTTTGGCAAGAAACCAAAGTTGTTGTTTCTTAAAGTTTGGGGCTGCAATGCTTATGTGAAAAAGCTTCAACCTGATAAGCTCGAACCCAAGTCGGAGAAATGTGTCTTCATAGGATACCCAAAAGAGACTGTTGGGTACACCTTCTATCATAGATCCGAAGGCAAGATAACCGTTGCTAAGAATGGATCCTTTCTAGAGAAGGAGTTTCTCTCGAAAGAAGTGAGTGGGAGGAAAGTGAAACTTGATGAGGTAATTGTACCTTCTCCTGAATTGGAAAGTAGTACATCACAGAAACTGGTTCCAGTGATTCCTACACCAATTAGTGAGGAAGCTAATGATGATGATCATGAAACTTCGGATCAAGTTATTGTTGAACTTCGTAGATCAACCAGAGTACGTTCCGCACCAGAGTGGTATGGCAACCCAGTTATGGAAGTCATGTTACTAGACCATGATGAACCTACGAACTATGAGGAAGCGATGATGAGCCCAGATTCCACAAAATGGCTTGAGGCCATGAAATCTGAGATGGGATCCATGTATGAGAACAAAGTGTGGACTTTGCTTGACTTGCCCGATGATCGGCAAGCCATCAAGAATAAATGGATCTTCAAGAGGAAGACCGACGATGACGGTAATGTTTCTGTTTACAAAGCTCGACTTGTTGTGAAAGGTTTTCGACAAGTTCAAGGAGTTGACTACGATGAGACTTTCTCGCCAAAGGATATGTTTCTCGTATATTGAGGTGACAAAGAGCTCGTCATAAACGGTTACGTCGATTCAAGCTTTGACACTGATCCGGATGAGTCTAAGTCACAAACCAGATATGTATTTTTATTAAACGGTGGAGCTGTCAGTTGGTGCGGTTCCAAGCAGAGCGTCGTGGCGGGTTCTACGTGTGAAGCGGAATATATAGCTGCTTTGGAAGCAACAAATGAAGGAGTCTGGATGAAGGAGTTCATATCTGATCTAGGTGTGATACCTAGTGCATCGGGTCCAATGAAAATCGTTTGTGACAACACTAGAGCAATAGCCTTGGCGAAGGAATCCAGGTATCACAAGAGAACAAAGCACATCAAAAGACGCTTCAATTCCATCCGCGATCAAGTCAAGGAGGAGACATAGAAATTTGCAAGATACATACGGGTCTGAATGTCGCAGACCCATTGACTAAGCCTCTTCCACGGGCAAAACATGATCAGCACCAAGACTCCATGGGTGTTAGAATCATTACTTTGTATTCTAGATTATTGACTCTAGTTCAAGTGGGATACTAAAGGAAATATGCCCTAGAGGCAATAATAAAGATGTTATTTGTATTTCTTTATATCATGATAAATGTCTTTTATTCATGCTAGAATTGTATTAACCGGATACTTAGTACATGTGTGAATACATAGACAAAGCAGCCTGTCCCTAGTATGCCTCTACTAGACCAGCTCATTGATCAAAGATGGTTATGTTTCCTAGCCATAGACATGAGTTGTCATTTGATCAATGAGATCACATCATTAGAAGAATGATGTGATGGACTAGACCCATCCGTTAGCTTAGCACTATGACCGTTTAGTTTTACTGCTATTGCTTTCTTCATGACTTGTACATGTTCCTATGACTGTGAGATTATGCAACTCCCGAATACCGGAGGAACACCTTGTGTGCTATCAAACGTCACAACGTAACTGGGGGATTATAAGGATGCTCTACAGGTGTCTCCGAAAGTGTTCATGGTTTTGACATAGATCAAGAATAGGATTTGTCACTCCGAGTGTCGGAGAGGTATCACTGGGCCCTCTCGGTAATGCACATCATAATAAGCCTTGCAAGCAAATGACTAATGAGTTAGTCACGAGATTATGTATTACGGAACGAGTAGAGAGACTTGCCGGTAATGAGATTGAACTAGGTATTGAGATACCGACGATCGAATCTTGGGCAAGTAACATACTGATGACAAAGGGAACAACGTATGTTGTTATGCGGTTTGACCGATAAAGATCTTCGTAGAATATGTAGGAGCCTATATGAGCATCCATGTTCTGCTATTGGTTATTGACCGAAGATGAGTCTCGGTCATGTCTACATAGTTGTTGAATCCGTAGGGTCCGCACGCTTAACGTTTGATGATGATCGGTATTATGAGTTTATGAGTTTTGATGTACCGAAGGTATTTCGGAGTCCCGGATAAGATCACGGACATGACGAGGAGTCTCGAAATGTCCGAGACATAAAGATCAATATATTGGACGACTATGTTTGGACACCGGAAGGGTTTCGGGCATATACCGGAGTACCGGGGGTTACCGGAACCCCCCCGGGGGAGTTAAATGGGCCTTATGGGCCCTAGTGGGAGAAGATGAGGGGCGGCCAGGGCAGCTGCACGCCCCTTCCCCCTCTAGTCCGAATTGGACAAGGAGAGGGGTGCCCCCCCTTTCCTTCTCTTCTTCCCTCCTCCTTCCTTCCTCTCCTACTCCTACTAGGGAAAGGGGGGAATCCTACTCCCGGTGGGAGTAGGACTCCCTAGGGCGCGCCATAGAGAGGACTGGCCCCTCCCCTCCCCTCCTCCTTTATATACGGGGGTAGAGGCACCCCATAGACACACAAGTTGATCAGTTTATCTCTCCCAACCGTGTGCGGTGCCCCTCTCCACAGAAACACACCTCAGTCATACTGTTGCAGTGCTTAGGCGAAGCCCTACGCCAGTAGCTTCATCATCTCCGTCACCACGCCATCGTGCTGACGCAAACTCTCCCGCGAAGTTCTACTGGATCAAGAGCTCGTGGGACGTCATCAAGCTGAACGTGTGCTGAACGCAGAGGCTCCGTACATTCGGTGCTTGATCTGTTGGATCGCGAAGAAGTTCGACTACATCAACCGCGTCACTAGACGCTTCCGCTCCCGGTCTACGAGGGTACGTAGACACACTCTCCCCTCTCATTGATATGCTTCTAGTAGATAGATCTTGCGTGATCATAGATTTTTTTTGAAATACTACGTTCCCCAACACTATGTACGTAGAAAGGGAAAAATGGTGTCCAGATGTAATGATTCCTTCCTCCTCAAGTCAACTCTGTACAACCCTAGGCCCCCTCCGGTGTGTATATAAGCCGGAGGTTTAGTCCATAGAGTCTAACAGAACTATCATAGGCTAGACATCTAGGGTTTAGCCATTATGATCTCGAGGTAGATCAACTCTTGTAATCTCCATATCCATCAAGATCAATCAAGCATGAAGTAGGGTATTACCTCCCCGAGAGGGCCTGAACCTGGGTAAATATCATGTCCTTGTTTCCGCCGTTACCGCCGATTCTTAGATACGCAGCTTGGGCCCTCCCCCCTACCCGAGATCTATCGATTTTGACACCGACAATGGTGCTTTCATTGAGAGCTCCGTTGTGTAGTCGCGAGAAGCGATCTGTGGCTCATCTCGTCATCAACGACGACATCACCTCCGGGAAAAGCCTGACTTTTGGTCAGGTCCTCCGGCTCGGCGAGATCACCATATGCACACGCATGGCTGTTAAGCCGACCGCATCCCCTGCGGTCACCGATCATCACTCCTACATCGGCGTTGAACACTCCGAAAAAGCGAATCCGGTGGATACCTCGTCCTTAAACAAGTAGCTAGATCGCATCGCTGCCCTGGGGCTTTCAGTGTCCAATGATCGGATCGGGCCTAAACCCGACCAGAGGGAAGACAATTCCTCCCCAATCACTCATCTGGTGGAGGCCGTCGAGGAACGGGCCAAAAACACTTCTCCTCTCGAATCGGAGACCGGCTGTGTTTGGGTCTCTACATCTTCCGATCTCAGGGACAGACACGGAGCCAGGGGAATGCTCAGATCCTGCCGGGCCCGAGTTGTCACACCGGAGACTTTGCGAACTCCAGATACTATTTTGGGTCGGGATTCAAATTTTACCACACCCACCCACTACAATCAATACTCTCCAAGTAACTCTAGCCCTCCAGACATATGTGACTTAATGTACGTGTGGCAGCAACCCCAGGAGACGGTCCATCACTTATGGGCCAGGTTCCTACTTTTTAAAAACAAGATTAAAGACTGCTGCGACGACGACGCAGTTCTAGTCTTTCATCGCAATTGCACGGACGAGGGAGTCTTGAACACCCTCAACCACCGTCGCATACAGAGTTTCACAGAGTTATCACACTTAGTACGAAAGTACTTCACAATGGAAAGTACTTGGAAGGCCCAAAACACCCATCTGGAACAGTCGATCTTTGGGCAATATGCCGCTAAAGCAAAACAGACATACCCTAGCGGGGCATCCGATCATAAGCATGTCGGCAAAAACAATAAACCCTTCGCGGGACACAGGTCCATCCTCGACGAACTCCTGGACAAATCCTGCCCGATACATGTGATCCCTGGCATGATCCCAACTCATAGCCTTCGAGCATATTGGGTACTCCGGCAGGTAGCTAAAAGCGGCGAAGTCATCCTCGCCACCGCAACCCCAGACGAGGAGGATTTTAATGTACTTGCAGTCTTCGAGACCTTCTCTTCACATAATCGGTGCAAGCAAGCACTTCGCGAACTCGCCGAGGTCCACCAGATTACCATGGTGAGCCCATGGGACGACGCGGTAATTACCTTCACCACTGACGATGAACCACGGCCCTGATCAGTCCGAGCACCAGCCGCTCTTGTATTAAACCCAGTTCTAGACGGCTTTCGCCTTTCCAAAGTGCTCATGGACGGTGGTAGTGGGCTTAACCTCATATACGAGGACACGCCCGGAAAAATGCAGGTCGATAAAACTCGCATTGAGCAAAGTAATACAACCTTTCGAGGAATTATCCCCAGCCGGGAAGCCCGATGTTCGGGAAGTATCAAATTTGATGTAGTATTCGGCACGCCTGAGATGTACAGGTCAGAAGAGGTGCTCTTTCACATTGTCCCCTTCAACAGCGGATACCACGCCCTTCTAGGGCCAGACACTTTCTCACGCTTTTAAGCCATACCCCATTACGGGTACAAGAAGCTTAAAATGACGGGGCCCAATGGAATAATCACAGTCACAAGTGATCCGGACAGAGCACTCCGCGTCGAAAACAAAACCGCATCCTTGGCCCTCGAGGCACTATCCGAAGCCTTTGCGGACGAAGAATTAACCACCCTACGATCCATGGTGGACAAGGATGACATGGTACTCAATAAAAGGTCTAAATCTACCTCCTTCAAGCCAGCAGATGAAATTATTAAATTTCAGGTGCATCCAACGGACCCTAATAAGACGGCATCCATTGGAGCACAGCTGGACCCGATGGTAGACACCGCTTTGCGTGCATTCCTACGTGAAAACTATGATATATTCTCCTGTCATCCTTCATACATGCCCGGGATCTCACACAGTCTGGCCAAACATAGCCTCAACATCATCAAAGGGTTCAAACCGGCAATCACTGCGACGATTTTTTAAACCCAAAAGACAAGCTATGGGGGAGGAGATGGCCAAGTTACTTGAAGCCCGGTTCATCAGAGAAATTAAACACCCGGATTGGCTAGCCAATTTGGTCATGGTGCCGAAGAAGGATAAATCATGGCGACTTTGTGTCGATTTTAAAGACTTAAACAAGGCTTGCCCTAAGGATCCTTTTTCCACTATCCCACATCGATCAGATCATCGATGCAACAACAGGACATGACTCATTTTGCTTCCTCGACGCTTACTCCGGATACCATCGGATAAAAATGAAGGAATCCGACCAGGCCGCAACGGCGTTTAGCACTCCGTACGGGCCTTTCTGCTTCAACACTATGCCTTTTGGGCTCAAAAATTCTTGTAGGATCGAAATTATGTCTAGAGGGGGGGGGTGATTAGACTACTTGACCAAATAAAAACTTAGCCTTTTCCCAATTTTAAGTTTTGACAGTTTTTAGCAATTTAGCACAAGTCAAGCAATATTCTTACACATGCAATTCTAGAGTTGTGGCAGCGGAAAGTAAAGCATTACATATGAAGGTATGGAGGGGTTGGAGAGTGCAAACGCAATTGGAGACACGGATGTTTTTGGCGTGGTTCCGATAGGTAGTGCTATCGTACATCCACGTTGATGGAGACTTCAACCCACGAAGGGTAACGGTTGCGCAAGTCCATGGAGGGCTCCACCCACGAAGGGTCCACGAAGAAGCAACCTTGTCTATTGATACGTCTCCAATGTATCTACATTTCCAAACCCTTTTGCCCTTGTTTTGGACTCTAACTTGCATGATTTGAATGGAACTAACCCGGACTGATGTTGTTTTCAGCGGAACTGCCATGGTGTTGTTTTTGTGCAGAATAAAAAGTTCTCGGAATCGCCTGAAAATCAACGGAGAATTATTTCAGAAAATATAAAAAATATCTGCAAGAAGATACTCACCGGGGGGGGCCACGGCCTGTCCTCGAGGGTGGGGGGCGCCCCCCTGCCTTGAGGGCCCCCCGATGCTCCATCGACGTACCCCCAGATCATATATCTTCCGTTTCAGGGAGAAACAAATCAGGGAGAAGGAATTATCGCGTTTCACAAGATGGAGCCACCGCCAAGCCCTAATCTCTCTCGGGAGGGCTGATCTGGAGTCCGTTCGGCTCCGGAGAGTGGAGATCGTCACCATCGTCATCATCAACCTCCCTCCATCACCAATTCCATGATGCTCACCGCCGTGTGTGAGTAATTCCATCGTAGGCTTGCTAGACGGTTATGGTTTGGATGGTATCTATCATGTAATCGAGTTAGTTTTGTTAGGGTTTGATCCCTAGTATCCACTATGTTCTGAGATTGATGTTGCTATGACTTTGCTATGCTTAATGTTTGTCACTAGGGCCCGAGTGCCATGATTTCAGATCTGAACCTATTATGTTTTCATGAATATATGTGTGTTCTTGATCCTATCTTGCAAGTCTATAGTCACCTACTATGTGTTATGATCCGGCAACCCCGAAGTGACAATAATCGGGACCACTCCCGGTGATGACCATAGTTTGAGGAGTTCATGTATTCACTATGTGTTAATGCTTTGGTCCGATACACTATTGAAAGGAGGCCTTAATATCCCTTCCTTCTTCTTCTTCTTCTTCCTTGACCTTATCCCTAGGTGGGAGAAGGGTTTCCCCTCAGGTCCATGGCCTCCATGGCGGCGGAGGGGCGAGAGCCCCTCCGAGATTGGATTTATCTCTCTGTCTCTCTCTGTTTCTGCGTTCCCAGATTCTGCCCCTTCACCGTTTCTTAAATTCCCGGAGATCCGTAACTCCGATTGGGCTCATCTTTTGACACGATTTTTATCCGGAAATTAGCTTTCGTGCGGCGAAAGAAGAGCATCAGCCGCCTTACGGTGTGGCCTCGAGGGCCCAGGGCGCGCCCTGGGTAGGGGGCGCGCCCCCCACCCTCCAGGCCCACTCGGATATCGTCTTGTGTTGGTTTCGCTTCCCGAAATTCACATATATTCCAAAAAAATCTCCGTCCGTTTTTATTCCGGTTGGACTCCGTTTGATATGGATATTCTGGGAAACAAAAAACATGCAACAAACAGGAACTGGCACTGGGCACTGGATCAATATGTTAGTCCCAAGAAATAGTATAAAAAGTTGCCAAAAGTATATGAAAGTTGTAGAATATTGGCATGGAACAATCTAAAATTATAGATACGACGGAGATGTATCAGCTCCCCTTGTGTCGAATCAACAAATTTGGGTTTAATACTTTACCCTCGAAAACTGTTGCGATCCCCTACACTTGTGGGTTATCAACACTATTTTCTGGCGCCGTTGTCGGGGAGCATAGCTCTATTCTTTAGGTCACTTGGGATTTATATCTTCTTATCACTATGAAGAATTTGAAGGACTCAAAAACTAAGATCTTACCCTCAACTACGAGGGGAGGTAAGGAACTGCCATCTAGCTCTGCACTTGATTCTCCTTTTGTTAGGAGTAAACTTGTGACACCTACTCCTGCTATTGAATCTGATATGTCGTATGTTCTTGATGATGCTACTTCTGCTATGTATGATGAAACTACTTCTATGCCTGATACTGTGCCACTAGGTGAATTTCTAGATGAACAAATTGCTAAGGTTAGGGAGAGTGCAAATGTTGATGATATTTATGAAAGTGATGATGAAACTACTCCCAATAGATATGAATTTCTTGTTGTGCCTGAGGGTTATGTTATGGATGAAGAAACTGCTAGAGACTTTCTTACTTGCAATGATAGATATGATCTTAAGAAGTTATTAGCTAAGCTGAAAGAAAAGTCCTTGAATGCTAGAATGAAACATGAACCTGCTTTTGCTACTTCACCTATATGTGTTACTCATAAGGATTATGAATTCTCTGTTGATCCTGAGTTAATTACTTTGGTTGAATCTGATCCTTTCCATGGCTATGAGTCTGAAACTGTTGTGGCACATCTTACTAAGTTGAATGATATAGCCACCCTGTTTACCAATGATGAAAAGATTCACTACTACTATATCCTTAAGCTATTTCCGTTTTCGTTAAAGGGTGATGCTAAGACTTGGTTTAATTCTCTTGATCCTAGTTGTGTGCGTAGTCCCCAGGATATGATGTATTACTTTTCTACTAAATATTTTCCCACTCATAAGAAACAAGCTGCCTTACGGGAAATATATAAATTTGCTCAAAGTGAAGAAGAGAGCCTCCCACAAGCTTGGGGAAGGCTTCTCCAGTTACTTAATGCTTTTCCTGATCATCCTCTTGAGATGCATGATATACTTGATGTCTTTTATAATGGACTAACCGATGCTTCCAGAGGCCACCTGGATAGTTGTGATGGTTGTGTTTTCAGGGAAAGAACAATTGAACAAGCTGAACTATTATTGAATAATATGCTGGCCAATGAAAATAATTGGACACTTCCTGAACCAGCCCCTAAGCCAACTCCGAAGAAAAGAGGTGTTCTATTTCTCAGTCCTGAAAATATGCAAGAGGCAAAGAAATCTATGAAAGAAAAAGGTATTAAAGCTGAAGATGTTAAGAATTTACCACCTATTGAAGAAAAACATGGTCTTGATAACCCGACACAGGTAGTAAAGGTAAACTCTCTTTATATATTTGATGAAGGTGGTATTCCTCGTTATAAGTCTGCTAGCCAATGCTTAGATGAGTTTGACAATTTTATGGTCACCACTCAATTACAACACAATGCTCATATGATTGAACGCTTGAGTGATTATCTGTCTAGTGATAAAAGTGAACTGAAACTTATTAGTAAACATGCTTCCATGGTCACCACTCAAGTAGAACAAGTACTTAAGGCTCAGAATGATTTGCTCAATGAATTAAATAGTAAGAATAATGACTATGCTGTTAGAGTTGCAACTAGAGGTGGTAAAATGACTCAGGAACCTCTGTATCCTGAAGGCCACCCTAAGAGAATTGAGCAAGATTCTCAGAGAGCTAATTTAGATGCACCTAGTTCTTCTAAGAAGAAGAAACAGAAAAATGATAGGACTTTGCATGCTTCTAGTGAACCTGTAGCTCACCCACCTGAGAATCCCAATGATATATATGTTTCTGATGCTGAGACATAATCTGGTAATGAACATGAACCTAGTGATAATGTTAATGATGGTTTTCATGATGATGCTCAACCTAGCAATGATAATGATGTAGAGATTGAACCTGTTGTTGATCTTGATAACCCACACTCAAAGAATCAACGTTATGATAAGAGAGACTTTGTTGCTAGGAAGCACGGTAGGGAAAGAGAACCATGGGTTCAGAAACCCATGCCTTTTCCTCCGAAACCATCCAAGAAAAGGGATGATGAGGATTTTGAGCGCTTCGCCGAAATGATTAGACCTATCTTTTTGCGTATGCGTTTGACTGATGTGCTTAAAACAAATCCTTATGCCAAGTCTATGAAAGATATTATTACCAACAAAAGAAATATACCAGAAGT
The DNA here is from genome assembly GCA_902687465.1 of Secale cereale. Classification (NCBI taxonomy): domain Eukaryota; kingdom Viridiplantae; phylum Streptophyta; class Magnoliopsida; order Poales; family Poaceae; genus Secale; species Secale cereale. Next base: position 626,525,889 of record LR738715.1, on the reverse strand, counting down.
AGAAATTTCCACCATGCTTGCCAATTAAACTTTTGAGGGTGGAATTCCTAAGAAATTAGGAGATCCAGGAGTACCTACTATACCTTGCTCCATTAAGAGAAACTATGTTAAAACTGCTTTGTGTGATCTTCGAGATGGTGTTAGTGTTATGCCTCTCTCTTTATACCGTAGACTTGACTTGAGTAAGCTGATACCTACTGAAATATCCTTGCAAATGGCTGGTAAATCAACTGCTATACATGTCGGTATTTGTGAGGATGTGCCTGTTGTAGTTGCAAATGTTACTATTCTAACGGACTTTGTTATACTTGATATTCCCGAGGATGATAGTATGTCTATTATTCTTGGAAGACCTTTTTTGAATAATGCAGGTGCTGTTATTGATTGCAACAAAGGCAATGTCACTTTTCATGTCAATGGTAATGAGCATACGGTACACTTTCCGAGGAAACAACCTCAGGTCCACAGTATTAATTATATTGGAAAAACTTCGACTATTACTATTGGAGGTTTTGAGTTTCCTATTCCTACTATCAAGAAGGCATATGACATACTTATTGTTGGGGACATACATATCCCCATTGAGGTAACCTAGTGTTATTCGAAAATTCTCCGGTTTCATGTTACTCGGAAAGAGTTTATTAACAAGACCTGATCAACTTTGTTAATGGGTTCCTTTTGCTGAGCATGGGATAGGTGAATCTAGATAGCACAATCTTCTGTACCCTCCTTTTACTTTCTGTTAATTAGGTTAAATAAAAGAAAATTAGCATTGTCTGTCTGTTTCCCGACTTATCCGTGCAAAAAAAATCCCGAAAATAAAAGTTCTCCAAATGCCATGAAAATGAAATATGTTTTTTTCTAGAATATTTAAGAAAATATGGCACTGAACACACAGTGAGGGGAGCCAGCACGTGGGCTCGTGGGCACAGGGCGCGCCCCCCTGCCCAGGGCGCGCCCCCTACCTCGAGGGCCCCACGTGGCCCCCCTCCACTTATCCTTTCACCCATGCTCTTCTTCTTCCTCCCAAAAAAATCCTCAACCAGCTCAAACCCGAGTTCTAACTCATTTTGCTGCCATTTTCGATCTCCTTGCTCAAAGCACCATTCACCAAACTGTTTGGGGAGATTGTTCCTTTGTATGTGACTCCTCCATTGGTCCAATTAGTTTTTATTGTAGTGCTTTATTTGTTGCAAATTTATGCTGCTGTGGTGACCTTGTTCTTGAGCTTTCATGTCAAATTTTCTAGGTCCCAAGTAGTTCTAATGCATGATATAGCCTCTAGGCACTTATAGGAGTTGTTGCTATCAATCTTGTTGAGTTTGGTTAACTTTTATTTTGAAGTTACTAAAAATTTCAGAAATTTTCAGAAAAGGAGAATGTTAAAAAGATTATTGAGAGGCTCCTCTAGCAAGAGTTTTCAGAAAAGGAGAATGTTAAAAAAATATTAGTTGTAGATTCTAGAAAAACCCAAAAAGATTTCCCGTTCTTCTTTTGCTTGTTGGGAGCTTTCCCATGTAAATACTTTCTTTTCTTTTCTTTAGGGGTTGAGAGTAGAAGACCATCATTGAAAATGCTTAGTGGCTCTCATATGCTTTGTTGTAGATTTAACCTTGAGCCATATTACCTTGTCTTCTCTCTTGTATCAAATGCCTGCAGATTCCAGCTTAGTCTAATGCACATGCACTATTATTATTATCCACACCATTCGGTCGTGCGAGTGAAAGGCAATAAGGATGATATATGATGAACTAATTGAGATGAGAAAAGCTGATATGAACTCAACCTCTCTTGTTTTTGTAAATATGATTGCTCGTCATTCTTGATTCGGCTTGTTATGAATGAAACATGTTTGCAATGACAATTAGAGATCATAGCTGCTTATGCCATGCTTAATTGGCTGAGAGTTTATAATGGTCTATCTTGCGTGCCAACATGATATTAAAATGGTTGTGATGTGGTATGATGGGTGATATCCTCCTCTGAACGATTTAAGTGACTTGACTTGGCACATGTTCACGCATGTAGTTGAAACAAATCAACATCGCCTTCACGATATTTATGTTCATGGTGATTTATATCCTACTCATGCTTGCATTCATTGTTGATTAATTTTAATGCATGTTCATGACCGTTGTTGCTCTCTAGCTGGTCACTTCCCAGTCTCTTTCTAGCCTTCACCTGTACTAAGCGGGAATACTGCTTGTGCATCCACTTCCATAAACCCCAAAGTTATTCCACATGAGTCCACCATACCTTCCTATATGCGGTATCTACCTGTCGTTCCAAGTAAATTTGTATGTGCCAAACTCTAAACCTTCAAATGAAATTCTGTTTTCTATGCTCGAACAACTCATGTATCAACTAGGGTTGTCTATATCTTCCATGCTAGGTGGGTTATTCTCATGATGAGTGGACTCCGCTCATCATTCATAAGAAAATGGCTGGTAATCGGGATGCCGAGTCCCATGCTCAAAATCATAATAATTAAACAAAACTCCCCCAGGGCTGTTGCTGGTTTGGACGGTACCCGTTGTTTCGGGCTAGCCGTGGAGTGTGCTTGTTGGTGGTTGGGGGAGTATAAACTTTACCATTCTGTTTGGGAACCACCTATAATGTGCGTAGCATGGGAGATATCGAGATTCTTGGTTGGTATGTTGACAATGAAAGTATACCGCTCAAAATGTTATTCAATCTATATTTAAAATCGAGCTCTGGCACCTCTACAAATCCCTGCTTCCCTCTGCGAAGGGCCTATCTATTTACATTTATGCAGAGTCATCATCCTCTTATCAAAAAGTACCAGTAGGAGAGCACCTCTGTCGTTGCATTTATTACTGTTAATTTACATTGAGTATGATCATGACTGGATCTCTTTTACCATGAATTACAGTGTCTAGTCAGTCCTTGATCTTTAAAGGTGCTCTGCATTTATGTTTTGCGGACTCAGAAAGGGCTAGCGAGATACCATCATGTTATATCATATCATGATTGTTTTGAGAAGCGTTGTCATCCGAGGTTTATTATTATTGCTCGCTAGTTGATTATGCCATTGATGTGAGTAGTCTTGAGACCTGAAAGTTATTGTGAATGTGGTTAGTTCATGATCTTGTTGAAAACCTGAATGCTAGCTTACATATTTACAACAACAAGAGCAAATAGAGTTTGTCAAAGATTTTCTTTATCATTCAGTTTATCAACTAAATTGCTTGAGGACAAGCAAAGGTTTAAGCTTGGGGGAGTTGATACGTCTCCAACGTATCTACTTTTCCAAACCCTTTTGCCCTTGGTTTGGACTCTAATTTGCACGATTTGAATGGAACTAACCCGGACTGACGCTGTTTTCAGCAGAACTGCCATGGTGTTGTTTTTGTCCAGAATAAAAAGCTCTTGGAATAGCCTGAAAATCAACAGAGAATTATTTCAAAAAATATAAAAAATATCTGCAAGAAGATACTCACCGGGGGGCCCACGACCTGTCCTCGAGGGTGGGGGCGCGCCCCCCTTCCCAGGGCGCGCCCTCTGCCTCGAGGGCCCCCGATGCTCCATCGACGTACCCCTAGATCCTATATCTTCCGTTTCGGGGAGAAAAAAATCAGGGAGAAGGAATTATCGCGTTTCACGAGACGGAGCCGCCGCCAAGCCCTAATCTCTCTCGGGAGGGCTGATCTGGAGTCCGTTCGGGGCTCCGGAAAGTGGAGATCGTCGCCATCGTCATCATCAACCTTCCTCCATCACCAATTCCATGATGCTCACCGCCGTGTGTGAGTAATTCCATCGTAGGCTTGCTGGACGGTGATGGGTTGGATGGGATCTATCATGTAATCGAGTTAGTTTTGTTAGGGTTTGATCCCTAGTATCCACTATGTTCTGAGATTGATGTTGCTATGACTTTGCTATGCTTAATGCTCGTCACTAGGGCCCGAGTGCCATGATTTCAGATCCGAACCTATTATGTTTTCATGAATATATGTGTGTTCTTGATCCTATCTTGCAAGTCTATAGTCACCTACTATGTGTTATGATCCGGCAACCCCGAAGTGACAATAATCGGGACCACTCCCGGTGATGACCATAGTTTGAGGAGTTCATGTATTCACTATGTGTTAATGCTTTGGTCCGGTACTCTATTAGAAGGAGGCCTTAATATCCCTTAGTTTCCAATAGGACCCCGCTGCCACGGGAGGGTAGGACAAAAGATGTCATGCAAGTTCTTTTCCATAAGCACGTATGACTATATTCGGAATACATGCCTACATTGCAATGATGAACTGGAGCTAGTTCTGTGTCACCCTAGGTTATAACTTCTACATGATGAATTGCATCCGACATAATTTCCCATCACCGATCCAATGCCTACGAGCTTTACCTATATTGCTAGCTGCTTATTTACTATTCCGTTGCTACTATCACAAAAACTACAAAAACACTATCGTTACTTTTATTGCTGCTACCACCACTATCATATTACTTTGCTACTAAACTATCTTGCTGCAGATACTAAGTTTCCAGGTGTGGTTGAATTGACAACTCAGCTGCTAATACTTAAGAGTATTCCCCATCTTTTTATCCTCGATGGCAATAATACAATACGTGCCTTGCTGCCCCTACTGTCACTGTTAAAGGACACCGCAAGATTGAACCCAAAGCCAAGCACTTCTCCCATTGCAAGAAATATAGATCTAGTAGGCCAAACCAAACCAATAATTCGAAGAAACTTGCAAGGATATTATGAGCACACATAAAAAGTTCAGAGAAGAACCAAATATCTTTCATAGATAACCTTGATCATAAACTCACAATTCATCGGATGTCGACAAACACACCGCAAAAAGAGATTACATCGAATAGATCTCCTCGAAGATCGAGGAGAACTTTGTATTGAGATCCAGAGAGAGAGAAAAAGCCATCTAGATACTAGCTATGGACTTGAAGGTCTGTGGTAAACTACTCACAACTCAAGGCGAGGGCGATGATGATGATGATGAAGGCCTCCATGATGGATCCCCCTCCGGTGGAGCTCCGGAACAGGCTCCAAGATGGGATCTCCACGGGAACAGAAGCTACGGAGGTGGAATTAGGCTTTTCTCTCTACGTACGGAGTTTCTGGGGTACATGGACTTATATATGAAGAAGGAGGGCACCGGGGGACGCTCAAGTGGGCCTCGAGGTAGGGGGGCGCGCCCCCCACCATCGAGGGCCACTCAAGGCTTCCCTGACGTGTTTCTCAAGTTCCTCTGGCGTGATTTTCTCCAAAAATATCTCTCGCAAAGGTTTCATTCCCTTTGGACTCCGTTTGATATTCTTTTTCTGCAAAACCCTGGAATAGGCAAAAAAACAGCAATCCGGACTGGGCCTTTGGGTTAGTAGGTTAGTCCCAAAAATGGTATAAAAGTGATTGATAAAGCCCATTAAACATCCAAGACTTCATAAATAATAGCGTGGAACAATAAAAAATTATAGATACATTGGAGACGTATCAAGCATCCCCAAGCTTAATTCCTGCTCGTCCTCGAGTAGGTAAATGATAAAGAAAGAATTTTTGATGTGGAATACTAACCAATATAGTTTTTCAATGTAATTCTCTTAATTGTGGCATGAATGTTCAGATCTGAAAGATTCAAGATAAAATTCTATATTGACATAAGAAATAACAATACTTCAAGCAATACTAACAAAGCAATCATGTCTTCTCAAAATACTATGGCTAAAGAAAGTTATCCCTACAAAATCATATAGTCTGGCTATGCTCCCTCTTCATCACACAAAATATTCATATCATGCACAACCCCGATTTCAGCCAAGCACTTGTTTTCATACTCTATCTTTTCAAACCTTTCAACTTTCACGCAATACATGAGCGTGAGCCATGGATATAGTACTATGGGTGGAATAGAGGTGGTTGTGGAGAAGACAAAAAGGAGGGAGATAGTCTCACATCGACTAGGCATATCAACGGGCTATGGAGATGCCCATCAATAGATATCAATGTGAGTGAGTAGGGATTTCCATGCAGCGGATGCACTAGAGCTAATATGACTGAAAGCTCAACAAAAGAAACTAGTGGGTGTGCATCCAACTTGCTTTCTCACGAAGACCTAGGGCATTTGAGGAAGCCCATCGTTGGAATATACAAGCCAAGTTCTATAATGAAAATTCCCACTAGTATATGAATGTTACTAAACATGAGATTCTCTACAAGGAAGAACATGGTGTTACTTTGAAGCACAAGTGTGGAAAAAGAGAGTAGCAATTTCCCCTTTTTCTTTTTCTCTTTCTTTTTTTCCTTTTTTTGGGCCTTTCTTCTTCTTTTTTCCTTTTTTGCGGAGGGGCTTTATATATTTAGCCTTTCCTCCCATGGGACAATGCTCTAATAATGATGATCATCACAGTTTCATTACAACACGATATTACAACTCGATACTACAACAACAAAGTATGACTCTATATGAATGCCTCCGGCGGTGTACCGGTACGTGCAATGAAATAAGAGTGACATGTATAAAAGTTATGCATGGTGGCTTTGCCACAAATACGATGTCAACTACATGATCATGCATGGCAATATGACAATATGATGCGTGTCATATGAACGGAACAGTGGAAAGTTGGCAAAATATCTCGGAATGGCTATGGAAATGCCATGATAGGTAGGTATGGTGGCTGTTTTGAGGAACAATATGGTGGCCATTTTGAGGAAGGATATATAGTGGGTTTATGGCACCGGCGAAAGTTGTGCGGTACAAGAGAGGCTAGCAACGGTGGAAGGGTGAGAGTGCGTATAATCCATGGACTCAATATTAGTCATAATAACTCATATACTTATTGCAAAAATCTATGAGTCATCAAAACAAAGCAATCAACGCATGCTCCTAGGGGGCAGGTTGGTAGGAGTTAACCATCACGCGCCCCCGACCTCCACACAAAGGTTGGCACTCTACAAATACCTCATGCTCTAACTTCGTCACATAGCGGTTCACCATACGTGCATGATACGGGAATCACTAACCTTAACACAAGTATTTCTCAATTTCATAATAACTCCACTAGCATGACTCTAATAACACTATCCTCATGTCTCAAAACAATTATCGAGCATCCAACAACTCAATTTATTCAATGCACCTGGTGTGAATTTTTTTTACTACATTGACACTAGACGTCTATCATGTGAAGACTAGTTTCTTTAGCCTAAACACATTACCATGCTGTTTTAATAGACTCTCAAATAGATATAGGTGAAGCATGAGAGTTCAACAATTTCTACAAAATATTACCACCACCGTGCTCTAAAAGATATAAGTGAAGCACTAGAGCAAAAACTATTCAACTCGAAAGATATAAGTGAAGCACATAGAGTGTTCTAACAATTTCTAGGCCATATTTAACTCTCTAAAATAGGTGTGCCAGCAAGGATGATTGTGGCAAACTAAAAAGCAAAGACTCAAATTATACAAGACGCTCCAAGCAAAACACATAACATGTTGCGAATAAAAATATAGCTTCAAGTATAGTTACCGATGGATGAAGACGAAAGAGGGGATGCCTTCCTGGGGCATCCCCAAGCTTAGGCTTTTGATTATCTTGAATTTACTTGGGGTGCCATGGGCATCCCCAAGCTTAGGCCTTTGCTACTCCTTGTTCCATAGTCCATCAAAGCAATACTCAAAACTTGCAAACTTCACAACACAAAACCTAGACAAAAATTCTCGTGAGCTCCGTTAGTAAAAGAAAACAAACCACTACTCAAAGGTACAGCAATGAATTCATTCTTTGTTTATATTGGTGTTAAACCTACTGTACTCCAACTTCTCTATGGTTCATATCCTCCAATACTACTCATAGATGCAATGGAATAAGCAAACAACAAACGAGAAACAAAATCTGTCAAAAACATAACAGTTTGTAGTAATCTGCAGGGTTCGCCTACTTCTGGAACTCCAAAAAACTAAAAATAAATTGGTCAATTTGCGCAATTTGTCTACCAATCCTCTGAAAAATAATCAACTAAAAATCACGCTCCAGTAAAATCCCACGACTACTTTAGCGAGCGATAACGATTCTGTTTTTCACAGCAAGATCACATAAACTTCACATGAGTCTTCCTAAAGGTTCTACGTGGCACAAACACTAAAAAAACATGAAACCACATCTAATCAGAGGCTAGATGCAATATTTATTCCCTAACGGCAACAAAAACAAAAAAACAAAAAATTGGGTTTCCTCCCAACAAGCGTTATCGTTTTACGCCCCTAGCTAGGCACGATATTTCAATGATGCTCACATGAAAGACAAGGATTGAAGCACAAAGAGAGCATCATAAGACATGTGACAAACACATTTAAGTATAACATACTTCCTATGCATAGGCATCTTATAGGAAAACAAATTACCAAGACAAGCAAGATCTAGCATATACAAGGAAGGAGAAAGAAACAATAGCAATCTCAACATAACGAGAGGTAATTTAGCAACATGAAATTTTTTACAACCATATTTCCCTCTCTCATAATAATTGCATGTAGGATCATGATCAAATTCAACAAAATAGCTATCACATAACATATTCTCAACACGATCCACATGCATGCAAAGTTGACACTCTTCCAAAATAGTGGGATTAATATTAACTAAAGTCATGACCTCTCCAAACCCACTTTTATCATAAATTTCATAAGATTGAACATTCTCCAAATATGTGGGATCTAAAGTTGACACTCTTCCAAACCCACTTTCAATATTATTGCAAACATTATTATTAATCTCATATAAATTTTCAAGATCATGAGAAGAAGAATCACCCCAATCATGATCATTGCAACAAGTAGTGGATATAGCAATACTAGCATCCCCAAGCTTAGGGTTTTGCGTATCATTAACACAATTGACATCAATATAATTTACAATAACATCATTGCAATCATGCTTTTTATTTAACAAGTTATCATGAATCACTTTTTCTTTTAATAATTCCTCACAATTTTCAGATTCATAAATTTCAAGCAAAACCCAATAAAGATAATCTAGTGCACGCAACTCACTAGCAATAGGTTCAACATAATGGGATCTCTTAAAGAGATTAGCAAGTGGATGAGGATTCATACTTTAGCAAGCGAAGATGCAAGCTAATTTAGGGCACATAGCAACACAAGCAAACAAGAGGCACACGAACGGTAAACACACGGCAAAAGAAGGGCAAATAAAACGGCAAGGGTGAAGTGGGGGAGAGGAAAACGAGAGGCAAATAAATGTAATGCGAAGGATAAGGGTTTGTGATAGGTACTTGGCATATGAAGTTTGCGTAAGCCTCCCCGGCAACGGCGCCAGAAATTCTTCTTGCTACCTCTTGAGCTTGCGTTGTATTCCCTCGAAGAGGAAAGGGAGATGCAGCACAGTAGCGTAAGTATTTCCCTCAGTTTTTGAGAACCAAGGTATCAATCCAGTAGGAGACCATGCGCGGATCCCTCGCACCTGCACAAACAAATAAGAACTTCGCAGCCAACGCGATAAGGGGTTGTCAATCCCTTTACGGTCACTTACGAAAGTGATATCTGATAGAGATGATAGTTTATATTTTTGGTATTTTTAGTTTAATAAAACAGCAAATAAAAGCGGTAAAAGTAAAGTAGATGTAGATTGATATGTTGAGAATAGACCCGGGGGCCATAGTTTTCTCTAG
>LR738715.1:626493453-626516200 GCA_902687465.1 Secale cereale | reverse complement strand
CAAATAAAACGGCAAGGGTGAAGTGGGGGAGAGGAAAACGAGAGGCAAATAAATGTAATGCGAAGGATAAGGGTTTGTGATAGGTACTTGGCATATGAAGTTTGCGTAAGCCTCCCCGGCAACGGCGCCAGAAATTCTTCTTGCTACCTCTTGAGCTTGCGTTGTATTCCCTCGAAGAGGAAAGGGAGATGTAGCACAGTAGCGTAAGTATTTCCCTCAGTTTTTGAGAACCAAGGTATCAATCCAGTAGAAGACCATGCGCGGATCCCTCGCACCTGCACAAACAAATAAGAACTTCGCAGCCAACGCGATAAGGGGTTGTCAATCCCTTTACGGTCACTTACGAAAGTGATATCTGATAGAGATGATAGTTTATATTTTTGGTATTTTTAGTTTAATAAAACAGAAAATAAAAGCGGTAAAAGTAAAGTAGATGTAGATTGATATGTTGAGAATAGACCCGGGGGCCATAGTTTTCTCTAGCGGCTTCTCTCATGATAGCGATATTCTACGGCGGGTAAACAAATTACTGTCGAGCAATTGATAGAAAAGCGAATAATTATGAGACTATCTAGGCATGATCATTGTATATAGGCATCACGTCCGAGACAAGTAGACTGACTCCTGCCTGCATCTACTATTATTACTCCACACATCGACCGCTATCCAGCATGCATCTAGTGTATTGAATTCATAAGAACAGAGTAACGCCTTAAGCAAGATGACATGATGTAGAGGGATAAACTCAAGCAATATGATATAAACCCCATCTTTTTATCCTCGATGGCAACAATACAATACGTGCCTTGCTGCCCCTACTGTCACTGGGAAAGGACACCGCAAGATTGAACCCAAAGCCAAGCACTTCTCCCATTGCAAGAACTATAGATCTAGTAGGCCAAACCAAACCAATAATTCGAAGATACTTGCAAGGATATTATGAGCACACATAAAAAGTTCAGAGAAAAACCAAATATATTTCATAGATAACCTTGATCATAAACTCACAATTCATCAGATCTCGACAAACACACCGCAAAAAGAGATTACATCGAATAGATCTCCTCGAAGATCGAGGAGAACTTTGTATTGAGATCCAGAGAGAGAGAAGAAGCCATCTAGATACTAGCTATGGGCCCGAAGGTCTGTGGTAAACTACTCACAACTCATGGTGTGGGCGATGATGATGATGATGAAGGCATCCGTGATGGATCCCCCTCCGGTGGAGCTCCGGAACAAGCTCCAAGATGGGATCTCCACGGAACAGAAGCTACGGCGGTGGAATTAGGGTTTTCTCTTTGCGTACGGAGTTTCTGGGGTACGTGGACTTATATAGGAAGAAGGAGGGCATCAGGGGACGCTCGAGTGGGCCTCGAGGTAGGGGGCGCACCCTGGGAAGGGGGGCGCGCCCCCACCCTCGAGGGCCACTCGAGGTTTTCCTGACGTGGTTCTCAAGTTCCTCTGGCGTGATTTTCTCCAAAAATATCTCTCGCGAAGGTTTCATTCCGTTTGGACTCCGTTTGATATTCTTTTTCTGCAAAACCCTGAAATAGGCAAAAAACAGCAATCCGGACTGGGCCTTTGGGTTAGTAGGTTAGTCCCAAAAATGATATAGAAGTGATTGATAAAGCCCATTAAACATCCAAGACTTCATAAATAATAGCATGGAACAATCAAAAATTATAGATACGTTGGAGACGTATCATCTATCCCACCATGGTCGTCGCCCACGAAGGACTTGCCTCACTAGGGTAGATCTTCGCAAAGAGGGCGATCTCCTTGCCCTTACAAACTCCTTGGTTCAACTCCACAATCTTGTCGGAGGCTCCCAAGTGACACCTAACCAATCTAGGAGACACCACTCTCCAAAAGGTAATAAATGGTGTGTTGATGATGAACTCCTTGCTCTTGTGCTTCAAGTGATAGTCTCCCAAACACTCAACTCTCTCTCATAGATTTGGATATGGTGGAAAGAGGATTTGAGTGGAAAGCAACTTGGGGAAGGCTAGAGATCAAGATTCTTGTGGTTGGATTGGAATATGTTGGTCTCAACACATGAGCAGGTGGTTCTCTCTCAGAAAATGAATAGTGGAAGTGTAGGCATGTTCTGATGGCTCTCTCTCTGATGGAGAGGGGGTGGAGGGGTATATATAGCCTCCACAAAAAATCTAGTCGTTACACACATTTGACCCAACTCGGTCAGACCGAATAAAAGAACCCAGTCAGACCGAAGCAGTTCAAAATGTGAACGTTAGATATTTCGGTGGGGCCGATAGTATCTACTTGGTGAGACTGATGTGTTAGGGTTAGAGGGAAACCTCAACTCGGTTTGACTGATTACACAAACTCGATGAGACCGATTTTGGTAATAGGCTAACAGAGTGTTGGTCAGGCAAACTCGATGGGACCGATTCACTCATCTCAGTGAGACAGAAACGTTATGAAGAGGCAACAGAGAGTTTGCAATGCCAACTCGGTCGGACCGTTTCGCTTATCTTGGTTAAACCGAAACGTTACGAAGAGGAAACAGAGAGTTTGCATTCCCATCTCGGTGAGACTGAGATCCCTATCAGTGAAACCGAACTGATTAGGGTTTGTGGCAGTGGCTATGTCAAGTGAACTTAGTGGCGTCGGAGAGATCAAATCGGTGGGGCCGAATTTGACTTTTAGGTTTGGAACATATGTTTAAATGAGAAAGTGGTTGAGGGATAGGAGCATATTACTAAGCATTTTGAGCAAGTAGACTACTAAGCAACACATCATTCCCTTTTAATAGTATTGGCTTTTCCTATGGACTCAATGTGATCTTGGATCACTAAAATGAAAATGTAGAGTCTTGAGCTTTTGTCAATCTTTGTCCTTAGAATTTTGAGTTGTCCACATTTCTAATCCATGCCATGCCAACCATTGAACTTCCTGAAATATTTATCTTGAAAGGATATTAGTTCAATGAGCTATATGTTGTTATTAATTACCAAAACTACCCGGGGATTAGTTGCACTTTCAATCTCCCCCTTTTTGGTAATAGATGACAACATATAGATGAAAGCTTCGACAAATGATAATAAGAATGAAATATATCGTCGCTTTGAGAAGTGATAACCCACAAGTGTAGGGGATCAGTTGTAGCCTCTTTCGATAAGTAAGAGTGTCGAACCCAACGAGGAGCTAAAGGTAGAACAAGTATTCCCTCAAGTTCTATTGACCACCGATACAACTCTACGCACGCTTGATGTTTACTTTACCTAGAACAAGTATGAAACTAGAAGTACTTTGTAGTTTTTGTGGGATAGGTTTGCAAGAATATAAAGAGCACGTAAATATAAACTAGGGGCTGTTAAGATAAAGAAGTAATAAAGTTAATATAGCGAGTATGGAAAAGTGGTGGTAGGAGTTGCGAAATTGCCCCTAAGCAATTGACTATGTTACTAGACCGATAGCAAGTTTCATGTGGGAGAGGTCACTGCTAGCATGTCATCCCTTACTTGGAATTCTATGCACTTATGATTGGAACTATTAGCAAGCATCCGCAACTACTAACGTTCATTAAGGTAAAACCCAACCATATCATTATGATATATTGGCCCCCCTTCAATCCCGTATGCATCAATTTCTACGCTAGGTTGAAGCTTCTTTCACTCTTGCCCTCCAATACGTAGTCCTATCAACATACAACTAACCTTATGGTGTGATCCACGCGCACGCTCATATGATGGGCACCAAAGGATGGCAACGTAACCACAAGCAATTTAAAGCAATCATAGCAATTCACCAATCACTGATAGGACATTGATAATCTACTCAGACATCATAGCATGGCAACACATCATTGGATAATAATATGAAGCATAAAGCACCATGTTCAAGTAGAGGGTACAACGGGTTGCGGGAGAGTGGACCGCTATAGATAGATGGGGGAAGGTGATGGAGATGTTGGTAAAGATGACGGAGGTGTTGGTGTAGATCACCGTCACACGATGATGGCCCCGGTGGCACTCCGGTGCCACTGGAAGCGAGGGGGAGAGAGCCCCCCTCCTTCTTCTTCTTCCTTGACCTTCTCCCTAGGTGGGAGAAGGGTTTCCCCTCTAGTCCATGGTCTCCATGGTGTGGGAGGGGCGAGAGCCCCTCCGAGATTGGATCTGTCTCTCTGTCTCTCTCTCTGTTTCTGCGTTCCCAAATTCTGGCCCTTCACCGTTTCTTATATTCCCGAAGATTCGTAACTCCGATTGGGATGATTTTTTGACACAAATTTTATTCGGGTATTAGCTTTCCTGCGGCGAAATAAGGGCATCAACTGCCTTACGGTGTGGCCACGAGGGCCCAGGGCGCACCTGCCCCTGGTGGGCGCGCCCCCTGCCTCGTGGCCCACTCGGGCATCGTCTCATGTTGGTTCCGCTTCCCAAAATTCACATATATTCCAAAAAAAATCTCCGTCCGTTTTTATTCCGTTTGGAATCCATTTGATATGGATATTCTGCGAAACAAAAAACATGCAACAAACAGGAACTGGCACTGGGCACTGGATCAATATGTTAGTCCCAAAAAATAGTATAAAAAGTTGCCAAAAGTATATGAAAGTATATGAAAGTTGTATAATATTGGCATGGAACAATCAAAAATTATAGATACGACGGAAACGTATCAAGAAGTATGTGATAAGCAAGAGCTCCCCCTAAATTTGTGCATTATTTAAGATTTTTTTTTGAATGCAAATGCACAATCGATTAGGATCATGGGTTACTCTTCCATGTCACATACATCTTGGTGGAGCGCTCAAAATGATAAGATTCAAGCAATAAGCACTCATCACCAACATAACCAAGTGAACAATCATACACAATCAAATAGGCACTCATTAAGCATAGTATGATATGATCAAGCACATAAATTATCTCACACACATAAACAAATTGTAGCAACAATCAAATGATCAAACGAAGTAGTAGCAAAAACCAAAAAATAGAAGCAAGACACTCTCTGTCAAAGCCTAATGATCTATACACTTTCTCCCCCTTTGGCAACAAGTTACCAAAAAGCTCGAAAATGCATAGTGCTATACGGCACTCTGGGCACGATCTTCGGGAGCTGCTGAAGAAGTCTTCTCGCTGGTGGCTCCGGTGTACGTAGATAGCGTGGAGATAAGAGCATCTGCAAACGCTTCCGATGTAGTCTGTGGAACTGGAGGTGTTGATACTGGAGGAACAACTGTGGCAGTGGTTGTAGGAGCTGAAAGTATAGGCCTAGGCTCGACAACTGGCACAACTAAAGATCTTGGTCCTCTCGGGACTCTCTGAAAAGCATTGGTTGTATCTCTGTCCTCAGCATCTTCCTTGAGTTTCTCCACAGCAGTCTGGATCTCTGTGACCTTCACATCTATATCATAGAACTTAGTCTCAATGATCCTCTCAAGACTTGCTTGATTCTGAGTCAAGTTGGCCAAACTCTTATTAATCCTCAGAGTGGCCTCACGCAGATAACTAAGTTGATCTTGCTTGGTCTTGGGAGCTCCAGAAGTACTTGCTAGCTTTGCTGCCTTTGCTTGTGCAATCTTCTCTTGGCCTTCAACAGATGTAGGATGGGATGCATCCATGACAACTTCATTGTCCTCAAATTCTGGCCTAAGAGGTAGATGCCTCTTGTTAAGCGGATATCTCCCTTTCTCCAACCTGGAGTTGATAAGCATCTAAATGTGAGGGGCATATCCACAAGACCTCTTCTGGTCTACTGTTGTCCTCTTGATTGTCTCCACAATCAGGCTCATGACCTTGAATTTTTCTGGAACATCAAACATGTGGAGCAAGTTAATGGAGTGACCTCGAATCATTCTATGACCTCCTGACTTGGGCAACAAAGTGTGCCTCAATATGGTGTTGATGGTGGTCAGTCCAGACATAAGATGATATATGGAGCCAAGCTTATGAGTCTTCAAGTCTTTGTCAGGAATTGGCTTGTACATGTTTGCCATAGAGTTATGATCCTTCCTGGGCTTGGCATACACATCTGTGTCATTGTCATCCTCCTCGGGGGCGTTGATCAAACTTGCCCATTCAGCAAATGTTGATTGGTACCTTGTTCCTTCAGTCATCCATACAATTCTCCCATCTGGATAGAAATGAGCAGTGGAGTAGAATTGCATGATCATCTCATCGTTCCATCTGGTCAGTTTCTTCCCAACAAACTTGTCAACTTCATTCTGCCTAAAGCTTTCATGTACACCTGGAAAGAAATCAGCATGCTTGCTGATGTATTTCCAGTCAACCCACTTCATGTCACAAACAATGGGCTTCTTATCCAACAACACTGTCTCATAGAAGTCTTGTTGTTCCTTGATGTGAAATCTATAGTCCACAGCAGTTCTCCTCCTGGTAGCATATGGATCAGTTTGTCTCCAGCGGCTCAGACCTGCATCCTTTCTCAGTTTCATGTTTTCAGCAATAAGATGGTCATCATTATGATCTGGAATTTTTGGCTTAAGTTTCCTGAGCATCATGGACTCATCATCATCTGAGGGTTCTTATTCTGGAACATCTGGCACAGGGGCCTTATTCTTCTCAGCTGCAGGGATGTCCCTGGTGGATCTGTTGGGTGTTGAAGCCTTGGGGTAGCTTTGGGCTTGGATGGAGCAGCCCTAGCTTTGATGGCATCCCCCATCAGCTTATGAGTCTTTGTAGTAGGTGCAACAGGATCATCTGCATCATCATCAGCATCATCGTCATCTCTCATAGATGGCTTGCCAATCACTCTGGCAGTAGTCTTCCTAGCTCTCTTCTTGGATCCCGCTGGCTCATCTTCTCTTGTTTCAAGAGTGAACACCATGGTTTCTTGTGTGGAGGCTCTGACCTTTGACATTGGAGCTCTCTTGGCAGGGGCCTTCGTGTTCAGACCAGTCTTGACAACTCTAGCAGTTTCCTCCTTGTTGACAACCTTCTTCTTTGAAGTGACTTCCTCATGAGCCACAAAGTCTTCATCCTCGTTGTCAGAATTTTTCTTCTTTCTTGTCTTGGTGGTAGCCTTTGGCAGATTGCTTAGATTGCTTCTGCTGCTCTCATAGTAGCTATTGTTAGAGGGACTAGAGCCCTCACTCAGATCTGCCTGCTCCACTGACCTGTTCTGGCTGTCACTGCCCTCAGACATATCTAAAACTGCAAGCTGGCACTGTGAATAGATATAGTTGAGGTAGAGTGGATGAGCATCACAAAGTGCAGAGATTTTTGCAAAATAGTTGAGTCAAAAAACTTAGTGTTAGGTTTCTACAGAAAGCATTTCGGAGCTACCGATTTGTCAAACTCGGTGACACCGAAGCAACTTTGAGAGTCTAAACTGGTGAAATCGGTCAGACCGAGACACAATTCTGTGACATCGAGATTGCTAGGGTTTCACCGAGAGTTGAACTCGGTCACACCAATTTGTATGTTTTGGTCAGACCGAAATATACAAGTGCAATGGCCTAAGCCAAATCGGTGAGACCGATTTCTACAACTCGGTCGGTCCGAGATGAGTTCAGCGGAAACCTAACCTTAAAAGTTTGAATCAAAGCTAATGTAAAGGGTGTTTACGCTGGACAAGATGATCTCAAACGTGGCAAGAAACATGGCATTGACTTTGTGCTAAGAATCGGATTGAGAAAACACAAAGGATCGAACTCATACCCTAACTCGGTGATGAGTTTGCTACGGCAACAACGGCGACGGAGATTCCCGTTGACGGTGGCGGAGACCAGTGGCAGGGGGTCGCTGGCGATGAGAGGATGATCCGGAGACCTCGAGTCGGCAGAGCTGGACAGGCGCGAGCGAAAAGATTTAGAAAACTTTCCAAGGTTCAGCCAGTGTGTATATATATCCAGACCCTGTCGGTGTGACCGAGTGGGATGACTCGGTGGCACCGAGATGCAGAACTGCTAGCAGTTACTGGAACTCGGTGTGACCGAATTGTTCTAATCGGTTGCACTGAGATTGAAAACCTAAATCAACTTAATGGACTCGGTGTGACCGAAAGGGATGAATCGGTCAGACCAAAATGCACTAAGAGGTTTTGGAAGTTTAAGTCTATGACGAATCGGTGACTCCAAGTGCTCCTCACTCAGAGGGTTCAAATCTGACTTGATCAAACTTTGTGATGTAGCATGAATAGAGTTTGAGAAAACAAAAGCATAGATAACTAGAGGGGGTTCTTAGGCATTCTTGTCCATCCATTTGGCAAAAGAAGAAAGCCAAACAATCAAAGCAACAAACGGATGTCCTCGAATGATAAAAATATGCACTCAACAAGCTCACACAATAAGATAGCAAATGAAATATGTGGCAAAGCATGCACAAACACTCTAGCATCTATCAAGCAATTGGCGATGACTAGGTCATCTATATATGAGTATACTGACTTAGGAGTCAAATGAAAACATTTGATCATAGGTCATACTCATCGTTTAAGCACAAGCGGGGTTACCACTTTTACATAAAGCATTGTTGTGTTCACACCATTTGTCAGGGATATTACTAGCAGGTATAAACCGGCCAAGAAGATCCGGATTACACTGACATAGTTGTATTATCATAAGCCCAGTAGAATATGTACAAAAGGTTACAGCCCATGGAGGTTTAGGGCCCATGTATAAGGCCTACGGTTTGTAAACCGTCATATCATGTAACTTGGGATGTAAGATAGAAAGAGTAGAGACAGAGGCAGACACGTTTATGAGACGGCCTTGGGACTCTGTAAACCGGACCGGGCGTCGCCTCCTATATAAAGGGACGACCCGGCGACGGTTCAAGGACAAGAAGCAACAGCTCGAAACACGGGCAAGCGATTCGCTCCCTGTTCATCGACGCCCAAGCAATACCACACCAAACTAGACGTAGGCTTTTACCTTCATCGAAGGGGCCGAACTAGTATAAACCCTCTGTGTCCTTTGTGTGCTTTTAACCTCTTCAAGCTAACCCGCACGATGGCCTCACACCTAAGTCCTCTAAACCGTACATCTGCCGTGCTAATCCCACGATAGTTGGCACCCACCATGGGGCTATCGCACGATGGTTTAGAGTTCTTGAAGGGCAGATTTGAAGGGCTCAAGGGTTACGCGGTTGGCCAGATGACCAAGAGTCGCCGTGGCCGGATCTACATTGACGACGCAGGCTGGGGCCCCGAGGCTAATTCAATCGAATACGGGTATCGGGTCCCCTTCGGCGGCATCCATGTTTTCATCGGCAAGATTGGTGAACCGGGACCTGAGCCGGACATCTTCCCCAACATCATTGAGCCGGCTCAGCGTGCGAGATCAGCCCGGATTCAGCCCGCCGTAAAGCGTGTTTTCGTTGGAGCAGTACACGGAGTCCAAGCCGAGGACGGATCGGATTCTGGTGGCGAGACAGTTGTCTACTCTGACGATGAATCTTCATCTGGAGAGACCGAATCTTTGTATCTGTTGCAGGATGGTTGGTCTAAGGGTGTATCGGATGGCAATAGTATTCCGGACCCCTTCGATCCGCCAAACCGGGTGGCTGTTTTCATGGCCGGATCACAGTCTATGCAGCAGCCCTCGATGACTGGGGAGTTCACCTTAGAGGTAGCGGGTGCTGGAGCAGGCAACCAAACCCCGTCGCCCTCTGACGCTCTATCCACCTTGGTTGGAGAATTGACAGCACTTGCAACAGCAGAAGTGGCCCCTGCCAACAAGGCGCAACATGATGCGGAGATCCTTCAGCTGAAGGGCCAGATTGAGCAGGCTAAACGGGATCTGGACGCAGAGAAAATCAGGATGGCTACGAGGCAAGCAGAGCTAGACTCCAAGCTTTCCAGCTCAGGGTGGATCAGACCTCGGCACAGGAGGTGATGTACAGAAGACAGCAAACTCGTCTACCACCGGTTTACCAGGAAAGGAATCTCTTTGGGACACCGGGAGCGGGAGCCAGCAATTCGCAGAGGTAAACCGGGGGGCCCCGGGGACTGGAAGCCGGTTCAGCCGCCGGCCGCAGAGCGAAACCACCAAGTTGTGCCAACGCCGCACATCCCCACCCCTCCCGGCCATTATTCTAACCCGTTGGACAACATTGTCGCTGCCACTTCACGACTGGCCGCTTTACCCATTGAGGGAACATCCCCCGTGGCGATGGAGGCATGCCGGGCTAAGGAATTGCTGGACACGGCGTTGACACAGCAGCAGGCGTACTCGTATAGCAGGGAGAGGATTCATTCAACTCCCCACCCAAGCCGGAGTTACTCTAGGCACTGGGATGAACCGGCCGTGTCTAGCAGCGAGCGGAGACGTCACCGTCACAGGCAGGATAATCCGGCGGGAGCAAAAGCACACGCCCAAGAGGCGGTAAACCGAGCTAGGCATGTTGCCCGCGAGGATATCCGTCAAGCAACGCCGGTTCACACAGCCACAGCAGAAACAGGAGCCACGGCAAGTTCCTTTGGAGTACAGTGTCTCATCCCCGCTTTACGAAGCGTGAAATTGCCCAAAGACTTCAAAGGCCCGCGCAAGGTACCCAACTACACAGCAGATCTGGCTCTGGAGGCATGGGTTGAAAGTTATGAGATTGTTATGGAGATGCTTGATGTGGATGAAGCGGCATGCGCCAAATACTTTACCATGATGCTTTAGGGTACAGCCCGGACATGGTTAAAAGGCCTACCACCTAACTCCATTGGATCATGGGGGAGTTGCGTCGCCAGTTTATCAAAAAAATTAAAGACCCGTGCAAGCAGCCAATGTCAGTGGTAGACTTAGCGGCATGTGTTCAGGGAGAGCAGGAACCCACTAGCAGCTGGGTGCGGCGAGTATCAGAAATCCTGCACTCTTCCAATAGTATCAACCCTAGTACGGCGATAGTGACATTGGAAAATAATTGCCGGTTTGAGTCTCTGAAACGGAAGTTAGGATGGCTCAAACGCGATTGCAATGACATGGGCACGCTCATGAGCGCTCTGGTAAATATGGGGATTCTGATAACACCAAGTACCCAGATGCAGACGGAGACAAGTCCGGAAAGGTGAACAAGGCTGGTAAACCGGCGCAAGCTAATCCGGCAGGAACGAGTTACAATGGTAAGCGAAAAGCAGAGGGTGGTTCTGATTTTGTGGCCAATACCAACGTTCAGGGAAACGGGCAGTGCCGCAAGGGTAAACCACCTCCTCGTGGTGAAGGGCAATTCCTCAGTCTAGAGCAACAGTTAGACGCGCCTTGCCCTAAACACAGCAAAGAGGGAAACCCGTCCAAACATTCTAGGAGGGAATGCCGGATCATGATAGAGGCCATGAGACAAGCCAAATATAACCACGGACCCTCGGGCGGCGGCTCGAGTTCCGGTTTTCAGGGTCCGGGTTACCAGGGTAACGGTTCCGGATCAGGATATCACAGCGGTAACAACAACTATCCCAGCAACAACAGCAATGGTCAGCATCAACAGAACCAACAACATGGTCAGGGTGGTTACAATAACCAAGGCAATTAGCAGCGTCAACAGCAGCAGCAATCCGGATATCAGAGTAATCCGAAGG
Organism: Secale cereale; assembly: GCA_902687465.1. Taxonomy (NCBI): domain Eukaryota; kingdom Viridiplantae; phylum Streptophyta; class Magnoliopsida; order Poales; family Poaceae; genus Secale; species Secale cereale. The sequence goes on along the minus strand of LR738715.1, from coordinate 626,504,704 downwards.
AACTAAGCAGTGGATAGTATCATGTTTTCACCACAAGTTTGTGCAAGTGAGATCAAAAGGTTCTGAAACGGGCTGTGCACGCAGTTGAACCGGCGACGCCACATTTTCTACGTTGGTCGGAACAACCTATTGTGTGGAGCAGAGAAGATCACCCGCCACGGGTTGATAATCCGGGCCAGTTGGTCCTAGTGGTAGCACCACAGGTGGGTGGCTACAAGTTCACTAAGGTACTCATGGACGGCGGCAGCAGTATCAACATCTTATACTATGAGACTTTCCGGCGTATGGGGTTGACAGATAAGAAGTTGAGACAGTCCAACACAGTATTCCATGGAGTGGTGCCAGGTAAATCGGCTTATCCAGTTGGGAAAATTGATCTGGAAGTCACCTTTGGGGATGAGCAGGATTCTAGGTCAGAGACAGTGACCTTTGAGGTCGTAAAGATCAGGAGCCCATATCATGCTCTGTTTGGGAGACCGGTTTATGCCAAGTTCATGGCTAGACCGTGCTATGTTTATCTACAGCTCAAGATGTCGGGTCACAAGGGAACCATCACGGTTCACGGAAGTCGCAAGATCGCATTGGAATGCGAGGAAGGAGACGCAGCCTATGCGGAGGAAGTGTGTGCTACGGAGGAGTTGAAGTTCTACAAAGACAACGTTGATCCTGCAGATATGTCCCCATTAAAAAAGCCAACTACAAAGCATGATCCGGCGTTGAAGTTTAAATCGGCGGAGGAAACCAAGCAGGTTGACTTTGTTCCAGGCGATTCTTCCAAACAGTTCACTATCAGCGCTAACCTAGACCCCAAATAGGATAACGCGCTCATCGAGTTCATCCGTGAGAACCGGGATATCTTTGCATGGAAACCTTCTGACATGCCAGGTATACCGAGGGAACTCGCTGAGCACAGTCTTAATATTGATCCGAAGTTTAAACCGGTCAAACAGTATCTGTGCCGCTTCAATGAGGAGAGGCGCAAGGCTATAGGAGAAGAAGTGGCCAGGCTTTTAGCCGCAGGATTCATAGTTGAAGTGTTCCATCCGGAGTGGTTGGCTAATCCGGTGCTGGTGTTAAAGAAAAATGGAACGTGGAGGATGTGTGTGGATTACACAGACCTAAATAAGGCTTGTCCAACTGATCCTTTTGCTCTCCCCCGTATTGATCAGATTATTGATGCTACGGCAGGATGTGAGCGGCTAAGTTTTTTGGATGCATATTCAGGGTATCATCAAATCAAGATGGCAGTTAAGGACCAGGAGAAGACAGCTTTCATAACTCCCTTCGGAGCCTTCTGCTATGTATCTATGCCTTTCGGGCTTAAGAGTGCCCAAGCAACTTACCAGCGTTGCGTGCAGAACTGTCTCAAAGGGCAGATCGGAAAAAATGTCCATGCTTATGTTGATGACATTGTGGTGAAGTCAAGGAAGGAGGAGACACTGATAGAGGACCTAAAGGAAACCTTTGACAACCTCCGGGTTTATAAGATGATGCTTAATCCGGAGAAGTGCGTTTTTGGTGTTCCGGCAGGCAAGCTCCTTGGATTCTTAGTGTCAAACAGAGGAATAGAGGCTAACCCGAAGAAGATCAAGGCGATCACATCCTTGACTAAACCGGCTTGTATCAATGATGTCAAGCGCATAGCAGGCTGGATTACAGCATTGAGCCGATTCATCAGCCGTTAGGGAGAGAAGGCAATTCCACTTTATCAGATGCTGAAAAAGACAGATCGGTTTATATGGAGCGATGCTGCAAACACTGTGTTCGAGGATTTAAAACGGCAATTAGCAGAGCCGCCAGTTCTTACTGCCCCTGTTGACAACGAGCCGCTGCTGCTATACGTGGCTGCCAATGCTCGTGCAGTTAGCGTGGCAATTGTGGTGGAACACAAGGAAGCAGGCAAGGAATATCCGGTTCAGCGCCCGATTTACTACGTCAGTGAGGTTCTCATTGAGTTGAAGCAAAGGTATCCACATTGGCAGAAGCTGGTATATGGCGTGTTCATGGCAAACCGGAAGCTGAAGCACTATTTCCAGGGCCACCCAATTACTGTTGTCAGCTCAGCTCCGTTGGGGGATATAATCCAGAACAGAGAAGCCACTGGCAGAGTGGCAAAGTGGGCCATTGAGCTTAGCCCACATGGATTAAAGTATGTACCCCTTGCTGCTATCAAATCCCAAGCATTGGTAGATTTCATCAATGATTGGACAGAATTGCAAGCACCAGAGGAGAAGCCGGATCATACATATTGGACTATTCACTTTGACGGTTCAAGGCAATTAGAGGGCTCGGGGGCTGGAGTCGTGTTAACTTCCCCCCGGGGTGACAAGTTTTGTTATGTCCTCCGACTAATGTTCCCTTGCACTAACAATGCTGCTGAGTATGAAGCTCTCCTTCACGGCCTACGGATAGCTAAGGAGATGAACTTGAGCCGGGTCAAGTGTTTTGCTGATTCAGATCTAGTGGCGCAACAAGTGTCTGGCAAGTGGGACTCTAGAGATCCGCTCATGGCAGCTTACAGGCGAGAAGTTGAAGCGGCTGCAGGATGTTTCAAGGGAAATCAGGTGGATCACATAGACCGGCGGAAAAATGAAGCGGCCGATGCACTAAGCCGGCTGGGCTCTCAGCGTAAACCGGTTCCACCAAATACTTTCTTGGATGAATTACACAGTCCATCAGTTCAGGTACCATCGGAGGAGGATTTGGCTGTTCCTGATCCGGAAGCGCAGCTAGTTGCAGCACTTCATGTTATTCCGGATTGGACGATCCCTTACTTGGCATACTTGAGCTGAGGAGAGTTGCCAGATGATGAGGTTGAGGCTAGGCAGATAATCCGGCGATGCAAATCTGTGACCATCGTCAACGGAGAACTTCATCACCGTAGCGTTTCTGGGGCATTTCAGCGATGTGTATCAGCGGAAGAAGGCTATGATATTCTTTGAGAGATACACGAAGGAGATTGTGGTCACCACGCCGGTTCAAAGTCATTGGTAGCCAAGGCTTTTCGTCATGGGTTCTACTGGTTAACGGCTCATGCTGATGCGGAGGATCTAGTCCGGAGATGTGATGCTTGTTAGAAGTTTTCAAGGCGTGCTCATGTTCCGGCGCAGGAGTTACGGATGATTCCAATCACTTGGCCGTTTGCAACCTGGGGGCTTGATATGGTTGGGCCCTTTAAACGATCCCAAGATCAGAAAACCCATCTGTTGGTAGCAGTGGACAAGTTTACAAAGTGGATTGAGGCAGAGCCTGTCAGTAAGTGTGATGCGGCAACAGCGGTTAAATTCATCAAAAAGGTAATTTTCCGGTTTGGTTTTCCACACAGCATCATTACTGACAATGGCACCAATCTATCTAAAGGAGAGATGGAAGAGTTTTGCCAAAGGGAACATATTCGCGTGGATGTATCTTCCGTAGCTCACCCTCAATCCAATGGTCAAGCTGAGAGAGCCAACCAAGAGATTTTGAGAAGCATCAAGCCCCGGCTTATGACTCCTTTACAAAGAACACCAGGCTGTTGGGTTGAGGAGTTACCTGCTGTCCTCTGGAGCATCAACACTACACCTAACAGGTCTACAGGCTATACGCCCTTCTTCGTGGTATATGGTGCTGAAGCGGTTCTCCCTAGTGACATCCGGCATGACTCACCACGGGTGGTAGCTTATGTTGAAGCGGCCAATGAGCAAGCAAGATAGGACAGCTTAGACCGGCTGGATGAGGAACGGGACACGGCAGTAGCACGATCAGCAATCTGTCAACAAGACCTGCGCTGATATCACAGCCGCCGGGTTAAGACCAGGACGTTCCAGGAAGGGGATCTGGTGCTCCGACTCATCCAAGACCTGACAGATATGCACAAGTTATCCCCACCTTGGGAAGGACCCTTTGTGGTCAGCAAGAACCTACACAACGGTTCGTACTACCTGATTGATGTACGAGAGCATAAAGACTCACGTACAGTAGAGGAAGAGACGAAGCGGCCGTGGAACATCGCTCTTCTGCGGCCTTACTACACTTGAGCCATGGGCTCCGCTTCATGTATCCTGTATATATTATGATTAATAAATAAACCGGCACCCCCGGTAAACCGGGGGATCAGCCATCTTTTTCAAGTAGAAGGGTCATATGGGAATTCATTCAGGTGATATCCATCTAAAGTTTATCTCTCTTGATATACATCATTTTTTCATCAAGAAAGCAAGATGCTTTGATCTATTTATTTTGATATGCAGGACAATTATGTATGAAGGGACCAAAGAGGGTTGGCCACGCAGCACAACTCCCAGATAGGTACCCGGCCTCCAGGATCACCTGGGGGCTTCCTGTTCAAACATAGGTCGTATTCGAACCAAAGAGAACATAGCCAAACTCACTAGCGGGCTACATGATCGCATTCGAATCCTAGCTCAACCCCTTTGGTCCGGTTTACCGATCGCATTCGAATCAGAAGCCTCTTAAAAACTCTCAAGGCCACTCGGGGCTACATGATCGCATTCGAATCCTAGCTCAACCCCTTTGGTCCGGTTTACTGATCGCATTCGAATCAGAAGCCTCTTAAAAACTCTCAAGGCCACTTGGGGCTACATGATCGCATTCGAATCCTAGCTCAACCCCTTTGGTCCGGTTTACTGATCGCATTCGAATCAGAAGCCTCGATTTCGAGCCTGGCAGCTCATAAAAAGCCTCGATTTGGAGCCTGGCAGCTCGTAAAAAGCCTCGACTACATGGTCTTATTTGCCAAAAAGCTTTGTTTCTGTGATTTTACAAGTTTTGTTGTTAACCAAGTCTATTGATCCAGGATTGGGCAACTTCAAAGTTGACCATATATCTGCAAAATTAAAAGTCTGGGTCATGAACACCAGCATGAGTTAAACCGGCGTTCATCATAACCCGGATCAGTCATCAGGCAAACACCAAGAGAGCCAAGAGCCTCATCAGCATCTACTATTTCAATTATGCCTACCGGATTAAGGACGTCAGGCACACTTAATCAAGAGGTATGATGTATTTTTGGTATAAAACATATACTCTTTCAATATATGTCTATGGGAACAATGTAATAGGTCCGGTGGTAAGCCACTAGGACATCTTTTTAACATTGTTTATGCAGGCGCAGATAACATAGACAGATCAAACATAGCAAAACAAGGGATTAAATTGGCAGATGCCAAGTCAAGCTGTGACATCCGCATTGGGATAAAGACAATGTTTCAAACTATCCTATTACAAGGCACCTGCAGGCCCGAACGGATTAAAGTTTTTTGCAAAAGTGTTCAGCAGCTACGAATTAAACCGGACGGTTTACGACTCCTCTTCACGCTGTGAAGGCTGAGGGTCGACGTGTTCCGGGTCTTCTTCATCCTCAGGTAGTGGCTGGAAATCAGGAACGCGCCAATCAATCTTGGAGAGGGCACGGAAGTACATTTCCTCGTTAATAAGATCTGACGGATCAACATCTGGAGCGAAAGTATGGCCACGAACTGGTGGGATCAGATTCTCAGTGTCGTAAACCGGCCGCTCCACCCGTTCATTTTCTAAGTCATAGGCCGGATGATACCTTGTCAGATCAGCTTCATCGGCAAGTTTGCTGGCGAGTGGGCGCATCTCTTTGGTTAAGGCACGGAGGACTTCGACAGAGAAGGTGGATCCATCCTCTTTATTGCTGGGATATCCGTTCATAGCCTCCTCCGGATCAAAGTCCGGAACCCATGCCTTGGCCCGGGTCAGTGCTATAAGAGAGCCAGCCCATGCAGCAGATTTCTTCACCTCCACCAGGCGCACAGGCAGGACAGATAGCTTCTCCAAAGTACCTTGGATGGTAGTTGGGGGCGGTTTATGATGGGACATTGCACTTATAACCCTTTGAGCGCCGGAATATAGCTGCTCTACCAGGGTATAAGAGGCCTTGAGCTTCTTCCGGACATCATCTCTAAGATGAGTTATGCGCCGCCCTACATATGTTTGTCAAAGTTAAACCGGAGCGGAACAAAGATTGTAAAGATGAAAAACATATGCAATTGAGTGCTCACCAAAGATAGCAGAGGTCATAAGTTCAATTTGCTGCCTTAAACCGATCAACTCCCGCGTAACCGGATTAAGGGCAGCTTCAGCATCCTTTGCTCTTTTTTCAAGAGCATTCCTCTGCATTTCCCATGTGGACCGCTCCGCTTCAAAGTCCTTTTTCAATTTTTCCATATTGGTTAAAGTAAGCACAAGCTCTTCCTTGGCTTTGGCGGAAGCAGTTTCATTAACAGCCAACCTATCCCGGAGTTCAATTACCTCCGAAGCCCTCCGGGTCAAGTCAGCCTGCGAGGAAATCAAACAGATTAGAGAGACAAAGTCAATCAAGTCTCAAGCATATAACAAGTTATCCACTTGACACTTGGGGGCTAATGTGCAATTGAAGTATCAAAAGAGAAATTCAGACAAGTCCCAAGCGCATAAAACAAGTTATACCCCTGGCACTTGGGGGCTAATGTAAGTTCCTTTTCAGATATACTGGAAGTCCCGGTTCACCTACAATGAAGCTAAACCGGCACTTGCGGGCTACTATGGCCTGCAGACAGGATGGTAAGAACACAAAACAGAGACAAGTAAAAGGAAAGGAAATTACCTCGTATTTATCCTTCATCATGTTAACTAACCCGGCTTCATACTCGCGGTTGGCAAAGAGCCGGTTCAGATACCCGGAATGAAGTTCATGGGCACTCAACTCGGCATAACTGGATAAGTCCGTGCTCCACTTGCCTTTCTCTTGTGAAAGTTTTTCATCCTTGGCAGTGTGCTTGGCCAAGATGACAGGCTCAGTGGGAGCAGTGAAGCCTAACCCGGTTACTTCAACGTCCGGGGATGAAGCGGCAGTAGGCTGGAGAGGGACAGCAGTAGGCGCCGGGCTGACAGGAGCCGGGCTAGCCTGAGGAGTGCTAACCCGGACAGGGCTCGCCGGTTCAATCACATTCTCTGTATTATCATTCCCCGGAGCAGCAATGTCGTCACGATCCATGGGAGTAGGGTCATCAAATTGGGCTGCAGGATTATCTTCTGGAGGGATAACCTCTTCCGGATCACCAGCCGGTTCAACGATAGTGGTTTCAGCAGCCGCTTTGGTTGCTTTTGCCTTCTTGCTGGGCTTCGGTTTTCTGGTAAATATCAAAGGAACAATGAGTATCATGAAGTTACAAACATAAAAGTAAACCGGATGCTTGAGAAAGGGACTTACCCAGGCACGGTCTTTAGCATGGGGACCTGCGTGGCAGTTGACTCGCCGGAAGAGGACAAAGGAGCCTCCTGATAGTTAGGATCAGACAATTTAAGAGGTTTACGTATGAGCCCGGCTTTTGGATGAAGGAGAGTTGGAGAAAGTAAAACCTCGGAGCGACGCCTGCGAGCTGGAGTGAGAGGTATTCCGGATGATTCCACCACATGGCCACTATGGCGCGTGGTCCGGCGTGCTTCATGCTACTGCTTCTTCAAAAGAAAGTTGGGATCCAATTGAGCATAAGGATGAGAAAAGGGATATTTTCGGGACACCCGACGGATTTTGTGGGGCAGCGGTTCTTAGTCAGAAGAGAGAGAAATTACCTCAACTCCCGCCGCTTTACTTCCTTCCGCCAGATCCTGTGGAAAGGCACTATTAACATAAATTTAGATAAAGGGAGATGAAGGCATTTAAGGTTTAATTCGGACCTCCAAATCCGGATCATCCTCCTCAGGATGTGAACCGGAGGCAGCAGCAGCCTTCTTCTTAATAGCATAAGTTTTCCGGCGCGGTTGCTTGGCCTATTTATCTTGAGGTTTCCTTTTCCAGAAGGGGTCGTCGGCCTGTTCAGAAGAAAGGAAATGAATACAAGACAATTGATATGGCCGGATTAAAACAAACAGGAAAAAGCGGGAAGGACTTACCGCTGGTGGTTTATTGGTTTCGCAGAATGGAGCTAAACCGGTCCGGCTGCACTCCTCCAAAGTGATGTTCAACATCTTCTTCGCGGATTCGGTAACTTCTTTTTCAGTAAGTATTATATCAATGTGGCGCTGAGGATCATCCGGTTTACCAGTATACTCACACATCAGGCCGGAGAGCGGACTCAGTGGAAGAATGCTCTAGGCGAGCCAGCAGCGAACAAAGTCTACTCCGGTTAAGCCATTGGCTACAAAGGCCCTGAGTTTAGAGAGTTGAGGGGCAAACCGGGCACGATCTGGAGCGCTGAGGCGCTACGGCAAGGGGTGATCCGTTGGCAGGCGGTAGGCACGGTAACCCGGCAGTGGGTTTTCTCCTTCAGGAGAAGTGTCTTTACAGTAGAACCATGTTTGGTTCCAGTCCTTGGGGTGGCTATGAAGGGTAGCGGGAGGGAAGCTCACATCCTTTCTCTTTTGGATACTGACGCCACCCAATTCTTGATGCGGCCCATCAGTAAACTCCGTTCGTGGGTTCAGATGAAAAAAATCTCAAAACAGATCCACTGATGGTGCTTCTTGAAGATATGCCTCTGAAAAGACTTGAAAATTGCAGATATTGACATAGAATTGGGACCTACATCTTGAGGATGGAGTTGAAAAGCATCTAGCACATCCCGGAAGAATTTTGAGCCGGGAGGGCTAAAACCCCGGGCCAGGTGATCAAAGAAAACAATGACCTCTCCTTCCTTAGGGGTAGGTGGACACTCATCTCCTGGGGCCCGCCAGTTCAGAACCTCCTTAGGACCCAGAATACCAATTGAAGCAGCGTTCGTTAAATCATCCTCAATAATGCGGGAAGGAGCCCAGTTGCAAGCAACGAACTGCTTGGCAGTCATCTTGAATAAGGAAACGCTGAAAAGTACAGTGCAAAATCCGGTTTACCAATTGCTAAAGTATAAGCCGGAGCATTGTGTAAAGTTATGGACCTAATCGATGGTTTAGACAAGGGACTAATGGCATTGACAATCCGGAAGCAGATGCGAGGCGAACAGCTACCGATTTATCATAACAGAGAAAGAGGAAGCTAAACCGTCAATTACAGATATGGGCTTACTTCTAACCTGTCAAAGAAAGCATATGATTGACTAAACCGGAGAACACAAGCTACAGATCTAAGGCATGAAGAAACAGTTTTCACAAAGAGCTGAAGTAAATCTAGATCTACGGCACAAGGAAAAGATGGAATAAAATGCAAGTAATATACAGGAAAGGCTGCCGAGGTCTCTCTACAGATCTAATCCAAACTGATAAAGGTAGAGGAACTAGGGCTATAATGGCAGAGCAGAAACGCATGGATTCAGGTTAAAACTAAATAAATCTGAGTATACAGCAAGGTTGACCTATGGGGACGAACAGAAAAAGCTTCAAGGTCTCATGGCGGAAGCTATGGAAGGAACCCTAGATTGAGATCTACAGTGAGGAAGGAGTACCTGACGAAGAAGAGGGCGGCGGTGAAGTGCTCTGGTCACGATCAGGGTGATGCAGCGGCCTGGCTCGAGGACGGCGACGAGCTCGGAGAGCGGCGGCAGAGCTTCGAGCAATGGAGACGGAGAAGACGAAGGCAGAAGGGGGAAACGAGGCATGCCCCAGCGGTATTTATAAGCCGAAAGGGTGAAAACGGTAAGCGCGGGAATCGAGGAGGTCAGAGATTGGATAAAGATCGCGCTGTCGCCTCGATTTTCGGTATGGCATTTAACAAAGGTAACAGACAGAGGTGAGCATTAAATGTGGAAGTGACGTCACGACGGATTAAGGCCATTCTAGGAGATGACGTCATGGCCGGTTTATGAAGCAAACAAATTGCAGAGAGGATATTTATGCAAGATTTAGAAGACTGACATGAACAAGTTCAAATCAATCTGGGGCCTAATGTCAGGGATATTACTAGCAGGTATAAACCGGCCAGGAAGATCCGGATTACACTGACATAGTTGTATTATCATAAGCCCAGTAGAATATGTACAAAAGGTTACAGCCCATGGAGGTTTAGGGACCATGTATAAGGCATACGGTTTGTAAACCATCATATCATGTAACTTGGGATGTAAGATAGAAAGAGTAGAGACCGAGGCGGACACGTTTATGAGCCGGCCTTGGGACTCTGTAAACCGGACCGGGCGTCGCCTCCTATATAAAGGGACGACCCGGCGACGGTTCAAGGACAAGAAGCAACAACTCGAAACACAGGCAAGCGATTCGCTCCCTGTTCATCGACGCCCAAGCAATACCACACCAAACTAGACGTAGGCTTTTACCTTCATCGAAGGGGCCGAACTAGTATAAACCCTTTGTGTCCTTTGTGTGCTTTTAACCTCTTCAAGCTAACCCGCGCGATGGCCTCACACCTAAGTCATCTAAACCGGACATCTGTCGTGCTAATCCCACGACACCATTAGAGTTGCTTTAGATCAATTCTTAGAGTAAAACTCCCCTAGATGTGATATCCCCCCTAAGAGGGATGAACTAACCTTGTGTTTTGTTGATGATGACTTCATGTAGGTGTTGAAGATGTAGATGCTCAATGTTGATGTAGATCATTTGGAGCAATCCATTGGAGTGAGTTGCACTTTCAATACCTACATGGGTTAGTCCCACAAGGAACATACAAAGATATCTATGGACATAGAGTGGATTGCACACAAGATGATGTCCATGAAAGCATTAGGTTACCTTCTCCCTTGTCTTACCAGCAAGAGGGTTTGTGACTCCTTGAGCTAGTGCAAGATGTGGAACTTGATTGCACTTGTCCTTGCCAATATGAATATGAGTGAAGTATGTTGGTAAAGTCACCCTCAAGAACTCTCTAGTTCTTCTTCTTTGGGATCCACATCATTTTGATGGGAATCCTTGGAGTTGTAGATGTACTTGATGAAGTAGAACTTGACGTAGTCTTGGGAACCCACTTGACCAAGGCCTTAGGAGCTTCTTCAAATGCACCAATCTCTTCTTGAAGCTTGTCCTTGCCTTTTAGCTTGTGGTCTTGTGGTGGAAGATCATCTTGGGCTTGTGTCCCCTTGAAGGAAGTAGGGTCATACTTCTCTTGTTGAGGAACAAACTTTGTCTTGGGGTATTGATCTTCTTCCCACTCAACTCCATTGGCATTAAACTTTCATTCAAAACCAACACCTTGATTCTTCCGGTGCCTTCCTTGCTTGCGTACAATTTCCTCGAATTGCTTACTCCCGGCAAGGCTCTTATAAACACCTTTCTCTATAATTCCCTTCAATAAGCTATTTTCTTGCTCAAATGTAACTTGACTAAGAGAATCATTAGTGGAATCAAGAGAAGTACTAGA
>LR738715.1:626468126-626493443 GCA_902687465.1 Secale cereale | reverse complement strand
AGGGATGAACTAACCTTGTGTTTTGTTGATGATGACTTCATGTAGGTGTTGAAGATGTAGATGCTCAATGTTGATGTAGATCATTTGGAGCAATCCATTGGAGTGAGTTGCACTTTCAATACCTACATGGGTTAGTCCCACAAGGAACATACAAAGATATCTATGGACATAGAGTGGATTGCACACAAGATAATGTCCATGAAAGCATTAGGTTACCTTCTCCCTTGTCTTACCAGCAAGAGGGTTTGTGACTCCTTGAGCTAGTGCAAGATGTGGAACTTGATTGCACTTGTCCTTGCCAATATGAATATGAGTGAAGTATGTTGGTAAAGTCACCCTCAAGAACTCTCTAGTTCTTCTTCTTCGGGATCCACATCATTTTGATGGGAATCCTTGGAGTTGTAGATGTACTTGATGAAGTAGAACTTGACGTAGTCTTGGGAACCCACTTGACCAAGGCCTTAGGAGCTTCTTCAAATGCACCAATCTCTTCTTGAAGCTTGTCCTTGCCTTTTAGCTTGTGGTCTTGTGGTGGAAGATCATCTTGGGCTTGTGTCCCCTTGAAGGAAGTAGGGTCATACTTCTCTTGTTGAGGAACAAACTTTGTCTTGGGGTATTGATCTTCTTCCCACTCAACTCCATTGGCATTGAACTTTCATTCAAAACCAACACCTTGATTCTTCCGGTGCCTTCCTTGCTTGCGTACAATTTCCTCGAATTGCTTACTCCCGGCAAGGCTCTTATAAACACCTTTCTCTATAATTCCCTTCAATAAGCTATTTTCTTGCTCAAATGTAACTTGACTAAGAGAATCATTAGTGGAATCAAGAGAAGTACTAGAAGCAACAACATTGGATTTATCATGACTATTGTTACTACTAGAGGAAGAATATTTCTTGTTCTTATTGCTAGACTTTACTTATGGCATGTAGGTAGACAAGAGTAAACGCTTGGCAATGTAAGAAGAACTTTTCTTACGAAGATCATCATTGATTTCTTTCAAGAACTCATGCTCTTGCTCTAGATTTAGCTTTTAAAAGCGTTGCTTCTCATGAGTCCTCAAAAGCTCTCGATGATCTTCTAAGGTAGTTTCATGAGCTAACTTAAGAATGTTTAGTTCTTTAGTTAGACGCTCAATCTTCTCCTTATCATCGTCATTCGTTTTATCTTGATTAGCATGATTAATAGAAATTTCATCATAGTTCTCATCATAGTTTTCATCACTATTGCTACCAACAAGTAAATCATCATCTCCTAGCAAATCATCTTCATCACTATTGAAATCAAGATATTCGGGGTGTGATGCCTTAGGGCCTTTAGCCATGAAGCATCTTCCAATTCCTTCATTTGGTGAGTCAAATATGTCGTAGGAGTTGGATGACACAAGAGCAATTCCGGCAACACCTTCATCTTGAGTATCTATGGAGTTGGGGCAATAGCTTCTCTCGGAGTGGTCATCAGAGTCGGAACCGGATACCCATTCACCAACATGAGCTTGTTGTCTTCATCTTGTATAGCTCCTTGATGATTTGTCCTTCCTTTCTGAATCCTTGCTTTTACGAGAGGGTCTTCGTTCATAACGATCATCTCTACTCCTTCTCTCTCTTGGTGGTGAATCTTCTCTTCTACTTATCCTTTTGGGTGAGTCTTCTCTTCTCCTGTGTGGAGTCGTACACTCATTTGAGTAGTGTCCGGGTCTCCCACAATTTTAGCAATTCCGATCACGACTAGAAGATCTTTTGTCATTGTAGGATCTTGACTTGGAGTTTCTTTCTTTGCTTCTGTTCTTGTAGAATTTGTTGAAGTTCTTCACCATCAAGTTCAATTCTTCACTAAAGACTTGTTTCTCACTAGATGATGTAGGAGCATCACATGAAGCTTTGTAAGCGCCACTAGACTTGTTGTGAAGCTCTTCTTTATCCTTAAGTGACATCTGATGTGCAACAATTCTACCAATGACTTCTGTTGGCTTGAGATCTTTGTAATTGGGCATCATTTGGATCAATGTGCACACGGTGTCATATTTTCCATCCAAGGCTCTTATGATTTTTTTGATGATGAATCTATCGGTCATTTCTTTGCTTCCTAAGCCGGCAATCTCATTTGTGATGAGAGCAAGCCTAGAGTACATTTCAGCGACACCTTCACCATCCTTCATTTTGAAGTTGTCGAGTTGACTTTGAAGCACATCCAACTAGGATTCCTTGACGGAGACGGTACCTTTGTGCATATCAATCAAAGTATCCAAAATTTCCTTTGCATTCTCAAGACGGCTGATTTTGTTGAATTCTTCGGGACACAATCCATTGAAGAGGATATCGCAAGCTTGAGCATTGTATTGCAACATCTTCAATTCTTCAGTGGTAGCTTCACGATTTGGTTCCTTCCCATGGAAGAATTCACCTTGCAAACCAATACACACAATAGCCCAAACGGTGTGGTTATGTCCAAGAATATGCATTTTCATCTTATGCTTCCAACTAGCAAAATTAGTAGCATCAAAGTAAGGACCTCTTGGTGGTAACTTCCCTTCCTAGACGCCATACTCTCCTAAGTTGAAAAAACCAAGGCTATGATCACCAAAGCTATGGAAATCAAGGCAAATGGAGACCAAGGCTCTGATACCACTTGTAGGATCGAAAGTATGTCTAGAGGGGGTGATTAGACTACTTGACCAAATAAAAACTTAGCATTTTCCCAATTTTAAGTTTTGACAGTTTTTAGCAATTTAGCACAAGTCAAGCAATCTTCCTACACATGCAATTCTAGAGTTGTGGCAGCGGAAAGTAAAGCATTGCATATGCAGGTAAAGGCAGGGGTTGGAGAGTGCAAACGCAATTGGAGACACGGATGTTTTTTGCGTGGTTCCGATAGGTGGTGCTATCGTACATCCACGTTGATGGAGACTTCAACCCACGAAGGGTAATGGTTGCGCGAGTCCACGGAGGGCTCCACCCACGAAGAAGCAACCTTGTCTATCCCACCATGGTCGTCGCCCACAAAGGACTTGCCTCACTAGGGTAGATCTTCACGAAGTAGGCGATCTCCTTGCCCTTACAAACTCATTGGTTCAACTCCACAATCTTGTCGAAGGCTCCCAAGTGACACCTAACCAATCTAGGAGACACCACTCTCCAAAAGGTAATAAATGGTGTGTCGATGATGAACTCCTTGCTCTTGTGCTTCAAGTGATAGTCTCCCCAACACTCAACTATCTCTCACATATTTGGATATGGTGGAAAGAGGATTTGAGTGGAAAGCAACTTGGGTAAGGCTAGAGATCAAGATTCTTGTGGTTGGATTGGAATATCTTGGTCTCAACACATGAGTAGGTGGTTCTCTCTCAGAAAATGAATAGTGGAAGTGTAGGCACGTTCTGATGGCTCTCTCTCTGATGGGGAGGGGGTGGAGGGGTATATATAGCCTCCACACAAAATCTAGTCGTTACAGACATTTGACCCAACTCAGTTAGACCGAATAAAAGAATTCGGTCAGACCGAAGTAGTTCAAAATGCGAACGTTAGACATTTCAGTGGGACCGACGGTATCAACTCGGTGAGACCGATGCGTTAGGGTTAGGGCAAAACCTCAACTCGGTTTGACCGATTACACAAACTCGGTGAGACCGATTTTGGTAATAGGCTAACAGAGTGTTGGTCAGGCAAACTTGGTGGGACCGATTCACTCATCTCGGTGAGACCGAAACGTTACGAAGAGGCAACAGAGAATTTGCAATGCCAACTCGGTGGGACCGATTCTCTCATCTTGGTTAAACCGAAACGCTACGAAGAGGAAACAGAGAGTTTGCATTCCCATCTCGATGAGACCGAGATCCCTATCGGTGAGACCAAACTGATTAGGGTTTGTGGCAGTGGCTATGTCAAGTGAACTCGGTGGCGCCAGATAGATCAAATCAATGGGGCCGAGTTTGACTTTTAGGTTTGGGACATATGTGGAAAGGAGAAAGTGGTTGAGGGATTTGGAGCATATTACTAAGCATTTTGAGCAAGTAGACCATTAAGCAACACATCATCCCCTTTTAATAGTATTGGCTTTTCCTATGGACTCGATGTGATCTTGGATCACTAAAATGAAAATGTAGAGTCTTGAGCTTTTGCCAATCTCTGTCCTTAGAATTTTGAGGGGTCCACATTTCTAATCCATGCCATGCCAACCATTGAACTTCCTGAAATATTTATCTTGAAAGGATATTAGTTCAATGAGCTATATGTTGTTATTAATTACCAAAACCACCCGGGGATTAGTTGCAATTTCAATGCTGGTGCCACGTATCAACGCATGATTCAAACATGCTTAGAGAAACAAATTTGCAAGACGGTGGATGCATACATGGACGATGTAGTCATCAAGACTAAACACATCGAATCACTGGTGGACGATCTCCACCTCATATTCGACAACCTCCGAACATATGACATATGGCTCAATCCGGAAAAATGCGTCTTCGGCGTTTCGGCCGGAAAGCTATTAGGGTTTATTGTTTCCCATAGAGGAATTGAAGCAAACCCAGCTAAAATTTGAGCTTTGTCACAGCTGGCTACACCAACCGATCTAAAGCAAGTCCAAAAGCTAGCAGGGTGCGTAGCGGCCTTAAGTCGCTTCATCTCCAAACTGGGAGAAAAAGCATTACCACTCTATAGACTGCTAAGGCGCACTGACAACTTTGAATGGACGGATGCGGCCACAGCTGGACTGGAAGAAATAAAGACCCTATTAGCGGGCAACCCAGTCCCCCAAGTGTTGGCGAGCCAATGTTGCTTTATAACTCAGCAACTCACCAGGTTGTGAGTGTTGTGCTCATAGTTGAATGAGAGGAAGAGGGACACAAAATTCCCCATCCAAAAACTAGTTTAGTACGTATCTGAAGTTCTTACACCGTGCAAGTCACGATACCCCCATTATCAAAAAAAACTGCCTATGCCGTGTTCATCGCATCTCGGAAACTCCGACACTACTTTCAAGAGTGTTCGATTACAATGGCATCTGAAGTACCACCTAATGATATTATAAACAACAATGACGCCACAGGCCGCATAGCCAAATGGGCCATCAAGCTCTTACCGTTCGAAATAACATACAAACCACGTCGGGCTATTAAATCTCATATGTTAGTTGACTTCATCGCAGAATGGACGGAAGCCGAACTCCCTGAAGAGTGCGGGTCATACTCCCACTGGACCATGTATTTCGACGGCTCTAAAATGTTAGCCAAAATGGGGGCCGGCATCATCTTGACATCTCCCATAGAGGACACAGTCCTATACGTGTTACAAATCATGTTTACGGACTCAAACAACGCTACCGAATACGAGGCGCTACTGCATGGTCTCTGCATGGCCGTATCCATGGGCATACAATGCCTAGAAGTGCGTGGAGATTCAAACCTCGCAATATCTTAGGTAAACGGAGAATTTGATGCGAAGGATCTAAAAATGGCAGCTTATCGAAACACCATATTAAAAATATTGGCCCGGTTCGAGGGGCTCGAATTTCATCACGTTGCTCGAGACAGTAATCAAGCAGCGAACATACTCGCTCGCATGGGCGCCAAGCGTGACCCAGTCCTGCCTAACACCTTTGTAGAAAGGCTATTCAAGAAATTCGTGGTGTGGAACGACAAGAGCGAAGACGCTAATTCAGACCTGATCACACCCCTACCAGCCGAACTCAATACAGATGTCATCGGGGATCCGGATATGGAAATAACACCTTCGGCTCATGAGATCCTGGTCATCATCGCTCCTTGGACCGAACCCTTCCTGGCCTACCTTAATAGGCAAGAGCTTCCCGATGATCAAAATGAGGCCCGTCGTATAGTTCGGCGTTCTAAAGCCTACAAAGTTCACGAAGGAGAGTTGTACAATAAAAGCACTACTGGTGTTCTCCAAATGTGCATCTCTGAAGAGGAGGGACGACGACTTTTAGCCGAAATACACGCTGGTATGGGTGGCCATCACGCCACAGCTCGGGCTCTCGTTAGCAAAGCTTTCCGAACAGGGTTTTTTGGCCAACAGCCCGAGCAGATGCACAAGCCCTAGTCCAACATTGTGTTGGATGTCAGCTTTTCACCAATCAAAGTCATATGCCTTCCATCGCCTTGTGAACTATCCCCATTACTTGGCCTTTTGCGGTCTGGGGGCTAGATATGGTTGGACCCCTTAAAGGGGGAAGCCATAAAAATAAATATTTGCTGGTTATGGTGGATAAATTCACTAAGTGGATATAAGCCAAACCAGTAAGAACGGATGAAGCGGGGCCAGTGATTGATTTCATATCCGGTGTGGTACACCGCTATGGTGTCCCACACAAAATTATCACAAATAATGGATCCAACTTTACAGCTGACGAGGTGAAGAACTGGCGCGCCAAGTTGAGCACTAAACTTGACTATGCCTCTGTGTACCACCCTTAAACAACTGGTCAAGTCAAATGGGCCAATGGCCTAATAATGAGCGGCATTAAACCCTGACTGGTGCGCTCCCTACGGGAGTCATATAAACACTAGGATGAGGAGCTTGACTCAGTACTCTGGGGGCCGTGGACCACACCTAACCGGATAACCGGATACACACCTTTTTCATGGTGTACGGCGCAGAGGCTGTTCTGCCCTGCGACATTATTCACGACTCATGTCGACTGCCTATGTACGAAGAGTGAGAGGCCGAGCTCAATCGGCAGGACGACCTAGACGGCCTTGAAGAGGAGCGCGATATCATGCAAGCTCGTTCCGCATTCTATCAGCAACAGGCCAAGTGATACTAGAGCAGAGAAGTGCGGGCCAGAACATACAACATTGGCGAACTCGTTTTGCGCCTCCCGGAGAATAAAAAGGATAAGCTCAAACCAAGATGGGAGAGCCCCTTCATCATTGAAGAAGTTATCACCGGAGGAGCCTATCGCCTTCGAAATGCATCAGACAATTGCCTTGAGCCGAAACCATGGAACGCTGCTAGGCTCCGACGATTCTACGGATAACACCTTTTATTTTTATTTTTGACTAGGTTTCTTCCTTGTTTTTTCTTCCTCTTCATTTTTTGCTTTTCATTCCCAGAAAAGTGTTCGGCTATACCAAACTGTTAGGGGTGAACATTTTTAAATGTATATACCTCAAGATACCTGGGGGCTTCTCTAACAAAGCTTACTATTAAAGCTTGTCGCTTACATTACTTATGTCATCTGTTTTATACAGTGTCTTCACCATTATATGCACCTCTATGACTTAAGTTATTGCCAAGCTAGGTTGCCTAGCTCCTATGTTTATACCCTACGTTCCTGATACGTCTCCGTCGTATCTATAATTTTTTTATTGTTCCATGCCAATATTATACAACTTTCATATACTTTTGGCAACTTTTTATACTATTTTTGGGACTAACATATTGATCCAGTGCCCAGTGCCAGTTCCTGTTTGTTGCATTTTTTTGTTTCGCAGAATATCCATATCAAACGGAGTCCAAATGGGATAAAAGCAAGCGGAGATTTTTTTGGAATATATGTGAATTTTGGGAAGTGGAATCAACATGAGACAATGCCCGAGTGGCCCACGAGGGTGAGGGGCGCGCCCAGGGGGCAGCCGCGCCCTGGGCCCTCGTGGCCACCCCGTAAGGCGGTTGGTGCCCTTCTTTCGCCGTAAGAAAGCTAATATCCGGATAAAAATTGTGTCCAAAATTCAGCCCAATCAGAGTTACGGATCTCCGAGAATTTAAGAAATGATGGAAGGCCAGAATCTGGGAACGCAGAAACAGAGAGAGACAGAGAGACAGATCCAATCTCGGAGGGGCTCTCACCCCTCCGCCGCCATAGAGGCCATGGACCATAGGGGAAACCCTTCTCCCATCTAGGTAGAAGGTCAAGGAAGGGCATGGAGTCAATATTGATCAACAATCAGTTACATTGCTTGCAAATTCATTTGGATGCAAGGTTAAAAGTCTTCCATTTACCTATGTGGGCTTACGCATGGGCACCACCAAACCATCTGTTATGGATCTCATCCCTGTCATTTCCAAAATTGACAAAAGACTATCAGGAGTGACTAGATTCATGAATTATTCTGGCAGACTCACATATATTTACTCCATTGTTGCCTCCATGCCAATTTCTTCCATGTGCTCTCTGAAAGTTCATTATACCATATTGGACCATGTGGACAAATCCAGCAGAAACTTTCTTTGGTATGGAAAAGAGATTAACAGAAGAGGTAAATGCCTTGCTAGTTGGGATATGATCTGCAGGCCAAAAAATCAAGGAGGACTTGGGGTATTAAATTTGAAAGTGCATAACAAAGCCCTTCTTATCAAGCATCTCTACAAATTCTACAATAAGATGGATATTCCTTGGGTCAATTTAATATGGGAGGCACACTACCAGAATAATGAAGCTCCTCACACAAACCCCAACAAAGGATCCTTTTGGTGGAAAGATTGTATGAAATTGTTTGATTTATTTAAAGAGATTACATCATGTGAGGTCAAAGCTGGAAACTCTTGCAATCTTCGGGATGATAACTGGAAGGGAGAGATTATGAAATTTAAATACCCTGAACTGCATTCTTTTTGCCGTCAGGAGAATATTTCATTTAGGTCAGCCAAAGGTACCAATAATCTCTACAACTTATTCCAGCTGCCACTGTCCATCACTGCTCACCAGCAATTTCATAATCTAGCTGATCAATTACATAGCATCAGATCCAACAGTGAACATGATACTTGGAGTTTCCCATGGAGTAGCAGTTTAAATATGACCAAGATAATTTATAAATACCTTATGAAGAATGAGGATGCTGAAATGACCTTCAAATGGATATGGAAATCATGCTGCTTACCTAAGCACAAATTCTTCTGTTGGCTTCTGCTCCATGATAGAATAAACACATGTGATCTATTGACCAGGAAGAATATGCAACTTGATACCACCCATTGTGTATTATGTGATACTGATGATAATGAAGACATAATGCATCTACTATTCTCTTGTCCTTTCGGCCAGGGTTTTTGGTGGAACATTGGTCTTAAATGGAACACAGATCTAAATATTCATGATATGATTATTGAAGCCCAGCAAAGATATAGCCATCATCACTTCATGGAAATTATGATAGTAGGATGCTGGAGCATATGGAATCAAAGGAATGGACTGGTTTCTGAAGGAATCCCATGCTCTATCAGTGAATGCAGATATGAATTTATCAAAACTTTCAAAACAACATTGTTAAGAGCCAAACCCAGTCTAAAGGAGGGCATGTCATCTTGGATTGATAACATATAATTTTTCTTTTTCATTCTTTTGTAATTTTCTTTAAGCTCCTCTGGTTGTCTTCCTAACAACCATTGTAAAGACTATGTTACGTCCTGCTAATTTATATAAAAAAATAGATCTACAGTAAGGCTTTTGCCTTACTGTTTTATGGTCAAAAAAGGAAGAATAATAAGGAGGGGGGATCTCTCCCCCTCTCTCCCGGTGGCGCTGGAACGCCGCCGGGGCCATCATCGTGTGACGGCGGTCTACACCAACAGCTCAGTCATCTTCACCAACATCTTCATCACCTTCCCCCATCTATCTACAGCGGTCCACTCACCCGCAACCCATTGTACCCTCTACTTGAACATGCTGCTTTATGCTTCATATTATTATCCAATGATGTGTTGCCAACCTATGATGTCTGAGTAGATTTTTGTTGTCCTTTCGGTGATTGGTGAATTGCTATGATTGATTTAATTTGCTTGTGGTTATGTTGTTGTCCTTTGGTGCCCATCATATGAGCGCGCGCGTGGATCACACCATAGGGTTAGTTGTATGTTGATAGAACTACGTACTGGAGGGCAAGAGTGACAGAAGCTTCAACCTAGCATAGAAATTGATGCATACCATATTGAAGGGGGGCCAATATATCTTAATGCTATGGTTGGGTTTTACCTTAATGAATGTTAATAGTTGTGGATGCTTGCTAATAGTTCCAATCATAAGTGCATAGAATTCCAAGCCAGGGATGACATGCTAGCAGTGGCCTCTCCCACATAAAACTTGCTACCAGTCTAGTAACGTAGTCAATTGCTTAGGGACAATTTTGCAACTCCTACCACCACTTTTACACACTCGCTATACTAACTTTATTGCTTCTTTACCTAAACAGCCCCTAGTTTTTATTTACGTGATCTTTATATTGTTGCAAACCTATCCCGTTACACCTACAAAGTACTTCTAGTTTCATACTTGTTCTAGGTAAAGCGAACGTCAAGCATGCGTAGAGTTGTATCGATGGTCGATAGAACTTGAGGGAATATTTGTTCTACCTTTAGCTCCTCGTTGGGTTCAATGCTCTTACTTATCGAAAGAGGCTACAACTGATCCCCTACACTTGTGGGTTATCAAGACCTTTTTCTGGCGCCATTGCCGGGGAGCAATAGCGTGGGGTGAATATTCTCGTGTGTGCTTGTTTGCTCTATCACTAAGTAGATTTTATTTGTTGTTCTAAGTTGTTTTCTATCTTTAGTTATGGGTAGGAAACGCAAAATACCAAAAAAAATAGTGGTACCTACTGAACCTATGGTTGAAGAACCACTCAAAATCTATCACACTCCTGAAGCTTTTTATTTGGATCATCTTCGATCCCTATGTGCTCGTGCTGAAACCCCAACTAGCTCAGTTGAGGGAAAATCTTTAGATGAGCATGCTTGTTATGTGCGACACCGCTTATCTCAAGAAGGGAAACTTTTACTGGATCAAATTCATCGTTTGCAACGCTATGCTTGAAATTTATGTGAAATATATGATTTTACTTGTTGTTTTGAAGACCCTAAGAAACACCTTCCCTACCAATGTGAGTTTAGTGATAATGGAATCGTATCTTCGTATGCTAAGGGTGTTTATAGTTACTATAATGTTCAACAAATTGAAGAATTTGTTTCTTTTAAGGGTGCTTATGAAATTGTTTCTTTGCTTGAAAAGTATGATGCTACTCTTTACAAATCTGAAAAATTTGCCATATTTAAATATTGTTATGATAAGTATGCTTCTAATGCCTGTGTTAAACCATATATTGAGGACTCCTCCGTTGTCCAAGAAGAGACTAATATTTTGCAGGAGTCAATGGAAGAAGAAATTAATGACATTATGAGCTCATTGGATGAAAAAGATGAGGAGGAGAGCGAAGAACAAAAGGAGGAAGAGCGGATTGATCACCCGTGCCCACCTTCTAATGAGAGTAACTCTTTATCTCATACATTATTTAATTTCCCTTCGTGCTTACCGAAGGATGAATTCTATGATGCTTCTATGATCCCCTTGATTCATTTGAAATATCCCTTTTTGATGAACTTGATGCTTGCTATGCTTGTGGCCAAGATGCCAATATGAATTATGCCTATGGAGATGAACTTGCTATAGTTCCTTATGTTAAACATGAGATAATTGCTATTGCACCCACACATGATAGTCCTATTATCTTTTTGAATTCTCCAAACTACACTATATCGGAGAAGTTTGCACTTATTAAGGATTATATTGATGGGTTGCCTTTTTCTGTTACACATGATGATTTTGATGAGTTTAATATGCATGTGCTTGCTGCTCCTACTTGCAATTATTATGAGAGAGGAACTATATCCCCGCCTCTCTATGTTTCCAACAAGGTAAAATTGCAAGAAACTACTTATACTATGCATTGGCCTTTACTTCATGTGCATGAATTGTTCTTGTATGACATGCCTATGCATAGGAAGAGAGTTAGACTTCGTTTTTGCATGACACATATCACTTTGTGCTCACTACTAAATGCCAAATCATTGCTAATTAAAATTGACTTTGATATACCTTGGGATCTGGGTGGATCCATTACTTGAGCACTATATGCCTAGCTTAATGGCTTTAGAGAAAGCGCTGCCAGGGAGACAACCCGGAAGTTTTAGAGAGTCATTTATTTCTGTTGTGAGATTTTATAAAGTTTTAAAACAAAAGTAAATAAAGAGGGGAACCTAAAACTTTTTCAAAAAGAAGAGTGAAAGTAAGAAGGATGAGCACCGTTGAAATGGGGGAGCTCCTTGAACTTTGTTCATGCCCATGGAAACTTTGCAAATCTTAATTACATAAAATTTTCAACAAAAATAATTATACCCTTGTACAATTCCATTGTATTATAAAAATAATGTGCCAAGAGTTTCCTTTAGGATGATTAAACTGCTTGTTGGTTTGTGCGGTGCAAAAACAGAAACTTTGGTTGTAGTGCGCGATTTTACATTTTTTACTAGAACGTCGAAAGGATCTGAAACTTTTTGCAAAGTCTTGCTATACAAATTGTTGATTTGTCCTAATTTTTCCAGAATTTTTAGAGTTACATAAGTATGTTTAATGTTCAGATTACTACAGACTGTCATGTTTTCACAGATTGATGTTATAGGTTCATTATTTGCATATGTTTGAATTCTTGTTAAAGCCTCCTTGACTTGGGGCCATAGAATTGTGATAGAATACAGTGGGTAATGTTTGTTCATAATTATACAATGATGTTAGAGCAGTACATGATGGGATTTCATTGATCATTTGCACTAACCCCACCACTAAAAGTTCGGTTAAGTTTTGTGTGGATGAAGGGTCCGAAGATCGAGAAGGTCTCGATGTGAGAAGAAGGAGGAGAGGCAAGAGCTCAAGCTTGGGGATTCCCAAGGCACCCCAAGTAAATATTCATGGAGACTCAAGCGTGTAAGCTTGGGGATGCCCCGGAAGGCATCCCACCTTTCTTCAACAAGTATCGGTATGTTTTCGGATTCGTTTCGTTCACATGATATGTGTAAACTCTTGGAGGGTCATGTGCTTTTTATTTTTATTTTAATAAATGCACCATGCTGGTATGAGATAGTAATTGGTTGATTTATGGAATGCTCTTTGCACTTCACTTATATCTTTTGAGTATGGCTTTATAGAATGCTTCTTGTGCTTCACTTATATCATTTGAAGTTTGGATTGCATGTTTCTCCTCACATAGAAAACCGCCATTTGTAGAATGCTCTTTTGCTTCACTTATATTTGTTAGAGCATGGTATCTTTTGTAGAAAGAATTAAATCTCTAGCTTCACTTATATCTATTTAGAGAGTTGACAGGAATTGGTCATTCACATGGTTAGTCATAAAATTCTACATAAACTTGCACATCGCTGAATATGATATGTTTGATTCCTTGCAATAGTTTTGCGATACAGAGATGCTAAAATGTGGGAGGTACTAGTGAATGATTGTGGTTTATTAAGAATATTGGTGTTAAGGTTTGTGATTCCCAAAGCATGCATGTATGGTCTCCTAACTATGTAACCAAATTGGCGCGCATTATATTTTGATTGTTTATCTTTGCGTGAAGGTCGGGGGCGCGACGATGGTTAACTCCTACCAACCTCCCGCCTAGGAGCATGTGTCGTAGTATTTTGCTTCGAGGGCTAATAGATTTTTTGGAATAAGTATGTGAGTTCTTTATGACTAATGTTGAGTCCATGGATTGTACACACTCTCAACCTTCCACCTTGCTAGCCACTCTAGTACCGCGCAATTTTTGCTGGTGCATCAAACCACCTTATACCCTTCCTCAAAACAACCACCATACCTACCAATTATGGCATTTCCATAGCCATTCCGATATATATTGCCATGTAACTCCACCGTTTTGTTTATTATGACACGCACCATCATTGTCATATTGCGTTGCATGATCATAAGATAGCTAGCATGATGTTTTCATGGCTTGTCCGTTTTTTGATGTCATTGTTATGCTAGATCATTGCACATCCCGGTACACCGCCGAAGGCATTCATATAGAGTCATATTTTTGTTCTAGTATCGAGTTGTAAGTAAATAAAAGTGTGATGATCATCATTATTAGAGCATTGTCCCTTAAAAAAGGCCAAATAAAAAAAAGGAAGGACCAAAAAAAGAAAAAAAAAGGAAAAAAAGGGGACAATGCTACTATCTTTTATCCACACTTGTGATTCAAAGTAGCATCATGATCTTCATGATAGAGAGTCTCCTATGTTGTCACTTCCATATACTAGTTGGAATTTTCATTATAGAACTTGGCTTGTATATTCCAACGATGGGCTTCCTCAAATGCCCTAGGTCTTCATGAGCAAGCAAGTTGATGCACACCCACTAGTTTTCTTTTGAGCTTTCATACACTTATAGCTCTAGTGCATCCGTTACATGGCAATCCCTACTCACTCACATTGATATCAATTGATGGACATCTCCATAGTCCATTGATTTGCCTAGTTGATGTGAGACTTTATCCCTACTTTTGTCTACTACCACCTTCTATTCCACCCACAGTGCTATGTCCATGGCTCACGCTCATGTATTGCGTTAATAGTTCAAAAGGTTCGAAAAAGTAAAGTATGAAAACAATTGCTTGGCTGACACGGGGATGGGCATGAGGGGTACCTTGTGATAAGAAAAGGGAGCATAAAAGACTATGATTTTGTAGGGATAACGTTCTTTAGCATTGATATTTTGAAAGACTTGATTGTTTGTTGGGATGCCCGAGTATTAAATTCTTTTATGTCAAGTGATAGACTATTGCTTTGAATCACTCGTGTCTTAATATTCATGCCATGATTAGATTACATGATCAAGATTATGCTAGGTAGCATTCCACATCAAAAATTATCTTTTTTTATCATTTACCTACTCGAGGACGAGCAGGAATTAAGCTTGGGGATGCTGATACGTCTCCGTTATATCTATAATTTTTTATTGTTCCATGCCAATATTATACAACTTTCATATACTTTTGGCAACTTTTTATACTATTTTTGGGACTAACATATTGATCCAGAGCCCAATGTCAGTTCCTGTTTGTTGCATGTTTTTTTGTTTCGCAGAATATCCATATCAAATGGAGTCCAAATGGGGTAAAAACAAACGGAGATTTTTTTGGAATATATGTGAATTTTGGGAAGTGGAATCAACGTGAGATGATGCCCGAGTGGCCCATGAAGGCGAGGGGCATGCCCTGGGCCCTCGTGGCCACCCCGTAAGGCAGTTGGTGCCCTTCTTTCGCCGCAAGAAAGCTAATATCTGGATAAAAATCGTGTCCAAAATTTAGCCCAATCGGAGTTACGGATCTCCGGGAATTTAAGAAACGGTGGAGGCTAGAATCTGGGAACGCGGAAACAGAGAGAGACAGAGAGACAGATCCAATCTCGGAGGGCTCTCGCCCCTCCACCGCCATGGAGGCCATGGACCAGAGGGGGAACCCTTCTCCCATCTATGGAGAAGGTCAAGGAAGAAGAAGAAGGAGGAGGGTTCTCTCCCCCTCTCTCCCGGTGGCGTGCTACTTCTCGAGCTTGCGTTGTATTCCCTCGAAGAGGAAAGGCAGATGTAGCACAGTAGCGTAAGTATTTCCCTCAGTATTTGAGAACCAAGGTATCAATCCAGTAGGAGACCACGCGCGAGTCCCTCGCACCTGCACAAACAAATAAGAACTTCGCAGCCAACGCGATAAAGGGTTGTCAATCCCTTTACGGTCACTTACGAAAGTGAGATCTGATAGAGATGATAGTTTATATTTTTGGTATTTTTGTTTATAAGAACAGAAAGTAAAGCGGAAAATGTAAAGTAGATGGAGATTGATATGTTGAGAATAGACCCGGGGGCCATAGTGTTCTCTAGTGGCTTCTCTCATGATAGCGATATTCTACGGCGGGTAAACAAATTACTGTCGAGCAATTGATAGAAAAGCGAATAATTATGAGACTATCTAGGCATGATCATTGTATATAGGCATCACGTCCGAGACAAGTAGACCGACTCCTGCCTGCATCTACTACTATTACTCCACACATCGACCGCTATCCAGCATGCATCTAGTGTATTGAGTTCGTAAGAACAGAGTAACGCCTTAAGCAAGATGACATGATGTAGAGGGATAAACTCAAGCAATATGATATAAACCCCATCTTTTTATCCTCGATGGCAACAATACAATACGTGCCTTGCTGCCCCTACTGTCACTGGGAAAGGACACCGCAAGATTGAACCCAAAGCCAAGCACTTCTCCCATTGCAAGAACTATAGATCTAGTAGGCCAAACCAAACCAATAATTCGAAGAGACTTGCAAGGATATTATGAGCACACATAAAGAGTTCAGAAAAGAACCAAATATTTCTCATAGATAATCTTGATCATAAACTCACAATTCATCGGATCTCGACAAACACACCGCAAAAAGAGATTACATCGAATAGATCTCCTCGAAGACCGAGGAGAACTTTGTATTGAGATCCAGAGAGAGAAGAAGCCATCTAGATACTAGCTATGGACCCGAAGGTCTGTGGTAAACTACTCACAACTCATGGTGAGGGCGATGATGGTGATGTAGAAGCACTCCGTGATGGATCCCCCCTCCGGCGGAGCTCCGGAACAGGATCCAAGATGGGATCTCACGGGAACAGAAAATTACGGCGGTGGAATTAGGGTTTTCTCTCTATTGCTGATGGTTTCGGGGTACGTAGGCTTATATAGGAGGAAGGAGGACACCAGGGGACTCACGAGGGACCCACGAGGCAGGGGGCGCGCCCTGGGAAGGGGGGCGCGCCCCCACCCTCGTGGGCACCTCGTGGCCCCTACTCCGTGGTTCTCAAGTCTCCAGTGCGTGATTTTCTCCAAAAATATCTCTCCCGAAGGTTTCATTCCATTTGGACTCCGTTTGATATTCCTTTTCTGCAAAACCCTGAAACATGCAAAAAAAATAGCAATCTGGACTGGGCCGTTGGGTTAGTAGGTTATTCCCAAAAATGATATAAAAGTGTATGACAAAACCCATTAAACATCCAAGACATCATAAATAATAGCATGGAACAATCAAAAATTATAGATACGCTGGAGACATGTCAAGCATCCCCAAGCTTAATTCCTGCTCTTCCTCGAGTAGGTAAATGATAAAAACAGAATTTTTGATGTGGAATGCTAACCAACATAGTTTTTCAATGTAATTCTCTTAATTGTGGCATGAATGTTCAGATCTGAAAGATTCAAGATAAAGGTCTATATTGACATAAGAAATAATAATACTTCAAGCATACTAACAAAGCAATCATGTCTTCTCAAAATACTATGGCTAAAGAAAGTTATCCCTACAAAATCATATAGTCTGGCTATGCTCCCTCTTCATCACACAACCCCGATTTCAGCCAAGCACTTGTTTTCATACTTTATTCTTTCAAACCTTTCAACTTTCACGCAATACATGAGCGTGAGCCATGTACATAGCACTATGGGTAAAATAGAGAGGTGGTTGTGGAGACGACAAAAAGGAGGGAGATAGTCTCACATCAACTAGGCATATCAACGGGCTATGGAGATGCCCATCAATAGATATCAATGTGAGTGAGTAGGGATTGCCATGCAACGGATGCACTAGAGCTAAAAATGTATGAAAGCTCAACAAAAGAAACTAGTGGGTGTGCATCCAACTTTCTTGCTCACGCAGACCTAGGGCATTTGAGGAAGCCCATCATTGGAATATACAAGCCAAGTTCTATAACGAAAATTCCCACTAGTATATAAAAGTGACTAAGCATGAGACACTCTACAATGAAGAACATGGTGCTACTTTGAAGCACAAGTGTGGAAAAATGATAGTAGCAATTGTCCCTTTCTCTTTTCTTTTTTTTTTTTTTGTCCTTTCTTTTTTCTTTGGCCTTTTTTTTCTTTTTTTTTTCTTTTTTTGCGGAGGGGCTTTATTGATTTAGCCTTTTCTCCCATGGGACAATGCTCTAATAATGATGATCATCACACTTTCATTACAACTCGATACTACAACAAAGTATGACTCTATATGAATGCCTCCGGCGGTGTACCGGGATGTGCAATGAAACAAGAGTGACATGTATGAAAAGTTATGCATGGTGGCCTTGCCACAAATACGATGTCAACTACAAGATCATGCAATGGTAATATGACAATATGATGCGTGTCATATGAACGGAATGGTGGAAAGTTGCATGGCAATATATCTCGAGATGGCTATGGAAATGCCATGATGGGTAGGTATGGTGGCTGTTTTGAGGAATAATATGGTGGCTGTTTTGAGGAAGGATATATAGTGGGTGTATGGTACCGGCGAAAGTTGTGCGGTACAAGAGAGGCTAGCAATGGTGGAAGGGTGAGAGTGTGTATAATCCATGGACTCAACATTAGTCATAAGAACTCATATACTTATTGCAAAAATCTACGAGTCATCAAAACAAAGCAATCAACACATGCTCCTAGGGGGGAGGTTGGTAGGAGTTAACCATCGTGCGCCCCCGACCTCCACACAAAGGTTGGCACTTTACAAATACTTCATGCTCTAACTACGTCGCATAGCGGTTCACCATATGTGCATGCTACGGGAATCACTAACCTTAACACAAGTATTTCTCAATTTCATAATAACTCCACTAGCATGACTCTAATATCACTATCCTCATATCTCAAAGCAATTATCAAGCATCCAACATCACATCATATTCAATGCACTTAGTGTGAAAGTTTTTACTACATTG
Source organism: Secale cereale (assembly GCA_902687465.1). Taxonomy (NCBI): domain Eukaryota; kingdom Viridiplantae; phylum Streptophyta; class Magnoliopsida; order Poales; family Poaceae; genus Secale; species Secale cereale. The sequence goes on along the minus strand of LR738715.1, from coordinate 626,474,900 downwards.
ATATTGGATGTCTATCATGTGAAGACTAGTTTTATAGCCTAAACACATTACCATGCTGTTTTAATAGACTCTCAAATGAATATAAGTGAAGCATGAGAGTTCAGCAATTTCTTCAAAATATTATCACCATCGTGCTCTAAAAGATATAAGTGAAGCACTAGAGCAAAACTATTCAACTCAAAAGATATAAGTAAAGAACATAGAGTGTTCTAACAATTCCTAGGCCATATTTAACTCTCTCAAATAGGTGTGTCCAGCAAGGATAATTGTGGCAAGCTAACAAGCAAAGGCTCAAATTATACAAGACGCTCCAAGCAAAACACATATCATGTGGTGAATAAAAATATAGCTCCAAGTATAGTTACCGATGGATGAAGACGAAAGAGGGGATGCCTTCCCGGGGCATCCCCAAGCTTAGGCTTTTGATTGTCCTTGAATTTTACTTGGGGTGCCATGGGTATCCCCAAGCTTAGGCCCTTTCTACTCTTTGTTTCATAGTCCATCAAAGCAATACTCAAAGCTTGAAAACTTCACAACACAAAACTTTGAAAAAAAATCTTGTGAGCTCCGTTAGTATAAGAAAGCAAACCACTACTCAAATGTAATGCAATGAATTCATTCTTTGTTTATATTGGTGTTAAACCTACTGTATTCCAACTTCTCTATGGTTCATACCTCCCAATATTACTCATAGATGCATTGAAATAAGCAAACAACACACGAAAAACGGAATCTGTCAAAAACAGAACATTCTGTAGTAATCTGCAGGTTTCGCATACTTATGTAACTCCAAAAAATTCAAACTAAATTGGTAAAAGCGAGGAATTTGTCTATTAATCATCTGCAAAAAGAATCAACTAAATAGCATGCTCCAGTAAAATCTGATGACCATTCTAGCCAGCGCTAACGATTCTGTTTTTCACAGCAAGATCACATAAACTTCACACAAGTCTTCCCAAAGGTTCTACTTGGCACAAACACTAAACAAAACAAGAAACCACATCTAAACAGAAGCTAGATGCAATATTTATTCCCTAACAGCAGCAAAAACAAAAAATATAAAATTGGGTTGCCTCCCAACAAGAGCTATCGTTTTACGCCCCTAGCTAGGCACGATACAAGATAGATTTAGGTATTGCCATCTTTGAAAGGCAATCCACAAGTGGCTCTCATAATAGATTCATATGGTAATTTTATTTTATTTCTAGGAAAGTGTTCCATGCCTTTCCTTAACGGAAATTGGAATCTAATATTTCCTTCCTTCATATCAATAATTGCACCAATCGTTCTAAGGAAAGGTCTACCAAGAATAATAGGACATGAAGGATTGCAATCTATATCAAGAACAATGAAATCTGCGTGCACGTAATCCCTATTGGCAAGAATAAGAACATCATTCATTCTTCCCATATTTTTCTTAATAGTGGAATCCGCAAGATGCAAATTTAAAGAGCAATCATCAAGCTCATGGAACCCTAGCAAATCACACAAAGTTTTTGGGATAGTGGAGACACTTGCACCCAAATCACACAAAGCATAGCATTCATGATCTTTTATTTTTATTTTGATAGTAGGTTCCCACTCATCATAAAGCTTTCTAGGGATAGAAACTTCTAACTCAAGTTTTTCTTCATAAGATTGCATCAAAGCATCAACTATGTGTTTGGTGAAAGCTTTATTTATACTATAAGCATGCGGAGAATTTAGTACGGATTGCAACAAGGAAATACAATCAATCAAAGAACAATTATCATAATTGAATCCCTTGAAATCCAAAGTAGTGGGTTCATCACTATGCAAAGTTTTAATTTCTTCACTCCCACTTTTAACAATTTTAGCATCAAGATCTAAAAACTCCGAATCATTGGGACACCTTAAAGCAGAATCATTTCCAATCCTATCTTCATCAAAATTTATACTATAAAACAAGGATCTAATGGGAGACACATCAATAACTTTCAGATCTTCATCTTTGTTTTCATGATAACTAGAAGAACACGCTTTAATATAATTCTCCCTTTTAGCACGCATCCTAGCGGTTCTTTCTTTGCATTCATCAATGGAAATTCTCATGGATTTGAGAGACTCGTTGATATCATGCTTAAGTGGGATAGATCTAAGTTTCAAAGAATCAACATCAAGAGTAATTCTATCCACACTTCTAGTCAATTCATCAATCTTAAGCAATTTATCTTCAAGCATAGCATTGAAATTCTTTTGCGAGATCATAAACTCCTTAACACTAGTTTCAAATTCAGAAGGCAACTTTCCATAAGAGTTGTTGTAGGAATTACCATAATTATTAGAGGAATTACTGGGAAAAGGCCTAGGATTAAAATTCCCTCTATAAGCATTGTTACCAAAATTATTCCTACCAACAAAATTCACGTCCAAAGATTCATTGTTATTTTCAATCATAGTGGACAAAGGCATATCATTAGGATCAGAAGAAGCACTCTTAGCGGCAAATTATTTCATAAGTTCATCCATATTTCCACTCAAAACACTAATTTCTTCAATAGCATGCACTTTTTTACAAGTAGATCTTTCGGTGTGCCATTGAGAATAATTTACCATAATATTATCTAGGAGTTTGGTAGCTTCTCCTAAGGTAGTTTCCATGAAAGTGCCTCCTACGGCCGAGTCTAAAAGATTTCAAGAAGCAAAATTCAAGCGAACATAAAAGTTCTGAATAATCATCCATAGATTCAAACCATGTGTAGGGCAATTATGTATCATTAGTTTCATTCTCTCCCAAGCTTGTGCAACATGCTCATGATCTAGTTGCTTAAAGTTCATAATATCGTTTCTAAGAGAGATGATCTTAGCAGGAGGGAAATACTTAGCGATAAAAGCATCTTTGCACTTATTCCACGAATCAATACTATTTCTAGGCAAAGAGGAAAACCAAGTTTTAGCACGATCTCTAAGTGAAAATGGAAATAACTTCAATTTAATAATATCGTTATCTGTATCCCTTTTCTTTTGCATATCACACAAATCAACAAAGTTGTTCAGATGGGTAGCGGCATCTTCACTAGGAAGACCGGAGAATTGATCTTTCATGACAAGATTCAACAAAGCAGCATTGATCTCACAAGATTCAGCATCGGTAATAGGAGCAATCGGAGTGCTAATAAAATCATTATTGTTGGTATTGGAGAAGTCACATAATTTGGTATTGTTCTGAGCCATAGTGACAAGCAAGCAATCCAACACACACAAGCAAACAAGAAGCAAGTGAACGATAAACACACGGCAGAAGAAGGGCAAATAAAACGGCAAGGGTGAAGTGGGGGAGAGGAAAATGAGAGGCAAAAAATGTAATGTGAAGGATAAGGGTTTGTGATAGGTACTTGGTATATGACTTTTGCGTAAGCCTCCCCGACAACGGCGCCAGAAATTATTCTTGCTACTTCTCGAGCTTGCGTTGTATTCCCTCGAAGAGGAAAGGGAGATGCAGCACAGTAGCGTAAGTATTTCCCTTAGTTTTTTAGAACCAAGGTATCAATCTAGTAGGAGACCATGTGCGAGTCCCTCGCACCTGCACACACAAATAAGAACTTTGCAGCCAACACAATAAGGGGATGGCAATCCCTTTACCGTCACTTACGAAAGTGAGATCTGATAGAGATGATAGTTTATATTTTTGTTTATAAGAACAGAAAGTAAAAGCGGAAAAAGTAAAGTAGATGTAGATTGATATGTTGAGAATAGACCCGGGGGCCATAGTGTTCTCTAGTGGCTTCTCTCATGATAGCGATATTCTACGGCGGGTAAACAAATTACTGTCGAGCAATTGATAGAAAAGCGAATAATTATGAGACTATCTAGGCATGATCATTGTATATAGGCATCACGTCCGAGACAAGTAGACCGACTCCTGCCTGCATCTACTACTATTACTCCACACATCGACCGCTATCTAGCATGCATCTAGTGTATTGAGTTCGTAAGAACAGAGTAATGCCTTAAGCAAGATGACATAATGTAGAGGGATAAACTCAAGCAATATGATATAAACCCCATCTTGGTATCCTCGATGGCAACAATACAATACGTGCCTTGCTTCCCCTACTTTCACTGGGAAAGGACACCGCAAGATTGAACCCAAAGCCAAGCACTTCTCCCATTGCAAGAACTATAGATCTAGTAGGCCAAACCAAACCAATAATTCGAAGAGACTTGCAAGGATATTATGAGCACACATAAAGAGTTCATAAAAGAACCAAATATTTCTCATAGATAATCTTGATCATAAACTCACAATTCATCGGATCTCGACAAACACACCGCAAAAAGATATTACATCGAATAGATCTCCTTGAAGACCGAGGAGAACTTTGTATTGAGATCCAGAATGAGAGAAGAAGCCATCTAGATACTAGCTATGGACCCGAAGGTCTGTGGTAAACTACTCACCACTCATGGTGAGGGCGATGATGGTGATGTAGAAGCACTCCGTCATGGATCCCTCCTCTGATGGAGCTCCGAAATAGGCTCCAAGATGGGATCTCACGGGAACAGAAGGTTACGGCGGTGGAATTAGGGTTTTCTCTCTGTTGATGATGGTTTCGGGGTACGTAGGCTTATATAGGAGGAAGGAGGACACCGGGGGACTCACGAGGGACCCACGAGGCAGGGGACGCACCCTGGGAAGGGGGCGCGCCCCCACCCTCATGGGCACCTCATGGCCCCTACTCCGTGGTTCTCAACTCTCCCGTGCGTGATTTTCTCCAAAAATATCTCTCCTGAAGGTTTCATTCCGTTTGGACTCCGTTTGATATTCCTTTTCTGCAAAACCCTGAAACAGGCAAAAAACATCAATCTGGACTGGTCCTTTGGGTTAGTAGGTTAGTCCCAAAAATGATATAAAAGTGTATGACAAATCCCATTAAACATCCAAGACATCATAAATAATAGCATGGAACAATCAAAAATTATAGATACGTTGGAGACATATCATGGCGCCGAAACGCCGCCGGGGCCATCGTGTGACGGCGATCTACACCAACACCTCTGTCATCTTCACCAACATCTTCATCACCTTCCCCCATCTATCTATAGCGGTACACTCTCCCGCAACCCGCTGTACCCTCTACTTGAACATGGTGCTTTATGCTTCATATTATTATCCAATGATGTGTTTCCATCCTATGATGTCTGAGTAGATTTTCGTTGTCCTTTCGGTGATTGGTAAATTGCTATGATTGATTTAATTTGCTTGTGGTTATGTTGTTGTCCTTTGGTGCCCATCATATGAGCACGTGTGTGGATCACACCATAGGGTTAGTGGTATGTTGATAGGACTACGTACTGGAGGGCAAGAGTGACAAAAGCTTCAACCTAGCGTAGAAATTGATGCATACGGGATTGAAGGGGGACCAATATATCTTAATGCTATGGTTGGGTTTTACCTTAATGAACGTTAGTAGTTACGGATGCTTGCTAATAGTTCCAATCATAAGTGCATAGAATTCCAAGTCAGGGATGACATGCTAGCAGTGGCATCTCCCACATGAAACTTGCTATCAGTCTAGTAACGTAGTCAATTGCTTAGGGACAATTTCGCAACTCCTACCACCACTTTTCCACACTCGCTATACTAAATTTATTGCTTCTTTACCTAAACAGCCCCTAGTTTTTATTTATGTGCTCTTTATATTGTTGCAAACCTATCTCGTTACACCTACAAAGTACTTCTAGTTCCATACTTGTTCTAGGTAAAGCGAACGTCAAGCGTGCGTAGAGTTGTATCGGTGGTCGATAGAACTTGAGGGAATATTTGTTCTACCTTTAGCTCCTCGTTGGGTTCGACACTCTTACTTATTGAAAGAGGCTACAACTGATCCCCTACACTTGTGGGTTATCAGTTCCCGATTGTTCGGCTAGGGTGTAATGGGAGCACCTCTGCGATTGTTACACCCGGGTAATCCGGACCTGTACCTCAGACGGGTGAAGCCAAAAGCTAGTGTTCTTAAGGGAATCATTGGTCGGCGGACGAACGACGAATTGCTTATTTGTACATAATTTCTCAATATCAAGGGATAGGCTTCCTGTAATCCTATCTTTAGGATCACAGCCTAGGCATGCATAATTATGCATGCTGGCCCAGGGAAAGGAACCCTTAACGGAACTATTCTCCCTGAAAGATGTGTCTTACATTAAATAGTAATATAACATAACTCCCTGAACAAATTTTGTCTGTTCAAGCAAAATGACCGGATTGCCTGGTTTCCGAACATACTGAGTGTTTACCACAAGTATAGTACTCGGAAAGACTCCAACCTTTGGGTTCAGGAGGTTGAAGCCAAAGGCCTGCCATGACAAAAAAAATACAAGTTCGGTCAGAGATAAGTTTGATGATAAAGTACATTGCTAAATGGAATCAAATGCCTATTCTTTATCTATGTCGTCTATAAGACTGTCTAAATTACAGTCTTCTTGCGAATACTTTGCGGCTATCATTACTTGGTCATACACCAAGCTCACGGGAATCGCTTTTTCGTCTGGTCCCTGAGGTCCAACTCGGGCCATATGATTCGGATCAAGCCCGGTATAGAGCATCTTCACCATGGCCCATGCCTCTCACGCACCTTATCGGTATGCTGACGCCCTCCATAGCTCAAAGCGACGACGAGCTCCTTTGAATAAGTTTGCCAGATCCTCCATAATTTCTGGAGGAGAATCGGATGGCCATAAGGCTTTAGCCATGTTCTTCATGGCTTTCCAAACCCGCTCATGCACTTTGGAGAGCTCTTGTAGCACGTCGCC
>LR738715.1:626412478-626458743 GCA_902687465.1 Secale cereale | reverse complement strand
ACACACACACACACACTTTCAGTCGGCGGGCCAGAGAGGCATATCTCACCTAGATGGATCATAAAACGGACCAAGAATAATGCACCTTGGTCATACAACCTCTCCCTTATTGTTGGTCAAAGTGATGGCCGTCCATGCGACCCCGGAGATGGGCTAGCTCGCCAATAATCACACAAGTAGCTAGTCCCCGAAGACAAGCACTGCATGCGTGTGGCCCAAACATATGTATGGAGAGGTGTGTTTTTTGAGTAACAATGGAACAACTTTGATGCGGCACCTGATTTCGAACTAGAAATCCCCACACTGAGTGAGGGTTAGGTTGACGATGCATATGTATGTTACACCACACTTCAAGCCAACAACGGGTATTCTTGCATGCATGCATGCATATTATATGCGCTCACACTTAAGGTCTGGATCTCACCATGACCTATACTACGATAACATGAACCAAATGAAGAATCCGCCATGGTAACCAATCTTGTTGTTGGTCAAGGTGATCATGGATGTCCACGAGGGCCCACGAATATATAGGCTTGTCGCTGATAACCATGCGAGGGAGTGTACCTTTCGAAGGCAACCACTACATGCATATGTATGGAGGTGATGCGTGCATGCATGTTTGCATACCATTTCACAACATTGATGTGGCGCGTGCATCAAAAATCATACACTAGCTCCCCACACAGAGCGAGATCAGTTCATCAAGTGTCGTTGTACTAGCCACTTCAACTCAATGAGAGGGATTCATGCGTACACATGCATGTGTGTGTGCTCAAACTGTATCATTCATGCATGTCATCCAGAGCATGACCTATATATATACCATATTACAAGCAAAAATAATAATCCCCTCCTAAGTCAAATTAACCTCTTTTGTTGTCAGGCAAAAAGTAGTGATGGACCAAGCGGGCCCACACATGGAAAGCATCGATATCGCTGATAACCGCTTAAGTGGGTGCGAGAGGACAACCACCACCACTTTGCATATGGGCCAAACATATATATGTTGAATACCCAAAATGCACAACTTTGATGTGCCACATGCCTCAAAAATCGTAAACCATGCACCCACACAGAGCGAGGTTCGTGAAGTGTACTACATATGATGGTCCCCTTCCCCCTCTTAACCACATACTATATGCTCCTACCGTAATATGTACAACCCAAAAAAATCCTCATCGATGGTGAAATTAATTAACCTCTCCCGATGTAGGTCAAAGTGATGCATGCATGCATCGACGATGGCCTCGTGAGCCCACAGATGGAAGCGTCACATGTGAGTGTCCTAGCTAGGATAACCACCGCGTGCATGCATGTGGCCCAAAGAGCTGTTATGTGATGTTTGAATAGCCAATTTCACAATTTTGATGTGGCACGTGCCTCGGAAACCAAAAAGTCCCGACACTGAGTGAGGTGTACTTGTTCACGGACGCATACGTATAGTATATATGCTAGTCCCCTCCCACCTCTTTGACGTGTACTATATTCCACCATAACACAAACAAAAAAGATTCTACCTTGCTGGTCAAATTAACCTCAATGTCGGTTGTTCGTCAAAGTGATGGACGACGACCTCGCGGGCCCACAGAAAGCGTCACACGCGAGTATCGAGTGTCATGTATGACAACCATCGACTGCATGTGGCCAAAACATGTATGTATGAAGGGTTGTGTAATGTTTTAAATGACAATTTCACGACTCTGATGTGGCACCAGCCTGACTAACAAAACGGCCAACCCACACGGTGGCTCACAACTCATAGTGTACTGCGAGCCACCCCCAGACGCACACACCCACACACACACACCGTGAATCCACCGCAATTACGATGCATGTTAAATTAATTATCCCGCAGTGAACATATGTTACCAAAGGAGGGACGTTTTAATTTCGAAAAAATCACAGAGATCATTAAGATGTTTTAGTACATTAATTGATTGATTTTCTATGGGTATAATGTGCAAAAATCAAATTTGAGCTACATGCACACGTGACAATGCACCTAAATGGATTGCAAAAACACATGTGTCTCACTGGGTGCATGTTTACTCCCCGTGCAACAAATTTTAAACATTGAGAATCTTGATTTTTAAATTCTAGTATATCCAAAACTTATTTGAAGTTCATGATACTTTTCGTGTTGTCATATGGACACCAGTACAAAGTGGCATTGTACTTTTTTGTCAAATTTGAGACCAGTTTTGATGTAATCTTTAACTAATTACAAACGAGAGATTATTAATAATTGGGAACCATATCCCAAAAGGATTATTTATTTGAACCGTGAGCGTTAGACTAACAATGGATACGTGCCATGCTTCGGTTAAGCAATAAAGCGGCATCATTAATCATCCAAATAGAAAAACAATATACATGCCGCCGCGCGACCCGTGTGCCATGTGAGCAGGCGTGAATTGACGGGGCGCATGCGAGCAGTCCGCCATGCAGGCAGACGGGGAGGCGTGCTCGCTGTGTAATGTCATCGAGAGGCGTGTGAGTAGTTGTGTGAAACTTTGGTAGGCATGCCAGCAGTCCGGTGCGTAGGCTCACCGGGAGGCGAGCCATCGGTTTGACCGTCGCCCGCCTATCTCCCATAACTCCCACTACTCCATATTAATGGTGCGCCCGAGCGGCCACACCCCCATCCTCGCCACACACACACAATCCTCTCTCTCCGCTTGCATCCTCAACGCCGCTCTCAGTCCTTAAAGTCGTCAGTGTATGAGGATGTCGCCGAAGCGCCCCATCGGAGGGAGTGGCGACGCCGGGGCTGCTAAAGCACTAGAGCACGGCGTGGAGATGGAGATAGAGGTTGCCGTCATCGCCGACGAGTTATCGCTGCACCCTGACGTCGTCGACGGCGTCAAGCTTCCACAGTCGGAGGCGGAGTTCCACACCGACTCTGGTGACGACCCCGGCAAAAACTCCGACGACCACTTCGGCGACGACTCCAACGACGGCGGACAGCTCGTTAGTTATCTAACCCATTTATGTGTCAAATAGATCATAGGATTTCTTTGGTTAATCCTGCCCCCCCCCCCTTATTGGAATAGAAATCCTATGGTTATGTTCTCCCAATCCATGAAATCTGAGTAAGTTTCGTTATATCCATGTAGTCTATTGATTGTTTGAATGGTACAAGTGATAAGTGATTAGTTGTTTCATTGGGCAAATGATATCTGCTAGTAATCCAACTAGGGTTAGTGTTCGTGCTAATAATTCCTAGCCAGGACATGACAATTGATTTTGAATTACCTACATATGTTTGTGTTATTATTTTCTTCAAGATTGGTGTGCACATAGACGACTGTGCTTAAAAATCAAACCATAATATCTGGATATGCATAAATAAATAGCCATAAATTCCTAATCCTATTTCACGGTATGTAATCATTGATTTGATGCCAAATTTGTTTTACTATTTGTATAGGTGATGTCTGACAATGTGGGCAGCGAAGATGAAGATGGCCAGAGGAGGTACAAGAGGCAAATCATGAGTGACCTTAATGCGGGAATGAATAACATGCGTATTTGGACCTAGAACGACGGCTATCGATGCCCATTTTGCTACCACAAGCTTCATGACGCGTATCAAAGTGTTCTGGCACATGCAAGAGGACGGACCATTGACTCCTTCAATCAGAAGTATTCTCGCAGGGTGGAGCACGGCGCGTACGCCGAGTACCTGGAGAAGCTTTAGGATCGTGTTGGCATGTGTCGTGGATTTAGCACGGCAGATGTCCTAGCAAAAGGACTTAGTCGTGAGGCCATCGCTACGGGTTAGCTTAAAGGGGTTAAAGCGGACAAAGGACACAGGGATTTTATACTAGTTCGGCCCCTTCGGTGAAAGTAAAAGCCTACGTCTAGTTTGGTGTGTGTCGGTGTACTAAAGTAGGGGTACCTTAGTATCCCGAACTTGTGCACGGGCAGTTGCAGCGTCCCGTGGAGGGGCTTGCCATGCGACCGCCAAGGCCAACAGTGGTTCCTTTGGAGCCATTCAAGAACAAAGTATTCAAGTTAAAGAAACAAGGCCCCGGCAAGAGGAGCTTGCCGGGAAGGACACTCAAGGCTCAAGATCACTTCTTTGGCACAGGACCCTGGCAAGGAGAGCTTGCCGGGAAGGCCAAACATGGCATTTCAAGAGACTTGTCGCGACGCACCACGCGTCCCGGCAAGGCCCCAAGAACGACAAGCTCCCAGGCGCGACAAGGTAGCAACCCCGGCAAGGCGCTTGCCGCGGCAAACTTCCACTAAGTACCCGCGCTCCAGCTCATCCGCCCACGCGTCGCCCTGGGACCCTTCCAGGCACACGTGGCGGAAAACTGTGCAGCCTGAGAGACACGGTGGCAAGATGCGATGACAAGGCCACCGTCGTGGCGGACGGTGGCGCCCTGACGGACGCTTTTTGCACTGTTCGGGGCGACAGCGACGGGCATTTAATGCCCTTGTCCCCTGCCGTCAGAGTTAGGTTTAGAGCACTATTCAAACACTGTTCCATCTACCACCCATTTTACGTTTTTACCCTCATCTGCGTTGCCACCTGTCGGTGACCCCTTTGACCTATAAAAGGAGGCCCATGCGCAACGTTGAGGGGGTTCCGATCATCGATCACTCACACGCTCGGTGTTGCTAGCGATCAATACTGTAGCTCTTCTCGCTCCCGAGCCCAGAACGCAATAGAAACCAAGGCAGGAGTAGGGTTTTACGCCCCCGTGTGGCCCGAACCTGGGTAAACTGCTCGCGTGTTCACCTCGATCTGCTCTTTGTGCATCCTCCGCCCCCTTGCCGTACCGAAAAGGGGCTCCGGTCCCATAGGTGTTCGTGGGCGACCAGTTTCCCCGACATCTTTGGCGTGCCAGGTAGGGGGTGCGTCGAGGTTGTGTGAACCTGATCCAGTGTTCACGCGAGCAAAACCTCCACCAACTTCATCGACTTCATCGACATGCCGCCGAAGAAGAAGGCTTCGGAGGTAGCAGGCCCGTCCGCGTCGATCCCGCCACCACCGGAGCCAACGGTTGGTGGGGTAGACGCTGGCGGAAGGACGGACGTCGGTGAGGAAACTCACGGCGCCGCCAAGTCCAAGGACAAGACGGACGACCGGGCGCACTTCAAGACCTCGGCGTCTGTGCATGCACCGCGCCCGTCTCAGGAGGCGCGGGACCGGCAGCGACGTGGTGCTCAAGGTACCATACGCTTGCTGGGACAAGGTCAGGCTGGCGGGTCCCGGGACGCTCAAGGCCAATATGCGCACCAGCATGCCGGCACGAGCAAGGCACGGTCGCCGGGACGGGACAATGCTCCTTCTAACGTAGTTAGAAGTCCGAGCATGTCCCGCTCCTCGCACCGGTCGCCGCCGTTACCCTCCACTCCAGCAGAAGCTCTAGCTCGAGCTCAACTGCTCCTCGACTTCCCTCCAGCGGCAGACAAGGCCGACGACTGGAGGGCCACCATACAGAGCCTCATCGCCTTCGCCAACAACGATACTCCGCAGCAGCCGACGACATCGCGGCCGCGGCAAGCTAGCCAGGCGCGGGCTGATGTCGACAAGACTGCCGGGGGTGCAACCACCGTGCACTCCCCGCCCCGAAGGCCAAAATTGCCGACTCGCGGGATCAACATCGACGACGACTCTACTGCGTCGTCGGATCCACGAGCTCGCCGCGATCAACGCCAAGTCCTTGACGACAGACGACAAGAGGACGCCCGAACTCGCATCGAGCGTCGAAGAGAAGCGCGGCGACAATCCGACCAGCGCGCTGGGCCCGCTGTCGACATGCACGCGCCTGGAGAACCAGGCGACTTGCCGTACGCGGCGGGTTGTCCTGCGTTCACTCGTGAGCTGCGGCAAGTCCAGTGGCCCAGCATGAAGAATTTCAAGCCCGACGTACCCGAGAAGTACGACTGCAAGACTCATCCGTCGGAGTTCCTCAGCATCTACACCATCGCGGTGCAGGCTGCCGGGGGACGAGACGAGAAGATACTCGCAAACTACTTCCCGCTAGTGCTCAAGCCAAACGTCAGATCTTGGCTCATGCACTTGCCGGAGAACTCCATCTCTTCTTGGGCCGACCTGTGCCATCAGTTTGTCGGCGCCTTCACGGGTGGCCACAAGCCCCATGGCTAGGAGAGTGACCTTCATATACTTGCCCAGAAGGAAGGAGAGTCCCTACGAAAGTACATCCAGAGATTCAGTCGCGTCCAGCATAACATCCCAGACGTCCACCCTGCCGCGGTTATTAGCGCATTCCACCAGAACGTGCGCAACCGCAGGATGAGGGAGGAAATGGCGATGTTAAAGATCCGAGACGTCAGTGAGCTTTATGCCCTGGCCGACAAGTGCGCACGCGCTGAGGAGGGGAGGAGACTCCCCGGAGAGGATACTAGAGCAGGGGGAACCGATAGCGAGGATGCCGCCCCGTCAAAGAAGAACCGGCGGCGGAACAACAGGAAAAAGAAGGACAAAGAAGTGCTGGTCGTTGAGCAGTCCGGCAAGGAGGCTGGCGCCAAGAAAGCCCAGACTGGAGGCTCCGGCAAGGAGGCTGCCGCTGTGGCTGCCGCCGACAAGCAGGACGGCTCCGACAAGCAATACTACAAGATCCACCGCACCAAGGGACACGACCTCCAGAACTGCAAAAGAGTCGAGTACCTCGTCGAGCAGCAGAAAGCTGAGTACGAGCGACGCGACAAGGAGAAGGCCCAGGGAGGTGGTGTAGAGTCCGGCAAGAAGCGGCCATTCAACGGCCGGGGAGGACGCCGCGGCAAGGCCAAGCAGCGGCAAGGAGACAGACCTCCCCGCGGCCGCGACAAGGACGAAGACGAAGACGACGACGAAGACATGGATGACGGAGATAACAGCGAGCAGGAGTTCCAGAAGGCCACAGAAGTTCTGTGCGTTGACGGAGGTGCTTCTCTGCATACTTCCCACCGCCAACTCAAACAATGGGTGCGGGAAGTCAATGCGGCAGAACCACCCGTCGAGTCGCGCAAACTTCTGAAGTGGTCCAGCACGCCCATCATCTTCGACATTGAGGACCACCCTGATCGCACAACTGCGGTCGGGTGCTTGCCGATGTTGGTTTCACCAAATATCCGCAACCTCAAGGTCACCAAGATGCTGGTTGATGGCGGGGCCGGCCTGAACGTGATCTCCTCCGCTGTGGTCCGGAAACTCCAGATCCCCGACAGCGAGCTCAAAGAAACCGGCACGTTCCAAGGGATCAACCCGGGAAGGAGCAAGCCGAAGGGGAAGATCACACTGCCAGTGACATTTGGCGGAGAGCTGAACTTCAGGACTGAGAGGATCACCTTCGACGTTGCCGATATTCCTTTGCCCTACAATGGAATACTTGGCCGTCCAGCGCTCGCCAAGTTCATGGCAGCCTCTCACTATGCCTACAACATGCTCAAGATGCCAGGCCCGGTAAGCGTCATCTCTGTCCCCGGCGACAAGAAAGATGCCCTTATCTGTGCCGACAGGATTTACCGGGATGCAGCAGCCGCAACAGATAGCGAGACACTTGCCGCTGAGGCTCCCGGGGGGAAGAACAAGACCAAGTCCGGCAAGTGCTCTGGGGCCCACTCCGGCAAACGCACCTCCTCGGAGTGCTGCGCTGCCGTCGAGAACGCACCATCGAGCTCCACCGGCAAGTGCAAGAAGGCGATGACAGCTCCACCCGCAACCAGGAAGGTGTCCGCCAAGGAGGACGGCACTGGTGGTACCTTCATCATCAGTGCCACGCTTGATCCTAAATAGGAAAGCGCGCTCGTTGCTTTCCTGCGGGCGAATGTCGACGTGTTTGCATGGCAACCGTCTGACATCCCCGGTATTCCCAGGAAAGTGATTGAGCACAAGCTTGCCGTTTGTCCTCACGCGCGGCCCGTCAAGCAGAAGGTTAGAAAACAAGCAGTGGAGCGCCAAGAGTTTATCGCTGAAGAAATCAAGAAGCTGGAAGCGGCAGGCCTTGTCAGAGGTGTACTCCATCCCACGTGGTTGGCCAACCCTGTTGTCGTGCGCAAGGCGAACGGGAAGTGGAGGCTTTGTATAGACTTCACCGATGTGAATAAAGCTTGTCCCAAAGATCCATTTCCCTTGCCACGCATTGACCAGATTGTTGACTCCACAGCCGAATGTGAGTTGCTTTCATTTCTTGATGCATATTCAGGATACCACCAAATCTTTATGGCTGAAGAAGATGAGGAGAAGACAGCATTCATTACTGGCACTTATTGCTTCATATGCATGCCTTTCGGATTGAAGAATGCTGGTTCAACTTTTGCAAGAGTAGTCCACACCGCTTTTGAGCCACAGATACACAGGAATGTAGAAGCTTACATGGATGATATAGTAGTCAAGAGCAAGGACAGGGCTACTCTGATTCAAGATCTAGATGAAACCTTTGCGAATCTGCGCAAGATACAACTCAAGCTCAACCCCGAGAAGTGCGTGTTCGGAGTCCCCTCCGGCAAGCTTCTCGGGTTCGTTGTGTCCTAGAGGGGGATTGAAGCCAACCCCGACAAGATCAAAGCCATCGAGCAGATCGAAGCTCCGAAGCGCGTCAAGGATGTACGAAGGCTTGCCGGCTGCGTGGCTGCTCTCAGCAGGTTCATTTCTAAGTCTGCAGAACGCGCCCTGCCGTTTTTCAAAATCTTGAAAAAGGCAGGTCCAATGAAATGGACTCCGGAAGCGGAGGCGGCGCTGCAAGACTTGAAGAGGTACCTGTCCTCCACTCCAATACTTGTCGCACCTAAGCCACAAGAGAAGTTGCTGCTGTACTTAGCAGCAACCAATCAAGTGGTTAGTGCTGCGTTAGTAGCGGAAAGGGAGGCAGATGATGGGCCAACAGCCCCGGCAAGCACGTCCAGCGACAAGCAGGGGGCTTCCCCGACAAGCTCTGGTCCCGACAAGGATGGGTCTGCGCAGATGCAAGAAGAGGTGCGGAAGAAGATGGTGCAACGCCCAGTTTATTTTGTTAGTTCCCTCTTGCAGGGGGCTAGGTCAAGATACTCCGGGGTGCAGAAGCTGCTTTTCGGCCTTCTCATGGCCTCGAGAAAGCTGCGCCACTACTTCCAAGCACATGAGATAACAGTGGTTACTCGCTTTCCGCTAAAGAGGATACTCCAAAATCCAGAAGCAACAGGCAGGATTGTCGAGTGGGCACTAGAACTGTCAAGCTTTGGCCTTAAGTTTGAGAGTACTTCAACTATCCAGAGCAGAGCATTGGCAGAGTTCATAGCAGAATGGACGCCAACGCTAGACGAAGAGATTCCAGAGACGAGCATCCCCGCCAAGGAAGCAAGCAAATAATGGATAATGTACTTTGATGGTGCCTTCTCGCTGCAAGGCGCCGGTGCCGGCGTGCTGCTTGTCGCGCCCACCAGAGAGCACCTCAAGTACGTCGTCCAAATGCACTTTCCCAAGGAGCAAGCAACGAACAATACTGCAGAGTATGAAGGTTTGCTTGCCGGCCTCAGAATCGCGGCAGAGCTTGGGATCAAGAAGCTGATTGTGCGGGGTGACTCGCAGTTGGTCGTCCGCCAAGTGAACAAGAGCTACCAGAGCCCGTTGATGGAAGCTTACGTCAACGAAGTGAGAAGGCTTGAAGAACACTTTGAAGGCTTACAGATGGAGCACGTTCCAAGAGCTCAGAACGACATCGCAGATGGCCTATCAAAGTGTGCCGCACTAAAGCTACCTGTGGAACAAGGGATCTTTGTGCTCAAGCTAACTCAACCATCCGTAACACCATCGACTGGACAGAGAATGAAGAGGAAGTTGGTTTCTGGTGACTACTTGCCGGCAGAGCTTCCCGAAGCCGCCGCCAATAAGGTCCCCAAGGTCAACGACGAGATTGCTGTGGAGCGGTCTGCTCCTGCAGACCCCAGGGTTTGTATAGTTGAAGCAGGCGTTCCCGACAAGTTTTGCTCTGGCAAGCTTGCCGGGGAATGTCAAGCTCTGGCTGAGCCGCAACTTCTTGCCGTGGAAGCTGACATTCCCGCAGCAGCACAGATGCCTTTAGTCCTTGTCGTCGAGCCGTAGGCTCCGGCATGGGCACAGCAGATCGTCCGCCATCTCCAGATAGGAGAACTTCCCGAAGAGCCAGAAGAAGCAGAAAGAATAACCCGGCAGTCAAGTATGTATCAGTTTGTTGGCAACGAACTGTACAGAAGAAGACTCAACGGTGTGAAGTTAAAGTGTATCCCCCGGGAAGATGGACAGAAGCTGTTGGCAGAAATACATGGAGGCATATGTGGTCACCACATTGGCGCAAGAGC
This sequence comes from Secale cereale, assembly GCA_902687465.1. Taxonomy (NCBI): domain Eukaryota; kingdom Viridiplantae; phylum Streptophyta; class Magnoliopsida; order Poales; family Poaceae; genus Secale; species Secale cereale. The sequence continues at coordinate 626,448,468 of LR738715.1, read as the reverse complement.
ACTTGTCGGCAAGGCATTCCGGCAAGGTTTCTTTTGGCCAGAAGCCCTCCAGGATGCAACTGCACAAGTAACCAAGTGTGAAGCATGCCAGTTCCATTCCAAACAGATACATCAACCAGCTCAAGCTCTCCAGACAATCCCTTTGTCCTGGCCATTTTCGGTCTGGGGGCTCGACATCCTCGGCCCCTTTCCCCGCGCAGCCGGGGCCTTTGAGTACTTGTACGTTGCCATCGACAAGTTCACAAAGTGGCCGGAAGTGGAACCAGTGAGAAAGGTGACCGCACAGTCAGCAGTCAAGTTCTTCAGGTCAATTGTTTGTCGTTTCAGGATACCTAACAGAATCATCACCGACAATGGTACACAATTCACAAGTCGCACCTTCATGCAATATGTCCAAGACCTTGGCGCCAAGGTCTGCTTCGCTTCTGTTGCTCACCCAAGGAGCAACGGTCAAGCGGAGAGGGCAAACGCTGAAGTGCTGCGCGGACTCAAGACGAGAACTTTCGACAGGCTGCACAAGTGCGGAAGAAACTGGATCGAGGAGTTGCCAGCGGCTCTTTGGTCGATCAGGACGACGCCGAATCGAGCCACTGGACAAACACCCTTTGCTCTCGTCTATGGAGCAGAGGCAGTTCTCCCCACGGAGCTCGTATACGGGTCACCTCGAGTGCTCGCTTATGATGAGCTCGAGCAAGAGCAGCTGCGACAAGATGACGCACTGCTCCTTGAGGAAGACCGTCTTCAGGCTGCTGTACGAGCTGCTCGATACCAGGAAGCTTTGTGCCGCTACCATAGCCGCAAAGTTAAAGCCAGAAGTCTCGAGGAAGGCGACCTTGTTCTCCGGCGCGTTCAGTCCGCCAAGAATTCCAACAAGTTGACGCCGAAGTGGGAAGGCCCTTATCGGGTGAAACAAGTCACAAGGCTCGGCGCTGTCCGCCTTGAGACCGAAGAAGGCTTACCGGTGAGCAACTCCTGGAACATTGAGCATCTTCGCAAGTTTTACCCATAAGGCACGGTTGCCGTGATCCGCTCCGGCAACCACCTTTTGTACAAGTCTTGCCGCTGATGCATGTAATCCTTCGTACAAAGCCGGGCGCAGACCCCGTGCATCAGTAAAGCTTATGTGCCTCGCACAACTTGTCATTTCATGCCCTTTTTACATTCTTGCATATACTATATGACACTTTGTGCAGCACATATCCCCGGTAAGCAATAACGAGCCACAAGGCTCCATATCTCTGTTTTCTCTTCTTTCTTTTCTCTCAAAGCGGAAGAATTTTTCCATCGCGCACAAGTTTGCCGGGGGGGAGGAGAAGACTGTGGTATGGACCAAGCGCCGTTCAAGAAAGTCTCGCCTTGCCGGGAAGCAGACGACGCAAAAGCTAAGTTGCCAAAGTTTGAGCAATCAAATTTTTAAATTTTCGAGTTATCTTCCTTGAACGACGGCACTTTGTATGGAAAACATGTGCGCGAAGGAACCGACTCGTGGCTAGTCGCGCCCTTACCTTGTGTCGAGCACGCTCAACGGCTTAAGTGTGCTGCGACAAGTGTCGCGCCCTTACTTCGTTTTCGAGTTCGCTCAGCAGTTTAAGTGTGTTGCGACTAGTTGCGACAAGGTTTCTTGTCGGCAACGGCACCGCCAGCAGGCTGCTGAAGTTCCGCACTCAGCGCTCGCGGCAAAGGTGCCTTCGCCGGCAAGTTCCCTAAAAGCGTAGGGTAAAAGCATACAAAGCAAAGAAGTCAAGTAAAGGGAATAACATTGCATTAACTACCCAAAATAAAGTTATATTACAAAGCTACTTGTCGCAGTACTAATAGACTGTTGTTCATAACGTAGTTGGCGGCGACAAGGAAAGAAGAGAATAAACGAGACTAATCTGCGCGGTCGCCCTCGACCCTCTTGATGCCGCCCACCTTGTTCATGATAGGCGCGACAAGGGCCTTGAGCGCCTCCTGGTCAACGTCCGGCGGCAAGGTCCTGAGGACGTTGGTGAGATTGAGGCCCGGGTTGCGGTGCACTATCTTCATCAACACCTTCTCGAGGGCCCCCGCGCAGAGCCGGCGCGACTCGTCCGCCAGCTGCCTTGGGATCCTTTCCCGGAGCTGCTGGAGAGCCGGCGCCACCCCCCAGAAGAACAAACTCAACTTGGCGCTGTGAGGGAGGTTCTCGTCGATGGAGTACCCGAGGTGCTCCGCCCCCAGCTCCGCCAACTCCTTGTCAACGTCGGCGGCGGCGGCAACAAGGCCCTCGGTCCAGTGCTCCACCGTCAGCCTGAAGTTGTTTTGGGAGAGAGCGGCGCTGTCCAACAGTGCCTTCTCGGCCCTGAGATCCTCCTTCAGTTTCGTCTCCCGCTCTCTGGCGCCGTCAAGCGTTGTGGTGAGGGTGGAAAGTTTCAACTCCAGATCGGCGATGGAGTCCTTGGCGACGGCGAGCTCCTTGCCCTTGTCGGAGAGGCGGACCTGCAGCTCGGAGTGGCTGTGGGCGTCCTTCTCCCTCTCAAGCACAAGTGCGGCAACCTTCTCTTCGCTCGTCTTCAAGTTGGCCTCCAGTTGCGCCACCTTTGCCTCCAAGTCCCTCTTGGCGGTCTCGGCAGCCGCAGCGGCATCCTTCGCTTCCTACAGGGCTCCGCCAAGAGACTGTTCACGCGCGGCAAGCTCGTCCTCGTGGCTGTCGAGGTCGACCTTCCGTTGCGTCAATTCGCCCTCTCGCCGGGACAACTCCTCGGCGGCGAGCCGTTGCTGCTCCTCTGCTTCAGCCTTCTCCAGAATGAAGGCCTGATGCGCCTCGGCGAGCTGCTCTCGCTCCTCGCCAAGGATTGGAGAGCTGCTTGGTTGCTGGCTCGGAGCTCTTCGGTGCGTTTCTCCAAGTCGACACCCGCCTTGGCGGCCAGAGCCTCTCGGGACTCCAGCTTGGCCTGCCATGCGCGGTACAAAGCCAGAAGCCTCCGCAGAAGCCGCTCCTCCTCGGGCTCGCTGCTGCTGCTTGGCGCGTCGATGAACTTCAGTCCGGCGGAGGCGAGGACCTACCCATCGAAGACCTCTCCCTCCACAGGCGCCCTCGACATGGATGCCCACGGGAGCTGGATGAAGACTCTGTTGTCGGCCTCCAGATAGGCGCCTGGCTCGGCAGTGGCAGCAGAGGGGTCGGCGCAGCGCTTGACGCTCCTGCGGCCTCAGGGCCGTCAGTGCGACTGCCGGTCCCCTCCTCAGCTGCCGCGCCGGCGGCCTTGGCTGCCTCTTCGGTGGCGGGCTCGTCAGCGCCGGCCGCCCCTTCAGTGGTTGCGGCGTCGCCGGTGTTGCCACGCGCGTCCTCCTCGACGGCGACCTCCGTCTCCATGGGCTCGGCTGCGGACGCGTCTGACAGAAGAAAAGAAGAAGAAAGAAAAATAGTCAAGCAAATATCCAAAAAAAGGAAAATCACAAGGAGAAAAGTCCAAGGTTTTACCTGCGCGGGCCTCCTCTTCGGTGGGGTTCCTTGCCGGGGGGTTCTCCCTCGGCGGCGTGGTGGTAGCTCCCGCCGGCGGAGGGCCGCTGGCGCCGTCCCTTGGCGGCGTACTCGCCCTTGGCGGGGTGATCGCCCTTGGCGGGGGGATCGCCCTTGGCGGGGTGCTCACCCTGGGCGGGGTACTCGCCCTTGGCGGAGTGACCTCCCTTGTCGGGGAGCTTCCCCTTGGCGGTGCGGTCGGGACGTGCGGCGCGTCGGGGGCGGTCTCCTGGCGCTCCTGATGCTGCTGCTCCATTTCTGCACAAGTCAACAAACAAAACATCAGCAAAATAGAACTCCCACACGCGCCCGACAAGCAGAAAGTAGACGAAGGACTTACGCTGGGGCCTGCGCTGGGGGCTGCTCTGGAGAACGGCCGTCGGGTCCGACGAGCTTGTCACAGGCGCACCCCCTGCTGTTGCGGCGGGCTCGTCCTCGATGACGATCACCGGGACTTTGGCCCTCTTCGCCGCCCTCTGGGCCAGAGTCCTGGAAGAAAGACAAGATCAGAATTAGGCGAAAGAAATACAAGACAAGAATCAACAGAAAACCAAAGAAAAACAAGAGTCGCGAAGACTTACTCCTCTTCCTCCTCGTCGTCGGAGCTAAGCGCCGAGAAATCAAAGTCCGGCTCGCGCGTGCCGGCGCGAGGAGCTGGGGGAGTAGGCTCCCTCGGCCGCTTGGCGGGAGCAGGGGCGGCGGTCTGAGAAGACCCCGCTCCGGTTGTCGCCGAAGCACGAGGGGCGGAAGGAGCAGTGGAGCCGGTCCGGGAAGATCCTCCTCCAGCTGCCGTTGAAGCACGAGGCACTCCCTTGGCAGCCTTGCTCGTCGCGGTGGTGCGTGTCGGGCGGCGCTGCGGCTGCTGGCCCGCCTGTCGCCCCGCTGCATCGGCAGCCTTGCGGAGGCGCCTCCTCGTCTTTGCTGGAGGTGGCGAGCTGCCCGACGAGGATGAAGAGGAGTCGAGGCCCAGCGAGCCGCCCGAGTCCTCGGCGGGGTCGCTTGACCCGACGCCCTGCTCGGCGGGCCCGCTCGACCCGGCGCCTTGCTCGGTGGGCTCGCTTGTCTCGGCGAGTCGCCCGGCAAGCTTTCCCGCTTTGCGAAGCTCTTCCTCCTCGGCGACACTTACCGCCTCCGCCGCCTCCGCCTCCTCCACAGTATATCCGAACTCACCCGCGGCCCTGGCTGCCACAACCTCTTCCAGCCTAGTGGCAATATATGCCATTTCCTGGTCGGTGGTGTCGCGGGTGAGTCCCCTCTTCTCGTCGGCGTTGACTGGCAGCTCCACCAGGTTGTCAAAGAACGTTTGCACGGCTTCGTCGGAAGGTTCCCGCCAAGTGGGGTCGATCCCATGGGAATCACGCAACGGCATCGCCGCGCGGATGGCACTGAGCGCAGAGCTATTGCACAATGGAACTACGCCCTGCGGCAATGCAAACCACTCCGGGTGGGCGGAGTCGTACTTGAATAGCGCTTGGAGCATTGTGTTGAGCTCCAAGACAGTGAAGTTGTAATTGAGGCCCGGGCACAGCCTCACGATGTCTGCCGCATTCTCGAACTCCCAAGCAGCCCTCTTCCTCTCCTACAAGGGAGCAATGCGGCGGCGGAGAAAGTCTGCCCCGACGGCACCTACAGTGAGCCTGGCTTGCCGGAGGCGAAGGGTTCGAGTGGTGGCTATCTTCAGCTTGTCGTCCTCGGGGGCCAGGTCACTCCAGTCATTGCCGCGTACTACTGCGACTTGGCGCCGGGAAGTGAACTGCTGCGGGTCATCCTCCATAATCCAACACCAGTTGGCCCTCCACTCATCCCACTTGCCGCGGAGCTCCCCCGTCAAGTAAGCCTCTTTCTTGTGAAGCCTAAAGATCCAAGAGATCCCGCCAGACAGAGGTGACCCTGACTCGACTCGAGGTATGAAATAATGGCGGAAGAGGGCTACATTGGGGTAAACTCCGACGAAATTTTCGCACAGATGTGCGAAAATGGCCATGGTCAAGACGGCGTTTGGGGTGAAGTAAAGGAGATGAAACCCGTAGGTATTCATGATATCGCAGAAGAACTCCGAGAAGGGCGGGCAGAGCCCGCAGTAGAAGAACAGAGCAAAATAGGCATAGCCACCCGGGAACATCTCGCAGGCCACGGCGGGGAGTACCTTGGTGCGTGGATGCGCCTTTGTCTCCCTCGACCAGAAGAGGTAGAAGGTGTCTTTCAGCTCCTCCGCATCTAGCTTTGGCGGGAAGACAGCCATCTTCTTCCGCATTGCTGTCAGTCGCTGCGCCTTGGCAGACTTCGCGGCCTTCGCCTTCTCGCCCTTCGGGGCCATGGCAGGGACGATGGGGGAAGTCGACGGCGCCGGTGATGCTGGCGGCGGCGGAGGGGGGGCGGAGCGCGGCTCTCTTTCGACCTTCGGGGAGGAGGGGAGCGGCGGGGGTTTCTGGAGGATGAAGAAGCAACGGGCGAATGGAAGGAACTGCCCCTGCTTCCCCTGCTTTTAAGGGGGGAGTGGGGGACGTTCCGCATTTCCCCATTAAAGAAACAGGCCACGATCTCTCCCACGACGCCGAGATTGACGCGTGCCGTTAGGGAGGGGCGCGATGGATACGGAGTGGGATACGGCGTGTCGCGGGCCGCGCGTGCCCGTGCACTGTTTTGGGCCTGGCCCAACAGCGCTCGGCACCGTGTATGGCCCAGGCCCGGGGGCTCCTGTCGGTGTACTAAAGTAGGGGTACCTTAGTATCCCGAACTTGTGCACGGGCAGTTGCAGCGTCCCATGGCGGGGCTTGCCGTGCGACCGCCAAGGCCAACAGTGGTTCCTTTGGAGCCATTCAAGAACAAAGTATTCAAGTTAAAGAAACAAGGCCCCGGCAAGAGGAGCTTGACGGGAAGGACACTCAAGGCTCAAGATCACTTCTTTGGCATAGGACCCTGGCAAGGAGAGCTTGCCGGGAAGGCCAAACATGGCATTTCAAGAGACTTGCCGCGACGCGCCACGCGTCCCGGCAAGGCCCGGAGAACGACAAGCTCCCAGGCGCGACAAGGTAGCAACCCCGGCAAGGCGCTTGCCGCGGCAAACTTCCACTAAGTACCCGCGCTCCAGCTCATCCGCCCACGCGTCGCCCTAGGACCCTTCCAGGCACACGTGGCGGAAAACTGTGCAGCCTGAGAGACACGGTGGCAAGATGTGATGACAAGGCCACCGTCGTGGCGGACGGTGGCGCCCTGACAGACGCTTTTTGCACTGTTCGGGGCGACGGCGACGGGCATTTAATGCCCTTGTCCCCTGCCGTCAGAGTTAGGTTTAGAGCACTATTCAAACACTGTTCCATCTACCACCCATTTTACGTTTTTACCCTCATCTGCGTTGCCACCTGTCGGTGACCCCTTTGACCTATAAAAGGAGGCCCATGCGCAACATAGAGGGGGTTCCGATCATCGATCACTCACACGCTCGGTGTTGCTAGCAATCAGTACTGTAGCTCTTCTCGCTCCCGAGCCCAGAACGCAATAGAAACCAAGGCAGGAGTAGGGTTTTACGCCCCCGTGCGGCCTGAACCTGGGTAAACTGCTCGCGTGTTCACCTCGATCTGCTCTTTGTGCATCCTCCGCCCCCTTGCCGTACCAAAAAGGGGCTCCGGTCCCATAGGTGCTCGTGGGAGACCAGTTTCCCCGACAGTGTGGTATTTTTTTTGACCGTGGACTGTGGGGAAACCCCCCACAGCATAAAGAGCCCTTTATTGAAAAGAATAACAAAAGTACATAGAGGATTACAAGGGGTAATCAGACCAACAACAAAGAGAAGAAACTAAGAAACTACAAAGATAAACTAGGAAGAACTAGGGAAAGATTACTAACAACTCAAGGGGGGAGGAATGAGATCCATCTCAGAAGTTCTTCTTTATAAGCAGCCTTGATCCTGTATTGCATCAAGGAGATATCATGCAGAAAGCAGCTTCTCCACTTGTTAAATCTTGCCCTCTCATGTCTAAACACTTTGGCATTTCTGATGATCCAAATATTCCAGCAAGCAATGAAAACTACCTTTGTGAAGAAAGGTTTACCAAAACTCTTTCTAGTCTTTAAGACTATCTCAACCATTGAGTTACCACTAGCCCAACAGATTTGGAGATAATTCCACACACTGACACTGAAATTACAATTGAAGAATAGGTGACCTATGTCTTCTCTTGTATGAATGGGACACATCACACATGAAGTCCCATCATCCAAATGCCAATGCCTCCTCTCTACCATGTCCTTTGTGTTAAGCCTATCCATGATAAGCATCCAAGCAAACACTTTGATTTTGTTGGTGCAAGAGGACTTACAGATCCAAGTAGTCAGTGGATTAAAGGTTTCTGAGGCAAAGCTATAGAGGTAGAAAAGTTTTGTCTTGTAACCTTTATTTGTGTTCTGCCAGAGCCAAACATGTTTGGATGCAGGGGATCTAGAGCAAGCCTCCAACATATCCTGCATCCGGATCAAGTCATGATGTGCTTGTACAGACAGAGGCAAATGAAAGTGATGATAGATATCCTGTTGGTTAAACATTTCATTGGCTAGCACCTAGGGATCCTTGGCATATGAAAACAGTCTGGGGAATCTAAGTTCCATTGTAACTTTGTCAAGCCCAATATGCCAAGTATCAGACCAGAACATGGCAGTGTCTCCAGCATTCACTTGAACATAAGAGCACTTCCTGAAAGTGCCCATTACCTTACAAACATCCTTCCACCAAAAAGAGCCACAATCTGAGGTGCCCTGAGGGACTCTATCATGGTAGTATGTGTCCCAAATCAAAGAAACCCAGGGTGAGTCTTTTCTGATAAGAAAGTTACTGGCATGCTTCATTAGCAAAGCAACATTTTGCACTCCAAGGTTAAGGATACCCAGCCCCCCTTTATGTTTAGGTCTACAAATGAGTTCCCAAGTAGCCAAAGATGGAGCAGGCTCATCTCTATTCTTTCTCCAAAGGCACTGTCTTTGGATCCTCTCCAGTTGTTTCAGGATACCAGCAGGGACTGCAAGGCTGGAGAGAAAGAAAATAGGCATTGATGAAAGGGCAGAATTGAGGAACTGCAGCCTTTCTCCTTGATTTAGAAAGGATGAACTAGCATACATTCTTCTTTACATGCAGTCAACCAAAGGCATAAAGTCTACCATTTTAGGCCTAGTTGTTCCCACTGGTAGGCCTAAGTAAGTGAATGGTAGCTTACCAATCTGACAACCAACTATGGTGGCTAAATCTGTCATATGAGCATTATCAACATTAATAGGAATGATGAAGGATTTGTGGTAATTAACCTCCAAACCTGTTGACTGAGAGAAAATCTTGAGCATCTCCTTAAGGGCCAAAAGCTGAACCTTATCAGCAGGTAGGATACTCAGAGTATCATCAACATACTAGATGACTGGATAATCTTGATCATGGCATGGGATAGGTAGATGCAAAGTGCCTTTTTGGAACATATCATTGATGACAGATTGTAAGAGATCAGCCGCAATAACAAACAGGAGAGGGGAGACTAGATCCCCCTGCCTCACACCTTTCTTGCAGATGAATTTTCTCCCAGGGACACCATTCAAAAGCACTGATGAGGTACCAGTAGAGAGCAACTACTTCATCCAGGAAATCCATTTGTCATTGAAACCCTTATACCTCAAAATTTGAAAGATAGCTTCATGTTCCAAAGAGTCAAAAGATTTTTCAAAATCCAGCTTTAAAATAACTATAGGTCTCTTTGACTGGTGACATTGATGCAGGTATTCAAAGGTCCAGCCAACACAATCCTGAATTGTTCTGCTTTTGATGAATCCATATTGGTTTTTGTGAACACACTAAAGGATTACTTCTTGAAGCCTGTTAGCTGTCAGTTTTGACAAGAACTTCAAACCCATTCCAGTCGAAGAAATTGGTCTATAGTCACCCACACTTTCAGGTGAGAGCTTTTTTGGCACTAAAGTGATATATGAGTCATTGATGTTATCCAAAATGACAGTTCCATCATGGAATTCCTGTGCCAACTCATAAAAATCCTCACAAATTATATGCCAGCATCTTTTAAAGAAAAGACCATTAAATCCATCAGGGCCAGGAGCCTTATCCACAGGCATACACTTAACAATGTTATCCATTTCCTTTTTTTCAAATGGCTTTGTGAGCCCATCCAGGCCCTCAACTGGGGCAATAAGAGACTGCAGGTCAAAACCCATTATAATACCCCTGGAAGTACCCATTCTATTTTTAAAGCAGTTCCAAATAACACCTTCCATTTGAGAGTGATCAGACACCACAGTACAATCATCCATCTTTAGACTTGCAATGGAGTTTCTTTTGTGCCTTTCAGTAGCCATAGCATGGAAAAATTTGGTATTCTCCCCTCCAACTTTGATGTATCTAATGGTACACCTTTTTTCCAGTAAAGATACTGAATATGGAGCAATTTTTCCACATGAGCTTTAACAATTCTCCTGAAATTGGACTCTTGAATGAAAAGAGGCCTACACTCTTCAAGTTCATCAAGGAGAAGGATGACCTGGTTACTTTTGGAAAGAAGAGCTTTGATCTGGGACACATTCTGCTGCCACTTTTTGAGGCACATTCTTAAAGATTTAAACTTGTCAGTGATCTTAGCAGTTATGTGCCTCTTATAAGATGGCCTTCTCCAAGAGTCTTGGACACACTCCATAAAGCCAGCCAACTCCAACCAATAATTTTCAAATCTGAAGATGTGAGCTTTTGGAATTGAAGTTGTAATCTTTACAACACATGGAACATGATCAGAAGGAGTTCTAGCCAAGGGAAGAACTTCAGTCATAGGGTAGTGAGAAATCCAATCAGTGGAGGTGAAGAACCAATCCAGCTGCTCCAATAAGGGAATGTCTTGCATATTAGACTAGGTGAAGAATCTACCTTTGATGGGTAACTCCAACAGGCCAAGGTGGGCAATGATCTCATTGAAGATAAAAATGTCATTCAGATCACCTCCAGGCAAGTTTTTGTTCTCAAGAGATCTGATAAAATTGAAGTCACCAAGAACTAGCCAGTTGGAGTCTACAGGGATGTCAAGGTTATAAAGCGAACTGACGAAATTATCCCTGGTTTCCCCTTGACAGGGACCATATACAACAACAAGAGTCCATTTCTCATTGTTCTGTCTAGATATAAATTCAACCACTATAGCAAATTGTTGAATCTCTAACAGTCTCCCTATAAGGATAGAGGAGTTCCAAACCACAAGAATAACACCAGAAGCACCCAGAGAAGGTGAGAAAGCAAAGTTGTCCAGTCTCTTTGGGCAAATTTTTCTTATCATATGAGTGTCAAATGAGGCACATTTTGTCTCCTGAAGACATGCAACCGCACACTGGCTTTCATCAATTTTCTGCCTAACAGCCCTCTGCCTAGCATCACCATTCAGACCACTGACGTTCCAGCAAAAGACATTCCAGTTTCTAAATGAGTTACTCATTAACAATATTAAAGGTGGGGGCCAAATAAGCATATGGCACATAATGCCACATGTTCCAGATAACCAACAAGTACCAGCAGAAAGTTTCCACAGCACATCAAGTTCCAAAATAAGTAGCACGAAAAAGAAAAACAATTGGCACTCTTAAGGGCAGGCCCAATCCAGAACAGAGCATTAAGCATCATGGGTAGAGGCTTCCTGAGCAGCAAGTGGGTCCGCCATAAGCGTATCCACAAAGAGCAGGTTCTCATTAATCTGTAGTTCCTTCCCAATCTGTTGGAGTCTTGCTACAGGAATTTCCTGAGGTACCGCAGCAGTAGCAGGGTCGTCAGGCATTTCCGCAGTGAAGGGTCTGGCCTTGGGCTTCTTTCGCTTGGGCTCACTGACGAGCTCAAAGAAAGTGGGCTTGAAACCGTCGCGTTGTAGAGAGCTCCTCATGCCACTCCGGACCGAAGATTCCACCAGGGGCGTTGGCGCCAAAGTTTTGCGGGGGCCCCTAGCTTTTCTGCTACCAGCTAGTTTAGTGTGGTATTGCTAGGGCTTGGATGACCAGGGAGCGAATCCGCTTTGCCCGTGTCCCAAGCTGTTGTTGTCTCTCTTTAACCATCGTCGGGTCGTCCCTTTATATAAGAGGTGATGCCCAGTCCGGTTTACGGAGTCCCGAGGCCGGCTCATAAACGTGTCCGCCCCGGTCTCTGTTCTTTCTATCTTACATCCCAAGTTACATAGTACGACGGTTTACAAATCATGGGCCCTAATACTTGGGCTCTAAACCTCTTGGGCTGCAATCTTCTACTTCATGCTCCGTTGGGCCTTTGATAATATAATCTTGATAACGTAAACCGGACCCTCCTGGCCAGTTTATACCTGGTAGTAATATCCATGACATTAGGCCCCAGATTGATTTGAACCTGTTCATGTCGATCTTCAAAGTCTTGTACAGATTTTCCTTTCTGCAGCTTCAGTATGCTTTGTAAACCGGCATGACGGCATCTCCTCAGGTCACTTTAAACCGTCGTGACGCCATCCGCGCATTTAATACTTGTACCTGTTTTTTTACCTTTACTTATTAAAGCTCCGAAGATCGAGGCGACAGCACCATCCATATCCGATTTTTGGTCTCCACGATTCCTGCGCCTGCCGTTTTATCCCTTCGGCTTATAAATAGGGCCAAAGGGCATCTCTTCTTCCCCCTTGCTTCTTCTTCCTCTCTCTCTGACGCTCGAGCTCCGCCGCCGTCCGCCGAGTACTGCGCCTCCGTCGAGCCGGCCGCTGCATCAACCTGAACGCGTCCAGAGATTCGCCGGCGCCCCTTCGCTTCCATTGCCTTAGGTACGTTCACTTATTCCTTCCCGTAGATCCAGTTCTAGGGTTTCCTGCGCGTTCATAGATGAATCCTGTTCTTCGCAGTTCTTCGACATAGATAGTATTTAGCCATAGATCTTCAACTTTAGGTCAACCTCCGTTAGCGCAACTCCGCTCCGTTATTGTAATCATCCTTCCCAATATACTTAGTGTAGACTGATTCTGCTAGAGACCTTCACTGTTTCCACTGAATATATCTTGACTTATTTTTGAGTTTTACATATGCTGTAGATCCATATCTTACCGCTGCTTGTGTGAAAGTTGTTTCCCCACACTTTTAGATCTGCATCTTACCTGCCTGTGTTTGGCGGTTTAACTTTTTTCCTTTCAAACTTCATAATCCGGTAGATGTCATGTTTATAGCTGTTCCGGATCAGTAGATACCATTAGGCCCCTGCTTAAACCGCCAGTTAAATTAGTATCTTCATAGAATACCGGCTTAAATCTTCGTAGATCATAAACCGGATCTTTATTGTATTTTCAGCCTTCCCTTCTGAAAAAGATGACTTCTGTGGCCAAGCAGTTTGTTGCTTGCAACTGGGTCCCTTCCCGGATCACTGAGGAGGACTTAGAAAAAATGGCCTCCATTGGCGCTTTAGGTCCAAAAGATGTCCTTCACTGGAGGGCTCCTGGAAAAGAGTGTCCTCCTAAGCCTAAGGAGGGAGAAATTACTGTCTTTTTCGATCACCTGGCCCGTGGTTTTAACCCTCCAGGGTCAAAGTTTTTCTGCGACGTGTTGGCAGATTTTCAGCTCCATCCCCAAGACATAGGTCCCAACTCCGTATCGAATATTTGCAACTTCCAAGTCTTCTCGGAAGCCTATCTGCAAGAGGAGCCATCCGTGGAGCTATTCCGGGACTTCTCCCCTTTGAACCGTCGGACTGAGTTTCATGATGGCCCAAATACTGAACTTGGCGGAATGAGTATTCAGAAGAGGAAAGATGTTAGCTTTCCTCACGCTACTCTCCATAGCCATCCCAGGGAATGGAACCAAACTTGGTTCTACTGTGTTGACACTTCACCAGAAGGGGAAAATCCAATGCCGGGTTATCGCCTCTACCGTCTGTCAGCAGACCACCCTTTTGCACAACGCATAAGTGCCCAGGAGCGAGATCGATATGCCCCCCAGCTTTCAAAGCTTCAGGCCTTCGTAGCCAACGGATTAACAGGAGTTGACTTCGTCCGCTGCTGGCTCTCTTGGAGCATACTCCCGCTAAGTCGGCGCTCCGGCTTAATGTGCGAATACACTGGGGACCCCAAGGACCCTCTGCACCATACAGAGATGGTGCTTCCAGAGAATGAAGTTACTGAATCTGCCAAAAAGATGCTGAATATACCTCTGGAAGAGTGCAGTCACACCGGATTAGTGCCCTTCTGCGTGACTAATAAACCGCCGTCGGTAAGAGATTCTTCTGTCCTTTTACTTTGTTTAATCCATCCATATAGCTTGGCTTGATATGCTTTTGCTCCTTTAAACAGGCTAATGACCCTTTCTGGATAAGGAAAGCCTAGGACAAACCAGCGAAGCCATCCCGCAAAAAGACCCTGGCTGTGAAGAAGCACAAGAATAAACCTGCCGCTATGTCCGGTTCAAACGCGGAAGAAGATGATCCGGCCTCTGAGGTACCACCTAGCTCTTATGACTTTTTTAATCTTTCCTTTGTCTATATTTCTCTTAACAATGACTTTTCCCAGGATCCGGCTGAAGGTAGTAAGGCGGGCAATGTTGAGGTAATCTCTCTTTCCTCTGACTCAGAACCACCGCCACCCAAAGTTCGTCGGGTAGTCCGGAAGTTTCAGTTTTCTCATCCTTATGCTCAACTGGATCCAAACTTTCTTTTGAAGAAACAACAACATGAAGCTCGCCGCACCACTCGCCATAGCGGCCATGTGGTTGAATCCACCGGACTGACTCACACTCCGATTCGAAGGCGCCATTCAGAGGTTTTACTTACTCCAACTACTCTTCATCCCAAAGCGGGTCTTATTCGTCAACCTCTTAAACCGTCTGATCCGAATTATCAGGAAACTCCTCTCTCATCCTCTGGCGAGTCAACCGCCACACAAGTCCCTGCGCTCAAGACTGTTCACGGGTAAGCTGTCTTTTACTCTATCCGGTTTATCTTTACATTTTTGACTTGTGATTTTCATTGTCCCTTTAATCTTTCCTCAGTATGCCCAAGCCTAGCAAAAAGGCAAAATTGAGTAAACCGGCAGTCGACAACACCACTTCCGGACCGGCAGACGATCCTGAACTTGCCAACCCATTGGAAGAAAATGTTGAAATTCCACACAATGATCCTTCTCCTATGGATCGAGAAGACCTTGTTGCTCCGAGGGATGACCCCATGGAGTATACTGCTGAACCGGCCAGCCCTCTCAGGGCTAGCCCTGCTCGGGCTAGTCCGGCCCCTGCTAGTCCTATTCATGCCAATCCCGCTACTGCTGATCCTTCCAGGCCAACTGCTGCTTCAACTGAAGATGTCGAGATTATTGGGACCGGTTTTACCACCCCAGGAGAGCCTGTCGCTCTGGCCAAGCACACTGCCAAGGAGGAGTTTACCCAAAAGGATAAGGGCATATGGAACACCGATCTGTCCAGGTACGCCCAACTTAGTGCTCAGGAGCTGCATTTCGGGTTTTTAAACCGGCTATACACCAGCCGTGACTATGAAGCCGGTCTGGTGAACTTATTGAAGGAACGCTATGAGGTAACTTCTTTTCCTTTGTCTTTATTTCTGCTTGTGCCTTGTAACTGTACCTTTAGTCCATCGTAGCCCCCAAGTGTCGGTTTAGCCTTTAAGGGTGAACCGAGACTTCAGTATATCAACTAGAATAACTTTGATTTGCACGTGTAGCCCCCAAGGGTCGGTTTACTCCATTGTGGGTGAACCGGGACTTTTCCTATGTTTAGAACAATGTCACATTAGCCCCCAAGTGCCAAGTATATAACTTGTTGTGTGCTTATGACTTGTCTGAAAAAATTGCATGCTTTCACTGCAAATGTACATTAGCCCCCCAAGTGTCAAGTGCATAACTTGTTATGTGCTTGGGACTTTGATTGAATTGCTTTATGAATATCTGATGTACTTTATCCTTGGCAGACTGACTTACACCGGAGGGCCTCTGAAATAACTGAACTCCGGAATAGCCTAACCTTCCAAGAGACTGCTTCGGTTAAAGCCAAGGAGGAACTTACCCTTTCTTTAGCTAATATGGAGAAGCTGAAGAAGGAGTTTGAAGCAGAGCGGTCAACTTGGAAAGCTGAAAAGGCTGCACTAGAAAAGAGAGCCAGTGATGCAGAGGCAGCACTTAACCCGGTGACAGAGGAGTTGTCCGGGTTAAAGCAGCATATAAATGATATGACATCTGCCATCTTTGGTAAGTTCTTGTTGACATAATGATGTAGGGTGGAACCCTAATCAGCAGATCTTTCACGATTGGAGAATATCCCACGACGAACACGGAGAACACAAGGAGGAAACAGAGGAAAACACGAGGGGAAGCACTCGAATCAACACAAATGATCACACAAGCGCTAGATCCACGATACACATCGAGATACACGATCCATAGTCAAATCACGGTGGTACAAAGGTAGTCTTCTCCCGGAGGAGGTCTTGGGTATCCCTTGGGATCTTCTCCAATGTGGAGGCCTTGAATCCGAGGTGGATCTTCTCCGAAGAGGCCGCGGTCTCGTGGAGAGGAACCACAAAGGTCTATGAATGAGCTATCCAAAAGCTAACCCTAAATGATGTGGGGAAAGGAGTATATATAGTGTATGGAGCGAAGGGGTACACGGGCCACGGCCCAAAGGATGCGCGCCGGCATTCAGGGGCCAGACGTCCGGGCGACGGGCCGGATGTCCGGGGCTTCGCGGGGCGCCGGATGTTCGGGGCGAGGGGCCGGATGTCCGGGCTAGAGGGGTTGAGTCTCGGGTGCCCTCTGTAGAGTGGCACCGGATTTCCGGGCCCGAGGCCGGATGACCGGGCCTTGCTTGGCTGGATGTCCGGGGCCTGGCCGGATGTCCGGGCCCTGTAGCCTCTGCTGCTGGTGGCTTTCTGTGGATGTTCGTCCAGGGGCCGGATGTCCGGGCCAGGGGGCCGGATGTCCGGGGCCTGGAGCCTTCTTCAGCCCTTCACGATGCAAAGCCTCGTCCGTGAACTTGGGGACTTGTCCATCTTCACGCACATCTCCAATGTGGTCTTCTTCACACCTGAGCACACAAAACACATCCGTCTGAGGTAGCAACCATGTCTCGCAAGATTCGTATGGAAGTAGGGCTAGGAGTGATGTCACCTCGGTCTCGAGAGCTCTAGCACGAGCACGTGTCATTGGTCCTTGAGGCACTTGACGAGGTGAAGGAGGGTCCATGGGGATGACCTCGGGATGCTCCGCATCATCTCCCCTCCCTTGGGAAAGATCCGACCTCGGATCGAAATCTTCATCACCATGGAAAGGAGAGAGATCCCTGACGTTGAAAGTATCGCTCACGGAGTACTTGTCTCTTGGGATGTCGATCTTGTAGGCGTTGTTGTTGTAGCGTGCTAGCACCTTGAAAGGTCCGTCGGCGCGAGGTAGTAGTTTGGACTTGCGCTCTTGTGGGAAACGGTCCTTGCGAAGATGTAGCCAAACAAGATCTCCCGGTTGGAACACCATTGGTGCCTTGTTGACGTTGAGCTTGGTGGCGAGACGATGTACTTGTCGCTCGATCATTGATCTTGTATCCTCGTGCACCTTCTTGAGATAGCTTGCTCGTGCACTTGCGTCCATGTTTGTGCGCTCTTGGAGAGGTAGAGGTAGGATGTCCAATGGGGACAACGGGTTGAAACCGTAGACGACCTCGAAGGGGGACTTGCCGGTGGTCGAATGTCTTGCACGGTTGTAGGCGTACTCGGCGATGGGCAATCATTACTCCCATTCCTTGATGTTCTTCTTGATCAACACGCAAAGAAGCGTCGAAAGCATGCGGTTCGTCACCTCCGTTTGGCCGTCCGTTTGTGGATGGTACGCCGAAGAGAATAGTAGCTTGATTCCGAGCTTAGCGCATAGGGTTTTCCAAAAGTAGCTCAAGAACTTGATGTCCCGGTCCGACACGATCGTTTTGGGCACGCCATGTACACGAATGACCTCCCTACAAAAGAGATTAGCAACATGTGAAGCATCGTCTATCTTGTTACAAGGAATGAAATGAGCCCTTTTAGAGAATCTATCCACGACAACTAGCACGGAATCTTTGCCATTTTTAGTCCTAGGCAATCCAAGTACAAAATCCATGCTTATGTCTTCCCATGGATGGTATGGAATAGGAAGAGGCATGTAAAGACCATGAGATTGAGCTTTGGACTTAGATTTGCGGCATGTAGAACATCGGTTGGTGAGGCGTGAGACATCACGGAGCATCTTGGGCCAAAAATAGTTCTTAGAGAGGGTAGCAAACGTCTTGTCGCGTCCAAAGTGTCCCATGAGTCCTCCTCCATGAGATTCCTGCAAAAGGAGTAAACGAAGCGAAGACTCGGGACTGCAAAGTTTGTTAGCTCTCATAAGATATCCATCCTTGAGGTAGTAACGTTCCCAAGAGGTGTGAGTCAAGCACTTAGCATAAGCATTTGCAAAGAAAGGATCATGCTCATATAAATCTTTTATGTGCTCAAAGCCAATCACATTCAACTCAAGTTGTGTTACAAGCATGCATTTGCGGGAAAGCGCGTCCGCCACAACATTTTCTTTGCCTTTGATGTATTTGATGACATAGGGGAAAGACTCAATGAACTCACTCCATTTAGCATGACGCTTGTTCAACTTAGTTTGACCCTTGAGATACTTGAGAGTCTCATGGTCCGTATGGAGAATGAATTCATGAGGTCTAAGATAATGTTCCCAAACACGTAAAACTCTCACCAATGCATAAAGCTCTTTGTCATAAATTGGGTAGTTAAGTTGCGCTCCAGATAGCTTCTCGCTAAAGTACGCAATTGGGCGCTTTTCTTGCATTAGCACGCCACCTATGCTGGTACCACTAGCGTCACAATGAATCTCAAAAGGTTTATCAAAGTTTGGTAGGGCTAGAAGTGGTGCGTGTGTAAGCAAGCTTTTTAGCTCATTGAACGCGGTGTCTTGCGAAGGACCCCAAATGAAGGGTGCGTTCTTCTTGCTCAAAGTATGTAGAGGCATAGCGATGGTGCTAAAGTCCTTCACAAAACGTCGGTGGAAACCGGCTAAACCAAGGAAACTACGCACTTGCATGAGATTCGTTGGTTGAGGCCAAGTTTTAATTGCTTCAATTTTAGTTTCATCAACGTGAACACCTTGTGAAGAAACGACAAATCCTAGGAAGACAACCTTGTCAACGCAAAAAGTGCATTTCTCCATATTAGCATATAAGCGCTCTTTCCGAAGGGTTTGTAAAACCAAACGGATGTGTGTCACATGGTCTTCTAGCGTCTTGCTAAAAACGAGGATATCATCAAAGTAGACCACTACAAAGACGCCTATGTAGGGTCGTAGACAAAAATGCATAAGACGCATAAATGAACCGGGTGCTTCCGATAAACCCATTGGCATAACAAGCCACTCATATAACCCAAACTTGGTTTTGAAAGTCGTTTTCCACTCATCACCCTCTTATATTCGAATTTGGTAGTAACCACTTTTAAGATCAATTTTTGAAAAGATGGTGGCACCATATAATTCATCAAGCATGTCGTCTAAGCGTGGTATGGGATAACGGTATCTAACTGTGATAGCATTTATAGGTCGACAATCGGAGCACATGCGAAAACTGCCATCTTTCTTAGGCACGAGAATAACCGAAACGGCACAAGGGCTTAAGCTTTCACGTACATGACCTTTGTCGATGAGTTTTTGCACTTGCCGTTGTATCTCCTTTGTTTCCTCGGGGTTGACGCGGTAGGGAGCCTTGTTTGGAAGTGGTGCGCCGGGTATGAGGTCGATGCGGTGTTCGATTCCGCGAAGTGGAGGTAGACCCGGAGGTAGTTCATCAGGAAAAACGTCCGAGAATTCCTGCAACAATTGAGACAGCACTAAAGGTATAGGTGGTGAAGTGTTAGTAGGTTTGGCTTCCCCTTTGCATAAGAGCACAAGGTGAAAGACACTCGATGGGTTCTCACACACTTCTCTCATCTCACTTTTGGTGGCAAATAGCACTAGTTGTTTCTTGTCGCTCATCGTGGAGTCGCTCATATTTGGCTTGTGGCTCTCACTCTCCTTTTGGTGGCTCACTCGTTCACCAATCTCTCCACGATGGTTGATAGGTAAGTGTTTGTCGGCGGCTACTTGACTTGGAGACATTGGTCGGAGCACGAATTCCTTGCCCTTCATCTTGAAGCTATAGTGATTGGTCCGTCCATTATGTGTGACTCCACGATCATATTGCCATGGACGTCCAAGAATAAGGTGGCACACGGACATGGGTATCACATCGCATTCAAGAGTGTCCTCGTAGGCGCCAATCTTGAAAGAGGCTTGCACGGTGTGCTCGACTCGAAGATTTTCGGCGTCGTTGAGCCACTGGACCTTGTAGGGGTGAGGATGCTTCGTTTTGACCAAGTGAAGCTTGTCGCATAGCTCTTCGCTTGCCAAGTTGTGACAACTTCCTCCATCGATGATGACCTTGACGGAGCGTCCGTTGATTCCGGCCTTCGTATGGAAAATGTGACATCGTTGGTCATCATCTTGTTGGTGTTGGAGTGTCAAGACCTTGGAGACAACAAGGTTGGGGCTTGAGTCATTGTCGCAAAACACTTGACGGTCTTCTTCTTCATTCACTTGGCGATGCATAGCGACATGCTCAAGTGCTTCCATTTCATCATAGCTCATGGAGTCATAAGATCCGTCATCATTGATGATCATGGTGCGAACGGTCTTGCACTCAAATGACTTGTGGCCTCGTCCTTGGCACTTGAAGCATTTGATGGAGCTCGTCTTGGTGTTGTCTTCGGTTGGAGTTGTAGTTGAGGAAGCTCTTGGCTTGAATTTGTTGGTAGAAGGTGGACGACTCGATGTAGACGCATTCTTGTAGCTTGACTTGTCACCGAAGTTTGTAGATGGCTGGGTAGAGGTAGGAGGAGTAGCCGAAGTCGTTGAAGCTTGATTGTAGGAGCCGAAGTTCTTGGAGTTGAACTTGGAGTACTTGTAGTCCTCTTGAACTTGTCGCTCCGCTTTGGTCGCTTGATGTACTAGCTCGAGGAGATTGTTGTATGGTTGGAAGTCCGCAATATTCTTGATAGGATAGTTGAGTCCATTCAAGAATCTCGCCATTGTTTGCTCTTCATCTTCCGTGATGTTTGCTCGTATCATGGCAATCTCCATCTCCTTGTAGTACTCTTCAACGGACTTGGTACCTTGCTTGAGGAGTTGTAGCTTCTTGAACAAGTCACGGTTGTAGTGGGTAGGCACAAAGCGTGCTCTCATGACTTCCTTCATTTGAGCCCAAGTGGAGATAGGAGGTTCGCCTTTTGCTTCTCTTCTCTCTATGATTTGCTCCCACCAAATGAGAACATAGTCTTGGAACTCAAGGGATGCCATGGCGATCTTCTTCTCTTCATCGAAGTTGTGAAGGAGAAAGATCTTGTCAACCTTCAATGCCCATGAGAGATAGTCTTCGGGATCAATGCTTCCGGAAAACTCTGGCATTGTGAATTTGAGCTTGCCATAGCGATGCTCGTCGTTGTTTCCTTGCCTATTGGGAGGGCGGTCTTGATTTTGGCGGTTTGCAATATCATATTGCTCTTGTTGAAGTAGATGTCCATTATCATGGTGTGCTTGTCGAGCTTGTTGTTCTTGTTGAGGAGGAGCTTCTCGTTGCATTCTTGCTTGGTGGCGTATCTCTTGCACCTCATCACGAAGGAAATCCTCTTCTTGACGGTCGAGTGTGTGCTGCCACATTGCGATGTGC
This sequence comes from Secale cereale, assembly GCA_902687465.1. Taxonomy (NCBI): domain Eukaryota; kingdom Viridiplantae; phylum Streptophyta; class Magnoliopsida; order Poales; family Poaceae; genus Secale; species Secale cereale. The sequence goes on along the minus strand of LR738715.1, from coordinate 626,427,239 downwards.
ATCCAGTAACGCTCGTTGCGCCTCCATAGCTTGAGCTTCTCGACGTTGTTGTGCTTGGCGGTTAACCTCGGCATCTAGTTCTTCTTGGTGTTGACGTGCTCGCTCTTGTTGTTGTTGGCGTAGTCATTGCCGTTCTTGTGCTTGCTCAAGTGTAGCTTGGTTTTGATGACGTCGGCTTTCTTGCTCGTCGAATAGCTCTTGTGAACTCTTGTCATGAAGAGGCGACCGGTTGTCATGTCGAGCTTGACGTGCGGCTTGACGAAGAGTGTTGGACGTAGGGGTACTTGAGTCTTGCGTGGAGTCGGAGTGTCGACTTGAGTGGCTTCGTCTTTGAGATGATGTGGAAGAAGAACGTCGATTGACTATGAAAGTCCGGAGCTCGTTGAATTGAGTAGACATGTTGGTGTTGATGATGTCGAATTGCTCTTTTGTTCTTGCTTCAAATTGGCGCGCGTCCTCGGCGACTAGACCAATGTACTCGCGCATAGCTTCACTCTCTTGATGTAGAGCTCGTTGGACACCGAAGAGATGTAGTTTGGTGACGTAGTTGTTCGCTTCTTGAGGATCATCGAAAGGCGGGTTCATAGATGTACTTGGCCTATCCATCATCACAAGCAAATATGTGAGTGGGAGAAAGGAGAAGACAATACCAAAAGTACCTTAACCGAAGTTGAAAATGGATCAATGATCACTCGATAATGTAACCCGGAAATAGCACTATTGGTACCACTTCGTGTTGATTCTCACACCTACACAAGTAAAGCTTTGAGAGGAGCTTGGTTAGGATGGTGGCATGAATTCGATGCAATCGTCAAAGTGACTCAATGATGTTGAAAATGGTTCACAATTTGCTCATGCAACAAGTAGATCACTAGCAAAGTAGCACACGGAACACACGCACGGATAGATAAATGTGGTTGTGCAACCAAGGTTGAGCGAAAATGTGGAAAGCACGGAAAATGCTCGTGTTGCACAACACTAGAGAGACGCTAACCGATTGCTTAATAGGCGGATACGCACTTGTGCACGACCTATAAGAGGCAAAACGTAACGACTATCTATCACAAGTATGCTATGAGTGTATGATGTGCCGATGCTTGAGCACAAGATGATGTATTGCTATCTCATATGATCTCTTTTGATGCAAGGCGTATGATGCTATTGTCCTTTTACTTTGGTTGGCTCTTTTGCTTAAAATCTTGTGAGCTCTTTCTTTGGGCACTTATGCATGCTTCTCGGATCAAGGTAGCTATTGTGTATGCGGGACACTCTTGTGTCACACGGAGATATGATGATATGGTATGAAGTATCTATGACTATCACTAATGTGCACAAGTGTCGTGACCCAGCAATACTCAAATGGCTAGTCTCAATGGGAAAGCTACGCAAAGATGGTTCATAGGGTGACAATGCAATTGCAAGGTAGAATGAACAAGGTGTCGTCGATATTACCGTCCTTGCCGAAGTTGAGCGATGGTGTTGTCGAAGTCTTGTCGTTCCAAGGTAGCCTAAACATCCAAGGAAACGGTGAAACCACAACTCAAGTATCCAAGGCAAAGGGAGACAAACTCTTCAAACTCGGAACGGGTAAGCAATGGTGGTTGCGGAAATGGTGGTGGTATGCGGAAGGTTTGGTAGGGTACCGAACGAAAAATGGCGGAGGAAAATGCAAGGTGGGGGTGGAGTGGGGGGAATTGTGGCTGCGGGAGGCCGGATGTCCAGGTCAGGGGCCGGATGTCCGGGCCTGGACGGATGTCCGGGGCACGGGCCGGATGTCCGGGGTGCCCGAGGCCGCGAAGAACTCCTTGCACACGGTGACTTTGGGGCCAAAATTCGTCGGATTTTGCGGAGAAAAAGAGAGAATTCCTTATTTAACACTGTCTTAAAACATTTTGCCCTATTTAACACTGTCATTTTTTTCCCTATCTAGCAATGTGTCTAAATTTTATGCCCTTTACGACACTTTTGTCCATTTTAAGGCTCAACCGTGTTAAATGACACCTGAAAAGACATTTTTGCCCCTCATGATCAAAATTTTGATAAATGTTAATATTGTTTGTATGTATGTATGCATGCATGTATCCAACCGGCTCGGTTTGGTAGCTGTGTCAGCCAACTTTCAAGAAAAATCAATCAACCGCTTATGCTAGCTCTGGTGTACGTACGTCTACAAGTGCTATGTGTCGCATGGTGTAACTTTGCTTGTATTAATCACATCTGTGAAGTTATATATACATACCGGTACAACTAGTGAGGCAGCTCGCTACCGAATCTAAATAGAAAGGCTGTGGAGTAGGCGGAGACATGCGGAGCGCGGCCCCGTTGCACTTGCACCCTGCATGCGCGTGTGTTGACCGAGTCCACGAGCTGGTCTTTGTGTATGGACTGGGATCCGATTGAATTCCATTTTGGTCAAGCGTGTCTTGCTGTCTGGCAAAGACGTGCGTGACGCCTTGCCCAGGTTGCCTCTTGCCAGGACGTGCGGCCGAGGAGCTTGACCACAGGGACGGGGTGTGTACTGTAGTTGACGGACGTTATTCCAGATGACCGGTTCATATTATACAAGGGACAAAAGTGTCTTTTTACATGCAATTTCACAATGTTAGATGAAAAAATAGACAAAAGTGTCATAAAAGGCATAAAATTTAGAATCTGTGTTAAATAAGGAAGAAAAGTTTTATAGTGTTAAATAGGGAAACATATTTTAAAGTAGTGTTAAATAAGGAATTTTCTCGGAGAAAAATTGGGGAAAAGTGGAGGAAAAGCTAGATCCACTTGTGGCACAGCAAATCCATGGAACAAACTCAACAAAATCTTGCCAAATCAACAGATCACAAAAAAAATTTGGGGCTCTTTTTGTGGGCAATTTTCGAAATTGGGAAGAACACAACAAAAACAAGCTAGAAAACAGGGTGTGGGGCTCCAGATTCGTGATCAACCTATGCTCATGATACCATAATATGATGTAGGGTGGAACCCTAATCAGCAGATCTTTCACGATTGGAGAATATCCCACGACGAACACGGAGAACACAAGGAGGAAATGGAGGAAAACACGAGGGGAAACACTCGAATCAACACAAATGATCACACAAGCGCTAGATCCACGATAAACATCGAGATACACGATCCATAGTCAAATCACGGTGGTACAAAGGTAGTCTTCTCCCGGAGGAGGTCTTGGGTATCCCTTGGGATCTTCTCCGATGTGGAGGCCTTGAATCTGAGGTGGATCTTCTCCGAAGAGGCCGCGGTCTCGTGGAGAGGAACCACAAAGGTCTATGAATGAGCTATCCAAAAGCTAACCCTAAACGATGTGGGGAAAGGAGTATATATAGTGTACGGAGCGAAGGGGTACACGGGCCACGGCCCAAAGGATGCGCGCCGGCATTCAGGGGCCGGATGTCTGGGCGACGGGCCGGATGTCCGGGGCTTCGCGGGGCGCCGGATGTCCGGGGCGAGGGGCCGGATGTCCGGGCTGGAGGGGTTGAGTCTCGGGTGCCCTCTGTAGAGTGGCGCCGGATTTCAGGGCCCGAGGCCGGATGTCCGGGCCTTGCTTGGCCGGATGTCCGGGGCCTGGCCGGATGTCCGGGCCCTGTAGCCTCTGCTGCTGGTGGCTTTCTGTGGATGTTCGTCCGGGGGCCGGATGTCCGGGCCAGGGGGCCGGATGTCCGGGGCCTGGAGCCTTCTTCAGCCCTTCACGATGCAAAGCCTCGTCCGTGAACTTGGGGACTTGTCCATCTTCACGCACATCTCCAATGTGGTCTTCTTCAGACCTGAGCACACAAAACACATCCGTCTGAGGTAACAACCATGTCTCGCAAGATCCGTATGGAAGTAGGGCTAGGAGTGATGTCACCTCTGTCTCGAGAGCTCTAGCACGAGCACGTGTCATTGGTCCTTGAGGCACTTGACGAGGTGAAGGAGGGTCCATAGGGATGACCTCGGGATGCTCCGCATCACATAAGCTTGTCCTTTCTATCTTGCACTGCTCCGGTTTAACTCATAATTCGTACGCAGGGAGGCGCATTACTCATCTTGGGGATGATGTGCGGAAGAAACTGAAGGCTGCTTACACTTTAGTGGAACAGCTATACTCCGGCACGCAAAGGGCCGTTAGTGCTATCTCCCACAATAAACCGGCTCCAACCACCATCCAAGGTACTCTGGAGAAACTATCAATTTTGCCTGCTCGCATTGTCGAACTGAAGAAGTCATCCGCAAGAGCCGGCTCCGTGATGGCTTTAACCCGAGCCAAGGCGTGGGTTCCTGACTTTGATCCGGCGGAGGCAATGAATGGCTATCCAAGCATGAAGGAGGACGGATCAGCCTTATCCAGTGATGATCTGCGTGCTCTAACCAAGGATATGCAGCCTCTTGCCAGTAAACTTGCTGATGAAGCGCATTTATCAAGATATCATCCGAGTTATGATTTGGAGAACGTACGGGTGGAGCGTCCATCCTATGACATTGAAAATCTTATTCCACCCGTCCGTAAGCATACCTTCGCTCCTGACATTGAACCGTCAAAACTTATAAATGACGAAGTTTATTTCCGAGCCTTGCCAAGATTGACTGGAGCACCACTAATTTCCAACAGCTGGAAGAAGCCGCCGAAGACCCGGAGCAGGCTGACCCTCAATCGTCACGACAGGCTGATGCAGAATCTTAAACCATCTTCGGTTTAACTTTATGTCCCGTAGCTTGAGAAAGACTGATATTCTTTTGGGCCTTTAAGTGCCTTGTAATAGGGTAGTTGAGATACTGTCTTTGTACCACACTATCTTTTGTGATATTGCTTTGATTTGGCAGCCACTAAAATACATCCAGCATTCAATGCTTTTGCCGGTTTATGCTACCTATTTCTGCACCAAACAAAGTTCAAAGTGTCATGGCAGTTTTACCGCCGGACGGGTCATATTGCCCAAACACATGATCTAAGTTAATAACTTGAACAGTGTATAAAATATAAGCATGTACCATACCTGCGGTTAGGTGTATCTTAATAAACCTTAATCCGACAGAAACCATTCAAGGTGTAAGCGTTGGTGACTCCCTTGATTATTTGTTGGCTCGTCATGAAGACCGAACCGAGCTACAATGAGCTCCGGTTTAACTGTAAACTAGTACTGGTGTTTATAACCCACACTATAACTCTGTAAATACAGATGTAGCGGCAACTTTGTAGTCATCCACTCTTGAATCAATGGACTTGGTTGAAAAATCAATGACCTTGAGGATAAAGATTTGAGAAAACATAAAAAAATGAAAAATAAAGTTTTTGGGCAAATAAGACCATGTAGTCGAGGCTTTTTATGAGCTGCCAGGCTCCAAATTCGAGGCTTTTTATGAGCTGCCAGGCTACTGTCATTAACTACTTTAGCAAAGTCTGTTAAGATGATCCGCAATCCTTAACCAAATCATCAATGTCAAATGCTACCAATGTTCAAAATCTCATAAAGATTTGACTTGTGTAATCACTTGATGATCGTCAATTTAACGTTACCAAGTTCAGGGTCCAGAAGGATTGACTCGTGTGTACGTTCGACGGGTCATACCAAGTTTACGTGGACGGCGTGATTTACTTGATGCAGGCAGGTTAATCCGGGGTTTTAGGTGTATACACCAAGCTTCCAAGCCATGTTCACTACAAGAGTTTTCAACTCGCTGATGAACTTGCATCAGGAGCCCCCAGGTAGTGTTTGAGCATTGCTCGTCGGGGCCTATGTTTGAGTTGTGCTAGGCATCAAACTCTCTTTTGCCCCTCATTATCATGTGGAAATTGTCGAAGCAACCAGAGTTGTGCTCTTATGATGGTCTTGATGTGACCGTCGGTTTAAGACGCCATAGGAAACTCCCTTGCCCGCGGAAGCCCCCATGTGATACTCTTATGAACAGAAAAGACGGTTGATACCTCGATTTATCGAAGGCGCCGGTTTAAGAGGCCATAGAAAACTCCCTTGCCCACGGAAGCCCCCATGTGATACTCTTATGAAAAAGATGGCTGATACCCTGGTTTACCGGGGGCGCCGGATTATTATATTGATCATAATATATACATTGTACATAAAGCGGAGCCTATGGCTCAAGTATAGTAAGGTCGAAGAAGAGCGATGTTCCAGGGCTGCTTGGTCTCCTCCTCTGCCGTGCGTGAGTCCTTATGTTCTCGAACGTCGACGAGGTAGTATGATCCGTTGTGCAGGTTCTTGCTGACCACAAAGGGCCCTTCCCAAGGTGGGGATAGCTTGTGCATGTCCGTCTGGTCTTGGATGAGCCGGAGCACCAGATCCCCTTCTTGAAATGTCCTGGTCTTAACCCGGCGACTGTGGTGCCAGCGCAGGTCTTGTTGATAAATCACCGATCGAGCTGCTGCCGTGTCCCGTTCCTCGTCCAGCCGGTCCAACGTGTCTTGTCTTGCTTGTTCATTATCCGCTTCAACGTAAGCCGCCACCCGCGGCGAGTCATGACGGATATCACTAGGGAGGACCGCTTCAGCTCCATATACCATGAAGAAAGGCGTGTACCCTGTGGATCTGTTAGGTGTATTGTTGATGCTCCATAGTACAGAAGGCAACTCCTCCACCCAACAACTCGGCGTTCTCCACAAAGGAACCATAAGCCGGGGTTTGATGCCTCTCAAGATCTCTTGAGTGGCTCTTTCAGCTTGGCCATTAGACTGAGGGTGAGTTACTGATGATACGTCGAGACGGATGTGCTCTCATTGACAGAACTCCTCCATAGCCCCCTTGGATAGATTGGTGCCATTATCAGTTATAATGTTGTGTGGAAAGCCAAACTGGAAAATCACCTTTTTGATGAACTGAACCGCTGTTGCTGCATCACATTTACTGACAGGCTCCACTTCAACCCATTTGGTAAACTTGTCCACTGCCACCAAAAGGTGGGTTTTCTTATCTTGGGATCTCTTGAAGGGTCCAACCATATCAAACCCCAGGTCGCAAACGGCCAAGTAATTGGGATCATCCTCAACTCTTGCGCCGGTATATGAGCACGCCGCGAAAATTTCTGGCAAGCGTCACATTTTCTGACCAAGTCCCGTGCATCAGCATGAGCTGTTAACCAGTAGAACCCATGACGAAAAGATTTAGCCACCAAAGATTTTGAACCGGCGTGATGACCACAATCCCCTTCGTGAATCTCTCTAAGAATATCACAGCCTTCTTCTGGTGACATACATCGCTGAAATGCTCCAGAAACGCTGCGATGATGAAGTTCTCCATTGACAATAGTCATGGACTTAGACCGCCGGATTATCTGCCGAGCCAAGATTTCGTCCTTTGGTAACTCACCTCGGTTCATGTATGCCAGGTAAGGAAGCATCCAATCCGGAATGACATGAAGTGCTACGACCAATTGCGCCTCCGGATCAGGAACAACCAAGTCTTCCTCTGAAGGTAACTGCACCGACGGATTATGCAACACATCCAAGAAAGTATTAGGTGGAACCGGTTTACGCTGAGATCCCAGCCGTCTTAACGCATTGGCCACTTCATTCTTTCGCCGGTCTATATGATCCACTTGATAACCCTTGAAGTGTCCAGCGACAGCGTCCACCTCTCGTCGGTATGCCGCCATGAGCGGATCCTTGGTGTCCCACTTGCCAGATACTTGCTGCGCCACCATATCTGAATCGCCAAAACACTTAACCCGGCTCAAGTTCATTTCCTTGGCCATCCGCAAACCGTGGAGGAGAGCTTCATACTCAGCAGCATTGTTAGTACAAGGGAACATTAAACGAAGGACATAGCAGAACTTATCACCTCATGGGGAAGTTAGTACGACTCCAGCCCCCGAGCCCTCCAATTGCCTTGAACCGTCAAAGTGAATAGTCCAATATGTGTGATCCGGCTTCTCCTCAGGTGCTTGCAACTCTGTCCAATCGTTGATGAAATCCACCAGTGCTTGGGACTTTATCGCAGTATGGGGCACATACTTTAACCCGTGCGGGCTAAGTTCAATAGCCCATTTTGCGACCCGCCCCGTAGCTTCTCTGTTCTGGATTATATCCCCTAACGGAGCTGAACTGATGACGATGATTGGGTGGCCCTGAAAATAGTGCTCCAGCTTCCGGTTTGCCATGAAGACTCCATACACTAGCTTCTGCCAATGCGGATATCTCTGTTTTGACTCGATGAGCACCTCATTGACGTAGTAAACCGGCCGCTGAACCAGATATTCTTTGCCTGGCTCCTTGCGCTCTACCACAATAGCAACGCTTACTGCACGGGCATTAGCAGCCACGTATAATAGCAGCGGCTCATTGTCGACTAGGGCAGCAAGGACCGGCGGCTCTGCCAATTGCCTCTTCAGATCTTCGAACGCAGCATCAGCAGCATCACTCCAGACGAAACGATTTGTCTTTTTCATCATCTGATAAAGAGGGATGGCCTTCTCCCCCAAACGGCTGATAAACCGGCTGAGTGTTGCAATACGGCCCGCCACACATTGGACATCGTTGATGCACGCCGGTTTAGCCAGGGATGTGATCGCCTTGATTTTCTCCGGATTAGCTTCGATTCCTCTGTTTGATACCAAGAACCCCAGGAGCTTGCCTGCCGGAACACCAAAAACGCACTTCTCCGGATTAAGCATCATTTTGTAGATCCGGAGATTATCAAAAGTTTCCTTCAAATCTGCTATTAGTGTCTCCTCCTTCCTGGACTTCACCACAATGTCATCAACATATGCATGAACATTCCGTCCAATCGGTCCCTGATGGCAGTTCTGCACACAACGCTGGTAGGTCGCCTGGGCACTCTTGAGCCCAAATGGCATAGATACATAGCAGAAGGCTCCAAAGGGAGTTATAAAGGTTGTCTTCTCCTGGTCCTTAACTGCCATCTTGATCTGATGATAACCTGATCATGCATCCAAAAAACTTAGCCGCTCACATCCTGTCGTAGCATCAATAATTTGATCAATACGGGGGAGTGCAAAAGGATCAGCTGGGCATGCCTTGTTCAGATCTGTGTAATCAACACACATTCTCCAAGTGCCATTTTTCTTAAGCACTAGCACCGGATTAGCCAACCACTCTGGATGAAACACTTCAACTATAAAGCATGCGGCCAACAGCCTAGCCACTTATTCTCCAATAGCCTTGCACCTCTCTTCATTGAAGCGGCGCAGATACTGCTTGACCGGTTTAAACTTAGGATCAATATTAAGATTGTGCTCAGCGAGTTCCCTCAGTACACCTGGCATGTCAGAAGGCTTCCATGCAAAGATGTCCCGGTTCTCATGGATGAACTCGATGAGCGCGCTTTCCTATTTCGGATCTAGGTTAGCACTGATAGTGAACTGCTTGGATGAATCGCCAAGAACAAAGTCCACCTGCTTAGTCTCTTCAGCTGATTTGAACTTCAACGCCGGATCATGCTCTGTGGTTGGTTTCTTCAGCGGAGACATATCTGCCGGATCAACATTGTCCTTATAGAACTTCAGCTCCTCAGTTGCACAAACCGCTTCGGCATAAGCTGCATCACCTTCCTCGCACTCCAATGCAATTTTGCGGCTCCCATGAACCGTAATAGTTCCCTTGTGGCCTGGCATCTTGAGCTGTAGATAAACATAACACGGCCTAGCCATGAACTTGGCGTAAACCGGCTGCCCAAACAAAGCGTGGTATGGGCTCTTGATCTTTACCACCTCAAAGGTTACAGTCTGTGACCTAGAGTCATGCTCATCTCCAAAGGTAACTTCTAGATCGATCTTGCCAACTGGATAGGCCGATTTACCAGGCACCACCCCATGAAACACTGTATTGGACTGTCGAAGCTTTTTATCTGTCAGCCCCATACGCCGGAAAGTCTCATAATATAGGATATTGATGCTGCTGCCGCCGTCCATAAGCACTTTGGTGAACTTGTAACCACCTACCTGTGGTGCCACCACTAGAGCCAACTGACCCAGATTATCAACGCGGGGTGGATGATCCTCTCTGCTCCACACAATGGGTTGCTCGGACCAACGCAGGAATCGTGGTACCGTCGGTTCAACAGAATGCAGCGCCCTCTTCAGAACTTTCCGATCCCGTTTGCACAAGCTCGTGGTGAAGACATGATACTGCCCACTGCTCAGCTCCTTCGGATTATTCTGATATCCGGATTGCTGTTGCTGCTGACGCTGTTGATTTCCCTGATTGTTGTATCCGCCCTGACCATGTTGTTGGTTATGCTGATCGTGCCCATTGTGATTGCCGTTATGGCCTTGATATCGTGAACCGGATCCACCACCTTGATAACCCGGACCTTGGAAGCCAGAGCCCGATCCGCCGGGGGGCCCGTGATCATACCTAGTCCGGTTCATGAATTCCTGCATGATGAAGCAATCCTTCCAAAGATGCGTAGCTGGTTTTTCTGGCGTACCGTGCTTTGGGCAAGGCACATTCAACTGGCGCTCCAGATTAATAGACGGCCTCCCATTACGTGGGGGCGGTCTACCCTTGCGGCGTTGCCCATCCTCCTGAGCGTTGGTGTTGTCCACAAAATCTGAGCTGCCATCCGCTTTACGCTTACCATTGTATCCTTGATTCGCTGGATTGGGCTGCGGCGGTTTACCGTTCTTGCCCACCTTCCCTGACTTGTCTCCATCTGCGTCTGGATGCTTGGTGTTATCAGAGTCTCCGTACTTTACTAAAGCGCCCATGAGCGTCCCCATGTCATTGCAATCACGTTTAAGCCGTCCCAACTTCTGTCTCAAAGGTTCAAACTGGCAATTGCCCTCCAAGGTTACCACTGCTGTACTCGGGTTGATGCTGTTGGAGGAGTGCAAGATTTCTGACACTCGACGCACCCAACTGCTTGTAGACTCCTGCTCTCCTTGAACGCAGGCAGCTAAATCGACAACAGACATTGGCTGTTTGCATGTATCTTTGAAGTTATTGATAAACCGGCGCCGCAATTCGGCCAAAGATTCGATGGAGTTAGGCGGTAAACCCTTCAACCAAGTACGAGCCATGCCCTCGAGCATCATCGTGAAATACTTAGCACATGCTGCATCATCCACATTCAGCATCTCCATTGCCATCTCGTAACTCTCAACCCATGCCTCTGGAGCCAGATCCGTTGTGTAGTTGGGTACTTTGTGTGGTCCTTTAAAATCATTGGGCAGTTTCACGTTCCGTAGAGCGGGGATGAGACACGGCACGCCCAGGGAACTGGACATGACCCCCGGTTCAACCATGGTGGTGGGAAGAACCGGCGTCGCCTGACGGGCTTCGTACTGTGCTGTTACCTCGGCCTCCCGGCGCTGCCTGGCCTGATCCACCACCTCTTGAGCGTGCACCTCTTCTCCTGCCTGATTATCCCGCCTTGGCTGATTACGCCTCCGTACACTACTTGATACGACCGGTTCATCCAGGCGCCTAGTATAACTCCGGCTTGGGCGGGGAGTCGAGTGAATCCTCTCCCGGTTGTAGGAATAAGCTTACTGTTGAGTTAGCGCCGTGTCCAACAACTCCCTGGCCCGTCGCGCCTCCACTGCTATGGGGGGCGTTCCTTCAATGGGAAGGGCGGCCAGTCGTGAAGCAGCGGCAACTATGTTATCCAGTGAATTAGAATAATGACCAGGAGGGGTGAGCACATGTTGGGTCGGCACAACTTGGCAGTTTGGCTCTGCGGCCGGCGACTGAATCGACGTGCCCGTGCCCGGTGCTCCTCCCCGGTTCACCTCCGGCTGGTTACTGGTTCCTGCCCCTGGCGTGCTGAAGAGATTTCTTGCCTCATAAACCGGTGGCAAGCGAGATCGTTGCCTTCTCATCATTACCTCGTGTGAAGCGGTCTGATCCAACATGAGTCGATATGCTTGAGCATCAAGCTCCGCCTGCTTTGTAGCCATCCTAGCTTTCTCAGCCGCTAGGTCCAACTTGGCTTGCTCAATCCGGCCTTTCACCTGAGCGACCTCCGCATCATGCTGCTCTTTGTTGGCCTGGGTTACCTCTGTTGTCAATAACGCCGTCAAAGTGTCGACCAAAGTGGATAAAGTGTCAGATCGCGATGGGGGAGGATCTCCAGCTCTAGCTCCCATCGCGTATGATGTTAACGCCGCTGTTGTTGAAGGCTGCTGCATAGACTGTGATCCGGCCATAAAGACAGCGACCCGGTTTGGCGGATCAAGGGGGTCCGGAATACTGTCACCCTCGGAACAACCCTCCGATCGACCGTCTTGCAGCAAATACAAAGATTCTGTCTCTCCGGAAGAAGATTCGTCGTCGGAATAGACAACAGTCTCGTCGCCAGAGTCCGATCCGTCCTCGGTTTGTACTCCATGCACTGCTCCAACGAAGACGTGCTTCACGGCCGGCTGGATCCGGGCTGACCTTGCACGCTGAGCCGGCTCGACGATGTTGGGGAAGATGTCCGGCTCAGGGCCCGGTTCGTCAATCTTGCCGATGAAGATGTGGATGCCGTTGAAGGGGACCCGGTACCCGTATTCGATTGAATCGGCCTCGGGGCCCCAGCCTTCATCGTCGATGTAGATCCGGTCGCGACGACTCTTAGTCATTCGGCCCACTGCGTAGCCCTTAAGTCCTTCAAAGCTGCCCTTCAAGAACTCGAAACCATCGTGCGATAGCCCCACGGTGGGCGCCAATTGTCGTGGATTTAGCACGGCAGATGTCCTAGCAAAAGGACTTAGTCGTGAGGCCATCGCTACGGGTTAACTTAAAGGGGTTAAAGCGGACAAAGGACACAGGGATTTTATACTAGTTCGGCCCCTTCGGTGAAGGTAAAAGCCTACGTCTAGTTTTGTGTGGTATTGCTAGGGCTTGGATGACCAGGGAGCGAATCCGCTTTGCATGTGTCCCAAGCTGTTGTTGTCTGTCTTGAACCGTCGCCGGGTCGTCCCTTTATATAAGAGGTGACGCCTGGTCCGGTTTACGAAGTCCCGAGGCCGGCTCATAAACGTGTCCGCCCCGGCCTTTGTTCTTTCTATCTTACATCCCAAGTTACATAGTACGACGGTTTACAAATCATGGGCCCTAATACTTGGGCTCTAAACCTCTTGGGCTGCAATCTTCTACTTCATGCTCCGCTGGGCCTTTGATAATATAATCTTGATAACGTAAACCGGACCCTCCTGGCCGGTTTATACCTGGTAGTAATATCCCTGACAGCATGTGAGATGAGATGTGGGATCGAACTATGTACGCTTGAGCAATGTTTAATGATGGTTGAACTATGTACTTATGGTTGAACTACGATTGTGTACGTGTACGCTTATTATCTATGTCTGAGTATGTTTAATCTATGTTTACTTATGTCTAACCGTGGGATATGGATGCAACCAGTTCGGTTGATGGAATCTACCTCCGTCCTGGTTTATTGGACCCCTTTGTAATTTATGTTAAATTTTGACCAAAGATTTAACTGACAAAATGTTAGATTTGAGCATAGTGTTCAATGATATAATTTTTGGTGACATGCATAAACATTTCTTAGTTAAATATTTAGTCAAAATTTGGTAAAAATTACAAAGAGGACAAATAAACCAGGACGGAGGTAGTACGTCAATCACACACGGTTCCAAAAATTGGGGGAGAGGAAAACGAGAGGCAAAAAATGTAATGCGAAGCATAAGGGTTTGTGATAGGTACTTGGTATATGACTTTTGCGTATGTATCCCCGGCAACGGCGCCAGAAATTCTTCTTGCTACTTCTCGAGTTTGCGTTGTATTCCCTCGAAGAGGAAAGGGAGATGCAGCACAGTAGCGTAAGTATTTCCCTCAGTTTTTGAGAACCAAGGTATCAATCCAGTAGGAGACCATGCGCAAGTCCCTCGCACATGCACAAACAAATAAGAACTTCACAGCCAACGCGATAAGGGGTTATCAATCCCTTTACGATCACTTACAAAAGTGAGATCTGATAGAGATGATAGTTTGATATTTTTGGTATTTTTGATTATAAGAACAGAAAGTAAAAGCGGAAAAAGTAAAGTAGATGTAGATTGATATGTTGAGAATAGACCCGGGGGCCATAGTGTTCTCTAGTGGCTTCTCTCATGATAGCGATATTCTACGGCGGGTAAACAAATTACTGTCGAGCAATTGATAGAAAAGCGAATAATTATGAGACCATCTAGGCATGATCATTATATATAGGCATCACGTCCGAGACAAGTAGACCGAAACGATTCTGCATCTACTACTATTACTCCACACATCGACCGCTATCCAGCATGCATCTAGTGTATTGAGTTCATAAGAACAGAGTAACACCTTAAGCAAGATAACATGATGTAGAGGGATAAACTCAAGCAATATGATATAAACCCCATCTTTTTATCCTCGATGGCGACAATACAATATGTGCCTTGCTGCCCCTACTGTCACTCAGAAAGGACACCGCAAGATTGAACCCAAAGCCAAGCACTTCTCCCATTGCAAGAACTATAGATCTAGTAGGCCAAACCAAACCAATAATTCGAAGAGACCTGCAAGGATATTATAATCATACATAAAGAGTTCAGAGAAGAACCAAATATTTCTCATAGATAATCTTGATCATAAACCCACAATTCATCGGATCTCGACAAACACACCGGAAAAAGAGATTACATCGAATAGATCTCCTCGAAGACCGAGGAGAACTTTGTATTGAGATCCAAAGAGAGAGAAGAAGCCATCTAGATACTAGCTATGGACCCGAAGGTCTGTGGTAAACTACTCACAACTCATGGTGAGGCGATGATGATGATGCAGAAGCACTCCGTGGAAGATCCCCCCTCCGGCGGAGCTCCG
>LR738715.1:626352610-626412450 GCA_902687465.1 Secale cereale | reverse complement strand
AGGAGGAAGGAGGGCACCGGGGGCCGTACGTGGGACCCACGAGGCAGGGGGCGCGTCCTTGGGGGGGGGGGGCGCCCCCCACTCTCATGGGCACCACGTAAGCCCTACTCCGTGGTTCTCAAGTCTCCCGTGCGTGATTTTCTCCAAAAATATATCTCCCGAAGGTTTCATTCCGTTTGGACTCCGTTTGATATCCCTTTTCTGTAAAACCCTGAAACACGCAAGAAACATCAATCTGGACTTGGCTTTTGGGTTAGTAGGTTAGTCCCAAAAATAATATAAATGTGTATGACAAAGCCCATTAAACATCCAAAACAACATAAATAATAGCATGGACCAATAAAAAATTATAGATGCGTTGGAGACGTATCAGCCCCCCTGCCCCACATCGCCTCCCGCCGCCAGCGCCGTCTTCTGTCGCCGCCGCTACGCCACTTCCCCACTGCCACGCCGCGCCACACCGCTGCTCCGCCACCCCACTCCGCCGCCTCGCCGGAGCCACCGTTTTTTTGGTTTTAGTTAAAAACCACGGTTTTCTAAAAAAAACTAGATCGTTTTTTTTAGACCGGTTCTGTTTTTCTCGGTTTAGCTATTTAGCGGACGTTCGTTCGTTCGTTCGTTTTAACGAACGATTTTCGTTAGTTAGCCGCAGACAGCGAACATTCGTAGGAGAAACTTCCAAGGTGGTCCTTCAATCTTGCTATCAATCTTATTGAGTTTGGTTAACTTTTATTTTTAAGTTACTAATTTTTTTAGAAAATTTCAGAAAAATGTCTAGGAGAAACTTCCAAGGTGGTCCTTCAAGGAAGCAAGAACCGAGGCTCGCATACCGTGAGCCGGACGATGAACCACCGAGGGATGCTGATGTGCGGCCTTGTGAATGGCCGTCGGATGAATTCATGGGTCAAGCTGCCATCAAAGATGAATTTTATGCATACGTGCGCAACGCTGACCTCGAGGACTTCATACAAGATAAGTGTCCTCAATAGCGTGGCTTAACTAATAGCTTTGTGAGAAGGTTTAAATTTTCATCTTCACGTAATTCTCACACTGTACTGTTTGACCTATATGATAAATCTTATACTATGGATTTAGAGGATTTTAATGTTGCTTGCAAACTCCTACAGTGGGGTAATATAGTGATCCTCGCAAATCTGAATTTAGAGAATTCCTCGCTAGTATTACAGTGGGGGAGTCCAGGGAAATCACACAGGCTACCATGGGGAGCATACATTTCCCTGCTATTCATTACTTTGCTCTCTTTATCGGTAGATGCATAAACGGTAAGGATGAGGCTTGTCACATGTGTGTCCCTAATCTTAGTGTTCTCAGGAGTGCCGTACTGGGTGATAGGCAATATAACTTGGGAGCCATTGTTGCACGTATACTACACCATAATGGGTTGCATGGAGATTTATTTGGTGGGATCTATGCTACCCGCATAGCCTGCTTTCTTGGTGTGTCTGTGCACATGAATGATGAACCTTTACCTCCTACCTATTTAAACGGCCATGCTATGACTAGTCACCGGTTTATAGAGTGGGATAATCAAACCCTGAAATATCGACTAATCTTTAACAGGCAGCATGCCATCCCTATTGTTCTTCCTGCCCCTACTTTGTTTAGCTTTCAGGAAAAAGGGAGATACACTATAACTATGGAGGAGGCAAATGATTATTATAACATGACGGAGGCAGCCCGCCTTTGAGCTACAGCTCAGCATGCAGCATCTGCTGCGTCTCAGTACGACCCCAACTACAACTTTGGATATTCGTCAGGCCGATATTGGCCATAGACCAACTTAGGCTAAAAGCCTCAGCTTGGGGTAGTATGTGTTTCTCACCGACTTACATTCATGTTCACACTTATTCTAGTTGTCGGTGCTCACACTCTTTCATTGTACCATCCATGCTTAGTTTCAATTTATTTTTCTTAGTCTTTTTCTTGTGTGCTAGAAAAACCCAGAAAAACAAAAAAATATTAGTTGTAGCTTCTAAACTAGTTTACTTTTCCTGCTTGTAGTAGCAATTAAAAAAAACCCAAAAAGATTTCTCGTTCTTCTTTTGCTTGTTGGGAGCTTTCTCGTGTAAATAGTTTCTTTGCTTTTCTTTGGGGGTCAAGAGTAGAGGACCATGATTAAATTGTTTAGTGGCTCTTATATGCTTTGTTGTTGATTTAACCTTGAGCCATATTACCTTGTCTTCTCTCTTGTATTAAATGCTCGCAGATTCCAGCTTAGTCCAATGCACATGCACTATTATTATTATACACATCGTTGGGGCATGCGAGTGAAAGGCAATAAGGATGATATATGATGAACTAATTGAGATGAGAAAAGCTAGTATGAACTCGACCTCTCTTGTTTTTGTAAATATGATTGCTCATCGTTCCTGATTCAGCTTGTTATGAATGAAACATGCTTGCAATGACAATTAGAGATCATAGCTGCTTATGCCATGCTTAATTAGCTGAGAGTTTATAATGGTCAATCTTGCATGCCAACATGATATTAAAATGGTTGTGATGTGGTATGATGGGTGGTATCCTCCATTGAACGATTTAAGTGACTTGACTTGGCACATGTTCACGCATGTAGTTGAAACAAATCAACATAGCCTTCATGATATTTATGTTCATGGTGATTTATATCCTACTCATGCTTGCATTCATTGTTGATTAATTTTAAAGCATGTTCATGACCGTTGTTGCTCTCTAGCTGGTTGCTTCCTAGTCTCTTTCTAGCCTTCACCTGTACTAAGCGGGAATAATGCTTGTGCATCCACTTCCATAAACCCCAAAGTTGTTCCATATGAGTCCACCATACCTTCCTATATGCGGTATTTACCTACCGTTCCAAGTAAATTTGTATGAGCCAAACTCTAAACCTTCAAACGAAATTCTGTTTTGTATGCTCGAACAGCTCATGTATCAACTAGGGTTGTCTATATCTTCCATGCTAGGTGGGTTATTCTCACGATGAGTGGACTCCGCTCATCATTCATGAGAAAATGGCTGGTAACCGGGATGCCCAGTCCCATGCTCAATATCATAATAATTAAACAAAACTCCCCCAGGGTTGTTGCTTGTTTGGACGGTACCCCGTGGATTCGGATGGTCGTGGAGTGTGCTTGTTCGTGGTTGGGGGAGTATAAACTTTACCATTCTGTTTGGGAACCGCCTATAACGTGCGTAGCATGGGAGATATCGAGATTCTTGGTTGTTATGTTGACAATGAAAGTATACCGCTCAAAATGTTATTCATCTCTATTTAAAAATCGAGCTCTGGCACCTCTACAAATCCATGCTTGCCTCTGCGAAGGGCCTATCTATTTACTTTTATGCAGAGTCACCATTCTCTTATCAAAGAGCACCAGTAGGAGAGCACCTCTGTCGTTGCATGTATTACTATTAATTTGCATTGAGTATGATCATGACTGGATCTCTTTTACCATGAATTACAATGTCTAGTCAGTCCTTGATCTTTAAGGGTGCTCTGCATTTATGTTTTGCAGTCTCAAAAAGGGCTAGCGAGATACCATCTTGTTATATCATATCATGATTGTTTTGAGAAAGTGTTGTCATCCGAGGTTTATTATTATTGCTCGCTAGTTGATTCTGCCATTGATGTGAGTAGTCTTGATTCCTGAAAGTTATTGTGAATATGGTTATTTCATGATCTTGTTGAAAACCTGAATGCTAGCTTACATATTTACAACAACAAGAGCAAACAGAGTTTGTCAAAGTTTTTCTTTATCACTTTCAGTTTATCAACTGAATTGCTTGAGGAGAAGCAAATGTTTAAGCTTGGGGGAGTTGATACGTCTCCAACGTATCTACTTTTCCTAACCCTTTTGCCCTTGTTTTGGACTCTAACTTGCATGATTTGAATGGAACTAACCTGGACTGATGTTGTTTTCAGCAGAACTGCCATGGTGTTGTTTTTGTGCAGAATAAAAAGTTCTCGGAATCGCCTGAAAATCAATGGAGAATTATTTCGGAAAATATAAAAATACCTGTAAGAAGATCCACACCAGAGGGCCCAGGGCCTGTCCACGAGGGTGGGGGCGCGCCCCCTGCCCAGGATCGATATGGTTGACTAGAGGGGGTGAATAGGCAACAACAATTTTTAGCTCTTTTAAAAAAAATAGACTTAACAATAAAATAGGTTTTATAGATATGCAACCAGGTGCACAACCTATATGACAAACACAATAACAAGCCCACAAGCAAGTGCAAGATACAAACACAATATAGCTTGCACAAAGTAAAGATTAGAAATAATCACAAGTGGAGTCGATGAAGACAAGGATGTGTTACCGAAGTTCCCTCCCTTTAGGGGGGAGGGACGTCTCTGTTGAAGCGGTGTGGAGGCACAATGCTCCCAAGAAGCCACTAGGGCCACCGTATTCTTCTCACGCCCTCGCACAATGAAAGATGTCATGAATCCACTAGTGGTGTCCTTGAAGGCGACGATCGGAACATTTACAAACAAGGTTGGGAATCTCTCCAAAACTTAATTGGATGCTCCTAACACCACCACGAAGATTCACCGCAATGGATTGTAGCTCCGTGGTGACCTCTTCCGTCTAGGGCGCCCACACACCCAAGAGTAACAAGATCTGCAAGGCATTAGTGGGCAGAATAAATTATCTCTTGGCGAAAGTGTAGATCGATTCCTTATCCTCCAAACCCTATAGCAACAACAAGTCTTGTTGGCTAGGGAGACAGTTCGAGCACGAATGGAGCTTAGGGCAACAATGGAGCTTGGGGGGATAAGAGGTACATCTTCTTGGAGAGGAAGGCCCTCTTTATATAGGAGGGACAAATCCAACGATTATCTGCCCACAAGTCGCACACAAGCGGTACTACCTCTCCAGGGGCGGTACAACCGCTTAGTGCGGTAGACCGAGCCGACGCTTGCGAGTGTATGCATACATGAGTGGTAGTGCCGCTAGAGGGGTACTACCGTCCTCACCAGCGGTACTACTGAAGGAAATATGCCCTAGAGGCCATAATAAAGTTATTATTTATTTCCTTATATCATGATAAATGTTTATTATTCATGCTAGAATTGTATTAACTGGAAACTTAGCACATGTGTGAATACATAGACAAAACAGAGTGTACATAGTATGCCTCTACTAGACTAGCTCATTGATCAAAGATGGTTATGTTTCCTAGCCATAGACATGAGTTGTCATTTCATCAACGGGATCACATCATTAGGAGAATGATGTGATGGACAAGACCCATCTATTAGCTTAGCACTATGATCATTTAGTTTTACTGCTATTGCTTTCTTCATGACTTATACATGTTCCTATGACTATGAGATTATGCAACTCCCGAATACCGGAGGAACACCTAGTGTGCTATCAAACATCACAACGTAACTGGGTGATTATAAAGATGCTCTACAGGTGTCTCCGAAGGTGTTCGTGGTGTTGGCATAGATCAAGAATAGGATTTGTCACTCCGAGTGTCGGAGAGGTATATCTGGGCCCTCTCGGTAATGCACATCATAATAAGCCTTGCAAGCAAATGACTAATGAGTTAGTCACGAGATGATGTATTACGATATGAGTAAAGAGACTTGCCGGTAACGAGATTGAACTATGTATTGAGATACCGACAATCGAATCTCGGGCAAGTAACATACTGATGACAAAGGGAACAACGTATGTTGTTATGCGGTTTGACCGATAAATATCTTCGTAGAATACGTAGGAGCCAATATGAGCATCCAGATTCTGCTATTGGTTATTGACCGGAGATGAGTCTCGGTTATGTCTACATAGTTCTCGAACCCGTAGGGTCCGCACGCTTAATGTTTGATGACGATCAGTATTATGAGTTTATGAGTTTTGATATACCGAAGATAGTTCGGAGTCCCGGATGAGATCACAGACATGACAAGGAGTCTCGAAATGTCCGAGACATAAAGATCGATATATTGGAAGGCTATATTCGGACATCGGAAAGATTCCGAGTGGTTTGGGCATTTTTCCGGAGTACCGGGAGGTTACCGGAACCCCCTGCAGAAGTTATGGGCCTTATGGGCCATAAGAAGGAAGCACACCAGCCCACAAGGGGCTGGTGCGCCCCCTTGGGCAGGAGGCCGAATTGGAAAAGGTTTGGGGATGCCCCCCCCCCCTTTCCTTCTCTCCTACTCCTCCTTCCTATCCTCTCCTACTCCAACTAGGGAAGGGGGGAATCCTACTCCTGGTAGGAGTAGGACTCCTCCTAGGCGCGCCATAGAGGGCCGGCCTCTCCCCCTCCTCCACTCCTTTATATACGGGGGTGGGGGCACCCCATAGACACACAAGTTGATCAGTTGATCTCTCCCAACCGTGTGCGGTGCCCCTCTCCACAGAAACACACCTCGGTCATATCATTGCAGTGCTTAGGCGAAGCCCTGCACCGGTAGCTTCATCATCTCCGTCACCACGCCTCGTGCTAACGAAACTCTCCCGCGAAGTGTTGCTGGATCAAGAGCTCGTGGGACGTCATCAAATCCCCTACACTTGTGGGTTATCAAGACTATTTTCTGGCGCCGTTGCCGGGGAGCATAGCTCTATTCTTTAAGTCACTTGGGATTTATATCTGTTGATCACTATGAAAAATTTGAAGGACTCAAAAACCAAGATCTTACCCTCAACTACGAGGGGAGGTAAGGAACTGCCATCTAGCTCTGCACTTGATTCTCCTTCTGTTATGAGTAAACTTGCGACACCTACTCCTGCTATTGAATCTGATATGTCGTATTGATGGCTTCTCGCCCCTCGTTGGTTACCCCAAGTGGAAGGTTTGAGATGTAGCGTAACGACAAGTTTCCCTTGGCAAAGATACCAAGGATCGAATCCCGTGAGACTCCGAGGGTCGACAAGAAGGTGTCAACTGCTAACGGCGCCAGATACTTAGCGGTTGACAGGACCTGCACACACATACAAATAACTTTGCTCCCAACGAGTACAGAGAGGTTGTCAATCCCTCCGGCCTTGCTGTTTACAAAGGATCAAACACAAGAGATAATAATGATAGCTATGATTGCAACTAGGAAATAGAAACAGGAAGTAAATATAGGGTGTGATCAGTGGTGGTAATATGGACCGGGGTCCCATGATGTTCACTAGTGATGTCTCTCTCCCAAAAGACGATAAAACAGCTAAGCGAGGTAAACAAATTACAGCTGGGCAATTGACATGATTATGTGCGCAAACAGATGCTAACTATGCTGTAAAGAAAGGTAGAGGCTCTAAGCATGGGCGGTATGCCAAGGCAAGTAGACCGAAATCCATCTGCATCTACTACTAATCATCCACCTTGAGATATCTATCCAGAACATCTCGCTGGTATTAAGTTGCGAGTCCCACCCAAAGTGTAAACTCAAAGCAACAGACAACTGCATTAAAAGAACTTTGCGTAAAGTAAACTATCCTTGCACCCGCAAGTACAAGCACCGTTGTTTTCCCCCTTGTGGCAACAGCACATCCCCTAGACTCATGTTTCTGTCACTCAAGCTAGTCATCAGGGGGCATGAACCCACAATCAAGCATAACGTTCCCTCTTGGAGTTACTACCTACTACTTGGCCAAAGCAATAAACAGCAACGGAGAACATGCAAGAATTACTCAAGAACTAAAATATAAAAGAGGTGAATCAAATATATTACTCACACACAATCTGAACATAATCTCATAATCCATCAGATCCCAGCAAACTCAGCAGAGCAACGGCATAAAGATTACATATGTGCCTCGATCATGTAGGGCAGCTCACGAGGTCTAATCCATGAAGAACAAAGAGGGGAAGAGAACATCACATAGCTACTGGTCATGGACCCATGGTCCAAGGGGGACTACTCACAACTCATCCGAGAAGCGTCCATGGTGGTGGAGAAGCTCCCGGTGGTGGTTCTCCCCTCGGGCAGGGTGCCGGGAAGAGTTCTCCTGATGCTCCCGATCTTGGAAGCGTTGCGGCGGCGGAACAGAGACGAGATCGCGAAAAAGGGTTCCGTCCTCGAGGGTTTCGGGACGCGAGGAGTATATATGCCAAATGGGGTCACCAGAAGCGGAGAGGGGGGCCCAGGCGCCCCCCTAGGGCGGCCAGGGGTGGGGCCGCCTGGGTTGGCCGCCTAGGCTGCCCCTGGCTCCCCTCTGGCCCCACTTTGGTTTTTATCGAAGATTCATGTACGCTGATTTTTTCTGTATTTTTACCGGAATTTTTGGAGCACTTTTTATATGGGGGAAATCTGAAATAGAAAAACAACAGAAAACAGGAACTAGCACTGTGGTGCACTGAGTTAATAGGTTAGTCCAAATATGATCAAAAGTGTATGGAAGTGCATAAATATCATAGCAATATCACACAAAAGAAGCATGGAGCAAGCAGAAATTATAGTTACGTTTTGGACGTATCAACATCCCCAAGCTTAATTCCTGCTCGTCCTCGAGTAGGTAAATGATAACAAGCATAATTTCTGTGGTGACATGCTACCAACCATATAAGAACTTTTTAAGTAAAGCAATCAAGGCATGTAATTCAATTCAAGGCATAACAAGCAAGAGTCTATATTAGTATTGTAACAAGTAACATAAGAACATAAAGGTGCAAGAGCTCTCGCTGTCCGTGACTCGAATGTTTCCAAATGGTGTTTGCGTGCAAGAAAGGGGATAGGGATATATGAGAGAGTAAAACATAGCTTTTGTATTGTTGAGAACTTAATCTACTAAAGTTTCACACTTGGTCTTCTTTGGAATATTATCTTGACTCATCCCCAGACCGGCAGCCAGGTACAAGTCAAAATGATCCACTCCCTTTCGATATTTTGAGCACTCATGCAATGGATGAGCGTAAGCAAGAAAGTCGACACTTAGGATGGCAAAGAGAAAAATGATGGAGGGGGAAGACAAAAAAGGTGTGAAGGGCTCACATCAATGAGGACAATCATCGGCGAGAGAAAGCCAAATGATAGATATGATGTGAGGAGTAAGGATTGCCATGCAACGGATGCACATATGAGCTAAGGTAAGCTCTCCAATGGAACTAGTGGGGGTGCATCCAACTTGCTTGCTCAAGAAGACCTAGAGCTCTTTTGAGGAGGCTCATCATTGGAATATACAAGCCAAGTTCTATAGTGTGAAGGTCCCCACATAGCTATATGCATGAATGATAATCTCTATGGAGTACAAGGTATAAGATGGAGTACGAGTGTGGATCTCTCAAAAAGAAATAGTAGTGTGCCCCCTTCTCTCTTTTTATTTCTTTTTCTCTTTTTTCCATTTTTTTTATTTTTTGTGGCCTCAATGGCTCTTTCTATTTAACTCTCATTTGTCCTCTTTGGGATCTTTTGATTTTGTCCTCTTTGGGATCTTTTGATTTGTCCTCTTTGGGATCTTTTCCTCACTTTAGGGGCAACACTCTATGTATTACAAGAAGTATAGAAGATCTTTCACACTTTACAAAAGTACTCAACATAAAGAAAATGAAACTATCATGATGTATGCAAATGTATGCCTCTGCCAGTGTAGCAGGAAATACAATGATACCAGCGCGTCATGTAGCAATGATTAGGGCAAGGCCCAACTAGCATGCGGCTCATCGATCAAGCAAAAAGCATGTATGACATGAAGATCAAGTCATGCGAAGATGGATGTTGCATGGCAATGTATCTCGGAAAGGCTATGGAAATGCCTTGATAGGTAGGTATGGTGGCTGTTTTGAGGAAGGATATAATGAGGCTTATGATGACAGAGCGTATCGTGCCAAGGATTTGGATGCACCGGCGAAGTATGCGCCAACTCTCGAGGTGAGAAAGGGCAATGCACGGTACCGAAGAGGCTAGAAAAATATGGATAGGTGGAAGTGTCAACTTTCGAATACTCACATTAGTCCAAAGAACTCATGCACTTATTATCGGTAACTCTCAATCTAATTAGGAGGTTCACAAAGAGACAAGTACCCCGAGGAGGAGTGTATGGGGGTTTGGTTATCCTTGCGCATCCTCGGCTCATGGTACGTGAGTGTACTCTAATATTCGATCCCTCCAAAGATTAGTGATCCATTTAGTAGCTAAAGTTCTCAACTATTTTGTAGGTTTTCGAAAATAAACACGGATTGCCCAAAATACGACATCTATCACTAATAGGCTAAAGCTCTTGACACCAAAAGTTCAGACATTACTCATGGCAATACCTCAAAACTATTGCAAGTTACTACCAAAATTAAATAGCAACCTCAATTACCTACTTTAAGTTAAGACACACAACTCAGTGCAACAGGCAAACTCTCTTAACAAGATAAACATGAAAACTCAAGAGAGTTCAGCAACCAATTAAACAAAAGCTCTTTAAAAAGGAAAGCATGAAAACTAAGAGCTAAACATGACAGTAGCTATGGAAAGACAAAGAACACACACAACAAAGATAAGCATGAAAATCCTATGTTGTGTTCTAGGTTGAAGTGGAGCGTGTTTCTCTCCCACACAAAGAAAGTTGGGTTCTAACTTGTTATGAACAGCAAGCAAAGCTAAAGAAAACTTAAAAAGGAAACTAAAAGCAAGACGCTCCAAGCATAGCACATAACGCATGAAGTGATTAAAATATAGTGGAACGAAAGACGAACTGATAATTGTTGATGGAGAAGGGGATGCACGGGGGCATCCCCAAGCTTAGACGCTTGAGTCTTATTGAATATTTCTTGGTGGTGCACGGGGGCATCCCCAAGCTTGAGCGTTTGACCCTCCTGAATTTTCTTTTATCATCTTCCCTCGCACACTTGAAAACTCCCTTCATACATAACTCATCATAATCTGATTAGCGAGGTTAGTACCCATAATAAAATAATTTTTCCCTACTGGAAATAAGGATAATCTTGAAGAGCTACTGTTTCTCAAGATTGCCAAAAGGTTTTTGCAAAGAAAAAGCAAGCTCAAGATTTGCAAAACGAAGAAAAGGCAAAACAGGACAGAATCTGTGAAAAACAGACCAGCAGGTAGTAAATAATTTTTTCGGGGCACTTCTGCAACTCAAATAAAAAAACTCAGAACATACGCTCGAAAGCCAATTGTATAGAGCACGCTGTCAAAATAATTCAGATCAAAAAGATGATCTGGTGGTTTTATACGAATTATTCTGTCCAAGGACAGAATCTGTTTTCTGGGCAGCACGTCACAACTTTTGCACTTTCTTGCAATCGGAGGCTAAACTTGGCACAAAGCTGAAAAGAAAAGGTACAATGATGATGCTACTGTAGTAACAAACATCAAGACACAACAAAAGCAAAATAAAACTTTATTCGTTGTGGGCTGCCTCCCAAAAGCGCTTTCTTTTATGCCTTTAAGCTAGGCATAATGCAAAAAGAGAAGATCAAGTTTTATCAAGAGTAAGAGAATAGCTAGCCCGTGTAACGGACTCAAAAGGTAACTTAATCTTCTTTCTAGGGAAGTGTTCCATCCCTTTCTTTAGAGGGAATTGGAATTTTATATTCCCCTCTTTCCAACGGTGCGAAGAAAAGGGCGTCCCAAAATAATTGGACATGAAGGTTCACATTCAATATCCATAATAGTAAAATCAACGGGAACATAATTGTCATTGACAATGATAAGAACATCGTCGATCTTCCCCAAAGGTTTCTTTACGGAAGAATCAACAAGACGAACACCAAAAGAACAAGGATTAAAAGGTTTCAATTTAAGCATATCATACATCCTTTTGGGCATAACGGAGGTACTAGCTCCAACATCACATAAAGCATAGCAAGAGAAATTATTCAACTTAATTTTAATCATAGGATCCCAACCATCTTCTAGCTTTCTAGGTATGGAGGCTTCTACCCTAAGCTTCTCCTCCCTAGCTTTGATGAGAGCATTAGTGATATGCTCCGTGAAGGCAAGGTTAAGTGTGCTAGTGTGGGGATCTCTAGACATCATGTGAAGAAAACTAATAACTTCAGAAAGGGTGCAATTATCAAAATCAAGGTCACTACTATCAAGTAAAGTGGTAGTGGTGTCCTTTAGGCTCACTTGTTTGGTAGCTTCTATGGTCATAGGAGTTTCTTCTACGGTTGAGGTCATAGCATCACCATTAATAGGTCCAATAGGACTAAGAGTGCATTGGGTGCTAAGAGTTTGGATATTCTCAACAACTTGGATGGTAGCAACTGTGTGGTGGGTAGGAAGGCTCTTAATTCTATCTTCTTCCTCCTTTTCTCTAGCCCATCTCTCTTTAAGTTTAGCCATCATCCTAATGTTTTCATTAATTTGCACTTGAATAGAATTCATAGGAGTGGTCTTCCTCTCCTCAAGAGGAGAAGTTCTAATTTTAAGCAACTCTACCTCATGGGCTAAATTGTCTACCTTCGAAGAGAGATTATCTAGTTTGTTTAGTTTTTCTTCTACACTCTTATTGAAGGCTTTTTGGGTAGTGATGAAATCTTTAAGCATAATCTCTAGTTCAGAAGTGGAGTTCTTGGTGCTAGGATAAGCATTGTAGTTCCCATAGGAGGGGAACGGTCTAGGGTTGCTACCAAAATTACTCCTATAAGCATTATTATTGAAATTGTTTCTAGAGATAAAGTTCACATC
Organism: Secale cereale; assembly: GCA_902687465.1. Classification (NCBI taxonomy): domain Eukaryota; kingdom Viridiplantae; phylum Streptophyta; class Magnoliopsida; order Poales; family Poaceae; genus Secale; species Secale cereale. The sequence continues at coordinate 626,399,867 of LR738715.1, read as the reverse complement.
TACTTGATCTTGAGCAATCAAAGAATTTAAAGGAACATCATGAGGATCAATAGAAGATTGCTTGGAAAGTAGAGACATGATCAAGTCAACTTTTTCATTTAGGGAGGAAATCTCCTCGGCAGAGTTTACCTTCCTACCTGTTGGAGCGCGTTCGGTGTGCCATTGGGAATAACTGGTCATCATCTCGTCGAGAAGCTTCGTGGCAGCACCAAGTGTAGTTGACATAAAGGTTCCTCCCGCGGCCAAATCTAACAAGTTCCGCGAGGTAAAGTTCAAGCCTGCATAAAAAGTTTGGATAACCATCCAAGTAGTCAAACCATGAGTAGGGCAGTTCTTGACAAGAGATTTCATGCGTTCCCAAGCTTGGGCAACGTGTTCACTATCCAATTGTTTAAAATTCATTATGTTACTCCTTAGTTGGATAATTTTAGCAGGGGGATAGTACTTCCCAATAAAGGCATCCTTGCACTTGTCCGAAGAATCTATACTATTCCTAGGCAAGGATTGAAACCAGATTTTAGCTCCTCCTCTCAAGGAGAAAGGAAAAAGCTTAAGCTTAACAACATCACTATCTACTTCTTTGTACTTTTGCATATCACAGAGCTCAACAAAATTATTTAAGTGCAAAGCAGCATCATCTCCAGCACCGGAGAATTGATCTTTCATAACTAGGTTCAGTAAAGCAGGTTTAATCTCATAAGAAGGTGCTGAAGTGGCAGGTGTAGCAATAGGCGTGCAGATAAAGTCATTGTTGTTATGACTAGTGAAGTCACACAACTTGGTGTTCTCGGTGGAACCCATAGCAGCAGCAAGCAAGATAACTATTTTTGTGATTTTTGGTAAAGGACACTAAAGCAAAAACTGAAAGGTAAACTAACAAGACTAAAAAGCAAAGATAAAAGATAGCGTGCAACTCCCCTATCTTGAAGAGTGGAGTCCCCGACAACGGCGCCATAAACTTTGCTTGATGACTTCTCGCCCCTCGTTGGTTACCCCAAGTGGAAGGTTTGAGATGCAGCGTAACGGCAAGTTTCCCTTGGCAAAGATACCAAGGATCGAATCCCGTGAGACTCCGAGGGTCGACAAGAAGGTGTCAACTGCTAACGGCGCCAGATAATTAGCGGTTGACAGGACCTGCACACATATACAAATAACTTTGCTCCCAACAAGTACAGAGAGGTTGTCAATCCCTCCGGCCTTGCTATTTACAAAGGATCAAACACAAGAGATAATAATGATAGCTATGATTGCAACTAGGAAATAGAAACAGGAAGTAAATATAGGGTGTGATCAGTGGTGGTAATATGGACCGGGGTCCCATGATGTTCACTAGTGATGTCTCTCTCCCAAATGACGATAAAACAGCTAAGCGAGGTAAACAAATTACAGCTGGGCAATTGACAGGATTATGTGCGCAAACCAATGCTAACTATGCTGTAAAGAAAGGTAGAGGCTATAAGCATGGGCGGTACGCCAAGGCAAGTAGACCGAAATCCATCTGCATCTACTACTAATCATCCACCTTGAGATATCTATCCAGAACATCTCGCTGGTATTAAGTTGCGAGTCCCACCCAAAGTGTAAACTCAAAGCAACAGACAACTGCATTAAAAGAACTTTGCGTAAAGTAAACTATCCTTGCACCCGCAAGTACAAGCACCGTTGTTTTCCCCCTTGTGGCAACAGCACATCCCCTAGACTCATGTTTCTGTCACTCAAGCTAGTCATCAGGGGGCATGAACCCACAATCAAGCATAACGTTCCCTCTTGGAGTTACTACCTACTACTTGGCCAAAGCAATAAACAGCAACGGAGAACATGCAAGAATTACTCAAGAACTAAAATATAAAAGAGGTGAATCAAATATATTACTCACACACAATCTGAACATAATCTCATAATCCATCAGATCCCAGCAAACTCAGCAGAGCAACGGCATAAAGATTACATATGTGCCTCGATCATGTAGGGCAGCTCACGAGGTCTAATCCATGAAGAACAAAGAGGGGAGGAGAACATCACATAGCTACTGGTCATGGACCCATGGTCCAAGGGGGACTACTCACAACTCATCCGGGAAGCGTCCATGGTGGTGGAGAAGCTCCCGGTGGTGGTTCTCCCCTCCGGCAGGGTGCCGGGAAGAGTTCTCCTGATGCTCCCGATCTTGGAAGCGTTGCGGCGGCGGACAGAGACGAGATCGCGAAAAAGGGTTCCGTCCTCGAGGGTTTCGGGATGCGAGGAGTATATATGCCAAAGGGGGTCACCAGAAGCGGAGAGGGGGGGGCCCAGGCGCCCCCCTAGGGGGCCAGGGGTGGGGCCGCCTGGGCTGCCCCTGGCTCCCTTGTGGCCCCACTTTGGTTTTTCTCGAAGCTTCCTGTACGCTGATTTTTTTCTGCATTTTTTCCGGAATTTTTGGAGCACTTTTTATATGGGGGAAATCTGAAATAGAAAAACAGCAGAAAACAGGAACTGGCACTGTGGTGCACTGAGTTAATAGGTTAGTCCAAATATGATCAGAAGTCTATGGAAGTGCATAAATATCATAGCAATATCACACAAAAGAAGCATGGAGCAAGCAGAAATTATAGATACGTTTTGGACGTATCACGTATGTTCTTGATGATGCCACTTCTGCTATGTATGATGAAACTACCTCTATGCCTGATACTGTGCCACTAGGTGAATTTCTAGATGAACAAATTGCTAAGGTTAGGAAGAATGCAAATGTTGAAACTGGTGATATTTATGAAAGTGATGATGAAACTACTCCCAATAGATATGAATTGCGTGTGGTGCCTGAGGGTTATGTTATGGATGAAGAAACTGCTAGAGACTTTCTTGCCTGCAATGATAGATATGATCTTAAGAAATTATTAGCTAAGCTAAAAGAAAAATCCTTGAATGCTAGAATGAAACAAGACCCTGCTTTTGCTACTTCACCTATCTGTGTTACTGATAAGGATTATGAATTCTCTGTTGATCCTAAGTTAATTACTTTGGTTGAATCTGATCCTTTCCATGGCTATGAGTCTGAAACTGTTGTGGCACATCTTACTAAGTTGAATGATATAGCCACCCTATTTACCAATGATGAAAAAAATCGTTATTACTATATCCTTAAGCTATTTTCTTTCTCGTTAAAGGGTGGTGCTAAGACTTGGTTTAATTCTCTTGATCCTGGTTGTGTGCATAGTCCCTAGGATATGATGTATTACTTCTCTGCTAAATATTTTCCCGCTCATAAGAAACAAGATGCCTTACGGGAAATATATAACTTTGCCCAAACGAAAGAAGAGAGTCTCCCACAGCTTGGGGGAGGCTCCTCCAGTTACTTAATGCTTTGCCTGATCATCCTCTTGAGATACATGATATACTTGATGTCTTTTATAATGGACTAACAGATGCTTCCAGAGACCACCTGGATAGTTGTGCTGGTTGTGTTTTCAGGGAAAGAACAGTTGAACAAGCTGAACAGCTATTGAATAATATACTGGCCAATGAAATTAATTGGACACTTCCTGAACCAACCCCTAAGCCAACTCCGAATAAAAGAGGTGTTCTATTTCTCAGTCCTGAAGATATGCAAGAGGCAAAGAAATATATGAAAGAAAAAGGTATTAAAGCTGAAGATGTTAAGAATTTACCACCTATTGAAGAAATACATGGTCTTGATAACCCGACACAGGTCGTAAAGGTAAATTCTCCTCATAGATTTGATGAAGGTGATATTCCTCGTTATAATTCTGCTAGCCAATGCTTAGATGACTTTGACAATTTCATTGTGAAACAAGAAAACTTCAATGCTTATGTTGGTAGACAATGACAACACAATGCTTATATGATTGAACGCTTGAGTGATTATCTGTCTAGAGCTAAAGGTGAACTGAAACTTATTAGTATACATGCTTCTATGGTCACCACTCAAGTAGAACAAGTACTTAAGGCTCAGAATGATTTGCTCAGTGAATTAAATAGTAAGAATAATGACTATGATGTTAGAGTTGCAACTAGAGGTGGTAAAATGACGCAGGAACCTCTATATCCTGAAGGCCGCCCTAAGAGAATTGAGCAAGATTCTCAGAGAACTAATTTAGATGCACCTAGTTCTTCTAAAAAGAAGAAAAAGAAAAATGATAGGACTTTGCATGCTACTAGTGAACCTGTAGTTGACAAACCTGAGAATCCTAACGATATATCTGTTTCTGATGCTGAGACACAATCTGGTAATGAACATGAACCTAGTGATAATATTAATAATGATGTTCATGACGATGCTCGACCTAGCAATGATAATGATGTAGAGATTGAACCTGTTGTTGATCTTGATAACCCACAATCAAAGAATCAACGTTATGATAAGAGAGACTTTGTTGCTAGGAAGCACGGTAGGGAAAGAGAACCATGGGTTCAGAAACCCATGCCTTTTCCTCCAAAACCATCCAAGAAAAAGGATGATGAGGATTTTGAGCACTTCGCTGAAATGATTAGTCCTATCTTTTTGCGTATGCGTTTGACTGATGTGCTTAAAACAAATCTTTATGCCAAGTATATGAAAGATATTATTACCAACAAAAGAAAGATACCTGAAGTAGAAATTTCCACCATGCTTGCCAATTACACTTTTGAGGGTGGAATGCCTAAGAAATTAGGAGATCCAGGAGTACCTACTATACCTTGCTCCATTAAGAGAAACTATGTTAAAACTGCTTTGTGTGATCTTGGAGCTGGTGTTAGTGTTATGCCTCTCTCTTTATATCGTAGAATTGACTTGAGTAAGTTGACACCTACTGAAATATCTTTGCAAATGGCTAATAAATCAACTGCTATACCTGTCGGTATTTGTGAGGATGTGCGTGTTGTAGTTGCAAATGTTACTATTCTAACGGACTTTGTTATACTTGATATTCCCGAGGATGATAGTATGTCTATTATTCTTGGAAGACCCTTTTTGAATACTGCAGGGGCTGTTATTGATTGCAACAAAGGCAATGTCACTTTTCATGTCAATGGTAATGAGCATACGGTACACTTTCCGAGCAAACAACCTTAGGTCCACAGTATCAATTATATTGGAAAAACTTCGACTTTTACTATTGGAGGTTTTGAGTTTCCTATTCCTACTATCAAGAAGGCATATGACATTCTTATTGTTGGGGACATACATATCCCCATTGAGGTAACCTAGTGTTATTCGGAAATTCTCCGGTTTCATGTTACTCGGAAAGAGTTTATTAACAAGACCTGATCAACCTTGTTAATGGATTCCTTTTGATGAGCATGGGATAGGTGAATCTAGATAGCACAATCTTTTGTACCTTCTTTTTTACTTTCTGTTAATTAGGATAAATAAAAAGAAAAATAGTATCTTCTGTCTGTTTCCAGACTTATCTGTGCAATAAAAAAATATCTCGAAAATAAAATTTCTCCAAATGCCATGAAAATGAAATATGATTTTTTCTAGAATATTTAAAAAAATATGGCACTAAACACACAGCGAGGGGAGCTAGCACGTGGCCACGAGGGTCCAGGGCGCGCCCCCTGCCTCGTGGGCCCCACATGGCCCCCCCTCCACTTATTCCTGCACCCATGCTCTTCTTCTTCTTCCTCCCAAAAAAACCCCCAACCAGCTCAAACCCGAGTTCTAGCTCATCTTGCTGCCATTTTCGATCTCCTTGCTCAAAGCACCATTCACCAAACTGTTTGGGGAGATTGTTCCTTGGTATGTGACTCCTCCATTGGTCCAATTAGTTTTTGTTCTAGTGCTTTATTTGTTGCAAATTTATGCTGCTGTGGTGACCTTGTTCCTGAGTTTGCATGTCAAATTTTCTTGGTCCCAAGTAGTTCTAATGCATGATATAGTCTCTAGGCACTAGTAAGAGTTGTTGCTATCAATCTTGTTGGGTTTGGTTAACTTTTATTTTGAAGTTACTAAAAATTTCAGAAAATTACAGAAAAATGTCTAGGAGAAACTTCCAAGGTGGTCATTCAAGGAAGCAAGAACCGAGGCTCGCGTTTCGTGAGCCGGACGATGAACCACCGAGGGATGCTGATGTGCGGCCTTGTGAATGGCCGTCGGATGAATTAATGGGTCAAGCTGGCATGAAAGATGAATTTTACGCATACGTGCGCAACGCTGACCTCGAGGACTTCATACAAGATAAGTGTCCTCAATACCGTGGCTTAACTGATAGCTTTGTGAGAAGGTTTAAATTTTCATCTTCACGTAATTCTCACACTGTACTGTTTGACCTATATGATAAATCTTATACTATGGATTTGGAGGATTTAAATGTTGCTTGCAAACTCCCACAGTGGGGCAGTATGAGTTATCCTCGCAAATCTGAATTTAGAGAACTCCTCGTTAGTATTACAGTGGGGGAGTCCAGGGAAGTCACATAGGCAACCATGAGGAGCATACATTTCCCTGCTATTCATTACTTTGCTCTCTTTATCGGTAGATGCATAAACGGTAAGGATGAGGCTTGTCACATGTGTGTCCCTGATCTTAGTGTTCTCAGGAGTGTTGTACTGGGTGATAGGCAATATAACTTGGGAGCCATTGTTGCACGAAGACTACACCATAATGGGTTGCATGGAGATTTATTTGGTGGGATCTATGCTACCCGCATAGCCCGCTTTCTTGGTGTGTCTATGCACATAAATGATGAACCTTTACCTCCTGCCTATTTAGACTGCCATGCTATGACTAGTCACCGGTTTATAGAGTGGGATAATCAAACCCTGAAATATCGACTAATCTTTAACAGGCAGCATGCCATCCCTATTGTTCTTCCTGCCCCTACTTTGTTTAACTTTCAGGAAAAAGGGAGATACACTATAACTATGGAGGAGGCAAATGCTTATTATAACATGACGGAGGCAGCCCGCCTTCGAGCTGCAGCTCAGCATGCAGCATCTGCTGCGTCTCAGTACGACCCCAACTACAACTTTGGATATTCGTCAGGCCAATATTGGCCATAGACCAACTTAGGCCAAAAGCCTAAGCTTGGGGAGTATGTGTTTCTCACCGACTTACATGCATGTTCACACTTATTCTAGTTGTCGGTGCTCACACTCTTTCATTGTACCATCCATGCTTAGTTTCAATTTCTTTTTCTTAGTCTTTTTCTTGTGTGCTAGAAAAACCCAGAAAAACAAAAAAATATTAGTTGTAGCTTCTAAGCTAGTTTACTTTTCCTGCTTGTAGTAGCAATTAAAAGAAAACCCAAAAAGATTTCTCGTTCTTCTTTTGCTTGTTAGGAGCTTTCTCGTGTAAATAGTTTCTTTTCTTTTCTTTGGGGGTCAATAGTAGAGGACCATGATTAAATTGTTTGGTGGCTCTTATATGCTTTGTTGTTGATTTAACCTTGAGCCATATTACCTTGTCTTCTCTCTTGTATTAAATGCTCGCAGATTCTAGCTTAGTCCAATGCACATGCACTATTATTATTATACACACCGTTGGGACATGCGAGTGAAAGGCAATAAGGATGATATATGATGAACTAATTGAGATGAGAAAAGCTGGTATGAACTCGACCTCTCTTGTTTTTATAAATATGATTGCTCATCGTTCCTGATTCAGCTTGTTATGAATGAAACATGCTTGCAATGACAATTAGAGATCATAGCTGCTTATGCCATGCTTAATTAGCTGAGAGTTTATAATGGTCAATCTTGCATGCCAACATGATATTAAAATGGTTGTGATGTGGTATGATGGGTGGTATCCTCCTTTGAACGATTTAAGTGACTTGACTTGGCACATGTTCACGCATGTAGTTGAAACAAATCAACATAGCCTTCATGATATTTATGTTCATGGTGATTTATATCCTACTCATGCTTGCATTCATTGTTGATTAATTTTAAAGCATGTTCATGACCGTTGTTGCTCTCTAGCTGTTTGCTTCCTAGTCTCTTTCTAGCCTTCACCTGTACTAAGCGGGAATACTGCTTGTGCATCCACTTCCATAAACCCCAAAGTTGTTCCATATGAGTCCACCATACCTTCATATATGCGGTATTTACCTGTCGTTCCAAGTAAATTTGTATGTGCCAAACTCTAAACCTTGAAATGAAATTCTGTTTTGTATGCTCGAACAGCTCATGTATCAACTAGGGTTGTCTATATCTTCCATGCTAGGTGGGTTATTCTCGCGATCAGTGGACTCCGCTCATCATTCATGAGAAAATGGCTGGTAACCGGGATGCCCAGTCCCATGCTCAAAATCATAATAATTAAACAAAACTCTCACAGGGCTATTGCCTGTTTGGACGGTACCCCATGGATTCGGATGGCCGTGGAGTGTGCTTGTTGGTGGTTGGGGGAGTATAAACTTTACCATTCTGTTTGGGAACCGTCTATAACGTGCGTAGCATGGGAGATATCGAGATTATTGGTTGTTATGTTGACAATGAAAGTATACCGCTCAAAATGTTATTCATCTCTATTTAAAAATCGAGCTCTGGCACCTCTACAAATCCATGCTTCCCTCTGCGAATGGCCTATCTATTTACTTTTATGCAGAGTCATGATTCTCTTATCAAAGAGCACCAGTAGAAGAGCACCTCTGTTGTTGCATGTATTACTATTAATTTGCATTGAGTATGATCATGACTGGATCTCTTTTACCATGAATTACAATGTCTAGTCAGTCCTTGATCTTTAAGGGTGCTCTGCATTTATGTTTTGCAGTCTCAGAAAGGGCTAGCGAGATACCATCTTGTTATATCATATCATGATTGTTTTGAGAAAGTGTTGTCATCCGAGGTTTATTATTATTGCTCGCTAGTTGATTCTGCCATTGATGTGAGTAGTCTTGATTCCTGAAAGTTATTGTGAATATGGTTATTTCATGATCTTGTTGAAAACCTGAATGCTAGCTTACATATTTACAACAACAAGAGCAAACAGAGTTTGTCAAAGTTTTTCTTTATCACTTTCAGTTTATCAACTGAATTGCTTGAGGAGAAGCAAATGTTTAAGCTTGGGGGAGTTGATACGTCTCCAACGTATCTACTTTTTCAAACCCTTTTGCCCTTGTTTTGGACTCTAACTTGCATGATTTGAATGAAACTAACCTGGACTGATGTTGTTTTCAGCAGAACTGCCATGGTGTTGTTTTTGTGCAGAATAAAAAGTTCTCAGAATCGCCTGAAAATCAACGGAGAATTATTTCGGAAAATATAAAAAATACCTGCAAGAAGATCCACACCAGGGGGCCCAGGGCCTGTCCACGAGGGTGGGGGCGCGCCCCCCTGCCCAGGATCGATATGGTTGACTAGAGGGGGTGAATAGGCAACAACAATTTTTAGCTCTTTTAAAAAAATTAGACTTAACAATAAAATAGGTTTTCTAGATATGCAACCAGGTGCACAACCTGTATGACAAACACAATAACAAGCCCACGAGCAAGCGCAAGATACAAACACAATATAGCTTGCACAAAGTAAAGATTAGAAATAATCACAAGTGGAGTCGATGAAGACAAGGATGTGTTACCGAAGTTCCCTCCCTTTAGGGGGGAGGGACGTCTCTGTTGAAGCGGTGTGGAGGCACAATGCTCCCAAGAAGCCACTAGGGCCACCGTATTCTTCTCACGCCCTCGCACAATGAAAGATGTCATGAATCCACTAGTGGTGTCCTTGAAGGCGACGATCGAAACATTTACAAACAAGGTTGGGAATCTCTCCACAACTTAATTGGATGCTCCTAACACCACCACGAAGCTTCACCACAATGGATTGTAGCTCCGTGGTGACCTCTTCCGTCTAGGGCGCCCACACACCCAAGAGTAACAAGATCTGCACGGCATTAGTGGGCAGAATAAATTATCTCTTGGCGAAAGTGTAGATCGACTCCTTATCCTCCAAACCCTATAGCAACAACAAGTCTTGTTGGCTAGGGAGAGAGTTCGAGCACGAATGGAGCTTAGGGCAACAATGGAGCTTGGGGGGATAAGAGGTACATCTTCTTGGAGAGGAAGGCCCTCTTTATATAGGAGGGACAAATCCAACGATTATCTGCCCACAAGTCGCACACAAGCGGTACTACCTCTCCAGGGGCGGTACAACCGCTTAGTGCGGTAGACCGAGCCGACGCTTACGAGTGTATGCATACATGAGTGGTAGTGCCGCTAGAGGGGTACTACCGTCCTCACCAGCGGTACTACTAAAGGAAATATGACCTAGAGGCAATAATAAAGTTATTATTTATTTCCTTATATCATGATAAATGTTTATTATTCATGCTAGAATTGTATTAACTGGAAACTTAGTACATGTGTGAATACATAGACAAAACAGAGTGTACATAGTATGCCTCTACTAGACTAGCTCATTGATCAAAGATGGTTATGTTTCCTAGCCATAGACATGAGTTGTCATTTCATCAACGGGATCACATCATTAGGAGAATGATGTGATGGATAAGACCCATCTGGTAGCTTAGCACTATGATCGTTTAGTTTTACTGCTATTGCTTTCTTCATGACTTATACATCTTCCTATATCTATGAGATTATGCAACTCCCGAATACCGGAGGAACACCTTGTGTGCTATCAAACATCACAACGTAACTGGGTGATTATAAAGATGCTCTACAGGTGTCTCCGAAGGTGTTCGTGGTGTTGGCATAGATCAAGAATAGGATTTGTCACTCCGAGTGTCGGAGAGGTATCTCTGGGCCCTCTCGGTAATGCACATCATAATAAGCCTTGCAAGCAAATGACTAATGAGTTATTCACGAGATGATGTATTACGGTACGAGTAAAGAGACTTGCCGGTAACGAGATTGAACTAGGTATTGAGATACCGACGATCGAATCTCGGGCAAGTAACATACCGATGACAAAGGGAACAACGTATGTTGTTATGCGGTTTGACCGATAAATATCTTCGTAGAATACGTAGGAGCCAATATGAGCATCCAGGTTCTGCTATTGGTTATTGACCGGAGATGAGTCTCGGTTATGTCTACATAGTTCTCGAACCCGTAGGGTCCGCACGCTTAACGTTTGATGACGATCAGTATTATGAGTTTATGAGTTTTGATGTACCGAAGATAGTTCGGAGTCCCGGATGAGATCACAGACATGACAAGGAGTCTCGAAATGTCCGAGACGTAAATATCGATATATTGGAAGGCTATATTCGGACGTCGGAAAGGTTCCGAGTGGTTTGGGAATTTTTCCGGAGTACCGGGAGGTTACCGGAACCCCCCGAAGAAGTTATGGGCCTTATGGGCCATAAGAAGGAAGCACACCAGCCCACAAGGGGCTGGTGCGCCCCCCTTGGGCAGGAGGCCGAATTGGAAAAGGTTTGGGGGTGGCGCCCCCCCCCCCTTTCCTTCTCTCCTACTCCTCCTTCCCTTCCTCTCCTACTCCAACTAGGAAAGGGGGGAATCCTACTCCTGGTAGGAGTAGGACTCCTCCTAGGCGCGCCATAGAGGGCTGGCCTCTCCCCCTCCTCCACTCCTTTATATACGGGGGTGGGGGCACCCCATAGACACACAAGTTGATCAGTTGATCTCTCCCAACCGTGTGCGGTGCCCCTCTCCACAGAAACACACCTCGGTCATATCGTTGCAGTGCTTAGGCGAAGCCCTGCACCGGTAGCTTCATCATCTCCGTCACCACGCCTCGTGCTGACGAAACTCTCCCGCGAAGTTCTGCTGGATCAAGAGCTCGTGGGACGTCATCAAGTTGAACGTGTGCTGAACGCGGAGGCTACGTACGTTCGGTGCTTGATCGGTTGGATCGCGAAGAAAGTTCGACTACATCAACCGCGTCACTAGACGCTTCCGCTCCCGGTCTACGAGGGTACGTAGACACACTCTCCCCTCTCGTTGCTATGCTTCTAGTAGATAGATCTTGCGTGATCGTAGGAATTTTTTTGAAATACTACGTTTCCCAACAACTACCGCTAAGTGTCTTAGGACACAAAGAACTAGTGGTATTATAGGGTGCATAGAACGGAAGTACCGCACAAAGCAGTATTGCCGCCCTACTACCGCTCTGCTATCGTGAAAGTGGATTTGGCTTACAGAAGCACTCGGATAAGCGAAAGTGAGTGCGGTAGTAGAAAACGGAAGTACCGCTCAAGCGGTACTACCGCCCTACTATCGCTAAACCATATGGGCTACAAAGAGTCTTTGGTAGCGGGGTAGTACTAGTGTTGTTGTACCGTGTAAATGCCAATTACACCACAGTAGTCCAAAAATAAGCGGTAGTGCCCGTGGCACTGGAATGCGAAAGTACCGCACAGGCGGTACTACCACTATCCAAGGTGGTACTACGCTAGGGTGCTTCAAAATAGCCTAGAAAACAATAGGACCTCCAATGTTGTGGGAAGGGTATGTGGGTGAAAATGGTTATGTGTACGTATTGATTCCACCCTAACATTTTCACAACGGACCCCTCTTAATAGTACGATTTTCCTACGACTTAAATACATCGAAAATGAAACGTCAGTGACAATCATCTTCACTCTTTATCAACGAGGGGTATAAATTGTCTTGTGCTACATGAAATAATATATCAAAAGTTCACTGCACATGATTAGTCCACAAATAGCATTGTCAATAATCACCAAAAATCATTAGAGAGAAATATGCCCCAACACTACCTCATAGGGAAAGTTTTGTACTCCCTAGACATATATCTCGGGCATTTCCTATTTAGCGCTTCAGGAATTGGTTATACGCCATTTGGCAAACCGTCGCACGCTAGACTGACCTATTTCACTTTTCTTCTAGTTTAATATGCAAAAAATGTTGTGCAGGAGAGATTCAAACTCGCGACCTCCACCTTAATTGTAACTCGCACTAACCAACCAGACACACCACACATGGTAATAATGTTCTTTCTTATATATTTTATACACTTTCGGTTTTTCTTTTTCTTTTTTAGGTGTGGACTTGTTCTGGACCTATTTTTTGTTTGCGGTTTTTATCTTTTTTCTGATTCTTTTATTTTAGCATTTTTCCTTTTCCTCATTTTTGAAATTTCATTTCAAATGCACAAACTTTTCCAAATTCGATAAACTTTTTTTCAAATTGATGAACTCACTTAAATTTTTTATTCACCATTTTCCAAATTCGTTGAACGTTTTATACCAAATTGATGACCTTTTCTAAAAATCTGAAGATTTTTTTTCTAAATCGATGAACTTTTTTTAAAATGATGAATTTTTACAAAAGAAAATCAGTGAACTTCCTAATATATATGAACTTTTCTTTAATTTTTTTGACTTGTTCTTAGTTTAAGAACTGTTTTTTAAAATTAATGAACTTTTTTCAGAATCAAAAAACTTGTTTCTATTCGCGAACTTTTTGGAAATATGGCAACATTTTCTTTTGCATGTTCCTGAACTTTTCTCGAAATATGTGAACTTTCAAAAATTGTCCACTTTTGTAACAGAAAATCACGTATGAGCGGAAATAATTGTTCTTCATGTATTAGTGCGGCTCTTAGTCACTTCCAACGAGATGCTCCTGTGGTTAGCCTTTTTTTTTTTTGAGTCTAAACACACTCCGCTTTATTGATCAATGATGTTCATAGGGATACAATTCAAGTCTGGGGGGTTTAAAAGCCACACATGGCGCCCCGGGTCCAGACCAAAAGCGTGCTTAGCAAGGCTATGTGCCTCTAGATTAGAATCTCTTCCTTCAAAGATGAAGGTACAACTCTGGAAAAGAGGGATAGACTCCCTAATCTCCTTCACAATGCTCGCATTCATTCCTCCAGTATCATGATTTATATCCTGGACCGCACCTTTGCAATCCGAAGCAATCTCCACATGAGTTATAGCCAGGTCCAATGCCAGCGCCATTGCTTCCCGACATGCCAAAGTCTCCAGCGTTCTTGGGTCAGTGACTCCCACACACCTGATAACCGAAGAACCCATGTATGTCCCATCATAGTCTCTGCATATAGCGCTGTAGGATCCCTCATCGTTCGCTCTATGAACTGCACCATCAACTCTTATTTTTGCAAATCCCTGTTGTGGCCGGGTCCAACTGGCCCGGGTTCTGGGAACAACCGCTGGGCGGGGCTTCTCCTGTGGTTTACATTCTGACAGCTCTCGAATGTATTTGGTAACAAACATATGCGTGGACATTGGACTCTGGAATATATTTTCATGAAGTGCCTGTCTTCTCGCATACCAGATAGCCCAGAGCGTAACCAGCACTTGGATGAACACCTCAGCAGGAAAGGTTTCTATCAAGGCAAAAATCCACCTCTTGGCGTCAGGCTCTGTGGTCTCCTCGAGCACTTGGAACGTATCTGAAGGCTGCAGCGCCCAGACTGCCCTAGCAGCATGGCAGTGTAGCAATGAGTGCTGCCATGAATCGGCATCTCCGCAGATTCCACAGGTGTCCTCCGGTGACATATTACGATGATGGAGGAGATCGGCTGTCGGTATAGACTGCTGCGCCAGGCGCCATAAGAAGATCTTAACTTTAGACGGAACGTCAATCTTCCAAAGCTTCGCCCACTGTTTCTGCTCCTCCTCCGTGTTGGAGGTGTCTGCTCTTCCTTCCAGCCATGCTTCCCGAGTATGCTTTGTAGTCACCAACATTCTATAGGCAGAGCGGACCGAAAAGATCCCGTTCTTCTCGTGTGTCCAAGACCAAAAATCCTCTATATTTCTGGTGCACAAGGGTATAGAGAGTATGGCCGCCGCATCCACCGGTAAGAACACCTCCTGGATAGTAGCCCGATCCCAGGTAGCATCCGGTAATATCAGCTCTCCTACAAGATGTGGTGGGTTTGGTATTCTGCTTGTGATCGGCCGCATGTTATGAGGTCGAGGGAGCCAATTGTGTTGCCAGATTTGCGTCGACTCACCATCCCCAATGCGGCGGATCAAGCCCTGTGACATGGTATCACGTCCTTCAAGTATAGCTCGCCAGACCTGCGATGGCGCCGATCCAAGTTCAGCCTGCAAGAAATCGCTAGAAGGGAAGTATTTAGCTCGTAGAATTCGCGCACTGAGTGATGTGGGATCTGTCAAAATTCTCCAAGCTTGTCGAGCAAGTAGGGCTAGGTTGAAGAGCTCAATATCGCGAAACCCTAGACCTCCACAAGCTTTCGGCCTAGTCATAGTGCTCCATGAAACCCAACTTGGTTTCCTTTTTCCATCCTTACTCCCCCACCAGAACTTGCGTATCAAAGAGTTTAGATGCTCACAAAGGCCACGAGGAAGCTTGAAACAAGACATGGAGAACACTGGAACTGCTTGTGCCACCGATTTTATAAGTATTTCCTTCCCTCCTGCAGATAAGATTTTCTCCATCCATCCCTTGATCTTATTCCACACACGGTCTTTGAGGAACTTGAAGGCTCCATTCTTGCTATTACCTACATCAGAGGGCAGACCCAGATACCGTTCCGATAAGGATTCGTTATTGATATTCAAAGCATCCTTTACCTCCTGTTTCAAGGTGTTAGGACATCCTTTGCTAAAAAACAGTGAAGATTTAGACAGATTCACACGTTGTCCGGACGCCATGCAGTAGCGATCAAGCAAGGATGACAACTCATTTGCTCCTTCTACATTGGCCTTAACAAACAGGAGGCTATCATCAGCAAAAAGCAAGTGGCTTACCGGCGGAGCCGTTGGCGCCACTTGTAATCCTCCGAGGTGTGATGATTCATTTGTGTTTTTTAAGAGGCACGAAAGGCCCTCCGCTGCTATCAAGAACAAGTATGGAGAAATGGGGTCCCCCTGACGGATCCCTCTTGAAGGCAAGAATTCATCAAGCTTAGTACCATTAAAAAGGACAGAGAACTTTACCGAGCTCACCATTCTCATAACCAAAGAAACCCACAATGGTGCAAAACCTAGCTTGAGCATTATGGCTTCCAAATATTCCCACTCAACTCTATCATATGCTTTCATCATGTCAAGCTTTACAGCACAGTATCTGTTCCTTTGAGCTTTATTTCTCTTCATGAAGTGCAGGCATTCATAAGCGGTGATTATGTTATCCGTTATCAGTCTCCCTGGGACAAAAGCGGACTGCTCCTCAGATATGATCTCCGGTAATATAACTTTGAGCCTGTTGGACAAAACCTTGGAAGCAATCTTATAAAGCACATTACAGAGGCTAATAGGCCGGAATTGAGTAAGCTGGGTAGAATCCTTAACTTTTGGTATTAGGACCAAAATGGTTTCATTGATTACCTCTGGGCTTTCCTCACCTCTTAGTATGCGCAGCACCACATCTGTAACTTCCGTCCCACACAACGCCCAATGCCTTTGAAAGAAATGTGCAGGGTATCCATCAGGACCTGGCGCTTTAGTGGGGTACATTTGGAAAAGTGCAGTTTTTACTTCCTCAGCCGAATACGGTGCTAACAAACCCTGGTTCATCTCTGGAGTTACTTTGGAGGGGACCGATTGGAGTACATCTTCAACCCCAGAGGTTCCTTCGGCAGTAAAAAGGTTATTGTAAAAGGAGTTCGCAAGGATAGCCATCTCCGAGGGATCATTCGTCGTTGTTCCATCCTCCCGCGTTAACATTTTGATTTTGTTCTTCCGACGTCTCATACTTGCTCGGCGCTGGAAATACTTGGTATTTTTGTCACCATCCGATAACCATTCTACCCTCGATCTCTGTCGGTGTAGTATTTCCTCCATGTTGTACAGTTCAACTAGCTTATCTGAAATTTTGGTCTCTGCATGTGAAGGAGCCACTCTCTGAGGTTCATTTTGCAAAGTTTCAAGCTCTCTACGCAGCTTTTTAATCTCCTTGGACACCTGACCAATCGTCGCCCCGCTCCACTGTACCAGAGACACTGACAAGTTCTGCAGTTTCTTGTTCAAATCGGCCACAGTCCCAGCGCTTGATTCTCCTGTCCACAGACGATCAAGAGTATCCTTGTACTCTGCATGCTTTTCCCAATACATCTCATATCTGAAGATTTTCTTACAGTGTTGCATGTTTGTCCCGGGCTCCAACTGCAACCTGATCGGCGTGTGATCCGATGTTGCTGCCGTCTCGTGGAACAGCGCTGCATGGGGAAACAACGAAACCCAGTCATTATTAGCGACGGCGCGATCAAGACGAACCCGACAGTAGGAGCCACCAGACGTTTTCTTCTCAAAAGTCCACGGCCTTCCTTGGTAGCCCAGATCCTCGAGCCCACATACATCCAGCACGTCTCTGAAACCAGCCATCTGAGCTTGTCGTCGCTGTCCCGCTCCAACATGCTCGTGTGCATATAGCACCTCATTAAAATCCCCAAGGCACAACCATGGTAAAGAGCTTGTGGCAACCAATGATTTTAGGACGTCCCAAGTTCTGTGTCTTTCTCCCACTTGGGCTTCACCGTACACACAAGTAAGACGCCAATCTGGGCTATGTAAAGAACTAACAGTCGCGTCTATGTGATATTCAGAATAACCAGAAACATCAATTTTTATTGCATCGTTCCAAAACAAACCAATGCCACCGCTGCGGCCCGAGCTACCAACAGCATAAGAATGAGTATACCCTAGTGTATCTGAGAGATTTTCGACCCGTGCTTTTGAAATTTGAGTCTCCACTATGCAAAGCACGGCTGGGGCAAACTGCTTCGTGAGGTCACGAAGCTCTCGAACTGTCGCGGCTTTGCCCGCACCGCGACAGTTCCAGCATAGGATATTCATTGTACCCGGCGATCCTCCTCGCGGGAGGTCGCCGATCTTGCTTCATTGGGTTTCTCGAGAGCTCCACCTTTCTTCATGGTCGCTTTATCAGTGTTCGAGCGGTGCCTCTTCTGATCTTGTTTTGCTGGAGGGCTTGCAGTCACAGCCACAATGGGGAGAGGAGAGGAGTCCTGCAGGGGTTGCTGCTTGTTTGCCATAGCACTGCCACTAGGTTCATCTTGGAGTCGCTTGCGGTTACTATCCACATCAAGCATGACCAAGTCCAGGTCATTCATATCCTCTGATTCCTGTGCTTTGTAATTCTCTCTCTCCTCGCGTTCAGAGCGGCCCCCGCGCCGTCCTCCACGACGGCCTCTGCCTCGGCCCCCTCCTGGACCTGCGCCAATATTCATGCTCCAGGAAGCCCTTAGATCTTTAAAAAACAGAGCGGACGGAGGATGGATGCCATCACCATGCTCCTTGTATACGTGCCCAAGATGGCCGCAGACAGCACACCAGTCGGGGAGACGTTCGTATTTCACACGGTAAATCTGCCTCTTCCCGTCTCGGATCATGGACACAGCATTTTTCAGGGGCTTGTGTACATTGATCTTCACCCATACGCGGTGGAAGTTCCCAGCAAAATCTTGCGTGGTAGGTTCTGTGAACAGTACTTCGCCAACCCTAGCCGCAAGTGAGTTAACCAGATGTGCATAAAGATCCGGGACATCATGTATTTGGATCCATATATTGATTGTAACAAGGGAAACCTCTGTGGGTTTTGTGATTCCATCATAAGGCTCTATTACCACCGCATTACCTCTGAAGTTCCACGGACCATCCTGCATCACGCGCTCCCAATCGCCCAAGCAGAAGAACTGCATAGTGTAGAGGTTGTCATCCAACGGGCGGAATTTCACGTCATGTGCTAGATCCCAAGCAGCGCGCATGTTCTTAAAAAACCAATACTGGCTGTATGGTTTGTTGATGTGAACCCTTGCCACCGCCATCCATCTCACCGCCGACGGCGGCGCTTGCTTCTCGTCAAAGATGACATCGTCCAGGTCTTCTTCTCGAAGCCCTAGTTCAGCCATCATCTTCTCTACCTCTGAAGCGGAAGTTGACCCCGACGCCTCATCCGTCTTGGATCCCATCCCGCAATAAAGCTAGAACCCTAGTCCGAAAAGAGCAGATCGGACTATGCGAACCAACCCTAATCTCCTCTCCCCCAGGGTGTCGATCAAGACCGGGGCAGCGATACTAGATCACCCCCCGTTGTCCCGAACCAGCAACAGAGGGGGATCGGAGCAGGGAAGTAGAAGGTCTCTACGGCGGCGACAGAATCGCCTCCGAGAGGAAAAACCCTAGCGAGAGGGAAACCCGAGAACTTTCTTTTTTTTGGTTGGTTCCTGTGGTTAGCCAAACACGAACAAGAAAGTGTGAGTACGATTCCTTGTGCCTTCGTGGGCCGTCCCACTTGGTGCAGCAGTGGTGCGCTCGTTGGCTACTCGTTGCAAAGATCACTCCAAATCCTCAGGTTGCGACAAGTGGCGCGCTGTGCGCGTCACTTGTCCTGTACGTTTTTTCTTTTTTCATAGATCTGTATATTCAAAACGATTTATCTCTTAAATCGTTCGTTCAAATCTTGAATCGCTTTCACCGGTGAATTCCCGCGTCGAGATCTTCAAAACTAGATCCCATGTTGATAGGTTTTGATGAACTTTTTTTCACGAAAAAAATAGGACGAAAAAATAGAACCGGTCGCACTGGTTTTTTCCTTTCCGAAATAGGCACGCCCGTACCTCTCGCGAAATCACAACCATGTCTCTGGCGGAAGCAAAACCGTGACTCTTGCGGAAGAGAAAAAAAAAAGAAAATCCGTTTTTTCGTTTCCGAGGAGGCACGGCCGTGGCTCTCGCGAAAGCACAACCGTGCCTCTCGCGGAAGCAAAACCGTGACTCTCGTGAAAGAAAAAAAAACAGAAAACCTTTTTTTTCGTTTCTGAGAGGCACGGCCGTGACTCTCGCGAAAGCAAAATCGAGCCTCTCGCGAAAACAAAACCGTGACTCTCGCGAAAGAAAAAAAAAAGCAGAAAATGCATTTTTTTTTCTTTTTCGAGAGACACGGTCGTGACTCTTGCGAAAGCACAACCATGCCTCTCGCGAAATCAAAACTGTGACCCGCGAAAGGAAAAAAACAGAACACACGTTTTTTTTGTTTCGGAGAGGCACGGCTGTGACTCTCGCGAAAGCACAACCACGCTTCTCGCGGAAGCAAAACCGTGACTCTCGCAAAAAAACACGTTTTTTCACACACACACAAAATTCGGAAAAAAATTGATCAAAGAGCTAAGGAAGACCGGTTGAAAACCAGAGCGTCGAAAAAACCCGGGGAAAAATCGTTTAAAAAACCGAAAACGCATGTGGAAAAATAATAATAATAAAAGAATTTCGAAGAGAGCGCCCAAAACACGACATGTGGCGAATGGCTGGGAGCACGCTAAGTAATGCTAATCGTTGCGAGGCTCCCGAAGAAGCGCTAGTAAACTAGTTGCTCCCCTGGTTGGCTTCTGCGGCGCTAACGGCGCTGAATATGGGCTCCCTATATCTCATTATAAGTGATATATAACTCCATCACATCCCAGGACTTATGGTCGGCTAGGTGGCCCCGGCCCATCCGAAGAAGCAAAAAATAAAACTGAAAGAAAGAAACTGAAAAAGTAGGAAAACCAAAGAGGATGAAGCTGAAATATTTATAGAAGATGTATGTAATGTTTCAAAATAATAATATAATTTTTTTAAAGGTCTAAGAAATAAAAAACCTATATTACCTTTTTTACATATTTGGAAACAATGTACATGAATTTTAAAATGTCTGGAATTCAAATATTGTTTGTAATTCAAAAGGTCGCGAATTTATAAATATATTCGTGGGTTTTAGAAATAAAGGTTTCATAAACTTGAAATGGTCTATAATTTAAACAGCGTCCAATATTCTAAATATTACATGCAAATAAAAAAGGGAAAAGGAAATTATAAAAGAAAAAATGAAATGATATCCAGCCCATATATCGTGCGCAAATGCTTGTCTTCTGGCATGGCACGCGCTATAGGATTTGCCATTGCGAGGCGCACGAGGCACTTGGGTACATTGCATGTTAAATTGGCTAGGCGAAAATTCCTGTTCGCCTACCGGTGCCCATCCTTTTTTTTTAGGGGAAGCGGTGCCCATCCTAACGTACAACAGAACGCACACTAGTGAAAAAAAACTTTTTCTGTTTTTGACCTTTAATATTTCGTTATTTATTTTGATTTATTTGCAAAAATATGGTGCATGCTGTTTGAAAAATTGCTCGTCTAGTTCAGAAAAGTTTTCTTAAAATTTTGGAAAGAAATCATGATTCGAAATATATTTAAAAAATGAAAGAGTTCATACATTTTAATTTTTTTTTTCATAAATTCAGGAAAGATATGTTCGTCACATTTTCGAAACATTTTGCAACATTTAACAAATTTTTTGACACATTAAAACAACTCATTACATTTATTAAAAATTTGCCCTGTTTTAAAAAAGTCTTCATGACATCTAAAATTGTTTGTGCAATTTAGAAAACGTTGATAACAAATCTTAATAATGTTCATATATTTAATATTGTTAGTGAAAATGTAGTGTTTTATTTTTGCATAGCTGAGAATATGTTCAACACATATAAAATGTTGTTCGTACACTAAAACTGGGATGGATATAAAATTGTTCGTACACTAAAACTGGAATGGATATAAAATGTTGTCCCTACACTAAAATAAGGAAGAAGAATGGGCAAAATGGCAAAAAGAAGTAAAACCGAAAACAAGAAATAAAACTATGGAAAGCAAATTAAAAAGCGAGAAAGGAACATAGAAAAATCGGCAAAGAAACTCGGAGAATAAAAGAAACAACCGAAAGCTTCCCCAAACCGCCCGAACACAGATAGAAAATTCCTAAAATTAGTGCTAATTAGGCCGACACATATAGGGCACCATTATATGTGAGAGTATGGTTGGTCTCGAAGTAAGGAGATATAACTTTTGTGTGAAAACGGTAACTATTTTTAGCTACCCATTCCGAAAAATGGTTAAAAGATGGAAGTGTGTCACTTTGGAGAAAAGAGTTTTCTTAGATTACATCAATATTTTTTAATAGAGATGTTACCAAAAATAGTAATGAGTTGAAAAACATTCGTGAATTTATAATCTATTCAAGAATAGAAATTAACCTTGAACTAAAAAATACACATATTTGGAAAAAAAAATATGAATTTTAAAAATAATGGATTTTAAATGTATTCATGATTTTTAGAAAAATAATAATTTCAAAAGCTATGTGGTTTAAAAATAGGAAATTAAGAATGGAGAAAATGAAATAAATTCATGAGGAAAACAGAAGAAAACTTCATTGTGGCACATTTGAGGCTTCGATTTTCTTATCCAACCTACATTATGTAGTTTCTCTGGTGGTGTATACGTTATCTTATATATTTATGCAAACTTGCAGAAGAAAACTATTTATGTAAAATAATAATTCAAAAGCCAGGTTGATTAGTAAGAGCCCAAGACTTGAGGATATTCTGGGAAGTTCTATGGCTCCAAGGGCATTGCCCTCTTTTTTTTTGCAATCTCTAAGGCCACCAATGATAGTGTTAAGAAGGCACTCATGGGCGATGCTTGGAGAACTAGCACCAATCCTTCTAGTGTGACTATTTCATCATTTGTTTTCGCTTTGGGCAATGCTTCAGGAGGTGAGCCTAAATGTTGAAAGAGCCAACACGATCACTAGGAAGCTCAACGATAGCGGCATCTACTATTCAACTTCCTAGGCATGGTTGTGCTGATGAGTTTTGTGACGGTGGTTAGTGGTCCCGGTGCGTCCGGCGTCAGCTCGTTGGTGGTTGGGCTTCTCAGGGGCTCGCAATGACACCGCTTGGTGTTGTCGAGCAGCCTTCTTCTCCATGTGTGCTCTTCTTCGGCGGTCCTTCTCATGAATGCCGCCCTTGCATCCGCAGTTGGACCCATTGTTACAGACTGTCTAGGCTTGTTTAATCTGAGCATCAATGCTTGATCGAATTTCAATAGTGTTTTGAAATGGTGGCTTGCCGCCCTTCACCCCATCGACGGCCAGAGTAAAACCAACATCTTTGGTAATGCTAGTCTTTTGGGAGATTTAGAACGGAGAGAATGGGCGTGTGTTCCGGGACCACTCTTTGATGCCTACAATCATCATAGCCAAGAACAAAATGGAGGATGATGATTGGCTAAAAATATATATTTATAGGGAATTTGTATTTTCCAAACATTCTGTTTTCGTCATTAGATCCGAACGATCTCTCCACCACTCGATCCCCGTCGCGTTGCGAGCGATCTCGGTTTTCTCTTCGACATTTTCCTCAACTAACTCATGCAAAAATTAGTGTGACGGGGAGGATTCAAACCTTGCACCTCTTAGCAGCGGGTTAAGCTAGCCAACCAACTCGCCTACCTTCCGTTTCTCCAAAGAATCAAAACAAACAAGCTATTTAACGTGTCTACTCTACTACGTTTGCACAAAAACAAGTTGGTTCATTTTCTAATATATATTTTGCACTTAATTAGATTGTTGCCCATCAAAGCTAGTGATCGGCGAACCAGCAACCTAGATCGTCCATTCACCCATTTGGTTTACAAAATGTACTTCTCCGTCCCAAAACAAGTGACTCAACTTTGTACTAGCTTTAGTACAAAATTAGTACAAACTCGAGTCGCTTATTTTGGGACGGAGTGAGTATTTGGCAAATGTTTCGATTTTTTTTTTTGGAATGCCATTGGTCGTTTTGCTTGATACCCGCGGTAACTCATGTGTAAATTACATGGTGATATACACACAACATGCATGGTAACTATTTGATCCGAGAGAAAAAAGTTGTTGAAAAACATTCTGTGATAACTCATGTGTAATTATCATGATAATATATGCACAATGAAACTGATAACTTACTTAGCCTAGGCGTGATAATTTTTTACCCGAGAAAAGAAATTGTGAAAAAACATACCCTTGATATTTTCTATGCAAATAACACGGTCTTATACACACAACAAAGTTGACAACTAATTACAAACCCCACGATAACTTTTGACCCAGAATAAAAGTTTGTTGAAAAACATATCCTGATAACTTCTGTGTTAATAGCATGATAATATACATACAACAGAGCTGATAACTTACTCAATCCAGCTGTGGTAACTTTTTGACCAGGGAAAATAAGTTGTTGAAAAATATCTCCCAGTAATTCATGTGTAAACAACATGATAATACTAGCACATGAGAATTGATAACTCATATACAAACATCACGGCAATTTTTTGATCGAGTAGATGAAAATGGTTGAAAAACATGCCCCGATAACTTTTATGCAACATGGTAATATACACACAACAAAGCTGATAATTCACTACCAACGCCACAATCACTTTTGACCCTGGGATAAAAGTTTGTTGAAAAAACATATCCCGGTAACTTCTGTGTAAATAACATGGTAACTTATGTATGAAAGATGTGATAACTTACGTAGACCAGATGTGGTAACTTTTGGTCAAAAAAAATCATTAGAACATATCAACATGGGATCTAGTTTCAAAGATCTCATCAAGACGATATTTTTTGTGAAGACGTTTTTTCAATCGGAGCTATGGTTCAGCTACAAAACATTTTTAAGTTTGAAGAAAGAAAGAATCTAGGATGACATCAACTTTTCATCCTTTAGTGCTTATATGCATGTAATTAGAGAGAGAGTGCACATGAAAGGGAAATTAGTCATTCTAATACATGCATGTATATAATTAGAGTGAATTAAGGATCGTCCTTGCCTATTGCTAAAATCTGAATGTTTGGTAGTTATAAAAGTCATTTTGTCATATGCATGTGTGACACCCCGAGACCGATACGCCAAGTGGCTTCCAATTATTTGCTGTCGTTGCCATGTCATTTGCTTGTGTGTTGCATTTTGTCATGTCATCATGTGCATATCATCAGCATGTTTTCAAAACTTGCATCCGTTCGTAGTTGCTCCGTCCTCTTCGTTGCCCGTTCTGAGCCCACACACACTCGCACGTGTCTGCGACACCTCCGAAATATTTTTTTATAAGTGACTGAAAAATATTCTTGGAATGAGGTGAAACTTGGCATGTGGTCTTATTATGGTGTAGTCAGACCCCCTGCCAAATTTTGTCGCATTCGGGGCTCGTTTGATAGCCCAACCGTTAAACCTATAGCGGCACTATCGCTGGATAAAACGTCGGACGTTTTCGGTCTCCGAAAACCCCGCCGGGCTGCCATCTCCCTCTCGTCTCAGCCCCCTCACCCTCTTAAACAGCCCGCAAATCCAGTCCACTAAGCCCCCTCTGCTCCGTTACCATCCGATTGAGATCGGAGGGCTCCGAAATAACCCCTCGAGCCAAACCCTAGCAAATCTGCTATTTATAGACCCCTAGTCCAATTTTGGGCATTCCCTAATCTCACCTAGTCCCTCTTCCAACTCCCAGCGGCAATCCTACCTCCTCCTCCTCGCATTCCATGCGTCGCCAGCCGCAGCCCGCCACTTGGCGCCGCCACCCACCGGCGCCCGGCCAATCCGGGCGCCCCACGTCAGCTTCGCTACCGCCTCCAGCCAATAGGTGCCCTCCACGTTGCCCTCCCCAGCGCCCCACTCCACCGCGGCCCTGCAGGACCGTCCGCGGCCCGCCCCGGGCCGATCTGGGCCCGGACGGAGCCCATGCGCCGCCACCGTCCTGTGCCCGAGCGCCTCCCTCGCTCTGGATCGGAGAGGGCTGATCCCCTCGCAGCGCCCGCCGCCTCACCGCCCGCTCGTCGGAGCTTCGCCGGAGCATGCTTGCCGCCGACCACGGCCTCCAGGTTATGCCGCCGCACCTGCCTCCCCTTTCCTCATCCTCTTCTTCTCTCTCTCTCACTGTGCTCTCTCTGTACCAGGCGACCTGACGCCACCCGAAGCTTCCCGCCGCATAGCTAGGTCGTCGGCACCACCGCAGCCCTTTCCGTGACCGGATCCGGCATCCCTGACCCCAGATCCGGCCGTTCCTGTCCTCCATCGGCCGCCGGACCTCGACCTGCTCCCCGTCGGCATGTGCCTCTGGTCGTCGCCGCAGCTGTCTCCTGCCTCCCCTCGTGCGAGCGGGAGGAGACGACGAGCGTGCCGTCGCTCATGGGTCCGACCTCACCAGCCCAGCCAGCCTCCCTCTGGGCCGGCCTCACCTCTCCTTCAACTGGGCCGAGCCCATGGGTGAGCAGGTGATAACCCACAAGTGTAAGGGATCAGTTGTAGCCTCTTTCGATAAGTAGGAGTGTCAAACCCAACAAGGAGCTAAAGGTAGAACAAATATTCCCTCAATTCTATCGACCACGGATACAAGTCTACGCACGCTTGACGTTCGCTTTACCTAGAACAAGTATAAAACTAGAAGTACTTTGTAGGTGTTGCGGGATAGGTTTGCAAGAATATAAAGAGCACGTAAATATAAACTAGGGGCTGTTTAGGTAAAGGAGCAATAAAGTTAGTAATAGCGAGTGTGGAAAAGTGCTGGTAGGAGTTTCGAAATTGTCCCTAAACAATTGACTATGTTACAAGACCGATAGCAAGTTTTATGTGGGAGAGGCCACTGCTAGCATGTCATCCTTGACTTGGAATTCTATGCACTTATGATTGGAACAATTAGCAAGCATCTGCAACTACTAACGTTCATTAAGGTAAAACCCAACCATAGCATTAAGATATGTTGGTCCCCCTTCAATCCCGTATGCATCAATTTCTACGCTAGGTTGAAGCTTCTGTCACTCTTGCCCTCCAATACGTAGTCCTATCAACATACAACTAACCATATGGTGTGATCCACGCGCGCGCTCATATGATGGGCACCAAAGGACAACAACATAACCACAAGCAATTTAAACCAATCATAGCAATTTACCAATTACCGATAGGACAACAAAAATCTACTCATACATCATAGGATGGAAACACGTCATTGGATAATAATATGAAGCATAAAGCACCATGTTCAAGTAGAGGGTACAGCGGGTTGCGGGAGAGTGTACCGATGTAGATAGATGGGGGAAGGTGATGAAGATGTTGGTGAATATGACTGAGGTGTTGGTGTAGATCGCCGTCACACGATGATGGCCCCGGCGGCGTTCCGGCACCATCGGGAGAGAGGGGGAGAGGTCCCCCTCCTTCTTCTTCTTCCTTGACCTTCTCCCTAGATGGAAGAAGGGTTTTCCCTCTGGTCCATGGCCTTCATGGCGGCGGAGGGGCGAGAGTCCCTCCAAGATTGGATCTGTCTCTCTGTCTCTCTCTGTTTCTTCGTTCTCACATTCTGGCCTTCCACCGTTTCTTAAATTCTCGGAGATCCGTAACTCCGATTAGGCTGAATTTTGGACAAGATTTTTATCCGGTTATTAGCTTTCTTGCGGCGAAAGAAGGGCATCAACCGCCTTACGGGGTGGCCACGAGGGCCTAGGGCACGCCTGCCCCCCTGGGCGCGCCCCTCACCCTCGTGGGCCACTCGGGCATCGTCTCACGTTGATTCCACTTCCCAAAATTCACATATACTTCAAAAAAAATCTGCGTCTGTTTTTATCCCGTTTGGACTCCGTTTGATATGGATATTCTGCGAAACAAAAAACATGCAACAAACAAGAACTGGCACTGGGCACTGGATCAATATGTTAGTCCCAAAAATAGTATAAAAAGTTGCCAAAAGTATATGAAAGTTGTAGAATATTGGCATGGAACAATAAAAAATTGTAGATACGACGGAGGCGTATGAGCATCCCCAAGCTTAAGTCCTGCTCGTCCTCGAGTAGGTAAATGATAAAAAAGATAATTTTTGATGTGGAATGCTACCTAGCATAATCTTGATCATGTAATCTAATCATGGCATGAATATTAAGACATGAGTGATTCAAAGCAATAGTCTATCATTTGACATAAACGAATTTAATACTCAGGCATCCCAACAAACAATCAAGTCTTGCAAAATATCAATGCTAAAGAACGTTATCCCTACAAAATCACATAGTCTTTTATGCTCCCTTTTCTTAACACAAGGTACCCCTCATGTCCATCCCGGTGTCAGCCAAGCAATTGTTTTCATACTTTACTATTTCGAACCTTTTCAACTCTTCATGCATACATGAGCGTGAGCCATGGACATAGCACTATGGGTGGAATAGAAGGTGGTGATAGACAAAAGGAGGGAGAAAGTTTCACATCAACTAGGCAAATCAATGGACTATGGAGATGTCCATCAATCGATATCAATGTGAGTGAGTAGGGATTGCCATGTAACGGATGCACTAGAGCTATAAGTGTATGAAAGCTCACAAGAAAACTAGTGGGTGTGCATCAACTTGCTTGCTCATGAAGACCTAGAGCATTTGAGGAAGCCCGTCGTTGGAATATACAAGCCAAGTTCTATAATGAAAATTCCCACTAGTTATATGAAAGTGACAACATAGGAGACTCTCTATCATGAATAACATGGTGCTATGATGAAGCACAAGTGTGGAAAAAGATAGTAACATTGTCCCCTTTTTTCTTCTTTTTTTTTGGGCCTTCCTTTTTTTAATTTGGCCTTTCTCTTTTTTTTATTTGGCCTTTCTTTGTTTTTTTATTTGGCATTTATTTTTTTATTTTTTTGGGACAATGCTCTAATAATGATGATCATCACACTTTTATTTACTTATAACTCGATATTACAAGTCGATGCTAGAACAAAAATATGACTCTATATGAATGCCTCCGGCGGTGTACCGGGATGTGCAATGATCTAGCATAGAAATGACATCCAAAAACGGACAAGCCATAAAAACATCATGCTAGCTTTCTTACGATCATGCAAGGCAATATGACAATGATGGTGTGTGTCATAACAAACAGAACAGTGGAGTTACATGGCAATATATCTCGGAATGGCTATGGAAATGCCATAATAGGTAGGCATGGTGGCTGTTTTGAGGAAGGATATAAGGTGATTTGATGCACCGGCAAAAATTGCGCGGTACTAGAGTGGCTGGCAAGGTGGAAGGGTGAGAGTGCGTATAATCCATGGACTCAACATTAGTCATAAAGAACTCACATACTCATTGCAAAAAATCTATTAGCCCTCGAAGCAAAATACTACAACGCATGCTACTAGGGGGGGTTTGGTAGGAATTAACCATCGCGCGCCCCCGACCTTCACGCAAAGATAAACAATCAAAATACAATGCGCGCCAATTTGGTTACATAGTTAGGAAACCATACGTGCATGCTTCGGGAATCACAAACCTTAACACTAATATTTTTACTAAACCACAATCATTCACTAGTACCTCCCACATATTAACATCTCTATATCGCAAAACTATTGCAAGGAATTAAATATATCATATTCAGCGATATACAAGTTTTATGTAAGATTTTATGACTAACCATGTGAATGACCAATTCCTGTCAACTCTCTAAATAGATATAAGTGAAGCAAGAGAGTTTTAATCTTTCTACAAAAGATATGCCCATGCTCTAACAATTACAAGTGAAGCAAAAGAGCATTCTACAAATGGCGGTGTTTCTATGTGAGGAGAAACAGACAATCCAAACTTCAAATGATATAAGTGAAGCACAAGAAGCATTCTATAAAGCCATACTCAAAAGATATAAGTGAAGTGCAAAGAGCATTCTATAAATCAACCAAAGATTATCTCATACCATCATAGTGCATTTATTAAAAGAAAAAGAAAAGGCACACGACGCTCCAAGAGTTTACGCATATCACATGAATGAAACGAATCTGAAAACATACCGATACTTGTTGAAGAAAGATGGGATGCCTTCTGGGGCATCCCCAAGCTTAGACGCTTGAGTCTCCTTGAATATTTACTTGGGGTGCCTTGGGCATCCCCAAGCTTGAGCTCTTGCCTCTCCTCCTTCTTCTCACATCGAGACCTCCTCGATCTTCGAACACTTCATCCACACAAAATTTAACCAAACTTTTAGTGGCGGGGTTAGTGCATATGATCAATGAAATCCCATCATGTACTGCTCTAACATTATTGTATAATTACAAAAAAAAATTACCTGTTGTATGCTATCACAATTCTATGGCCCCAAGTCAAGAAGGCTTCAACAAGAATTCAAACATATGCAAATAATGAAGCTATAACAGCAATCTGTGAAAACGGTACAGTATGTAGTAATCTGAACATTAACCATACTTCTGTAACTCTAAAACTTTTAGCAAAATTAGTAAAAATCAACAATTTGTATAGAAAGATTTTGCAAAAAAGTTTCAGATCCTTTCGACGTTCCAGTAAAAAATGTAAAATCGTGGACTACAGCCAAAGTTTCTGTTTTTGCACCGCACAAACCAACAAGCAGTTTAATCATCCTAAAGGAAACTCTTTGCACATTATTTTATAATACAATGAAATTGTACAAAGGGATAATTATTTTTGTTGAAAAGTTTCTATAATTCAAGATTTGCAAAGTTTCCATGGGCATGAACAAAGTTCAAGGAGCTCCCCCATTTCAACGGTGCTCGTCCTTATTACTTTCACTTTTCTTTTTGAAAATTTTTTAGGTTCCCCTCTTTATTTTTTGTTTTTAAACTTTATAAAAGCATACAATAGAAATAAATGACTCTCTAAAACTTTCGGGTTGTCTCCATGGCAGCTCTTTCTTTAAAGCCATTAAGCTAGGCATATAGTGCTCAAGTAATGGATCCACCCGGATCCCAAGGTATATCAAAGCCAATTTTAGTTAGCAATGATTTGGCATTTAGTAGTGAGCACAAATTGATATGTGTCATGCAAAAACGAAGTCTAACTCTCTTCCTATGCATAGGCATGTCATACAAGAACAATTCATGCACATCAAGTAAAGGCCAATGCATAGTATAAGCAGTTTCTTGCAATTTTAGAGGCGGGGATATAGTTCCTCTCTCATAATAATTGCAAGTAGGAGCAGCAAGCACATGCATGTTATACTCATCAAAATCATCATGTGTAACGGAAAAAGGCAACCCATCAATATAATCCTTAATAAGTGCAAACTTCTCCGATATAGTGTAGTTTGGAGAATTCAAAAAGATAATAGGACTATCATGTGTGGGTGCAATAGCAACTATCTCATGTTTACCATAAGGAACTATAGCAAGTTCATCTCCATAAGCATAATTCATATTGGCATCTTGGCCACAAGCATAACAAGCATCAATTTCATCAAAAAGGGATATTTCAAACGAATCCAAAGGATCATAGCAAGCATCATAGCATTCATCCTTCGGTAAGCACGAAGGGAAATTAAATAATGTATGAGATAAAGAGTTACTCTCATTAGAAGGTGGGCACAGGTGATCAATCCGCTCTTCCTCCTTTTGTTCTTCGCTATCCTCCTCATCTTTTTCATCCAATGAGCTCACAATGTCATTAATTTCTTCTTCCATAAACTCCTGCAAAATATTAGTCTCTTCTTGGATAGCGGAGGAGTCCTCAATATATGGTTTAACATAGGCATTAGAAGTATAATTATCATAACAATATTTAAATATGGAAAAAATATTCAGATTTGTAAAGAGTAGCATCATACTTTTCAATCAATGAAGCAATTCCATAAGCACCCTTAAAAGCAACAAATTCTTCAATTTGTTGAACATCATAGTAACTATAAACACCCTTAGCATACGAAGATACGATTCCATTATCACTAAACTCACATTAGTAGGGAAGGTGTTTCTTAGGGTCTTCAGAACAACAAGTAAAATCATATATTTCACATAAATTCCAAGCATAGCATTGCAAATGATGAATTTGATCCAGTAAAAGTTTCCCTTCTTGAGATAAGCGGTGTCGCACATAACAAGCATGCTAATCTAAAAATTTGTCCTCAACTAAGCTAGTTGGGGTTTCAGCACGAGCACATAAGGTCGAAGATGATCCAAGTAAAAAGCTTCAGGAGTGTGATAGATTTTGAGTGGTTCTTCAACCATTGGTTCAGTAGGTACAACTATTTTTTTGGTATTTTGCGTTTCCTACCCATAACTAAAGATAGAAAACAACTTAGAATAACAAATAAAATCTACTTAGTGATAAAGCAAACAAGCACACACAAGAATATTCACCCCACGATATTGCTCCCCGGCAACGGCGTCAGAAAAAAGGTCTTGCTAACCCACAAGTGTAGGGGATCAGTTGTAGTCTCTTTCGATAAGTAAGAGTGCCGAACCCAACGAGGAGCTAAAGGTAGAAAAAATTATTCCCTCAAGTTCTATCGACCACTGATACAGCTCTACGCATGCTTGACGTTCGCTTTACCTAGAACAAGTATAAAACTAGAAGTACTTTGTAGGTGTTGCGGGATAGGTTTGTAAGAATATAAAGATTACATAAATATAAACTAGGGGCTGTTTAGGTAAAGGAGCGATAAAGTTAGTAATAGCGAGTGTGGAAAAGTAGTGGTAGGAGTTGTGAAATTGTCCCTAAGCAATTGACTACGTTACTAGACCGACAACAAGTTTTATGTGGGAGAGGCCACTGCTAGCATGTCATCCCTGACTTGGAATTCTATGCACTTATGATTGGAACTATTAGCAAGCATCCGCAACAACTCACGTTCATTAAGGTAAAACCCAACCATAGCATTAATATATATTGGTCCCCCTTCAATCCCGTATGCATCAATTTCTACGCTAGGTTAAAGTTTTTGTCACTCTTGCCCTTCAATACGTAGTCCTATCAACATACAACTAACCATATGGTGTGATCCACGCGTGCGCTCATATGATAGGCACCAAAGGACAACAACATAACCACAAGCAATTTAAACCAATCATAGCAATTCACCAATTACCGATAGGACAAGAAAAATCTACTCAGACATCATAGGATGGCAACACATCATTGGATAATAATATGAAGCATAAAGCACCATGTTCAAGTAGAGGGTACAGCGGGTTGCGGGAGAGTGGACCGCTGTAGATAGATGGGGGAAGATGATGAAGATGTTGGTGAAGATGACGGAGGTGTTGGTGTAGATCGCCGTCACACGATGATGGCCCCCACGGTGTTCCGGCGCCACCGGGAGAGAGGGGGAGAGACCCCCCTCGTTCTTCTTCTTCCTTGACTTTTCTCCCTAGATGGGAGAAGGGTTTTCCCTCTGGTCCATGGCCTCCATGGCGGTGGAGGGGCGAGAGCCCCTCCGAGATTGGATCTGTCTCTCTGTCTCTCTCTGTTTCTTCGTTCTCAGATTCTGGCCTTCCACCGTTTCTTAAATTCCCGGAGATCCGTAACTCCGATTGGGCTGAATTTTGGACAAGATTTTTATCTGGATATTAGCTTTCTTGCGGCGAAAGAAGGGCATCAACCGCTTACGGGGTGGCCACGAGGGCCCAGGGCGCACCTTCCCCCACCTGGGCGCGCCCCTCAACCTCATGGGCCACTCGGGCATCGTCCCACGTTGATTCCACTTCCCAAAATTCACATATATTCTAAAAAAATCTCCGTCCGTTTTTATCCCGTTTGGACTTTGTTTGATATGGATATTCTGCAAAACAAAAAACACGCAACAAACAGGAACTGGCACTGGGCACTGGATCAATTTGTTAGTCCCAAAAATAGTATAAAAAGTTGCCAAAAGTATATGAAAGTTGTAGAATATTGGCATGGAACAATAAAAAATTATAGATACGACGGAGACGTATCAGCAGGTCACTGTTCCTCCCCGTTTGGTTAATTGCTGCCCGTGCGTCATATAGCTACGTAATGCTCACTCTTTTTTTTCTGAAAAATGGCTAAGTCCCTGAAAATCAGCATAATGTGTGCATCTTCTTCATTTGATAATTTTGTGCATGTTTATCCAAATGTAGCATATAATATATCAAATTGTTCATCTCTCTATGCTATTCATGATGATGCCATTTGCATTCATGTTAGGATGCATTTTGATATGTTAATCTCTGTTGCAAGAGTGCTAAGTGTTGTTAACTGCTAAAACTTGATATAACTTGTTGATTTGTCTTTTTCATATATTTTTGTGTGATTTTTGTTTGAGCATCATGTCAACATGTTTTAGGAGCACAATAATGTCATCCTTGATGTGGTGCAATGAACTTCTCATGATATGATTTGTGGTGAGTGCAACAAGCTTGGAAAGTGACCTACTCGTTGTTTGTTGTTATCTGAGACTTGTTGAAAACTGTTAAGTCTGAAACTGTTATATTGTGATGCCATGTTTGCTTGATGCTACAGTCATATCCATGCACATTTGGGGATGTCCAATGACCATGTCTTGAAGTCCATGTTATTCTCTATCCATCCATGCCCTTGTTTGCAATTATAGGTTGCTGTAGCTTGTCTCTTTCTTGCTCTCAAATTGCTATAAAATGTTTTTGTCAGCCTGTTATCAGCAAGTTCAGTTTTGCCATGTGAATAGCTAGTGTTCTATGCATCCTATAACCACGTTCTTGCCATGAGTAGCTGCATAAACATGTCTTCTTGCCGTTGGTTATATTCACATGCCATGATATGCTTTGAGATGAGTTGCACAAGCTTGCAAACATACCTACTTGTCGTTGTTGCTGCCATGTTCAGTTTATTTCACTAACTGTGTGAATCTGTTATCTTTTGCAATCTTGCCATGATGTTTTGAGCATGTTCTGGTGGTGTTTGGTAGTAGCTAAGTGATCGTGTTTGTAGTACTTGACATGTACATGTTTGTCATGCCCTTTGATGCCATGAAATGTTCCTGTAGCATGTTGTTCTGATGATTGCAAAGTGCTTAGTTGCTGTTTTGGGACAGCTTGTCCTTTAATCTTGTTTCATGTGTATGTGTTGATCCATTGCTCCGTTTGGAGTGTGCTCTATATGAAACTTGCTTGATTTTATGTGTAGATGCATCATGTCATGTTGTATACATGTTTGGAGTGTGTTTGCTTGTTGTTTGAATGCATCTTGCATCTTTGCCATGCTTAACTTGTTTTGCTCATATTTTCTAAGCCGTAGCTCCGAATTAAATGAACTTTATATGTAACTTTACTAGAATTTCGTGTAGATCATCATGGTGCATGTTAACTTGATGTTTAACAACTTTAACATAAAGTTTGTTCAGATCTGGACCAATTTCGAAATTTGCATATGTGGGCTTAACGGAATTGATATATGTTGTTTCCGGCCTCATTAAACTTGCTTTGTTGTGTTGTTCTTGTATGCTTCATCTCCTGCCATGATTTTCATCATGTAGCCTTGTCATGCATCATACTTGTTTGAGCATCATGTCTTGTCATGTGTTGTGTGTTTACCGTGTTGTTTGCTTCTTCTAGTTAGTTCCTATTTCGTTGCAATCGTGAGGATTCGTTCGAGTATGCTTGGTTTGTCTACGTGGCTTCATCTTCTTCGTGGACTCGTTCTTCTTCCTTGCGGGATTCTAGGCAAGATGACCGCCACCTTGGATCTCATTACTATGATTGCCATGCTAGTTGTCTCGATGCTATGCTATATGTCGCGCTACCTATCTATTGTTGTCAGCCTCTCATTGTTGCCATGAAAACCTCTAACCGTTGACACCATCTCGGCAAACCATTGTTTGGATATGTTACCGCGTGCTCAGCCCCTCTTATAGCGTTGTTAGTTGCAGGTGAAGATGAAGATTGCTCCATGTCGGAACTTGTTTTTGGGAATATCACAATATCTATTACTATAATCAACACACCTATATACTTGGCAATGGGTGGAAGGCTTGGCCTTTTGCTCGGTGTTTTGTTCCACTCATGCCGCCTTGAGAACTGATAAACCGGTGTTATGTTCCTTGATTTTGCGTTCCTAACGCGGTTGGGTATATGGGGACCCCTTGATAGTTCGATTTGAATAAAACTCCTCCAGCAAGGCCCAACATTGGTTTTAATTTGTCTCATAATAAAACTATTAATTAATTAATTAATTTTCATAGGGGGTCGCGTCCCCGGGTTCTTAATTCCACATAACAGGGGGCAATGCCGATGGTGTTGGTCCCAAAATAGAGCACTGTGTGGGGCCACCCAGTTACTGGGGCTTCCGGTTCCTGTACGTGTCGCTTATCCGGTCATGGCCTTAGACGAGATACACGCGGCTACTATCAGGGTGTTAGCACGCCGGGAGGTCTTGCTGGAATTGTTTTACCATTGTCGAAATGTCTTGTGCACCGGGATTCCGAGTCTAATTGGGTTGTCCCTAAGATGAGGGGTTTTTGCCTCTACTGATCGTGAGAGCTTGTGATGGGCTAAGTTGGGACACCCCTGCAGGGTTATGATCTTTCGAAAGCCGTGCCCGCGGTTATGTGGCTGATTGGAATTTGTTAAAGTCCGGTTGTAGAAAACTTGACAGAGGATTCAAAATAAAATACACAACCGCGTGAGTAACCGTGACCGTCTCTTTTCATGTTGAGAAGAGAACACGGTGGGGTTATGTTTGACTCGTAGGTAGTTCGGTATCACTTAGCGATCATTACTAGTTTGCGACCATTTGCGTAGATGCTCATCTTATTCTTGTACTCGTAAGTTAGCCACCATACATATGCTTAGCCGCTGCTGCAACCTCACCACTTAACCTCTCCATACCCATTAAGCTTTGCTAGTCTTGATACCCATGGTTATGGGATTGCTGAGTCCTTGTGGCTCATAGATACTACAACAACAGTGCTACTTCTCGAGCTTGCGTTGTATTCCCTCGAAGAGGAAAGGGTGATGTAGCACAGTAGCGTAAGTATTTCTCACAGTTTTTGAGAACCAAGGTATCAATGCAGTAGGAGACCACGCGTGAGTCCCTCGCACCTGCATAAACAAATAAGAACTTCACAGCCAACGCGATAAGGGGTTGTCAATCCCTTTACGGTCACTTACGACAGTGACATCTGATAGATATGATAGTTTGATATTTTTGGTATTTTTTGGATATAAAAACAGAAAGTAAAAGCGGAAAAGTAAAGTAGATTGTAGATTGATATATTGAGAATAGACCCGGGGGCCATAGGTTTCTCTAGTGGCTTCTCTCATGATAGCAAAATTCTACGGTGGGTGAACGAATTACTGTCGAGCAATTGATAGAAAAGCGAATAATTATGAGACTATCTAGGCATGATCATTATATATAGGCATCACGTCCGACACAAGTAGATCGAAACGATTCTGCATCTACTACTATTACTCCACACATCGACCGCTATCCAGCGTGCATCTAGAGTATTAAGTTCATAAGAATAGAGTAACGCCTTAAGCAAGATGACATGTTGTAGAGGGATAAACTCAAATAACATGATATAAACCCCATATTTTTATCCTCGATGGCAACAATACAATATGTGCCTTGCTGCCCCTACTGTCACTGGGAAAGGACACCGCAAGATTGAACCCAAAGCCAAGCACTTCTCCCATTGCAAGAACTATAGATCTAGTAGGCCAAACCAAACCAATAATTCTAAGAGACTTGCAAGGATATTATAATCATACATAAAGAGTTCAGAAAAGAACCAAATATTTCTCATAGATAATCTTGATCATAAACCCACAATTCATCGGATCTCGATAAACACACCGCAAAAAGAGATTACATCGAATAGATCTCCTCGAAAACCAAGGAGAACTTGGTATTGAGATCCAAAGAGATATAATAAGCCATCTAGATACTAGCTATGGACCCGAAGGTCTGTGGTAAACTACTCACAACTCATGGTGAGGCGATGATGATGATGTAGAAGCACTCCGTGGTAGATCCCCCCTCCGGCGGAGCTCGGGAACATGCCCCAAGATGGGATCTCACGGGAACAGAAGGTTGGGGCGGTGGAACTAGGGTTTTCTTTGTTCTTCTGATTGTTTCGGGGTACGTAGGTATATATAGGAGGAAGGAGGGCACCGGGGGCCAAACGTGGGGACCACGAGGCATGGGACGCGCCCCCCACCCTCGTGGACGCCACGTGTGCCCTACTCCGTGGTTCTCAAGTCTCCCGTGCGTATTTTTCTCCAAAAATGTCTCTCCCGAAGTTTCATTCTGTTTGGACTCCTTTTGATATTCCTTTTCTGTTAAACCCTGAAATACGCAAAAAAACAACAATATGGACTTGGCCTTTGGGTTAATAGGTTAGTCTCAAAAATAATATAAAAGTGTATAACAAAGCCAATTAAACATCCAAAACATCATAAATAATAGCATGGAACAATAAAAATTATAGATACGTTGGAGACGCATCAAGCATCCCCAAGCTTAATTCCTGCTCGTCCTCGAGTAGGTAAATGATAAAAACAGAATTTTTATGTGGAATGCTAACCAACATAATTTTCAATGTAGTTCCATTAATTGTGGCAGGAATGTTCAGATCTGAAAGATTCAAGACAAAAGTCCATATTGATATAAGAAATAATAATACTTCAAGCATACTAACAAAGCAATCATGTATTCTCAAAATACTAAGGCTAAAGAAAGTTATCCCTACAAAATCATATAGTCTGGCTATGCTCCCTCTTCATCACACAAAATATTCATATCATGCACACCCCCGGTTTTAGCCAAGCACTTGTTTTCATACTCTATTCTTTCAAACCTTTCAACTTTCACGCAATACATGAGCGTGAGCCATGGATATAGCACTATGTGGAATAGAGTGGTGGTTGTGGAGAAGACAAAAAAGGAGGAGGTAGTCTCACATCGACTAGGCGTATCAACGGGCTATGGAGATGCCCATCAATAGATATCAATGTGAGTGAGTAGGGATTGCCATGCAACTGATGCACTAGAGCTAAATATGTATGAAAACTCAACAAAAGAAACTAAGTGGGTGTGCATCCAACTTGCTTGCTCACGAAGACCTAGGGCATTTGAGGAAGCCCATCATTGGAATATACAAGCCAAGTTCTTATAATGAAAATTCCCACTAGTATATGAAAGTGACTAAACATGAGACTCTCTATCATGAAGAACATGGTGCTACTTTGAAGCACAAGTGTGGAAAAAGATAGTAGCAATTGTCCCCTTTTCTTTTCTTTTCCTTTTTTTTTCCTTTTTTTGGAGGGGCCTTTTCTTTTGTTTGGCCTTTCCTCGCATGGGACAATGCTCTAATAATGATGATCATCACACTTACATTGAATTACAACTCGATACTAGAACAAAGTATGACCCTATATGAATGCCTCCGGCGGTGTACCAGGATATGCAATGAATCAAGAGTGACATGTATGAAAATTATGCATGGTGGCTTTGCCAAAAATACGATGTCAACTACATGATCATGCATGGCAATATGACAATATGAAGTGTGTCATGTGAATGGAACGGTGGAAAATTGCATGGCAATATATCTCGGAATGGCTATGGAAATGCCATGATAGGTAGGTATGGTGGCTGTTTTGAGGAAGATATATGGTGGCTGTTTTAAGGAAGATATATGGTGGGTGTATGGTACCGGCGAAGGTTGCGCGGTACAAGAGAGGCAAGCAATGGTGGAAGGGTGAGAGTGTGTAATATCCATGGAGTCAACATTAGTCATAAGAACTCATATACTTATTGCAAAAATTTACGAGTCATCAAAACAAAGCAATCAACGCATGCTCCTAGGGGGGAGGTTGGTAGGAGTTAACCATCGCGCGCCCCCGATCGCCACACAAAGGATGACACTCTACAAATACCTCATGCTCTAACTTCATCACATAGCGGTTCACCATACGTGCATGCTACGGGAATCACTAACTTTAACACAAGTATTTCTCAATTTCATAATAACTCCACTAGCATGACTCTAATATCACTATCCTCATATCTCAAAACAATTATCAAGCATCCAACTTCTCTTCATATTCAATGCACTTAGTATGAAAGTTTTTACTACATTGATCTTGGATGCCTATCATGTGAAGGCTAGTTTTATAGCCAAAGCACATTACCATGTTGTTTTAATAGACTCTCTAAAGGATATAAGTGAAGCATGAGAGATCAACAATCTCTACAAAATATAATTACCATCGTGCTCTAAAAGATATACGTGAAGCACCAGAGCAAAAACTATTCAACTCAAAAGATATAAGTGAAGCACATAGAGTGTTCTAACGATTCCTAGGCCATATTTATCTCTCTAAAAAAGGTGTGTCCAGCAAGGATAATTGTGGCAAACTAACAAGCAAAGACTCAAATTATACATGACGCTCCAAGTAAAACACATATCATATGGTGAATAAAAATATAGCTCCGAGTATAGTTACCGATAGATGAAGACGAAAGAGGGGATGCCTTCCCGGGGCATCCCCAAGCTTAGGCTTTTGGTTGTCATTGAATTTTACCTTGGCGTGCCTTGGTCATCCCCAAGCTTAGGCTCTTGCCACTCTTTGTTCCATAGTCCATCAAAGCAATACTCAAAACTTGAAAACTTCACAACACAAAACTTAGACAAAATTCTCGTGAGCTCCGTTTGTATAAGAAAACAAACCACCACTCAAAGGTACTGTAATGAACTCATTCTTTGTTTATATTGGTGTTAAACCTACTGTATTCCAACTTCTCTATGATTCATACTCCCCAATACTACTTATAGATTCATCAAAATAAGCAAACAACACACGAAAAACAGAATCTGTCAAAAACAGAATAGTCTGTAGTAATCTGTAACTTTCGCATACTTCTGTAACTCCAAAAAAAATTAAATAAATTGGTAAACATGAGGAATTTGTCTATTAATCATCTGCAAAAAGATTCAACTAAATAGCATGCTCCAGTAAAATCTGGTGGCTATTCTAGCGAGCGCTAACGATTCTATTTTTCACAGCAAGATCATATAAACTTCACACAAGTCTTCCCAAAGGTTCTACTTGGCACAAACACTAATTAAAACACAAAACCACATCTAAACAGAAGCTAGATGCAATATTTATTCCTAAACATAAGCAAAAAAATAAATATAAAATTGGGTTGCCTCCCAACAAGCGCTATCGTTTTACGCCCCTAGCTAGGCACGATACAAGGATAGAACTAGGGATTGCCATAATGATAAGATATGTCGCGAAAACTCATCTCATATTCCCTACGTTCAACAACAAGTTTTCTTTGTGGCAAGCAAAAGTAATCAAAAGGGCTAAATTTAATGGGACAAAAGTCCCCCATATCAAGCTCAGGAGGTATAGGTTCCTCTTTTTGCCCTTTATAGTGTACAACCAATTCATCATTACATTGCTCAAGGGAGAAGCCCAGCCCATTGTTTTGAATAGCAAAATCATCATTCAACTCGGAAATTCTATCAACCAAGACATCGATAGGAACCTTTTTTCTAAGGTTTTCATTAAAAGCAACATGATCAGGAGATCGCAACCGCATTATGTCTTCTTGATTAAATAAGATATCCTCTATGGGAGGTCGACCAACATCTACCCCGTAATGAGCAAATATTTCTTTGGCCTCTTTCATAATAAATCTAAATTCATGAGCCAAAAAGATAGTAGCCGCACGCTTAACAAAAGAATGCTCAATATTGGAAAACTCCAGAAAAATTCTCTGAATACAGGGATGCGTATGGATAAATTGCCTTTCAATTTCAACTACAAGCATAGATATAGCATCCACGAGGCTACTAGTTCTGTGAAGAATAGAGCCACCCATAGTGGGCAAAGCACCGGCACAAGTAAAGAAGTCTTGCAGAACTCCTTTTCCAATGATATTACCACTACCAACCCGGAACTTCTTAACATGTAAAGTGCTAATTTCATCCGGGGGGTCAACATAGACGTTGCCCTCAACATTACTACCCTTATCGATAAAATCTTCCCCCATCTCAGACATGAGGGCAAGTGAACGATAAACACACGGCAAAAAGAAGGGCAAATAAAACGGCAAGGGTGAAGTGGGGGAGAGGAACACGAGAGGCAAATAAATGTAATGCAAAGGATAAGGGTTTGTGATAGGTACTTGGTATATGAATTTTGCGTAAGCCTCCCCGGCAACGGCGCCAGAAATTCTTCTTGCTACTTCTCGAGCTTGCGTTGTATTCCCTAGAAGAGGAAAGGGTGATGCAGCACAGTAGCGTAAGTATTTCCCTCAGTTTTTGAGAACCAAGGTATCAATCTAGTAGGAGACCACGCGCGAGTCCCTCGCACCTGCACAAACAAATAAGAACTTCGCAGCCAACGCAATAAGGGGTTGTCAATCCCTTTACGGTCACTTACGAAAGTGAGATCTGATAGATAGAATAGTTTGATATTTTTGGTATTTTTTGGATATAAGAACAGAAAGTAAAAGCGGAAAAGTAAAGTAGATTGTAGATTGATATGTTGAGAATAGACCCGGGGGGCAAAGGTTTCTCTAGTGGCTTCTCTCATGATAGCAGAATTCTACGGTGGGTGAACGAATTACTGTCGAGCAATTGATAGAAAAGCTGAAAGGATCGATATGGTTGACTAGAGGGGGGGGGAGTGAACAGGCAACTAACAATTTTTAGCTTTTCTTAACCACTTTAAATTAAGCGTCAAAGTAAGTTGTCTAGATAAGCTACTAAGATGACAACTTAGAGGAAGTAAAGATAACAACCTCACAAGCAAGCTATATAAGATAAACAAGTAAAGCTTGCACAAGTAAAGGGAAGAAATAACCACAAGTGGAACCGGTGAAGACGAGGATGTGTTGCCGAAGTTCCTTCCCTTTGAGGGGAAGTACGTCTCCGTTGGAGCGGTGTGGAGGCACAATGCTCCCCAAGAAGCCACTAGGGCCACCGTATTCTCCTCATGCCCTCACACAATGCAACGTGTCGTGATTCCACTAGTGGTGCCCTTGAAGGCGGCAACCGAACCTTTACAAACAAGGTTGGGGCTATCTCCACAACCGAATTGGAGGCTCCCAACGACACCACGAATCTTCACCACAATGGAATATGGCTTCGAGGTGACCTCAACCGTCTAGGGTGCTCAAACACCCAAGAGTAAAAAGATCCGCAAGGATTAGTGGGGGGAATCAAATATCTCTTGGTGGAAGTGTAGATCGATGCCTTCTCAAGCAATCCCGAGGAAATCAACAAGTTTGATTGGCTAGGGAGAGAGATCGGGCGGAAATGGAGCTTTGAGCAACAATGGAGCTTTGGGGAGGAAGAGGTAAATCTTCTTGGAGAAGAAGACACCCTATATATAGTGGGAGAACAAATCCAACCGTTATCCCACATTTCTGCCCGCAGAGCGCGGTACTACCGCACGTAAGTTGCGGTACTACCGCTCTGGGTGCGGTACTACCGCTGGAGCAGTACTAGCCTAGAATGCACTTTGTTGCGAAGGCACACGGGCGGTAGTACTGCCTGAGCGGTACTACCGCTCGTCTCTGCGGTACTACCGCAAGGCAGAGATAAGCAGGCAGAGGACAAGCACGGATGAAATAAAATACATCCGTAGCTACATCCACAGAAATACGGTAGTAGCAAAAAGACAGCACGGTACTACCGCTTGTCTCAAGTGGTACTACCGCGTAGGATGCAGAAGTAAAAAATTACTTCCGCACCTACTACCATACTAGGTGCAGTGTCGGGCCAGATACACGGTACTACCGTCCTCGTGATGCGGTACTACCGCTGGTGCGGTACTACCGCGTCCTGAGGCGGTACTACCGTGTGGCTGTGCGGTACTACCGCTTATCATGAGCGGTACTACCGCCTGCCAGGCAGCTGAACTAGTAGGAAGCCATGGTTTGTACTAAGGAGGAGAACGGCCGGAGCTCCAGAGAAGCAAAGGAAAGGTGGTGCGAGAGTATAGATGTGTACGTGTTGATTCCACCCAAACCTTTCCGAAGCAGAACCCCTCTTAATAGTACGGCTTTCCTATTACTCAAATCCATCAAAAAAGAAGTAAAAAGGAAACACCGTCTTCCATAGATTCCGAGGGGCTCACAATCGTCTTGTGCCTAGGTGAGATATATCTGAAAGATCTTAGAGCACACGATTAGTCCGCAAATGCATTGTCATCAATCACCAAAACTACTTAGGGAGAAATATGCCCTTACAATCTCCCCCTTTTTGGTGGATTGATGACAATACGGGATTTGCACAAGGATATATAAGAAAGTATGCAATCCTAATAAACACTAGAATATAGGCAAGCTCCCCCTAGATGTGTGCATACAAAAAAAGAGTGCTTTGGACTGCACAACACACATACTAGGATCAATGCTGCCCCTATATTCTACAGAACATATACTCCTTGCATATAATGAATAAGAGACTACACACAATA
Organism: Secale cereale; assembly: GCA_902687465.1. NCBI lineage: Eukaryota > Viridiplantae > Streptophyta > Magnoliopsida > Poales > Poaceae > Secale > Secale cereale. Next base: position 626,355,959 of record LR738715.1, on the reverse strand, counting down.
GTAAGGAGGATAAGGTGAGCACATATACAAGGGGAAGTAAACTAACTGCTCGCAACATAATATAGTAGAGACATAACAACGAGTTTAACGGTAGAGGAGAGCATATGTCTTACACCATACGATAGTCTCACGCACACGACACAAAAGCAAACAAGCAAATAGAGTTCGATGAACGAAACAGCAAAAAGAACGGCACAAGACGCAAATCCCACGCTCTCCCCCTTTGGCATCGAGACACCGCAAAAGGGAAAGAGGACAACTAAGAGAGGTGGTAGCTCTGGCAGAAGATCTCAGTCGTCATGCTCTCCATCAGACTCCTGCTGCTCCTCGTCAGACTCAGACCACTTGTACCCTTGTTGGGCCATCCATTCTGCCTCAGGGGTGATGTTCTCCTCGGATCCATTAGACACATGCTCACCAAAGATCCTCATGATCTTCTTGCCACGCTGGCGAGACTGCTTGTGAGTGACATGTGCCTTGTACTGACCTTGAGCTTGCATACAGAAAAGGGCCTTCATCTTCTTCTTCAGCTTCTTAGCCCAAGAGGGCTCAGACGAGGGAGGAGCATATCCTCCAGAACTATCCTCAGCTGGCTCCTCCTCCACAGGCTCCTCGTCAGTACCCATCTGTGCTGCAGCAGCTTGTGCACGAGTAGCAGTATTGGCCCAACGAGTCTTGATGCGAAGACGGATGGGGTCATGGCGAATACACTCTGCCTCGAACTCCTCATCAGGGTAAAGGTGCTCCTAAGTCTTGGAGATGAGCAGAAACAGGAACAGACCGTAGATGGGCACATTGCGAGTGTAGATCGCAAAGTGAAGCTCACACCACATGATATGGGATATGTCAAGTGGTGGAGACTGAGCTGTGCGAGCCTCCTCACACATCAGCAGCATGTCGACGAGGTATGAGTGAATCTTGTCCTTGTCCCCAACTCGAGGAAACAAGGTGTTGCGGACGATCCTATGCATGATGTCCAAAAAGGGGTTCAACACCCATGTCTTCTTGCCACTCGCAAGTGTATTCTCCACATAGAACGGTAACAAACGTTCTTTGTTGGCAGCTTCTGGGTTGGCATGAGGCCGAGCTCCAATTGGGTTGTGGAGTCCCTCGTCAGCAGCCTGAATAAGATCCATGAATTCCTTCCAAGTCGCCGTCATCTTGTGACCATTTGTCATCCAAGTCATGGTGCAGTCTTCCTTGGTATGGAAGTGCACCGAAGCATAGAACTGAGCAATGATCTCAGGGTCAAAATCATGTTGAAAGGTCATGATGTGCTCAATCCCAAACTGCTCTACCAGATCCAGAGCCTCGGCAAAGTAGGCTAGGTTATCAGCCCTCCGCATGTGGACCATGTCAACCCAATGAGCATCCACATATAGGTTGTGTTTGCTCTTGAGTACCTCTGTGTAGATGCGATACTGCTGCTTGGTCCAAAATAGTTCATCTCCATGAAACTGAGCCCGGGGTTCTCCATAAGGATTGAGCTTCATCCTTGCCATGAACTCATTGGCTGGCATTTCTTCCATGGTCATATATGATTCCTTGTGCTTGTTGGCGGCGGTCTTGAACTTGCGTTGGGGATTGGAGCCCTCTGGCACATCACTAGGGGTGCGCAGACGCTTCGACCCGGAGTCATGGATGGGATTGGTGCGACGAACATCGGAACCGGAGCCACCACCTAAGACACAAACAAGAGAACACAACAGAAACACAAAGAGAATCAATGCAAAAGCCACAAAAAGCACATGAAACGAGTAGAAAGGATAACATGTATGTGCTACGAAGAGATTATGAACCAAGCGGTAGTACCGCTTGACGAACAAGGAAGTAAAATTTTAGTACCGCTTAGGGAGCGGTAGTACCGCTTGGAAGTTGCGGTAGTACCGCTCAGAATGCGGTAGTAAAAATTTACTGCTGCGTAGTTACAGTAGTACCGCTTAGCAGAGCGGTAGTACCGTTTACGCGACGGAGCGGTAGTACCACGGTTAGCCAGCGGTAGTACCGCTTGGGTCAGATCTGAAAAGAACGGATCTACACTAGAACGCGGAGAACGACGAACGGTACTACGGCTGATCATAGTAACTTGGTAGCATCATACCTACTATCATTTCTAATGCAAAACACTCTCCTACATCCTAATCTTCCATGGATAAGAACAAGAAGAACAATAGAACAACATGCATCTCCCCAAAACCTAAAAACAACAACTAGGCAAAAAGAAGAGGGGATTTGGGGAGAAACCTTCATCCATGGCAAGAGGGCGAGGTGGGGAACGATCCCACCGGTCGGAATGCGAGGAGAGTGGTCGTGGAGGAGATCCGGCGAGGTCCTCCGGCGGCGTTCTTGAGAAGGAGAGAGAGAGACGACGTGGGGGTATGAGATGTATGGGTATGGGGGAGTTGGAACTCCCCCTGCCCGCTTATAACCCCCACCCGTTCGGATAAGTGCGGTAGTACCGCGGTCACTGCGGTAGTACCGCCCGGGCGGAAGTACCGCACAGGGAGCGGTAGTACCGCTCGACCAGCGGCAGTAAAAAATTACTGCCGTGCTGGACTTGCGGTAGTACCGTAGTCTCTTTGCGGTAGTACCGTGACTGCTCATGGTAGTACCGCCCCTCCGAGAATTTGCACGTTTCGACAAGAGGCTTTTAGCAAGGAAAAGAAAAACGCACACGCAAGGCAAAAGAGAAGAGAGACAACACACACAGAGAACACAACACACAAGACACTACTCCAAAGAGGAGGTCGGTGGCCGAGGCCACCTATGTTTGAGTTGTTTGGTATGGCACCGCAAAGAACTATCCTTGGGCCCATGACCAATACTCGTCTTGAAGCACTTATACCATATAAGCATGGCAAATGACAAAGACTTGATCAATTGATGCATAATGGGGGGAGGAATAGTTCATTGAGAGAACAATACTCCCCCTATGTCCATGCATACATCTAGACAAGATAACTATATTGAGTGGGAGGTGTGTGTGCAAAGTCTCAAGCCACATTGCTCAAATAAATGATATTTAGCTCATGCCTTAACTCGCGAAATCTTGCTTTATCCAACGGCTTCGTGAAGATATCTGCAAGGTTATCATGAGTGTTGACATAGTGAAGCTCGATCTCTCCTTGCCGTATATGATCCCGGATGAAGTGATACCAAATCTCTATATGCTTCGTCTTGAAGTGTTGCACCGGGTTGAGAGAAATCTTGATGGCACTTTCATTGTCACACCAAAGAGACACTTTGTCACAAGTGACACTGTAATCCTTTAAAGTTTGCCTCATCCATAAGAGTTGAGCACAACAACTGCCAGCTGCCACATACTCAGCTTCGGTGGACGAGAGAGACA
>LR738715.1:626332055-626352573 GCA_902687465.1 Secale cereale | reverse complement strand
TTCCTATCCACTTTGTCTCCCGCCCAGTCCGAATCAGAGAAACCTACAAGGTTGAAGTTTGCTCCTCTTGGGTACCATAAGCCAAAGTTTGGGGTATGAGCCAAATATCGAAAGATTCGCTTGACTGCCACAAAGTGACTTTCCTTAGGTGAGGCTTGAAACCGTGCACAGATTCCCACACTCAACATAATATCCGGTCTAGATGCACAAAGGTAAAGCAAGGATCCGATCATAGAGCGATATACCTTTTGATCCACCATTTTACCATTGTGATCAATGTCAAGTTGGCACTTGGTTGGCATTGGAGTAGTAGCCGGCTTGACATCACTTAGATTGAACCTCTTGAGCTTGTCTTGAGTATACTTGGTTTGTTTGATGAGGATTCCTTCTCTTCTTTGCTTGATCTCAAACCCAAGGAAGTACTTCAACTCTCCCATCATGGACATCTCAAAATGTGTGGTCATGAGTGCGGCGAACTCATCATTGAAAGCTTTCTTAGGAGAACCAAAGATAATAACATCAACATATAGTTGGCAGACAAACAACTCCCCTTTGACCTTCTTAGTAAAAAGAGTGGGGTCGATTTTCCCAATTTCAAACCCATGATCTTGTAACAACTCGATAAGATGCTCATACCACGCACGTGGGGCTTGTTTAAGGCCATAGAGTGCCTTATCGAGTTGATACACATGATTGGGGAACTTGGGATCCTCAAACCCCGGGGGTTGTTTGACATACACCAACTCATTAATAGGACCATTAAGAAATGCACTTTTCACATCCATTTGTTGTAGCTTAAAGTTATGATGAGAAGCATAGGCAAGCAACAAGCGAATAGATTCAAGGCAAGCAATGGGGGCAAAGGTTTCACCGTAGTCGATACCCTCGAATTGGGAGTAGCCTTGAGCCATGAGACGTGCCTTGTTACGGATGACAATGCCGTGAGCATCTTGCTTGTTCTTAAAGATCCACTTGGTTCCAATGACATTATGGTTCTCCTTTGGCCTCGGCACCAGACGCCACACTTTGTTGCACTCGAAGTTATGGAGTTCTTCATGCATGGCATTAAGCCAATCAGGGTCTTCGAGCGCCTCAAATACCTTCTGAGGTTCAACACAGGCGACAAAAGCTTGATGAGCACAATAGTTTGCTAATTGTCTACGAGTGCTTACCCCCTTTTGATGCTTCCAAGAATATTCTCCATGTGATGTTCTCTCGAAGCAAGCCTGGAGGCAACTTTTGCAGCACGACGCTCCAATTGCTCCTCAAGAGATAATTGAGGAGCACTGAGTTGATCGTCTTGAGCGACGTCAGGAGCTAGATCTTGATCTTGAGCTTCCTCTTGATCTTGATCATGCTCAGAGGATAGAACTTGGCCTTGTGCATCATTTGGTGGCTTCCCACCATCTTGTGATTGATCTTGCACTTGGCCTTGTTCGTCCGGTTGAGGGCCTTCACTTTGTTCTTCGGAAGCGTGTGGGTCTTGGGTTGGTGATGGTTCCACTTGAGTGGAACATTGTCCTTCTCCTTCGGCCACAAGGGGTTCCTCAATGGGTAGGATATATCCAACACCCATTCTTCTTATGGCTTGAGGAGGAATTTCATCACCTACATCACAAGTACCACTTTGCTCCACTTGGGAGCCGTTATTTTCATCAAACTCTACGTTACTCGTCTCCTCAATGAGTCCATTAGACTTGTTGAGGACACGGTAAGTATGAGAGTTTGTAGCATAACCAACAAATATGCCCTCATGAGCTCTAGATTCAAATTTAGACAAACGAACACCTTTCTTGAGAATGAAACAGTTACACCCGAACACCTGGAAGTACTTGAGATTGGGCTTGTTACCGGTAAGTATCTCATATGGAGTATTGTTCAAGCCTTTGCGGAGATAGAGCCGATTGGATGCATGACATGCGGTGTTGATGGCTTCGGCCCAAAAGTTGTATGGAGATTTGAACTCCGCCATCATGGTCCTTGCCGCATTCATCAGTGTCCGGTTCTTTCTCTCCGCTACACCGTTTTGTTGAGGGGTATATGGTGTTGCATATTGATGTTTGATCCCCTCATCACTAAGAAACTCATCCAAGGTGTAGTTCTTGAACTTGGTGCCGTTGTCACTTCGGATCATCAAAATCTTTGCTTCATGTTGTCGTTGAGCTTCATTTGCAAAGTTGATGACGGTTTGTTGGGTCTCACTATTCTTCTTGAAGAAGTATACCCAGGTGTATCTTGAATAATCATCCACAATCACCAAGCAATACTTTCTACCCCCAAGACTATCAAAAGATGGAGGCCCAAAGAGATCCATGTGAAGGAGCTCTAGGGGTCTTTTTGAATAGATGATAGTCGTGGGAGGGTGAGCCGTCTCATGTAACTTTCCTTCAATGCAAGCCCTGCAAGCACGATCTTTGGCAAAGCTAACATTTGTTAGTCCACGGACATGGTCCCCCTTGAGAAGACTTTGCAAAGATCTCATATTGACATGGGCTAATCGGCGATGCCAAAGCCATCCCACATCAACTTTAGCCATTAGGCATGTCGCAGTCTTAGTGTGTTGCTTCGAGAAGTTAACCACATAAAGAACGTTCTCGACATGTCCAACATAGGCTGCTTTAAGAGTCTTGCTCCACAAGAGGGCCACGGTATCAATATCAAAAAATGTAGCGAAACCCATGAGTGCAAGTTGGCAAACAGAAAGTAAGTTATATGCAAGGGACTCAACAAGCATGACTTTCTCGATCGTGAGATCATGAGAGATAACAACCTTGCCAAGCCCCAATACCTTAGAAGATGAAGCATCACCCCATTCGACATTGGTGGCCATAGATGAACCTAGATGCACGTCCACCACCAAGTCTTTGCTTCCGGTCATATGATTTGTGGCTCCACTATCGAGCAACCATGATCCCCCACCGGAAGCAAACTCCTACAAGAGATCAATGCTTGGATTTAGGTACCCATTTGGTAATGGGTCCTTTGAGGTTAGTAACAAGGGTCTTAGGAACCCAAATAGACCATTCGGTGTACTCATAAGAAGAACCAACAAATTTAGCAAACACATGACCATGACTAGCACGACATAAAACATATGAAGGATTAATGTCGCCGGCCATGTTTGATGGTATGGTGGGGTTTTTCTTGACACCACCACCTTTCACAATTTTCTTCTTCTTAGAGGCGCCCTCTCCCTCTTTCACAAAAGTTTGTCGGAGAGGGGGAGGTAGCTTGGTCTTGTCATTCTTCTTTTTCTTGGGCTTAGGAACAAACCGAATTCCTTCCTTTGCCACAACTTCCTTTTGATTGCTCAAAAGATTGTTGAGGTTCTTATCATCTTGTATGCATGTCACAAGGCCTTTCTCAAGCTGCTTCTTCAACTTGGCATTTTCTTCAACAAGATGCACATGCTCGCAACATGGGTTAGTAGCATTTGCATTATCAATTAACACCATGCGAGGAAAGATAGCATTTTCCTTGGTTAGCGAAACTTGGAGTTGATCATGAGACTCCTTGAGAGAAGCATGCATACCTTTCAAGGCCTTGTGAGCCTTGTCGAGTATAACAAACTCCTCCTTGAGTTTAGCATGGTCAACCTCAAGTTTTGCCTTCTCGGAATTAAGCATACGAGAGACAACTAAAGCATGATCGAGATCTTTCTTTAATTTAGCATGATCATTGTTGTGTGAGTCCTCAAGAGCCAAACGAAGACCACGCTCTTCCTCTAGGGCGTTAGAGAGATCCGATATCTCATCGGCATAGTCTTGACTATGTCCTTCCATTTTAGCAATGGTCTCCTCGTGAGCCTCGATCATGTCATTGGCCTCACCGAGTTGTTCCAAGAGAGCAACAAAGTGCTTCTTGGGTTTTCCCTTAAGTTTGCTCCTGAACAACTCAAATTGATTCTCTCCCTCCTTAGTTCCCTCACTCTCATCAATACAATCCGTCAATGAAGGATTAGAAGGGATGGTAGTATTGATATTTGGGGTTACCTTGTTGGTGGCCTTGGCCATGAGACACTTGGCGGTGATGTTCTCGTTATGAGTCGAAGAGAGATGAGCGCGGAGTAGTAGCAATAGCAATTGTGGCCATGGTGACCACCTCATCATCTTCATCATTATCATCATCCTCAACATATTATTCTTGGGCCACCAACCCTTTAGGAGGGGTCTTCTTGTTGAAGTTTTTCTTGTTGGGATAAGACTTGGCCTTGTCCTTCCGGATAAGCTTGCCTCCAAAGTCTTCTCTTTTCTCATATGGGCAATCTACAACGAAGTGGCTTACATTCCCACAATTGAAGCAAGTCCTCACTCGTTGCTTTCCCTTGTTTCCACTTCAGTTGTTCTTGTTGAAGTTGGGTCTTGTTTTCTTCTTGTTGCCCCAAAATTGTCGTGAAGCAAGAGCCATGTGCTCATGATAGGCATATTTGGTGTCCTCGGGGCAACTCTCATCCTCCTCCTCCTCCTCCTCTTCTTCCACACAAGCCTTGGCCTTCAAGGCGAGGTTAGGCTTCTTTGATCGTTGAGCTCTTAAAACCGCATTGTCGGCGGTCTTGTCCAAGATCCTCATGGCAATGAACTCATCCAACACTTCATTTGATGACAAGTGGTGGAAGTCCGGTCTTTGACGGATGACAAAGGACATGGCCTTATGATAGGGCATCATGGCCTTGAGAAACTTGCGCTTGATCCAATTGTCATATGTATCCTTGCTCCCATGATCTCGAAGAGAAACCGCAAGAGTGGTTAATCTCCGATAAAGTTCACGAGGATCTTCTTCTTCGATCATAGCAAACTCATCGGCTTCATCTTGCACAACTTTATAGTTTGAGCGTTGAATGCTAGTGCTCCCCTTGTACATAGTGCCAACATGCTCCCAAGCTTCCTTTGCCACAGTGAAGGGTCAAAGATGTGCAATGTCTTCGGGAGGGATTGCATCTTGAAGTATGCAAAGAACGGACTCGTTGAATTGATGATCCGCAGTTTCTCTCGGAGTCATGTTGTCGGGATCACGTGGATAAAAACCTTGCTCAATGATTCTCCAAAGATTAGTACAACAACGATTTAAATGACGTTTAAAGCGAAACATCCAAGTAGAAAAATCAGAATTTTTTATAAACTTAGGAGGAGGCCCAACGGAATTTAAATGCGGTGTGGGAACGGGTCCTCCATAGTGAGTAGGAGGAGCGGAGTGGGCAAAGATGCCATTCCCATTCTTAGTAACCGGGGCTTGTTCACTACTAGCTTTTCCCTTGTCGGGAGTAGCCTCCGACACGATGGTGGCGGGACGAACCACCTCCAATGGTGTGGTGGATAATTTAAGCCCCTCAATTAAATCTTTAAACATGCATTTGACCTCGGTCGCTAGTGATTCTTTCAATGTGGTCATAGCCACATTGAACTCCTCACGAGAGATCGAGGCTCCCCCATCGGACGTAGGCAAGGACGGAGTTCCACCGGAATGTTCCTCCGCCTCGACTACGTTGTCACCCATACTCTTTGGACGGTAAAGTCCTTAAAAAGAGACGAGGCTCTGATACCAATTGAAAGGATCGATATGGTTGACTAGAGGGGGGTGAATAGGCAACTGACAATTTTTAGCTTTTCTTAACCACTTTAAATTAAGCGTCAAAGTAAGTTGTCTAGATAAGCTACTAAGATGACAACTTATAGGAAGTAAAGATAACAACCTTACAAGCAAGCTATATAAGATAAACAAGTAAAGCTTGCACAAGTAAAGGGAAGAAATAACCACAAGTGGAACCGGTGAAGACAAGGATGTGTTGCTGAAGTTCCTTCCCTTTGAGGGGAAGTACGTCTCCGTTGGAGCGGTGTGGAGGCACAATGCTCCCCAAGAAGCCACTAGGGCCACCGTATTCTCCTCACGCCCTCACACAATGCAAGGTGTCGTGATTCCACTAGTGGTGCCCTTGAAGACGGCAACCGAATCTTTACAAACAAGGTTGGGGCTATCTCCACAACCGAATTGGAGGCTCCCAACAACACCACGAAGCTTCACCACAATGGAATATGGCTTTGAGGTGACCTCAACCGTCTAGGGTGCTCAAACACCCAAGAGGAACAAGATCCGCAAGGATTAGTGGGGGGAATCAAATATCTCTTGGTGGAAGTGTAGATCGATGCCTTCTCAAGCAATCCCGAGGAAATCAACAAGTTTGATTGGCTAGGGAGAGAGATCGGGCGGAATTGGAGCTTTGAGCAACAATGGAACTTTGGGGAGGAAGAGGTAAATCTTCTTGGAGAAGAAGACATCCTATATATAGTGGGAGAACAAATCCAACCGTTATCCCACATTTCTGCCCGCAGAGCGCGGTACTACCGCACGTAAGTTGCGGTACTACTGCTTGGCCAGCGGTACTACCGCTCTGGGTGCGGAACTACCGCTGGAGCAGTACTAGCCTAGAATGCACTTTGTTGCGAAGGCACACGGGCGGTAATACTGCGTGAGCGGTACTACTGCTCGTCCCTGTGGTACTACCGCAAGGCAGAGATAAGCAGGCTGAGGACAAGCACGGATGAAATAAAATACATCCGTAGCTACATCCGTAGAAATACGGTAGTAGCAAAAACACGGCACGGTACTACTACCGTACTAGGTGCAGTGCCAGGCCAGATACATGGTACTACCGTCCTCGTGATGTGGTACTACCGCGTCCTGAGGCGGTACTACCGTGTGGCTGTGCGGTACTACCGCTTATCATGAGCGGTACTACTGCCTGCCAGGCAGCTGAACTAGTAGGACACCATGGTTTGTACTAAGGAGGAGAACGACCGGAGCTCCAGAGAAGCAAAGGAAAGGTGGTGCGAGAGTATAGATGTGTATGTGTTGATTCCACCCAAACCTTTGCGAAGCGGACCCCCTCTTAATAGTACAGCTTTCCTATTACTCAAATCCACCGAAAAAGAAGTAAAAAGGAAACACCATCTTCCATAGATTCCGAGGGGCTCACAATCGTCTTGTGCCTAGGTGAGATATATCTGAAAGAGCTTAGAGCACACGATTAGTCCGCAAATGCATTGTCATCAATCACCAAAACTACTTAGGGAGAAATATGCCCTTACAAAAGCGAATAATTATGAGACTATCTAGGCATGATCATTATATATAGGCATCACATCCGAGACAAGTAGATCGAAACGATTCTGCATCTACTACTATTACTCCACAAATCGACCGCTATCCAGCATGCATCTAGAGTATTAAGTTCATAAGAACAGAGTAACGCCTTAAGCAAGATGACATGATGTAGAGGGATAAACTCAAATAACATGATATAAATGTTGGGGAACATAGTGTTTTAAAATTTTCCTACCATCACGCAAGATCTATCTACCAGATGTATAGTGATGGGCCTCTAACCCCTCGTTGGTTACCCCAAGTGGAAGGTGTAAGATACAGTGTTGTGGAAGTTTTTCCCTTAGCAAAGATGCCAAGGATCGAATCCCCAGAGACTCCTAGGTTCAACAAGTAGGTGTCGACTGCTAACGGCGCCAGATATTAGCAATCAACGTGGACCTGCACACAGATACAAATAACTTTGCTCCCAACGAGTACAGAGAGGTTGTCAATCCCTTCGGCCTTGTAGTTTACAAAGGATTAAAAGCAAATGATAGTAGTGACAGATAGTGTTTGCAATAGTAAATAATAACGAAAAGTAAATAGCGGGTGTGATCAATGATGGTAATATGGACCGGAGTCTCATGATGTTCACTAGTGATGTCTCTCTCCCAAAAGACGATAAAACAGCTATGTGAGGTAAACGAATTACAGCTGGGCAATTGACAGGACCACGAACGCAAACCAATGCTGACTACATTGCAAGAAAGGTTGAGGTTCAAAGCATGGGCGGTACGCCAAAGTAAGTAGACCGAAATCCATCAATATCTACTACTAATCATCCACCTTGAGATATCTATCCAGAACATCTCGCTGGTATTAAGTTGCGAGTCCCACCCATAGTGTAAACTCAATGCAACAGACAACTGCATTAAAAGAACTTCGCGTAAAGTAAACAATCCTTGCACCCGCGGGCACAAGCACCGTTGTTTTCCTCCTTGTGGCAACAGCACATCCCCTAGACTCATGTTTCTGTCACTCAAGCTAGTCATCGAGGGGCATGAACCCACAATCGAGCATAACGTTCCCTCTTGGAGTCACTACCTATTACTTGGCCAAAGCAATAAATAACAACGGAGAACATGCAAGAATTACTTATGAAATTAAATATAAAAGAGGTAGATCAAATATATTACTCAAGATCAATCTGAACATAATCTCATAATCCATCGGATCCCAGCAAACTCATCATAGCAACAGCATAAGGATTACATATGTGCCTCGATCATGTAGGGTAGCTCACGAGGACTAATTAGTGAAGCACAAGAACGGGAGGAGAACATCACATAGCTACTGGTCATGGACTCATGGTCCAAGGGAGACTACTCACAACTCATCCGGGAGGCGTCCATGGTGGTGGAGAGGCTCCCGATGGTGATCCTCCCCTCCGGCAGGGTGCCGGGAAGAGTTCTCCTGGTGCTCCCGATCTTGGAAGCGGCGGCGGCGGCGGAACAGAGATGAGATCGCGAAAAAGAGTTCTCGTCCCAAGGGTTTCGAAGGAAGCTCTAAATATATGCCAAAGGGGGGCACCAGACGGGGCTCGGGGGGCCCAGGCCCCCCCCCCCCCCCCCGGCGCGGCCCAGGGGGGCGCGCCGCCAGGGCGCCTGGAGCCCTGGTGCCCCTCCCCGGCTGTCCTTCGGGCGCAAGGAAGTTTCTGGAACGCTGATTTTTTATATAATTTTTCTGGAATTTTCCTGGCAGTTCTCGTAACGTGAAAACCTGAAATACAAAAACAGCCGAAAATAGAAACTGGCACTGGGGTGCACTGGATTAGTAGGTTAGTCCAAATATGATAAAAAGTGTATGGAAGTGTATGAATATCATAGCAATATCACCCAAAAGTGGCATGGAGCAAGCAGAAATTATAGATACGTTTTGGACGTATCAACATCCCCAAGCTTAATTCCTGCTCGTCCTCGAGTAGGTAATGATAACAAGAATAATTTCTGTGGTGACATGCTATTAACCATATAGGACTTTTTCATAGTCATATGACAAAAGCTTACTGAGACAATGATTCTATAGTAATTAAGTTGCCTCAGGAGAAAATCACAAATGACTGAAAGTTTTACAATATGAAACTGAAACATCAAAAAGATTTGCAATGAACATGATGTGCAAATATGATAAAGTAAGATCTAGCTTGCCCCTTTAGTGAAGCAAAACATAAATGCAGGGGCACCTTCAAGGTTTAAGTGATGACTAGATACAATGATTTCAGAATAAACGATATCACAATCATGCAAAAGACAATGCTACTTTGGGATAATGCACATTACACTCAGAATGACAATCATGCTCTCAGTAGTTGGTGCTTTAATATAAAAGTAAAAGAATGGTTATGTGCTAGAGTTTTTTTATTTTGAAAACATAGAAGCAATTTTGTCAACGGTAGTAGTACTTCATATGTGTCATGCATAAGACATCCTATAAGTTGCAAGCCTCATGCATCGTATACCAATAGTGCTCGCACCTTGTCCTAATTAGCTCGGATTTCCATGGGTTACCATTGCATTACATATGTTTCAACCAAGTGTCACAAAGGGGTACCTCTATGCCACCTGTACAAAGGTCCAAGGAGATAAATCGCATTTGATTTCTCGTTTTTGATAGATCTCAACTTGAGGACATCCATACCGGGACAACATAGAAATAGATGATGGACTCCTCTTTAATGCATAAGCATATTCCCATAAGAGATCGAGGATTAATGTCCAAGCTAAAACTTCCACCATGATACATGGCTTTGGTTGGCGGCCTAATGTTCTTCTCTAACAATATGCATACTCATTCAACCCACGGCAAATCACCCTTACTTTAGACAAGACGAACATGCATAGCAACTCACATGATATTCAACAAAAGTGTGACAGTTGATGGCGTCCCCAGAAACATGGTTACCGCTCAGCAAGCAACTTATAAGAAATAAGATACATAGGCAACATATTCTTTACCACAGTAGTTTTCAAGCTACTTTCCCATGAGCTATGTATTGCAAAGTTAGTCTGCTTAGTACAGGTGGAGGTTAGCAAAAGACTGGGAGCGACCAACTAAGAGAGCAATGACGGTCATAATCATGCAGAGCGACAAAGCAATATTGAATCAGGCATGGTAGTTATATCGCTACTCAGAAATAAATGATCATCAAGGCTTGACAGACTTTCTTTACAGTCTTAAATATGCGTGAGCATACGCCAAGTCAATCAAAAATAAATTCTCGAAGGAAGATATTACTAAACCATACCACATCATAGGCAAACAAACCATGTTGGTACTTCAATAACACATTGGGACCCCCCCAGCTATTTGAGATTAACCATAAGAAAACCTGAACTACTAAGCACCATTATGCACGTAGCATCTTTATCATAGACATATTAACCAATGCAACGGAAGCAAACTCTCTTAATAAGGTGAGCATGATAATTAAAGAGAGTTCAAGCAACCAACTAAACAAAAGCTCTTTGAAAAGATAAGCATGAATACTAAGAGCAGAGCATGATAGTAGCTATTTAAACGACAAAGACCACACACAGCAAAGATAGACATGAAAATTCTATGTTATGTTCTAGGTAGAAGTGGAGCGTGTTTCTCTCCCACATAAAGAACGCTGAGTTCCGACTCATTATGAAAAACTAAAAATAAAACTAAAAGCAAGACGCTCCAAGCATAGCACATAACACATGAAGTGATAAAAATATAGCGGAACGAAAGACGAACTGATAATGTTGATGGAGAAGGGGATGCACGGGGGCATCCCCAAGCTTAGACGCTTGAGTCTCCTTGAATATTTCTTGGGGGTGCACGGGGGCATCCCCAAGCTTGAGCGCTTGACACTCCTGAATCTTTTTATCATCTTCCCTCGCACACTTGAAAACTCCCTTCATACATAACTCATCATAATCTGATTAGCGAGGTTAGTACCCTTAATAAAATAATTGCACCTTGATGGAAATAAAGATATTCTTGAAGTTCTACTGTTTTTCAAGATTGCCAAAAGGTTTTTGCAAATAAAAAGCAAGCTCTTGGTTTGCAAAATGAAGGAAAGGCAAAACAGGACAGAATCTGTGAAAAACAAAACAGCAGGTGGTAATTGATTTGTTCGGGATACTTCTGCAACTCAAATCAAAAAACTCAGAACAGACGCACGAAAGACAATTATATAAAGAACGCTTTCCAAAAAATTCAGACCAAAAAGATGATCTGGTGATTTTATACGAATTTTTCTATCCAAGGACAGAATCTGTTTCCTGGACAGCACCTCACAACTTTTGAACTTTCTAGCAATCAGAGGCTATACTTGGCACAAATATGAAAAGCAAAGATACAATGATGATGCTACAGCAGTAAACAACATCAAGACACAACAAAAGAAAAAATAAAATTTTATTCATGCGGGCTGCCTCCCAAAAGCGCTTTCTTTTATGCCTTTAAGCTAGGCATAATGCATATATCAAGTTGTATCAATTGAACCATCATCAAGATCATCAAAAAGCTCTTCAATAATACAACTAGTCTTAAGAGGACTCTCAAATAAAGGCCTCATAGAGATACTCCTAGGTAGAAGACCAAAAGGATAAAAGTCAAGGGAAGATTCATTTATAAATTCATCAAAGACAGGTGTTTCTTCCAAAGTCTTTACAGTTTCAACCCCTTTGGCAATAGGTGGATTACTTTTAGAGCGGGGAGCCTTTGGAACGTGAACGAACTTAGGCTCCTTCTTTGCCGGAGTTTCTACCTATTTGGTTTTGATTGAGGAGAAGGTGGTTCCTAGGGTATCAAATATTTCCTCAATCTTGTCTATCCTAGAAGAGTCCAAGTCAAGGGATTTGACGGTCTCCAAAATTTTGAAAATTTTATGCATGGAGCTATCAAGCCTATTCAAATTCCCTTGGATCTAACGATCCAACTCATTCATCTTATTGATGCTTGGCATCTCTAGCTCTATCCTTTCAAGTTTTTTCATAATGTGAGCTAGGGTGATGTCCTCTCGAATGCTAACAACAGGGAGATTCCCAACAAGATTTTCAATAATACTAAGAGACTCCCAAACTGGGGCCTCTAGGAAATTCCCATTGATAGCAGTATCTAGAATAAACCTATTCCAAGAAGTAATTCCAACATAAAAATTTCTAAGCAAGATAGTAGTAGGTTGCTTCTTGGCGGCTCTTTTTTGTGAATCATTAATTCTATACCAAGCATCTTTCAAACTTTCCCCACCTCTTTGTTTAAAGGTGAGAACTTATGCCTCGTCAAAGACAAAAGGACCCGACATAATGACAACTAAAGAACGAGATAACTATTTTTGTGATTTTCGATAAAGGATACTAAAGCAAAAACTGAAAGGTAAACTAACAAGACTAAAAAGCAAAGGTAAAAGATAGCGTGCAACTCCCCTATCCTGAAGAGTGGAGTCCCCGGCAACGGCGCCAGAAAAACTCCTTGATGGGCCTCTAACCCCTCGTTGGTTACCCCAAGTGGAAGGTGTAAGATGCAGTGTTGTGGAAGTTTTTCCCTTAGCAAAGATGCCAAGGATCGAATCCCCAGAGACTCCTAGGTTCAACAAGTAGGTGTCGACTGCTAACGGCGCCAGATATTAGCAATCAACGTGGACCTGCACACAGATACAAATAACTTTGCTCCCAACGAGTACAGAGAGGTTGTCAATCCCTCCGGCCTTGTAGTTTACAAAGGATTAAAAGCAAATGATAGTAGTGATAGATAGTGTTTGCAATAGTAAATAATAACGAAAAGTAAATAGCGGGTGTGATCAATGATGGTAATATGGACCGGAGTCTCATGATGTTCACTAGTGATGTCTCTCTCCCAAAAGACGATAAAACAGCTATGTGAGGTAAACGAATTACAGCTGGGCAATTGACAGGACCACGAACGCAAACCAATGCTGACTACATTGCAAGAAAGGTTGAGGTTCAAAGCATGGGCGGTACGCCAAAGTAAGTAGACCGAAATCCATCAATATCTACTACTAATCATCCACCTTGAGATATCTATCCAGAACATCTCGCTGGTATTAAGTTGCGAGTCCCACCCATAGTGTAAACTCAATGCAACAGACAACTGCATTAAAAGAACTTTGCGTAAAGTAAACAATCCTTGCACCCGCGGGCACAAGCACCGTTGTTTTCCCTCTTGTGGCAACAGCACATCCCCTAGACTCATGTTTATGTCACTCAAGCTAGTCATCGAGGGGCATGAACCCACAATCGAGCATAACGTTCCCTCTTGGAGTCACTACCTATTACTTGGCCAAAGCAATAAATAACAACGGAGAACATGCAAGAATTACTTATGAACATAAATATAAAATAGGTAGATCAAATATATTACTCAAGATCAATCTGAACATAATCTCATAATCCATCGGATCCCAACAAACTCATCATAGCAACAGCATAAGGATTACATATGTGCCTCGATCATGTAGGGTAGCTCATGAGGACTAATTAGTGAAGCACAAGAACGGGAGGAGAACATCACATAGCTACTGGTCATGGACTCATGGTCCAAGGGAGACTACTCACAACTCATCCGGGAGGCGTCCATGGTGGTGGAGAGGCTCCCGATGGTGATCCTCCCCTCCGGCAGGGTGCCGGGAAGAGTTCTCCTGGTGCTCCCGATCTTGGAAGCGGTGGCGGCGGCGGAACAGAGATGATATCGTGAAAAAGAGTTCTCGTCCCAAGGGTTTCGAAGGAAGCTCTAAATATATGCCAAAGGGGGGCACCTGACGGGGCTCGGGGGGCCCAGGCGCCCCCCCGGCGCGGCCCAGGGGGGGCGCCGCCAGGGCGCCTGGAGCCCTGGTGGCCCCCTGATGTCTACACACGCTTCTACTCTTGTAGACTATGTTGGGCCTCCAAGTGCAGAGGTTTGTAGGACAGTAGCAATTTCCCTCAAGTGGATGACCTAAGGTTTATCGAACTCAGGGAAGTAGAGGTTGAAGATGGTCTCTCTCAAGCAACCCTGAAACTAAGATACAAGAAGTCTCTTGTGTCCCCAACACACCTAATACACTTGTTAGATGTATAGGTGCACTAGTTCGGCGAAGAGATGTTAAATGGCTAGTGATATGGATGGCAAAACAAAGTAATATAATTCTGTAATAAAAAGTGCAGCAAGCAAACAAGTGGTAAACGTGAGCACAAATGGTATTGCAATGGTGGAAACAAGGCCTAGGGTTCATACTTTCACTAGTGGCAACTCCCAACAACATTAACATAATCGAATCACATGATATTTCCCATAAAACATGCAAAGGGGACACACTCGGAGGTCATTCCTTCGTGGTCAAGAGAGGACGAGAATTATGTAGGGCTACAAAAGCACACCTCAAAGTTCGTAGTTCTCAATCTAAGGATTTCCCAATGTCACCGCGGCCATCCAAAGAGAGTCCCACAATCACCACAACATATCTAAAGGATAGTCAAAGACAAGCACCAAGAGACTATCAATCTTCAATCAACACACAAGAGAGGAAATCACTCATGAAAATATTGTTCTAATCCATGTCCAATAGACCGCTGTCACCTTGGTCTCGGGGATTATACTAGATAAAGACAAGTGAGTACATCAATCCAATACATAGAGGAAGGGGAAATATCATGGGATCACCCTAGATTAACATAGCCTATGATCACAACGAAGATCACATCATGGGAGAGAGAATTGACCACATAGCTACTGGTAAGAACCTCAGCCCTGAGGAGGAACTACTCCCGCATCATGGAGGGAGGAAGCAACGTCGATGGAGATGAATCCGGGGGCACTTCCCCGTCCCGGCAGGGTGCCGGCGCAGGAATTCTGGTCCCCCGAAGCTTGATGGCGATGGCGGCGGAGATCGGAATCGCGTCTGGAGAAAAGGGGTCCGGAATCAGGGTTTCCGCGACACGGTGTAAATATATGCCAAAGGGGGGCATCAGAGGGGGTCAGGGGTGCCCAGGCGCCCCCCCGGCGCGGCCAGGGGGGCGCGTGGGCAGGCCGCCTGGAGCCCCTGTGGGTCCCCTCCGGCCCTACTTTGGCCGCATGGAAGCTTCCGGAACGCTGATTTTTTATATATTTTTTCTGGCAGTTCTCGTAATGTGAAAACCTGAAATACAAAAACAGCCGAAAACAGAAACTGGCACTGGGGTGCACTGAGTTAATAGGTTAGTCCAAATATGATCAAAAGTGTATGGAAGTGTATAAATAACATAGCAATATCACCCAAAAGAGGCATGGAGCAAGCAGAAATTATAGATACGTTTTGGACGTATCAACATCCCCAAGCTTAATTCCTGCTCGTCCTCGAGTAGGTAAATGATAACAAGAATAATTTCTGTGGTGACATGCTATTAACCATATAGGACTTTTTCATAGTCATATGACAAAAGCTTACTGAGACAATGAATCTATAGTAATTAAGTTGCCTCATGAGAAAATCACAAAGAACTGAAAGTTTTACAATATGATATTGAAACATCAAATAGATTTGTAATGAACATGATGTGCAAATATGATAAAGTGATATCTAGCTTGCCCCCTTTAGTGAAGCAAAACATAAATGCAGGGGCACCTCCAAGGTTTAAGTGATGACTAGATACAATGATTTCAAAATAAACGATATCATAATCATGCAAAAGACAATGCTACTTTGGGACAATGCACATTACACTCAGAATGACAATCATGCTCTCAGTAGTTGGTGCTTTTAAAAGAAGGTGGAGACTCTCGAACCGTGGCTTTTGTTGGCAA
Source organism: Secale cereale (assembly GCA_902687465.1). Classification (NCBI taxonomy): domain Eukaryota; kingdom Viridiplantae; phylum Streptophyta; class Magnoliopsida; order Poales; family Poaceae; genus Secale; species Secale cereale. The sequence continues at coordinate 626,336,688 of LR738715.1, read as the reverse complement.
GGTTGAAAACCCATAGTCGGAAACAAAGACAAAACATGTACCAGAGCTCTTGGTTTTAAAACAGAGGTAATAATTTTTTTAGATCATGCATGTTTCGTCAACGAATGCTAGCTGACAACTCAATCACTTCTTGAGATGGACAAGTTTCGAGGAACGGCTCCCGAATGAGGACGATCACATCCTCTTAATCTCCTTTGTTTATCACTGCCAAAGTTTTCTGATTTCTCATGAACAAAGCGTGAAGGAGGGTCTGTTTGTTATATTATCTTTTTGAGCCGGGCGCACTCAATGCCAGTTCCTTCTCGTATTATGGGTTTGCACATTATACATGCAATCCCGGGGTGAAGCTTGTCCAACTTAAAAAGATCATGAATTAACTACTACTTCCTCATGAACTTAAAACAGAGGCACAAAATAGGAATGCTTTTTCTTTGAATAATTTCGAGATGGTACATGCAAGTCTCCGTTAGGAATGGCAGGTAAATACCATGTAGGAAGATATGGTGGACTCATATGGCATAACTGGATTAAAAGGATGTGGATGCACAAGCAGTCAGTCCGCTTAGTACAGGCGAATGTTAGCAAAAGACGGGGAGCGACCAACTAAGAGAGCAATGACGGTCATAATCATGCAGAGCGACAAAGCAACATTGAATCAGGCATGGAAGTTATATCGCTACTCAGAAACAAAAGATCATCAAGGCTTGACAGACTTTCTTTACAGTCTTAAATATGCGTGAGCATACGCCAAGTCAATCAAAATAAATTCTTTGAAGGAAGATATTACTAAACCATACCACATCATAGGCAAACAAATCATGTTGGTACTCCAATAACACATTGGGAACCCCCCAGCTATTTGAGACTAACCATAAGAAAACATGAACTACTAAGCGCCATTATGCACGTAGCATCTTTATCATAGACATATCAACCAATGCAACGGAAGCAAACTCTCTTAATAAGATAAACATGATAACTAAAGAGAGTTCAAGCAACCAACTAAACAAAAGATCTTTAAAAAGATAAGCATGAAAGTTAAGAGCTAAGCATGATAGTAGCTATTAAAAGACAAAGAACACACACAGCAAAGATAGACATGCAAATTCTATGTTATGTTCTAGGTAGAAGTGGAGCGTGTTTCTCTCCCACATAAAGAAAGCTGAGTTCCAACTCGTTATGAAAAGCTAAAGAAAACTAAAAGGAAAACTAAAACAAGACGCTCCAAGCATAGCACATAACACATGAAGTGATTAAAATATAGTGGAACGAAGGACGAACTGATAATGTTGATGGAGAAGGGGATGCACGGGGGCATCCCCAAGCTTAGACGCTTGAGTCTCCTTGAATATTTCTTGGGGGTGCATGGGGGCATCCCCAAGCTTGAGCGTTTGACACTCCTGAATCTTTTTATCATCTTCCCTCGCACACTTGAAAACTCCCTTCATACATAACTCATCATAATCTGATTAGCGAGGTTACTACCCATAATAAAATAATTGTTCCTTGCTGGAAATAAATATATTCTTGAAGTTCTACTGTTTCTCAAGATTGCCAAAAGGTTTTTGCAAAGAAAAAGCAAGCTCTAGGTTTGCAAAATGAAGGAAAGGCAAAACAGGACAGAATCTGTGAAAAACAGAACAGCAGGTAGTAAATGATTTTTCCGGGGAACTTCTGCAACTCTAATCAAAAAACTCAAAACAGATGCACGAAAGACAATTATATAGAGCACGCTGTCGAAAAAATTCAGACCAAAAAGATGATCTGGTGATTTTATACGAATTTTTCTATCCAAGGACAGAATCTGTTTCCTGGACAGCACGTCACAACTTTTGAACTTTCTTGCAATCAGAGGCTAAACTTGGCACAAAGCTGAAAAATAAAGATACAATGATGTTGCTACAGTAGTAACAAACATCAAGACCACTAAAACTGAAAGTAAACATAACAAGGGTTGTCTCCCTAGAGCTCTTTCTTTATAGCCATAAAGATAGGCTTAAGACTTTAATGATGCTCTCGTAGGAATAAGAGCTGAAGAACAAAAGAGAGCATCAAGAAGCAAATACCAAACACATTTAAGCCTAACATGCTTCCTATGCATAGGAATATTGCAATAGAATAATTCATTGAAGAACAAAGCAACTAGCATAGGAAGGCAAAACAAGCATAACTTCAAAATATTCACCATAAAGAGAGGAAACTTCTTATTATTAAGATATTTAGAACCAAGTCTCCCTCTCTCATTATAAATTTCAGTGGCATCATGGATGAACTCAACAATATAAGCATCACATAAAGCATTGTTACCATGATCCACATGCAAAAAGGTACTCTCACTCCCCACATAAGCATAATTTTTCTCATTGGTAATAGTGGGAGTAGGACTATCATAAACAACTTGAACACTATAGATTAGTTGTATATTAGGAGGGTGGTGTTCAACAAGGGAGTAATTCCCTTCATGATTATGACAAGTTTCATAAGGATAATTTCTCCTTATGTCATAGGTACCTTTATAATCACTATAGATTGGAGTTATAACATCATCATGGTAGAGAAGAGCATTATCATTGCTAGCAACTATATTTGTAAACATGTTGTCTTTATTCTTACTAGCAAGAGAATTATCAATTATCACATCACTAGTGGGGATAGGATTTGCAATCCTATCATCCCCAAGCTTAGAGCTTCCCATATCTTCACTTTCAGAGTTGGTACGAAAAAGATTTTCAAGATCATAAGCAGCATTATCATCATTTTCCCAATCACAATAAGTAACATGCATATCATAATCAAAATCATCTTCAATAGTACCTACGGACGTATCATCAAGATGGTAATTAAGGCAATAAACTTCACCTTCTTCTTTAAACTTACAACCGTTAGGATAAAAGTTGATAGGAGGAATATGCTCAGGCCAGGTTGATACCCATTCTTCTTCCTTCTTGCTCCTCCTCCTCCTCTTCTTTTTCTTCTTCTTCACCTTAGGAGGGGGTGGTTGGAGATGAAGCTTCTCCACATATCCTGGTTTATCATTAGAAACAATAGGGGAAACTTGGGAGAAACTCTCCTTTTTATTAGCAGAAATATAAGAGACATTTTTATACTTTGGTAAAGTTCCCTCCTTTCTAATCTTACTTATGTAATCATTTTCATGGCAATTAACAACACAATAGAGATGGCAATTTTGCAAAGTGTTTTCTATTCCTATGGCATTATCATCCAGCCAAGAAGTCTTTCCTGATAACTCTTCACACATCAAAAATAACATAAGCTCATCATAAAGATCAGAGGTGATCATGTTATCACACAACCGGTTAACAGTTATGTTTTGAAAGTTCATGCATTGAAAATTAAAGTGACCCTCTATACGGCAAAGTTCACAAGTAAAAGGATAAAGGTCACACAATTCTCTAGCAATTTCATTTAAATCTCTGACTCAAGTGATTGTTCTTTCATGCTTATGTTGCTTACAATACTTCTCTTCTTCAATCATAGGCCTTTCACAAGGTCTATCCACTCCACAAAAATTAACATGCTTATATAAAACTTCATTTTTAGGAATTGGATCATGCATGTTGAAATCATCATGAACAATTTCATTTTCTTTGCAAGTCTCTTTAAAAGGTTCATCACGAAGTTCTACTAACTTGGTGATAGTGTCTAGAGAACTTTGTCAATTACTATCTTATCTGGAAGATTAACTCCCACTTGATTCAAGCAATTGTAGTACCCAGACAATCTGAGCATATGCTCACTGGTTGAGCTATTCTCCTCCATCTTGTAGGAAAAGTACTGTCAGAGGTCTCATACCTCTCGACACGGGCATGAGTATGAAATACTAATTTCAACTCTTGGAACATCTTATATGCTCCGTGGTGTTCAAAACAGTTTTGAAGTCCCGATTCTAAGCCATAAAGTATGGTGCACTAAACTATCAAGTAGTCATCATACCGAGCTTTTGTCAAAACGTTCATAACGTCTGTATCTGCTCCTGCAATAGGTCTGTCACCTAGCCGTGCATCAAGGACATAATACTTCTGTGCAGCAATGAGGATAATCCTCAGATCAAGGACCTAGTCCGCATCATTGCTACCAACATCTTTCAACTTAGTTTTTCTCTAGGAACATAAAAACAATAAACGGGGAGCAACATCACGAGCTATTGATCTACAACATAGATATGCTAATACTATCAGGACTAAGTTCATGATAAATTAAAGTTCAATTTAATCATATTACTTAAGAACTCCCACTTAGATAGACATCCCTCCGGTCATCTAAATGATCACGTGATCCAAATCAACTAAACCATGTCCAATCATCACGTGAGATGGAGTAGTTTTCAATGGTGAACATCTTATGTTGATCATATCTACTATATGATTCACGCTCGACCTTTCGGCCTCCAGTGTTCCGAGGCCATATCTGCATATGCTAGACTCGTCAAGTTTAACCCGAGTATTCTGCGTGTGCAAAACTGGCTTAGACCCGTTGTATTTGAACGTAGAGCTTATCACACCCGATCATCACGTGGTGTCTCGGCACGACGAACTTTCGCAACGGTGCATACTCAGGGAGAACACTTATACCTTGAAATTTGGTAAGGGGTCATCTTATAATGCTACCGTCG
>LR738715.1:626302129-626314755 GCA_902687465.1 Secale cereale | reverse complement strand
ACACACAGTCAAAACCTCGCTCTTGTGAAAGTTCACTTTGAGTCCTGACATCATTTCGAACACATAGAGGAGGATTTTCAGGTTGACTGCTTTTTCCAAATCATGCTCAAGGCAAATGATCGTATCGTCTGCATACTGTAAGACAGCTATCCTATTGGGAATAAGATCAGCTGCAAGACCTACAATCAGCTGGTTTTCCTGGGCATTTTTGATCATCTTAGTTAAACACTCAACAGCTAGGTTGAAAAGAAAAGGTGAGTGGGGATCCCCCTGTCGCACCCCCTTGGCACTTTGGAAATACGGGCCCACGCAATTGTTCAGTTTGATACTGACCGTGCCGTTATGCAAGATTTGCTTGACCCAACCGCACCGTTTATCATTAAAGCCCCGAAGCGTATGACACTCTAGTAGGAAATCCCAGTTAACTTTGTCATAGGCTTTCTCAAAATCAAGTTTAAGGACAACCCCCACCTTCTTCTTAACATGGGTGTAGTTTAGGAGTTCATGAAGGGCTAGAACCCCATCCATGATGCTTCTACCCTTCACAAAAGCATTCTGGTTGCGACTGATAAGAATATCAGTGTATTTAGCAACCCTCCTATCCATGACCTTCGTGATCAATTTATAAGGACAGCGAAGGAGGCAGATAGGGCGAAATTGTTGGATGCGATCCGCCCCAGCAATCTTAGGTAGCAAAGTGATCACACCATAATTGAGACGTTGCACATCTAGAGTTCCTTTATGAAAACTATCAAACAAGCTCATTATATCTTTCTTGACTATATTCCAGCAGCACTGATAAAATTCGGCAGGGATGTTATCAGGCCCTGGGGCTCTGTTGGCCTCCATGTCGAACAGAGCAGTTTTAACTTCTTCCTCCGAAAATTCTTTAGTAAGATCAGCATTATCCTCTGCTGAGAGTTTTTCGCTGTCTGCCCAGGTATCAGGATCCAGATGAAACCTGTTACCAAGTGCAGGCCCGAAAAGATCTTTGTAAAAATTCGTAGCATGTGTCAGGAGGTTGTCCGTGCCTTCGATCTCCACGCCCCCACATGTCAGGGTGTGAATAGTATTTTTTTGCCTACGGCCGTTAGCTATTTTGTGAAAGTAGTCTGTGTTTCTATCTCCTCTCAACAGCCAGCGTTCGTGAGATTGTTGTAGCCAAAAGATTTCTTCCTCTGCTAGGAGTTCATAAAGTTCCACACAAACATCTACTTTTCTATTGTAAACCTCAGGAGGTAGGGGGCCATCCTCCTCTGCCTCTTCGAGAGTTTCTAATTCCATTCTCAAGTCTTCTTTACGCCTCTTGTTATGACCATATTTGTTCGACCCCCATCCTTTGAAATAAGTCTTAAACCTCTTAAGCTTGATGTTCAGGATGTCAATGGGGTCAGAAGACATAACTTTCCTATTCCAGATCTTGTCTACTAGATCAAAGAAGTTATCATCTTTCACCCAGGAGAGATCGAAACGAAACTCTCGGGGTTTGAAGGGTTCTTTTCTCTCAGCATCTGTGCATAACATGAGCGGGTTATGATCAGATAGCTCTCTCACTAATTTCCTCAAAGTGACCATGGGAAAAAGTTGCTCCCATGAATCGGACATCAACACCCTATCAAGTTTTTCCAGTGTGGGATGAGCCTGATTATTTGACCAAGTGTACTTACCCCCGCTCATATAAATCTCCCTGAGGCCTAGGGTATTGATAATTGCATTAAACAGGTCTGCAGATTTAGAATGCTGCATTCTTTTGTTTTTGTCCCCACTATGTCTCAGGATATTGAAGTCCCCTCCCACAATATAAGGCAGCTTTATATTGTGGCAGAAAGAAGCCAGCTCCATCAGAAACTCCCCCCTATGCTCCTCATGTGGAGAGCCATAAACCACCAGAAGAGTCCAGGCAGCTTTGGTTTTAAGGTCTTTAATGTCCATCTGCATGATATATTTTCCTTTAACACAATTAATCATTTCTAGGTTATTGGTACGAACACCACAAAGTATGCCTCCAGACTTGCCAACAGCAGGGATCCATTCCCAATGGAAATTTGTAAAGGGGTCTAGTTTCCTAAAAAGACTAGGAGAGAAATCTTTCTTCAGAGTTTCTTGCAAGCCCAAGAAGTCCACGGAATGATCACTAATGAGGTCAGAGAGGCAGGTGGTCATCCCTTTCTTGCCCACCCCTCTGCAGTTCCAAATGAGACCTCTCATTTGGAACGCTTGATTTGTTTTCTAACTCTGGTAGCCCTACCAGGAGCAAGGTAGGACCACAATTCTCATCAGTTTTCTTTTTCTGGCTCCTAGTCACAGGTCTAGAGAGCCTCACATTAGTTTTCTTTTTGTTTTTCTTAGCAGATTTAGATCTCTCCATTTTCTCATTAATAACTTCCTCCTCATCAAGCCAGGTTAGATTCAGAGGGGTATTTTTTCCTAAGCCATTAGTGACAAACATGTCATTATCCTCGTGGTCATCGCAAGGATTGGCATTCTTTTCTACTAGGTTAGCTCTAACCGACTCCAGTTCCCTAAGGATATCCACACAAGTAAAATCATTATCAGGAATAGATATACCCATCTTACAAGCACGACTAATAATCTCATGATCAGCAAGAGCAGCGAAGGCATTACGATTAACAGGATTGGTGTTACCTTCCATATTTTTGGCCATAGCCAGGTGAACAGCTCTTTCCTCCACCCCATGTGCTGAAGATGTGTGTTGCGCTGGCTGAATCGAAGATGAGGTTCAGGCACAAGAGGCGGCGTGGGAATGATCTCCTCGCAGTCAGGATGAGGAAGTTGTACCGTATATTCCTTGGAGATATTCAAATTTTATTCTACCTCCCCCAACACCTCAGAAACCTGGGTCCGGTTAGTTTGAGGAACAGCAGGAAAATTATAAAGAGAAGTAGTGTCTTCAGTATTCACCCTAAAAGTATCGTTTTTACTTCCAGCATTAGAAAACGTCCCCTGTGGCTCAGGCTATTGCGCGTATAAGGAGGCATGTTCCAGTGCCATTTCCTCAATTAGCAGCGGGCCATCCCCACTTATCTCACTTTCAGAAGCAACATTATCCTCAGGATCCTACAACTGTTTTTTTGGTGATGGCATGCAACAGGCTTTGTCACCACGGTAGGAAGAGTTGATTGCAGTATCCTTTTGTTCAGTAGAATCTTTGTTCTCTTTAGGGGGAGTATCATCACGTTTGCGCTTAGGGGTCATGATTCTTTGCCGAGCATAGCGAGGGATTTGGATAGGTTCTTCGTCCTGAATGGTATTCCTCACCAAAACCTCCTCCACTTCATATTGAAAGCGATAAAATCGCCCCCCCCCCCAAACATCCCTCCGCCAAAGCCGGAAGTTTGTCAATGTTTTGGCATCCAAGTTTGGCACGGACAAAAGAAGGACGATGTAGAGTGGACATATCAATGTCTAAAGTCACTCCAACCAAAGCTCCAGCAAAGGCCACATTCTTTTCACAGTGTTTGTTTGGAGGGATCTTGCTAATCTTAACCCAACCAACTTCTAGCAGACCCTCCGATTCCACATCCTCAGACCAAGGGGTGATACGAACAACTACCCCAAGAGATTTGAGAGTAATGTACTCAACAAAAAGAGCTCTGTCTACCTCCCGCTGGTTCGGAAAATGCATGACATATTGGTTGGGGGCAATCAGATGAGCAGAGCAGCGCCATCCCTGACCTATATATTTCTCGAAAGCATCTACTAGCTGTTTTGTAGTGATCTCCCCCTCCACAATAGTAATGATAACCTTGACAATCTTGTCACTATTCTGATTACTAACAGAGTAATCATGGAAGTAGTGAAAGCCTTGCCCCTTCGCCTGGAAAGCGCACATCGCAGGTATGCACTCCCAGGGAAGAAAATCATTGCAGATCACAGAAAGATGCCCTTTCCTCTTACATCTAACACACTGAGCTTGAGGGCAATTGACAGTAGAATGCCCCACTAGATTATAGATTTGACATGAATCAGGGGAAGTAGCCAGAGCATTAGGGTTGGAGGGGATCTCACGCATCTTAGGAGGAGGTGCAGATTCATCGATGTTGTGGTTGTCGTCTCCCCCAGCTCCCCAGCGATCCTGATGAGTAGGAGCTTCACGGGCGTTCCCCGTAGCCTTGTCCCATCGATCGAAGCCCGTCTCTCCAGATCCAGAAGGGACGTTGGAGGAGGAAGCCCCGGGCGCCATCTTGCGAGTCCAGACATGGCTATCTCTTCCGCGTCCCCTCCCACCGCCGCCACCTCCAAAGCGCTGATGGGCCTCTAACCCCTCGTTGGTTACCCCAAGTGGAAGGTGAAAGATGCAGTGTTGTGGAAGTGTTTTCCCTTAGCAAAGATGCCAAGGATCGAATCCCCAGAGACTCCTAGGTTCAACAAGTAGGTGTCAACTGCTAACGGCGCGGATTAGCAATCAACGTGGACCTGCACACAGATACAAATAACTTTGCTCCCAACGAGTACAGAGAGGTTGTCAATCTCTCCGGCCTTGTAGTTCACAAATGATTAAAAGCAAATGATAGTAGTGATAGATAGTGTTTGCAATAGTAAATAATAACAAAAAGTAAATAGCGGATGTGATCAATGATGGTAATATGGACCGGAGTCTCATGATGTTCACTAGTGATGTCTCTCTCCCAAAAGACGATAAAACAACTATGTGAGGTAAACAAATTACAGCTGGGCAATTGACAGGACCACGAACGCAAACCAATGCTGACTACATTGCAAGAAAGGTTGAGGTTCAAAGCATGGGCGGTACGCCAAAGTAAGTAGACCGAAATCCACCAATGCCTACTACTAATCATCCACCTTGAGATATCTACCCAGAACATCTCGCTGGTATTAAGTTGCGAGCCCCACCCATAGTGTAAACTCAATGCAACATACAACGCATTAAAAGAACTTTGCGTAAAGTAAACAATCCTTGCACCCGCGGGCACAAGCACCGTTGTTTTCCCCCTTGTGGCAACAGCACATCCCCTAGACTCATGTTTCTGTCACTCAAGCTAGTCATCGAGGGGCATGAACCCACAATCAAGCATAACGTTCCCTCTTGGAGTCACTACCTACTACTTGGCCAAAGCAATAAATAACAACGGAGAACATGCAGGAATTACTTATGAACATAAATAGAAAAGAGGTGAATCAAATATATTACTCAAGATCAATCTGAACATAATCTCATAATCCATCGGATCCCAGCAAACTCAACATAGCAACAGCATAAGGATTACATATGTGCCTTGATCATGTAGGGCAGCTCACGAGGACTAATTAGTGAAGCACAAGAACGGGAGGAGAACATCACATAGCTACTGGTCATGGACTCATGGTCCAAGGGAAACTACTCACGAGTCATCCGGGAGGCGTCCATGGTGGTGGAGAAGCTCCCGGTGGTGATCCTCCCCTCCGGTAGGGTGCCGGGAAGAGTTCTCCTGGTGCTCCCGATCTTGGAAGCTGCGGCGGCGGCGGAACAGAGATGGGATCGCGAAAAGAGTTCCTGTTCTGAGGGTTTCGGAGGACGCTTTAAATATATGCCAAAGGGGGCATCGGGGAAGCTTCGGGGGGCCCAGGCGTCCCCCCGGCGTGGCCCAGGGGGGGCGCGCCGCCAGGGCGCCTGGAGCCCTGGAGCCCCCCCCCCCCCCGGCTGCCCTTCGGATGCCCGGTAGTTTCCGAAACGCTGATTTTTTATATAATTTTTCTGGATTTTTCCTGGCAGTTCTCGTAACGTGAAAACCTGAAATACAAAAACAGCCAAAAATAGAAACTGGCACTGGGGTGCACTGGATTAGTAAGTTAGTCCAAATATGATCAAAAGTGTATGGAAGTGTATGAATATCATAGCAATATCACCCAAAAGTGGCATGGAGCAAGCAGAAATTATAGATACGTTTTGGACGTATCAACATCCCCAAGCTTAATTCCTGCTCGTCCTCGAGTAGGTAAATGATAACAAGAATAATTTCTGTGGTGACATGCTATTAACCATATAGGACTTTTATAGTCATATGACAAAAGCTTACTGAGACAATGATTCTATAGTAATTAAGTTGCCTCATGATAAAATCACAAATGACTGAAAGTTTTACAACATGAAACTGAAACATCAAATAGATTTGCAATGAACATGATGTGCAAAAATGATAAAGTGATATCTAGCTTGCCCCCTTTAGTGAAGCAAAACATAAATGCAAGGGGCACCTTCAAGGTTTAAGTGATGACTAGATACAATGATTTCAAAATAAATGATATCACAATCATGCAAAAGACAATGCTACTTTGGGACAATGCACATTACACTCAGAATGACAATCATGCTCTCAGTAGTTGGTGCTTGAATAAAGAAGGTGGAAACTCATAAAAGTAAAAGAATGGTTAAGTGCTAGAGTTTTTTTTTGTTTTGAAAACATGGAAGAAATTTTGTCAACGGTAGTAGTACTTCATATGTGTCATGTATAAGACATCCTATAAGTTGCAAGCCTCATGCATCGAATACCAATAGTGCTCGCACCTTGTCCTAATTAGCTCGGATTTCCATGGGTTATCATTGCATTACATATGTTTCAACCAAGTGTCACAAAGGGGTACCTCTATGCCACCTGTACAAAGGTCCAAGGAGATAAATCGCATTTGATTTCTCGTTTTTGATAGATCTCAACTTGAGGACATCCATACCGGGACAACATAGAAAATAGATGATGGACTCCTCTTTAATGCATAAGCATATTCTCATAAGAGATTGAGGATTAACGTCCAAGCTAAAACTTCCACCATGATACATGGCTTTGGTTGGCGGCCCAATGTTCTTCTCTAACAATATGCATATTCATACAACCCACGGCAAATCACCCTTACTTCAGACAAGACGAACATGCATAGCAACTCACATGATATTCAACAAAAAGTGTGACAGTTGATGGCGTCCCCAGAAACGTGGTTACCGCTCAGCAAGCAACTTATAAGAAATAAGATACATAAGCAACATATTCTTTACCACAGTAGTTTTTGAGCTACTTTCCCATGAGCTATATATTGCAAAGTTAGTCTGCTTAGTACAGGTGGAGGTTAGCAAAGAACTGGGAGCGACCAACTAAGAGAGCAATGACGGTCATAATCATGCAGAGCAACAAAGCAACATTGAATCAGGCATGGTAGTTATATCGCTACTCAGAAACAAAAGATCATCAAGGCTTGACAGACTTTCTTTACAGTCTTAAATATGCGTGAGCATACGCCAAGTCAATCAAAATAAATTCTTGAGGGAAGATATTACTAAACCATACCACATCATAGGCAAACAAATCAAGTTGGTACTCCAATAACACATTGGGAACCCCCCAGCTATTTGAGATTAACCATAAGAAAACCTGAACTACTAAGCACCATCATGCAAGTAGCATCTTTATCATAGACACATTAACCAATGCAACGGAAGCAAACTCTCTTAATAAGGTGAGCATGATAATTAAAGAGAGTTCAAGCAACCAACTAAACAAAAGCTCTTTGAAAAGATAAGCATGAATACTAAGAGCAGAGCATGATAGTAGCTATTAAAAGACAAAGAACACACACATCATAGATAGACATGAAAATTCTATGTTAGGTTCTAGGTAGAAGTGGAGCGTGTTTCACTCCCACATAAAGAATGCTGAGTTCCGACTCGTTATGAAAAACTAAAAAGAAAACTAAAAGCAAGACGCTCCAAGCATAGCACATAACACATGAAGTGATAAAAATATAGTGGAACGAAAGACGAACTGATAATGTTGATGGAGAAGGGGATGCACGGGGGCATCCCCAAGCTTAGACGCTTGAGTCTCCTTGAATATTTCTTGGGTGTGCATGGGGGCATCCCCAAGCTTGAGCGCTTGACACTCCTGAATCTTTTTATCATCTTCCCTCGCACACTTGAAAACTCCCTTCATACATAACTCATCATAATCTGATTAGCGAGGTTAGTACCCTTAATAAAATAATTATACCTTGCTGGAAATAAAGATATTCTTTAAGTTCTACTGTTTCTCAAGATTGCCAAAAGGTTTTTGCAAAGAAAAAGCAAGTTCTTGATTTGCAAAGTGAAGGAAAGGCAAAACAGGACAGAATCTGTGAAAAACAGAACAGCAGGTAGTAATTGATCTGTTCGGGATACTTCTGCAACTCAAATCAAAAAACTCAGAACAGACGCACGAAAGACAATTATATAGAGAACGCTGTCAAAAAAATTCAGACCAAAAAGATGATCTGGTGATTTTATACGAATTTTTCTATCCAAGGACAGAATCTGTTTCCTGGACAGCACCTCACAAATTTTGAACTTTCTAGCAATCAGAGGCTATACTTGGCACAAATATGAAAAGAAAAGATACAATGATGATGCTACAGCAGTAAACAACATCAAGACACAACAAAAGCAAAAAAAAATATTCATGTGGGCTGCCTCCCAAAAGCGCTTTCTTTTATGCCTTTAAGCTAGGCAGAATGCATAGAGATCAAGTTTTATCAAGAGTAAACGAATAGCTAACCCGTACAACGGACTCAAAAGGTAACTTGATCTTCTTTCGAGGGAAGTGTCCCATCCCTTTCTTGAGAGGAAACTGAAATTTTATATTACCCTCTTTCATGTCAATGATAGCACCAACGGTGCGCAAAAAGGGACGTCCCAAAATAATTGGACATGAAGGATCACATTCAATATCCATAATAGTAAAATCAACGGGAACATAATTATCATTGACAACAATAAGAACATCGTCGATCCTCCCCAAAGGTTTCTTTATGGAAGAATCAACGAGACGAACACCAAAAGAACAAGAAATCATAAGGTTTCAATTTAAGCATATCATATAGTCTTTTGGGCATAATAGAAGTACTAGCTACAATATCACATAAAGCATAGCATGAGAAGTTGTTTATCTTAATTTTAATCATAGGATCCCAACCATCTTCTAGCTTTCTAGGTATGGAGGCTTCTACTCTAAGTTTCTCCTCCCTAGCTTTGATGAGAGCATTAGTGATATGCTCTGTGAAGGCAAGGTTAAGCGTGCTAGTGCGGGGATCTCTAGACATCTTGTGAAGGAAATCAATAACTTCGGTAAGAGTGCAATTATCAAAATCAAGGTCACGAGCATCAAGTAAAGTGGTAGTGGTGTCCTTTAGGTTCACTTGTTTGGTAGTTTCTATAGTCATAGCATCACCATTAATAGGTCCATTGAGACCAGGAGTACATTGGGTGCTAAGAGTTTGAACATCCTCAACAACTTGGATAGTAGCAACAGTGTGGTGGGTAGGAAGGCTCTTAATCCTATCCTCTTCCTCCCTTTCTCTAGCCCATCTCTCTTTAAGTTTAGCCATCATCCTAATGTTTTCATTGATTTGCACTTGAATAGCATTTATAGGAGTGACTTCCCTCTCCTCAAGAGGAGAAGTTTTAATTTTTAGCAGTTTTACCTCATTGGCTAAGTGGTCTACCTTAAAAGAAAGATCATCTAGTTTATGTAGTTTTTCTTCTACACTCTTATTAAAGGCTTTTTGGGTAGTGATGAAATCTTTAAGCATAATCTCTAGTTCAGTAGTGGAGTTCTTGGTACTAGGATAAGCATTATTGTTCCCATAAGAGGGGAACGGTCTAGGATTGCTACCAAAATTACTCCTATAAGCATTGTTGTTAAAATTGTTTCTAGAGATAAAATTCACATCTACTTGTTCTTGAGCAATCAAAGAATTTAAAGGAACATCACGAGGATCAATAGTAGATTGCTTCGAAAGTAGAGACATGATCAAGTCAATTTTTTCATTAAGGCAGGAAATCTCCTCGACAGAGTTTACCTTCCTACCTGTTGGAGCGCGTTCGGTGTGCCATTGGGAATAGTTGGTCATCATCTCATCGAGAAGCTTTGTGGCAGCACCAAGTGTAGTTGACATAAAAGTTCCTCCCGCGGCCGAATCTAACAAGTTCCGCGAGGTAAAGTTCAAGCCTGCATAAAAAGTTTGGATAACCATCCAAGTAGTCAAACCGTGAGTAGGGCAGTTCTTGATAAGGGATTTCATACGTTCCCAAGCTTGGGCAACGTGTTCATTATCCAATTGTTTAAAATTCATTATGTTACTTCTAAGTTGGATAATTTTAGCAGGTGGATAGTATTTTCCAATAAAAGCATCTTTGCACTTGTCCCAAGAATCTATGATGTTTCTAGGCAAAGACTGAAACCAAATTTTAGCTCCTCCTCTCAAGGAGAAAGGAAAAAGCTTAAGCTTAACAATATTACCATCTATTTCTTGGTACTTTTGCATATCACAATGTTCAACAAAGTTGTTCAAGTGTAAAGCAGCATCATCTCCAGCACCGGAGAATTGTTCTTTCATGACTAAGTTCAGTAAAGCAGGTTTAATTTCATATGAAGGTGCTGAAGTGGCAGGTGTAGTGACAGGTGTGCTGATAAAGTCATCGTTGTTGTGACTAGTGAAGTCACACAACTTGGTGTTCTCGGTGGAGCCCATAGTAGCAAGCAAGCAAGATAACTATTTTTGTGATTTTCGATAAAAGATACTAAAGCAAAAACTGAAAGGTAAACTAACAAGACTAAAAAGCAAAGGTAAAAGATAGCATGCAACTCCCCTATCCTGAAGAGTGGAGTCCCCGGCAACGGCGCCAGAAAATACTCCTTGATGGGCCTCTAACCCCTCGTTGGTTACCCCAAGTGGAAGGTGAAAGATGCAGTGTTGTGGAAGTGTTTTCCCTTAGCAAAGATGCCAAGGATCGAATCTCCAGACTCCTAGGTTCAACAAGTAGGTGTCAACTGCTAACGGCGCGGATTAGCAATCAACGTGGACCTACACACAGATACAAATAACTTTGCTCCCAACGAGTACAGAGAGGTTGTCAATCTCTCCGGCCTTGTAGTTCACAAAGGATTAAAAGCAAATGATAGTAGTGATAGATAGTCTTTGCAATAGTAAATAATAACGAAAAGTAAATAGCGGATGTGATCAATGATGGTAATATGGACCGGAGTCTCATGATGTTCACTAGTGATGTCTCTCTCCCAAAAGACGATAAAACAGCTATGTGAGGTAAACAAATTACAGCTGGGCAATTGACAGGACCACGAACGCAAACCAATGCTGACTACATTACAAGAAAGGTTTAGGTTCAAAGCATGGGCGGTACGCCAAAGTAAGTAGACCGAAATCCATCAATGCCTACTACTAATCATCCACCTTGAGATATCTATCCAGAACATCTCGCTGGTATTAAGTTGCGAGCCCCACCCATAGTGTAAACTCAATGCAACAGACAACTGCATTAAAAGAACTTTGCGTAAAGTAAACAATCCTAGCACCCGCGGGCACAAGCACCCTTGTTTTCCCCCTTGTGGCAACAGCACATCCCCTAGACTCATGTTTTTGTCACTCAAGCTAGTCATCTAGGGGCATGAACCCACAATCAAGCATAACGTTCCCTCTTGGAGTCACTACCTACTACTTGGCCAAAGCAATAAATAACAACGGAGAACATGCAAGAATTACTTATGAACATAAATATAAAAGAGGTGAATCAAATATATTACTCAAGATCAATCTGAACATAATCTTATAATCCATCGGATCCCAGCAAACTCAACATAGCAACAACATAAGGATTACATATGTGCCTTGATCATGTAGGGCAGCTCACGAGGACTAATTAGTGAAGCACAAGAACGGGAGGAGAACATCACATAGCTACTGGTCATGGACTCATGGTCCAAGGGAGACTACTCACGAGTCATCCGGGAGGCGTCCATGGTGGTGGAGAAGCTCCCGATGGTGATCCTCCCCTCCGGCAGGGTGCCGGGAAGAGTTCTCCTAGTGCTCCCGATCTTGGAAGCGGCGGCGGCGGCGGAACAGAGATGGGATCGCGAAAAGAGTTCCTGTTCTGAGGGTTTCGGAGGACGCTTTAAATATATGCCAAAGGGGGGCATCGGGGAAGCTTCGGGGGGCCCAGGCGCCCCCTCCCCCGGCGCGGCCCAGTGGGGGGGCACGCCGCCAGGGCGCCTGGAGCCCTGGTGCCCCCCCCCCCCCGGCTGCCCTTCGGACGCCCGGTAGTTTCCAAAACGCTGATTTTTTATATATTTTTTCTGGATTTTTCCTGGCAGTTCTCGTAACGTGAAAACCTGAAATACAAAACCAGCCGAAAACAGAAACTGGCACTGGGGTGCACTGGATTAGTAAGTTAGTCCAAATATGATCAAAAGTGTATGGAAGTGTATGAATATCATAGCAATATCACCCAAAAGTGGCATGGAGCAAGCAGAAATTATAGATACATTTTGGACGTATCAAGCGCCCGTGGCCGGCGTCATCTCCACGGCCACGGCCCTCGCCGCGGTTGAAACGGCCCGCGCCACGACCCTGGCGCCCGGCACCAAACCCTGGCTCTCTCATATCAGGGGATTTGTGGGTGGATTTGGGGACAGATAAGGGGGAAGGAGAAGAAACAACTTGCGCAAAGGATCGGAGTCCCCACGGATCTTTCCCTCACACCATGAGAAGGAGGGATGAACCCTAGGTTTCTCCGCCGCGGGTGCTTCCCAAAAGTGAAGAAGGCTCTCTTCCAGATCCAAAATGGGGGG
>LR738715.1:626288814-626301309 GCA_902687465.1 Secale cereale | reverse complement strand
GGGGCAGCGGCGCCTGGATTAATACTCGGGGGTGGGTGTGAAACCCTAACAACAGCGAAATCCCGGCGGTCAGATGCAGCCCCCCCCCCCACGTGTCCCAGGTCAGGCCGGACGGTGCGGTTTTCTTCCAGTCGGTTCCCCAGGATCCCCGGTTCGGTCGAGGGGAGGAAACCGAACCGCTCCGATCGAAACACTCCAAAATCCTCAACCCGATTGAGATTCAGAGAGCGCGCCGCTCCGCCGCGCGCCGGCTCGCCGGCGAGCCCATTCGCCACCGCCCGGTGAGAAGGAGGACAGGAGGGAAGGCGATCCCAAACCCTAGCGAAATGGCACGGGAAAGGAATGATGTACCCGATATCGATGATCTCGTCGACGCGCAGGGACCGAGCGTCAACGGTGACGCCGCGCTCGTCGATCAGCACGATGCGCAGAGCATCTCGTCGGAGAAGGATCTCGCCGATGTTGAAGGAGACGGCCCGCGCCGCCATGAGGTCCGGGGCGAACGAGACCCGCCATCGCGCATCAGAGTCCGCCATCCGCATTCGCATTCACGGGCGTTCCCCGCGATCAATTCGAACTTACCTGTACTTGAAACACCTTTTTAAGAGTACGTAACCACATATCTTAGCTTTATAGAAGGCGAAAATATGTACAAGAGTTGAAGATTACAACAAGGCCATGGTAACCCACATGTGGTCACGACATGGCCCTCGGAACTCCACTCCTACTACTATACCCTACTACTCACAAAATGTGTTAACTCTGTGACCTCCTGCCGTAGCCCAAGCACGCAGATCGTCAAAGATCTGACCGGTAAAGTTGGCGATAGAAGAGACTTCCCTTGTCAGACTAAAAACTAGTCCGTTGCGATGCTTTCAAAGGCTCCAACGAATGAGCATGACAACCGAGTCGAAACCACCGAGCAGGCCGTTGTCACATGCTTTTTTTTGAAGCTAGGCCGTTGTCACATGCTGCTCCGCCGCAATCGTGCGTACCAACCAATGTGGGATGCACGAAATCTAGATGCATGTAACAGTGGAGCATGCATCGACCCTGGCCACGGCCGCGGTACGTAGGACCGAACCAAGTCAAGTCTTCTACTTTTTTTCTTTCTGCAAATAAGTCTTCTACTACTTTGCACCCAAATCAAGCATGTTCCGCTGACATAGTGCTCCGATTACCACATTATTATCAGCTGTGTTCCGCATCCATGCATTCACGTCGTCAGAAACTGTCTACTTTTCATACCTGACCGAGAACGACGCCGTGGCCGGCGGGCGACGCACGTGAAGCAAAACCCAAGCAGCAATCCCCCACGCCGGGCGCTAGAGCTGTGCATTTTGAAACCGAACCGAAAAACCATACCGAAAATAAACCGAACCGAACCAATTTTATGGTTTTTATGGTTTATGGTTTTGGTATGGTATGAAATTTTCATACCGTTTTGAACTTTGGTTTTTATGGTATATACCGAAAAACCGAACGGTTAACCGAATAAATCGAAGTAAAAAATAAATTTATATTTCTTGAGACAAACAACCATACAAGTTGTCATATTTCTTGTACATGAGTCAAATTCACTACTAAGCATGTACATTTTTCTTGTAACATAGGTTTTTTTTCTCTTTAAAGGATGCTAAGCACGTCCATAATCATTAAGGGACGAATATATGCATGCATATATACTTATATATATAGTTATATACTATTTATGTAAAATAGTATGTGTTTTGATTGGTTTTGACTTTTGAGTCATAAATTTGTAAATTATTATTACGTCATTTTCAAATTCACGTCAACTTTGGTTTTTATGGTATATACCGAAACCATACCGAAATAATTTGGTATATACCGAAACCGAACCGTATTTTCATTTCATACCGTATTTACCGAAGTATTAATACCGTACAAACCAAAAAACCGTATAAACCGAACCATGTAAACCGAATAAACCGAACGCACAGAGTGACCGGGCGCGCCCACCGACTCGCAAAAATCCCGTCCTCTCGTCATGCCTGCCCAACGCCAAAAAAATCTAGCCCAGCCGTAAAGGGCAGAATGTGCTGACGCTTCTCGGGCGTCCCGCAGACGCGCGCAGGCACGCTGCACCACATGCAATCTTTCGTCACTCCCACAGTGTCACTGTTACTTACCGTAAACGTACAGATCCTATGTGCTGTGCTCCCATGGTGGCTTCAGATCCTAAATTGGTGGTGGTTCGCATGTTACCACGACGACAGGTCGGACGGGTGGAGAGCGCTCGCCTGGACGCCAACGATACAAAATCTACATGCTCCGCTCTGCTCGCGCTAGAGCCGCATGGTGGAAAGGTGAGACCGACACGGTGCCGACGGCGCGTGCCAAACGTGCGTGCGGCGAGGTAGGTGCGTGCTCATACAAGCGTCCCTGTCAGGGGCTGCCAATTGGTGGCCGGGCGGGGTGGACCGCATCCACCCGACTGAGCTAGCCAGCGAGCCAGCGACGGCCACGTCGAGCCATCCGTCCATCCCCGCGCGCCCGACGGGCCCGGTCACACCCGACGTCGCCGCCTCATAACTAACCAAACCAGCCCAGCCTCGCCGGCCGTACCGTGCCGCGAGGCGTAACGTAGCGTAACCACCACTAACCAAATCGCCAGTCACGCGTGATACATGACCGACCACAACGATCATCCGGGCCGGCATTCGCGCTAGCTGTGTTAAGTCGGATTTCGAGTACCACGAACAACAGCGGGGGGAAGAAATGTGTGTGGTGGTACTGTAAACGGGCCGGGCCGGGGCGGCCAGCTTGGCTGGGACAAGCAAAACAGGACGTATCGGAAAAGAATCCATTGCTTGTGATTGGAACGGTACTACTACAATCGTTAACCACGTGATTACCATCATCACTGCGCTCGCCATTACAGCTGCCCGTGCCATCGTAGCGATCGCCATTGGCATGTGAGGCCTGGTGGCTGCTCGAGGCCCCCGCCTCCTCGGCGGCGGCCGCACGCCCGGCGGAGACGCCGTCGCCCACGGGTGAATCGCTGGTTTCGGTGTCCGTGCCCGCCTCCGGCTCCGACGGCATTGCTGCAGGTTCTTCATTTTCGCCGCTGCTGGGGCCGGCGTGGACCGTGATCCAGCTCGCGTCCCAGGTCCAGTCCGGCATGGACGGCGCGCCCGCGGCCAGTGCGCGCACCCTGTCTGTGGGATCGGTGGTGTCGGCCGTTGTGTCGTCGTCGTCCCACAGGGCCTGATCGAGGACGCTCTTGGGGGACACGAACGTGGCCTTCTCGGTGACCCCTGTCACAGAATTGGACGTCGAGGCGGTGCCGGCGGCGGCCACGAACTCGTGCTCCAGCAGCTGCTCTGCCGTCCACCGCTCCCTGGGGTCCTGCCGCAGACACCTGGCCAGGAAGTCCTTGCCCTGGTCCGACAGGCACGGGGGGAACTCCGGCGCCTCGCCCGAGAACGCAACGTGGTGCAGCGTCGCGACGGGGCTGGCGAACCGCTGCCACGGGCCGGCGCCGGTGGCCATCTCGATGACGATGCATCCGACCGCCCATATGTCCGCGGCCGGGCCCTGCTCCTCGCCCCGCGCGGCCTCGGGCGCCATGAACGTCGGCGTGCCGCCCGACGGCCGCGGCACCTCGCCGGCAGCAATGCCCGTGCGGCGCGCGCAGCCGAAGTCGGCGATGAGGGCGCGGCCGTCGGAGCCGATGAGCACGTTGCGGCCCTTGACGTCGCAGTGCGCAACGCCGGCGGCGTGCACGTGCGCGAGCCCGAGCAGGATGTCGCGCGCGCGGGACCGGGCGAGGGCCTCGGCGCACCGGCCGCCGCACCGCCTGATCTCGTCCGCCAGCGACCCGCCGGGCGCGTACTCCATGAGCATGTCCAGGCCGCCGGCCCCGTCCTCGGCGTCCAGGCAGCGCACGACGTGCGGCGAGCAGAGGCCGCGGAGGATGGCCCGCTCGCGCCGGAGCTCGGCGGCGCGGTCGGCGCCCACGGACTTGACCGCGAGGACGCCGCCGGTGCGGCGGTCGACGGCGATGGACACGGTGGCCGAGGCGCCCCTGCCGATCGCCGGCCCGCGCGTCCACTCCCCGACGCCCATTCCTGCAGCCGCCGAGCGCCGCAAGAACGGCGTGTGGTCTGCCCGGTCCGGTGGTTGTTCCCGGCTCCGAGTGGACGCAATTGGAATTTGGGATGCGGCTTGCGCTTTGGTGTGATGGGGTGTGCTGGGATGTTTATATACTCGTCCTAGTGCTGGTCCTGGCTACTAGCTGGGCGAGTCTGCAACTACAAGGAGGAGGAGGAGGAGGGGGTTGGATGCTTTGGACGAGCGAGGTGGTTAATTGTGGGCTGTCCAAAGCAAAGCAAAGCAAAGCGGGCAAGCGTCCGAGCTGGCGGCCGTCGCGAGGAGAGGAGATTCGCCATTTGGCGGGACGGGACTGGCCCGGCGCGCCGATTTGGGGGCATACGATTGGTGGGGTTTTGGCGTGCCTTCCTATTCTAAGCCGCCTCTGCCAGTATTCTTTTCTTCCTTTCCTCAGTTTATCTTGGCGGCACCAAACTGGTGCTGGTAGTACTACAATATGGGGGTATATGCTGTGCTGGACCTCAGGGCATTGTTGGTGCGGCTTAATCATGGGAGGGGACACTTGTCGCCGGGAGCGCTTTTGCATAGCTCAGCACAGCAAGCAGCTCATGCCTCATGGCCTCACGGGGAATGGAATATTGCACTGGAAGGCTTCACTCCTTCCTTGCCTGCGTTTTTTGTTTGCAGCGGTCAGTCACATTGGAAACCTTCCTTCTTCCTCCAATTGTTATACAAGTATTATTAATGTGCAATTCCCTCTCCCTGGCAAATCGAGCAATGGAACATTACTCTGTTTTGCAAGCTAGGATGTCATTTTCTTAATAAGTTTCATATACAGCAGAAAGAAGGAGTAAAATACCAATGACTGAATCAACCACTGAAGCAGGAGTAGAACATAACTTCATCAGAATAAACTGAAGAAATGGAGCCGTTACTATTAACCTCAATCAGCAATCGCAATAACATCTCTCTGACCCGATCTAACTGTGCTGCTACTGCCAGGGCCAACCACTTGCCAACAGTTTCGAACCAGATGCCGGTCGTCTCCACCCTGACGGCTCACGCAACAGCATTGCCTTTACTAGAGTGACGTAGCCAAGGATTCCAAACTGTTTCTCCTCCTCGGAAAGCATGCGTTTTTCTCTGTATCTATGCGCGCTTGATTTGATTTGATGCACAACCGCAAGAACACTAACCAATACTGTGATACTCCTGCAAACTGTACCTTGTGGCTTGCCCACGAGGTTTTCCTCCGGATTGGTCGACCCTTTTCCAATTCAACTTGAACAACCAACCCGGTGAGCGAGTGTGGTGGCAAAGGCACGTCCTGCTGAACAGATCTCTCCCTCCGTTGCGTTGCGGCATGGGATGGGACGGAAGAATTGCGTGGCAAGGCTCCCCCTTTTCCTTTCTACAAGTAACCTTTTCTTTGGCTTTCCGCTCCAAGAGAGATTGCCTGCTCATGATTATAAAATGAATGGCTACTTAATTTCTTTGGACGCACTGTTTGCTTATCTCCTTGCCCTTAGTTTAGATTTTGCGGCAATATTTTTCTCTTTACCAACCCTCCGCAACAAAATGTGATGCTGACATTCCAACTTGGTTGTTGATCCAGTGCCGTTTCCAAGCACGGAATGAATTTTAGGGCCGGGTATTTGACCTGGTATGGTAGGATTTGTTAGGTTGATCTCTCCACCAATGGGCCCAACGGCTCATTGGGCCCTTGACCCACGCCCTGATCGGAGGCGTCCAGCCCAAGCAAGGCTGGTGGGCCCCTGTCGCGCAGTGCTATAAAGAGGAGGTGGGGACCAGGGGCACAGTGTACGAGGTTCGCCGCCACCACTGGTTCCCCACTCCTAACCCTAATCCGATCCAGAGGGATGCACTGAAGCGATGGGAAGTCCATCAGCGCCGTCACCATCTCTCTCTCCTTCCTCACCGTCGTCACCACCTTGACGATGGACACCGGAGGGAACTCATGGAGACAACAGCAAGGTAATAAATCCCCATCTTATACCGAACACATCTAAGCCAAAGATCCATAGGAT
This sequence comes from Secale cereale, assembly GCA_902687465.1. Lineage (NCBI taxonomy): Eukaryota > Viridiplantae > Streptophyta > Magnoliopsida > Poales > Poaceae > Secale > Secale cereale. Next base: position 626,295,184 of record LR738715.1, on the reverse strand, counting down.
CTATCAATGGTATCAGAGCCACGAGACTTTTGATGTGTTTACGGATAAAGAATGTACAAGTAAAGTTTTCCCCCTCCCCGATATGAACCCGAGAAGGGCAAAGATCAAAGAAAAGAAAGCTTCACCGGAGTTCTCTCCGGCAAAGAAGCGCCGCCGCAAGGCCGCGCCTGTTCCTCTCGATCCACACACGCATCGGCATGCCGAGGTGTGGGGAAGAAGAACCTGCCTATGTGGAGGCAAAGTATGGATCTAGATCCAACATAAAGAAAAAAAAAAATTGTTTCGAAAATAGAAAAGTAAAAGTAATGTTTCAGAAAAGAAAAAGTTCATGAATTATTATTTAGTCAAAGAAAAGTTTCTGTAAATAATAAAAGGTTCATGAATTTTTATTCATGTTTTTGCTGCAAAGTAAAAATAAAGTGCTCTTTTAAAAGTGAATAGAACTAAAGTAAAAGATTAAATTGTTGCTTCTCTAATGCAATTTTGAATTCAACCAGTTAAAATTGCTTAGGGAGTAAAAGAGTACAGGATTGTTTCTGAATAGAATATTGTAAAATTTCCGCTGCAAAGTAAAAGTTTTATCCTCCAATTAAATTGGAACCAACGGGAAAATTTAATTGTCGGACCTATTCTTAGCATTGTTTTTCCCCTGTGGGTGAAATAAGATTCAGATAGTTTCTGCTATGGCAAAAGAAAGATATTTGTTTTAAAGTTAGAATATGGCATTGTTATTTTCTGTCCAACGTGGATGATAACAGTACTATAATTCTATGAGTCTTATGTTCAAAGCTTTAATATTTTTGTATCAAAGAGATTAATTTTCAGAGAACGGATACAGATCAAGAAATGCTCTTGAGCTAGGGAAATGTATATTTTTGTTCCCGCTGCAATAAAGTTGATGATGATGATTATTTCTTAGCAAAGTTGTTTCATAGACATAATATCATCACACTGTTTATGAGTTATATGCGTTATTTCTATGAGTTATATGCATATGAAATAATGTAGAAGGATGATGTTTATTCTAATTCTGCCCAACGGTGATTTAGAATATAGAATATAAAAGGAAAGTTTTAAAAAAGTTTAATGTGCATATCTTTTAACCAGACGAACGTTGGGTTATTTTTATGCTCATTATTGTTGATTATTGGCTAAGTTTTTTTTCAGACTAAAAGTTTTCCATGCTTTCATTCGCGAAAGCGAATGGCTGGGTACTTGTGACCCGAAAGATGACCAAGAAAGGTCATAACGTGAGGGAGTATGTTCTCTCTAAAGAATGGCTTCAAAAGAAAAGAGATAAATCATTGAGAAGTCTTGGTTGACGAATGTCTTTCATGTACTCTCTATGAAGAAGATTTTTCAGACAACATGATTTGAAATGAAACAAGCAACATGCATGTTTATTTTGACCAACGTCAGATCAAACATGTGTGTCAAAGATAATTCAGATTTATTTCTGAATTTGATGCAGTCAAAAGAGCCAATTATGGCATTTATGTCCCTTACAGGGAATTACCTGCATGGCGGGAAAAGTCTGAGAAGAATGCCTGCGTAACCGGGTAAGGTTGACATTGTATTATGCCAACAATTCTGTATGACAGGAGAAAGTTATGATGACTCATGTTCATTGTATTATGAAACAATCTTGTATGACAGGAGAAAGTTATGATGACTCATGTGCGGTTAATGTGTCCCACTATGGGAGAAAAGTATGGAGTAGCTATTAAGCTTTCCTAGTATCGACCGTACACCTTATGTGTAACGGTCATTATGCAATCTCTAAATCCAGAAAGGATAAAAGTAACAGACGAACCTAAAGACAAGAATGATATGCAAGTGTGACTTGCAAAAGTGGCAACCATAAAGAACTCTGTTGAGTTTCTGAAATGAAAATGAGGAAAAAGTACTCCCATACTAGTCAAATTATAATTTCATTTTACATGAAGTGATAAGATGAATGATCTAGATAGTCGAAGTTTCCTCATTTCACAAGAACTATGAATGGGTTTCGAAATTGTGGCAGAAAAGTTCTTGCCACATTTCGAGGGGGAGATACAGACATGAAATACATTGTAGTGTATTTCATGACTCCTCTGTACTTTAGATGATGTGATGCACATTATGCATCTAAAGTGATCCATTGATGAAGAAAGTGATTGTCAAGGGGAGTACGACAGTCATTAGAATACCGTCATTATGATACCCCTAAAGAAAAGAAACAGTTGCATTTCCGGACCTTTTATAGTTCCGAAAGCAGACTAAGGAATACAACAATGGCGCTTAAAGTGCCATAAAGAAGAAAGTTCAAAGATACGTCATTTCTTTAGTGAAGATGGATTAATCTGGGGGAGCATGTTGTATGACCTATACAACACCTGTTGTTAGCTCTACAAGGGATCTTGTGATACAAGTCTCTGTAAAACCTATTGCTTTTTGGAAATGGGTGACTATAGAATTAATTTGCCTCTTGGCAATGACAGAGCAACGACAACCCCATATGAAAGAAATGCCAGTACTTGAGATTTTGATGGTCTCTAGGAATGTGAAAATAAGATACTTGTGATTACTATAAAGTCTATGTTAGTGAAATTCCACCATTTGAATTTTACTAACATAGACTTTATGAAGAGTCTACAAGTCAAATGTGACTCCAAAGAAAATGTGTAAAAGTGTAAAACATGACTTAAATCGAAAGATTTCGTGCAAAGAAAATGAGAGGACAATTGTATTCATGCAAAGTTATGGAATGGGAAATTCGTTTCCCAATTCCTGTGCATGTGGATGATGTCCTACTTGCTAGTGGTGATGTCAATCTACTGCAGGAGGAGAAAAGAAGTCCTTGTCCTCAAAGTTCAAAAGAATAAAAGGGGGTATTAGGAATGTCGCGTGAACATACTAAGAAAGATCTCTAAAGTATGCATGCTAGAAAACCTACGCCTGTTCTTATAGTCAAGGGTAATGGAACTGGAAAACTATGGTGTTCCAAAAGTCAATAAGAAAATATCGTAAACGGATATGGTACCACATGCTTCAGCTGTTGGAAGCTCAATGTATTACCCTGACACAGTTCACGTATATATCCGGGTTGTTTTTAACAATATCCAGTCCATATGTAAGTCAATGGAATGGAGTAAAAGATATCGGCCTCATGCTAAAAGAAATAAGTGCTCTAAAAGGATTGTGAGTACAAAGGCAGGATTTGTGAAATGTATAGCGAAATCCACAATTGTCGCTAACTTTCACACTCGGAGTTTTGTGTGGAAAATCTCCAAGTGAGTGAAACAATTGTCGTCAATGTGATGCAATGATATGTTATAGCTTGATATGAGGCTGAGGGACAGGCAAAATGGTTAAGAAAACCTGTACCCGGAGTTGATAATGGTTGACAACATCAATAACCATTTTTAACAGAATATGCTCCTGAGACAACGAGTCAAGTGTTGATGTCAAACACACTGACGAAGAGTTGCATGTTGTGAAGGAGAAAGTCCGGAATTATGGTGAAATGCTTGAGGCATAAAAGCAACAGAAAAGTGTTTGCAGATCTGCTTATCAAAGGCTTACCGCCCAGTGTGTTCGGAGAACACACAGTCGACATGGGTTTTATGGTATAGTCTAAAATTTCCGGACAATAAAGGGCCCAAGGTTAAAGAATCTGTTTCAAAACAAAGGAGTGTGTTGTAGGTGTCAATTCTACCGGGATGGACCGTGATGATGAGACATGCTCTACATGTAAATTTGTGATGGAACGAGTACTTTGAAAAGAGTTATTTCAAAGTATAAAGTTAAAAGTATATGATGAGATCAAGGGGGAGAATGTTAGGTTGATCTCTCCACCAATGGGCCCAACGGCTCATTGGGCCCTTGACCCACGCCCTGATCGGAGGCGTCCAGCCCAAGCAAGGCTGGTGGGCCCCTGTCGCGCAGTGCTATAAAGAGGAGGTGGGGACCAGGGGCACAGTGTACGAGGTTCGCCGCCACCACTGGTTCCCCACTCCTAACCCTAATCCGATCCAGAGGGATGCACTGAAGCGATGGGAAGTCCATCAGCGCCGTCACCATCTCTCTCTCCTTCCTCACCGTCGTCACCACCTTGACGATGGACACCGGAGGGAACTCATGGAGACAACAGCAAGGTAATAAATCCCCATCTTATACCGAACACATCTAAGCCAAAGATCCATAGGATCTATCAATGGTATCAGAGCCACGAGACTTTTGATGTGTTTACGGATAAAGAATGTACAAGTAAAGTTTTCCCCCTCCCCGATATGAACCCGAGAAGGGCAAAGATCAAAGAAAAGAAAGCTTCACCGGAGTTCTCTCCGGCAAAGAAGCGCCGCCGCAAGGCCGCGCCTGTTCCTCTCGATCCACACACGCATCGGCATGCCGAGGTGTGGGGAAGAAGAACCTGCCTATGTGGAGGCAAAGTATGGATCTAGATCCAACATAAAGAAAAAAAAAAATTGTTTCGAAAATAGAAAAGTAAAAGTAATGTTTCAGAAAAGAAAAAGTTCATGAATTATTATTTAGTCAAAGAAAAGTTTCTGTAAATAATAAAAGGTTCATGAATTTTTATTCATGTTTTTGCTGCAAAGTAAAAATAAAGTGCTCTTTTAAAAGTGAATAGAACTAAAGTAAAAGATTAAATTGTTGCTTCTCTAATGCAATTTTGAATTCAACCAGTTAAAATTGCTTAGGGAGTAAAAGAGTACAGGATTGTTTCTGAATAGAATATTGTAAAATTTCCGCTGCAAAGTAAAAGTTTTATCCTCCAATTAAATTGGAACCAACGGGAAAATTTAATTGTCGGACCTATTCTTAGCATTGTTTTTCCCCTGTGGGTGAAATAAGATTCAGATAGTTTCTGCTATGGCAAAAGAAAGATATTTGTTTTAAAGTTAGAATATGGCATTGTTATTTTCTGTCCAACGTGGATGATAACAGTACTATAATTCTATGAGTCTTATGTTCAAAGCTTTAATATTTTTGTATCAAAGAGATTAATTTTCAGAGAACGGATACAGATCAAGAAATGCTCTTGAGCTAGGGAAATGTATATTTTTGTTCCCGCTGCAATAAAGTTGATGATGATTATTATTTCTTAGCAAAGTTGTTTCATAGACATAATATCATCACACTGTTTATGAGTTATATGCGTTATTTCTATGAGTTATATGCATATGAAATAATGTAGAAGGATGATGTTTATTCTAATTCTGCCCAACGGTGATTTAGAATATAGAATATAAAAGGAAAGTTTTAAAAAAGTTTAATGTGCATATCTTTTAACCAGACGAACGTTGGGTTATTTTTATGCTCATTATTGTTGATTATTGGCTAAGTTTTTTTTCAGACTAAAAGTTTTCCATGCTTTCATTCGCGAAAGCGAATGGCTGGGTACTTGTGACCCGAAAGATGACCAAGAAAGGTCATAACGTGAGGGAGTATGTTCTCTCTAAAGAATGGCTTCAAAAGAAAAGAGATAAATCATTGAGAAGTCTTGGTTGACGAATGTCTTTCATGTACTCTCTATGAAGAAGATTTTTCAGACAACATGATTTGAAATGAAACAAGCAACATGCATGTTTATTTTGACCAACGTCAGATCAAACATGTGTGTCAAAGATAATTCAGATTTATTTCTGAATTTGATGCAGTCAAAAGAGCCAATTATGGCATTTATGTCCCTTACAGGGAATTACCTGCATGGCGGGAAAAGTCTGAGAAGAATGCCTGCGTAACCGGGTAAGGTTGACATTGTATTATGCCAACAATTCTGTATGACAGGAGAAAGTTATGATGACTCATGTTCATTGTATTATGAAACAATCTTGTATGACAGGAGAAAGTTATGATGACTCATGTGCGGTTAATGTGTCCCACTATGGGAGAAAAGTATGGAGTAGCTATTAAGCTTTCCTAGTATCGACCGTACACCTTATGTGTAACGGTCATTATGCAATCTCTAAATCCAGAAAGGATAAAAGTAACAGACGAACCTAAAGACAAGAATGATATGCAAGTGTGACTTGCAAAAGTGGCAACCATAAAGAACTCTGTTGAGTTTCTGAAATGAAAATGAGGAAAAAGTACTCCCATACTAGTCAAATTATAATTTCATTTTACATGAAGTGATAAGATGAATGATCTAGATAGTCGAAGTTTCCTCATTTCACAAGAACTATGAATGGGTTTCGAAATTGTGGCAGAAAAGTTCTTGCCACATTTCGAGGGGGAGATACAGACATGAAATACATTGTAGTGTATTTCATGACTCCTCTGTACTTTAGATGATGTGATGCACATTATGCATCTAAAGTGATCCATTGATGAAGAAAGTGATTGTCAAGGGGAGTACGACAGTCAT
>LR738715.1:626272136-626288804 GCA_902687465.1 Secale cereale | reverse complement strand
TGTTAGGTTGATCTCTCCACCAATGGGCCCAACGGCTCATTGGGCCCTTGACCCACGCCCTGATCGGAGGCGTCCAGCCCAAGCAAGGCTGGTGGGCCCCTGTCGCGCAGTGCTATAAAGAGGAGGTGGGGACCAGGGGCACAGTGTACGAGGTTCGCCGCCACCACTGGTTCCCCACTCCTAACCCTAATCCGATCCAGAGGGATGCACTGAAGCGATGGGAAGTCCATCAGCGCCGTCACCATCTCTCTCTCCTTCCTCACCGTCGTCACCACCTTGACGATGGACACCGGAGGGAACTCATGGAGACAACAGCAAGGTAATAAATCCCCATCTTATACCGAACACATCTAAGCCAAAGATCCATAGGATCTATCAATGGTATCAGAGCCACGAGACTTTTGATGTGTTTACGGATAAAGAATGTACAAGTAAAGTTTTCCCCCTCCCCGATATGAACCCGAGAAGGGCAAAGATCAAAGAAAAGAAAGCTTCACCGGAGTTCTCTCCGGCAAAGAAGCGCCGCCGCAAGGCCGCGCCTGTTCCTCTCGATCCACACACGCATCGGCATGCCGAGGTGTGGGGAAGAAGAACCTGCCTATGTGGAGGCAAAGTATGGATCTAGATCCAACATACAGAAAAAAAAATTGTTTCGAAAATAGAAAAGTAAAAGTAATGTTTCAGAAAAGAAAAAGTTCATGAATTATTATTTAGTCAAAGAAAAGTTTCTGTAAATAATAAAAGGTTCATGAATTTTTATTCATGTTTTTGCTGCAAAGTAAAAATAAAGTGCTCTTTTAAAAGTGAATAGAACTAAAGTAAAAGATTAAATTGTTGCTTCTCTAATGCAATTTTGAATTCAACCAGTTAAAATTGCTTAGGGAGTAAAAGAGTACAGGATTGTTTCTGAATAGAATATTGTAAAATTTCCGCTGCAAAGTAAAAGTTTTATCCTCCAATTAAATTGGAACCAACGGGAAAATTTAATTGTCGGACCTATTCTTAGCATTGTTTTTCCCCTGTGGGTGAAATAAGATTCAGATAGTTTCTGCTATGGCAAAAGAAAGATATTTGTTTTAAAGTTAGAATATGGCATTGTTATTTTCTGTCCAACGTGGATGATAACAGTACTATAATTCTATGAGTCTTATGTTCAAAGCTTTAATATTTTTGTATCAAAGAGATTAATTTTCAGAGAACGGATACAGATCAAGAAATGCTCTTGAGCTAGGGAAATGTATATTTTTGTTCCCGCTGCAATAAAGTTGATGATGATTATTATTTCTTAGCAAAGTTGTTTCATAGACATAATATCATCACACTGTTTATGAGTTATATGCGTTATTTCTATGAGTTATATGCATATGAAATAATGTAGAAGGATGATGTTTATTCTAATTCTGCCCAACGGTGATTTAGAATATAGAATATAAAAGGAAAGTTTTAAAAAAGTTTAATGTGCATATCTTTTAACCAGACGAACGTTGGGTTATTTTTATGCTCATTATTGTTGATTATTGGCTAAGTTTTTTTTCAGACTAAAAGTTTTCCATGCTTTCATTCGCGAAAGCGAATGGCTGGGTACTTGTGACCCGAAAGATGACCAAGAAAGGTCATAACGTGAGGGAGTATGTTCTCTCTAAAGAATGGCTTCAAAAGAAAAGAGATAAATCATTGAGAAGTCTTGGTTGACGAATGTCTTTCATGTACTCTCTATGAAGAAGATTTTTCAGACAACATGATTTGAAATGAAACAAGCAACATGCATGTTTATTTTGACCAACGTCAGATCAAACATGTGTGTCAAAGATAATTCAGATTTATTTCTGAATTTGATGCAGTCAAAAGAGCCAATTATGGCATTTATGTCCCTTACAGGGAATTACCTGCATGGCGGGAAAAGTCTGAGAAGAATGCCTGCGTAACCGGGTAAGGTTGACATTGTATTATGCCAACAATTCTGTATGACAGGAGAAAGTTATGATGACTCATGTTCATTGTATTATGAAACAATCTTGTATGACAGGAGAAAGTTATGATGACTCATGTGCGGTTAATGTGTCCCACTATGGGAGAAAAGTATGGAGTAGCTATTAAGCTTTCCTAGTATCGACCGTACACCTTATGTGTAACGGTCATTATGCAATCTCTAAATCCAGAAAGGATAAAAGTAACAGACGAACCTAAAGACAAGAATGATATGCAAGTGTGACTTGCAAAAGTGGCAACCATAAAGAACTCTGTTGAGTTTCTGAAATGAAAATGAGGAAAAAGTACTCCCATACTAGTCAAATTATAATTTCATTTTACATGAAGTGATAAGATGAATGATCTAGATAGTCGAAGTTTCCTCATTTCACAAGAACTATGAATGGGTTTCGAAATTGTGGCAGAAAAGTTCTTGCCACATTTCGAGGGGGAGATACAGACATGAAATACATTGTAGTGTATTTCATGACTCCTCTGTACTTTAGATGATGTGATGCACATTATGCATCTAAAGTGATCCATTGATGAAGAAAGTGATTGTCAAGGGGAGTACGACAGTCATCAGGATTATCGCGGAATAAACAATGCCATCCGTTTCGGTCTTCGGAAAGTGGTTAATCCTAGCCATTTGCAAGGCTCGTGATGGTGACTGTTGTTTAAGATTATTGTTGATTAGTGTTAGGCGCCTAACAATGTGTAAAGCTCGTGACAATGACTATTTATAAGTTGATGGCTTCAGGATCTTGCGCAAATCACAGCTTATTGATTAGGATTGCTCAGTTTGCAACCGACAACGCTTCAAGAGGAACTCTGTTTTTCGTGTCAAACATCTTGCTTGGAGGCCTTGATCAGTTAGTATAGCACAACCTCCGTCATTACGAATCTAAGACAGATAATTTGGGACAGAGGGAGTGTGTAAAAGGCCTCGCATCAGAACAGTATCATTTGTTTTGTAAGAAAATTTGGACAAGATGAGATTGTTTCTTGGACTATGGTTAGCAGCGATCAACAACATCTTCGGAGTTGCCCAATGCGGTTGTTGCAACAGTATACCCTCCATATTCATCAGATCAAAATAACACGGCACGCAGCATTTTCCAAACCAACACCACAGCATTTCGGGTCGAGTGTCACAACACCACTGTCCCATGATCCCTTTTCAGCACGAGATGCATATATCTATGGCCTCTTTTCAGCAGAACGCAACCACTCCGTGGGCGCGCGCGTCGCGTGGACCTAAACTATGCCGCACGGATGAAATCCCAGCTGCATCCGCTCGACAATAGCTATCACCAACGATCGTGCCATGCATGCATGCATGCGCGCCATTTCTGAAAAAAATAACAGAGGATCTGCCTGCTGTCCGTCCCGTCGATGATCATCCACCGTCGGCGGAGCGCGTCGTGGCCATGCATGCATCGAGATGGCTGGCGGTAGCGTTAACTAGAGAGAAAAGCAAAACCATCATAACACAGAGACCCAGAGCACCGAGTATGGATAGATCACCAGCAAGATGGATGGATGGATCGATCGATCGACGGATGGGTGGCTTAGTTAGCGCTCGCGCGCCAAGTTTCTTGGTTTGGGGTCACGTCCAACTCCAGCGACGTCAAGCTAGATACAGTAGATAGCTAGCGGTCGGGCATCAGACGGATCGGAGACCGTCCGGCGACCGGCCCCAGCCGTCGATTTCCGTCGCATAAATACTGACGGAAAGGAAAACGTGGGCTGGCCAAGCTACGACATGCAGAATTTAACGTGCCGCACACGCCGATCGCTGTCGCTCGCGGATATGCGGAGCTATTTTTTTGCGTCGTGACGAATATACGATCTGGTTGGCGGAGCGATTTGCTTGGCTGTGTCGTACAAGCTGTACTGCCTTTTTTAATTTCTCCTTTCATCTTTGATAGAAACACAGCAAGCTGCACGTACCTTGCATTGATTTCCTTGGTGAGTGAGTGCGGCTTTCTTTACGCCTGCAGTTGTCCCGGAAGTGGATCAAAGGCATCCCTCCCAGCCCTGAACTTTTACAGCATTCACCAAGAAAGAGCACTGTGGAGAGCTAGTTTGGGTTTACAGCGGGGACGGAGAGAGGAAGGGGTTTGCAACTTGGGCCAGGCTAGCTGTGCAGCCTGTCGTCGGCAATCTCAGATGAATGCCGTGCACGCCTTGGCACACAAGGGATCTGTGATCTCGAGCAACAAACGGGTGAAGGGATCGAAAGAGATCGATCGATCGATCGGGGGAATGCAGTCTGTGCAAGTAAAGCCACGCACGCCAATTGATTAAGCTTACTTGCAAGTCTGCGCAGCACTATGCTCACATACGCATACCTCCCCGAGCAATCATGGAGGCCTAAACAAATGGAATGTTATCCATCCTCTCTGCGATCGTTTTTTGCTAGTAGTACTCCTCCAGTATCAGCGTAGCTAATCATTGGCTGGGATGGAGCATTTAGGACATTTTTTCCTGTTCCATCATTGCTGGAAGAGGGTAACAATGGGCGAGTGGGCGGGCAGTACAGTGTCTTGCTGGCTGGCCAAGTGGTGCCCACGGGAAAACCAGAGCATGTCTAATTAGCAACGGCCTGTAACTACACCCCACAGGCTGGGAGACTGCCATTTGAGCAAGGCATGTATGAGGGAAAAATAAAGTTTATTTGTGTTCAAAAGAGGGCGACGTGGCCGCCTTGGGTCCGGTAGCTGGCTTGTGAACGGAATGCACACATGATCGATATGGAGTCGTCGGAGTGACGACATCAGTCGACGCTTTCTTTGGTTTTTGTTATGATGCAGACTGGTACTAGTGTGTTGAGATTATGTCGAGTTAATTAGGACAAAGAGTTGCACTGAAGCTACTGAATTAATTAAGCTCGGCCCTGAGCACGCATAGAGCGTGCCAATGTTCGTTATTTTTGTGTTGTTGTTGATAATTGCCGATGTTCGTTACTTGGCTCGCCTCTGACGTGGGTTCGACAATTTCGGCGTGATTCGAATTCTAGGATGGGCGATTTGACGGCTTCAGGTACCTCGAGACCTTGCCCGACTTTGACTGACCGGCGGGGTTAGCCAAGCCGACGCACGCACGAAATAGTACCGAGGAGGATACAGTGGAATTTGCACGATCGTGTGAGCCATCTGATTCAGGGACACGCGCGCAGAGATGTTGGTTTGAGGATGCAAAACCCCCACGCACGAATGGTGGGGCGAGCGACCTGACCCGACCCCGAGCGCTCACCAGGCGGAGGGCGACGGGACTACGGCGCCAGCGAATCCCCCGGCCCGGGGCGTTGGGACGTAGGCCGATGGATGGAATGTCCGGAGGCCCCGTACGTAGGGTACTCCCTGCGTACGTCTACGTGCGCGAGCACGAAGCGCGCACGCCCTGGCACTGGCAGTGGGTACCCATCGTCGTCCGTCGCCGCGCCGGTGGGTCGCCCGCACGCTCACGCCTAAAACGTGGACCATCCGTCCGGCCGGCGGCCCCCTCCGCAACCTCTCTGCGGCGCCACCGTCGGTTTAATTCGGTCCGGCCCCTTCCGTCCGTCGACCGGTACGGCACGTCCCTTTCTCGCGTACGCACGCAACGCAAAGCGCGCACGGACGCTCCGCTCCGCCCGCTCGCTGGGCTGTCGTGCGTCGACGCGCGCTGGGCGTGGCCCCCGCCGTACGCTCGTGCGTGCACTGCATGGCCACACGTCGACAGCGACCACTGATACATGTTTGGTGCATCCGTTCCTTCGGTGCTGCGCACGGCCGCTGTGCGTGCCTACTCTTTCCAGATATCACATATCGATCGCCTGTGGTCACACAAGTACTCACTCTGTTTTAAAATAGATAACTTAACTTTATACTTTCTCCATCCGAAAATACTTGTCACTGTATTTCCGGACGGGGGGAGTACTAACTTAGTATCACGGACGTAGATCCGCATGTTTAACTAGTACTACAGGCAAAGCTGGGAAACAGGAAAGCTAAGATAACAATTCTCAAGAACTACCAATCTCAGTGGAGATTCATAAATAGTGTTTGGAACGAGATCACCATTTTGGTTGGGAATCCACGACTATTCGCCAATGACTTGGCGAAATGAAGTTTCAGTTAGAGCTTGATGGCAAAAGACGGTGAGCAACGCGGACCATGACAGATAGGCAATTGCCTCCACTGTGATGCTTGTCTCATGGGAAATCTGGAAGGAGCGAAATGCCAAAGTTTTTCGCAACACTACGGCTCCGACCACAATTATCGTCACGGGAATTAAAAAGGAGGTCCATCTTTGAGCGTTGGCTGGGGCCAAATATTTGAGTAGTCTTATATTGCGAGAGTAGTTTTTTCTGCTTTACCGCTTTGTGGCGTATGTTCAAACCTTCTTTCTTAATTAATGAAAAATGGCAAGTCTTTTGCCTGGTTTTAAAAAAACTACTGCTCGGCCAACTCGAGAGATATAACAATGCCTACAACCAAATCAACATCGCCTACAAGAAACTCCTGGCCTCACAGCCCAGCTCCCTAGCCGGAGAACAAATGAATGGCATCGCCTTCCTAAGGTTTTTGTTTCAGGCATTCTAGCGAACTCCGGTCTCCATGAGCAGCACCCCTGCCGCCTTCTTCGAAAAAACATCTACAAACCACTTGCAGTAGGAAGTCAGTCTGGCTCCAGAGCAAACGGGTACTTTAGGTGCTTCCCAAACAGTTTCTAAAAATCCAGCAACAAACCCCCTTGAAGGTCTTGATACTGATTTGTCCAGCCCTTAGGTAGTGACAGACAAGCCCTATGACTTGTTTCATAGGGATCCAAGAACATCTATTAAACACTACAATGTTCCTAAAGTCCCAAAGCCCCACAGAATTGAAGAACTAGCCAAAGTGTAAGAACCTCTTGTTAGACATCTAATGTTTAACAATAGACTCAAAGCACACTCCAATAATTGGAAATAGCATACATGGATTTAGCGGGGAAAACTCCCTTAGACTCATGCGGGTAGATCAAACAATCGTTATTCCACACAACCTTTAGGGGAGCCTAATTGGCAGTGGGGTCGTGCACCATTCTGGGACTCACCTTGGATCAATGGAGAAAGGCCTATTGAGATGGCACCTGTCGTGGTTCTAAGCCTGACAGTACGAGTAGGGGGTACGAATGAGGAGGCAAGACCCTAGCTATGGTGAAGTTGTACACGAGGTGTTTTTACGAGTTCAGGCCCTTCTCGGAGGAAGTAACAGCCCTACGTCTCGGTGCCCGGAGGCGGTCGACTGATATGTGTATATGTGAGTTACACGGATGTGAACCCTTGTACAGAAGGAGGGGGGTGGCTTATATAGTGTGCCGGGACCCCAACCATGCTCCACGTTACCAAGGGTTCAATGTACATTAAGACAGACGTTACTGATAACGTCTACAGTAAAGGGTAATGAAGGCATTCACGATGGCGAGTAAATACCAGACCGTTATTGTCCTAAGGGACCTTCGACCTTCGGGGGTCGAGTGCCTTGGATTGGTCGAGTGGGGTTGAGTCGTCTTGTGGGTGCTGTCCAGTCGAGTGGGATGTCCTCTTGGGCCGTTTCAATCGACTATCTTTGTAATCATAGGTTTTGTCTTTTGATCTTCTGGGGTAGTGACCATGGGTGGGGCACCTTGGACAGGTACGTGACCCTACCCCAGGTCCGTAACCTCGTCAGTAGCCCCCAAATGGATTGAGGCTTGAGCAGGAGAGAGTGCTGGGGAAAGCCCTGGTTCTGGCTCGATGCCTCTGGGGTAGTCTTCTCTGAGCTCGCGGACTAGGTTGTCCTCCCCAATCTTGTCTTGGTCGCCTTGATCGATTCTGGAACCGTCGAGTGCATTGGTTGCGTCTTTCGTCGACTGAACTTTGCGCTAGGCGTCGGGTGCCGTTGGCGCGCGCAGTTTTCGGCGGGGTTGGTTGCTCTTTGGTCGTCGGATTCCACAGGGTTTCGAAATTTGGGGAAGCGCGCGGGGTGGGACGTGCCGCAGCAATCGGACGGATATGCTCGAGACGCCTCGATCCTTGCGCCACCTTTTTCGCCACGTATCGCGGCTGCGCCGGTTGCGGGATTTGATAAGATCGCTCGGGGCCACCGGTCAGCCACTCGACCGGGGCGCTATAAGTGTGCGCCGAGCCCGAAGCGGGGGCACTGTGCGCCCATTCCTTGCTCTTTCGCCCCTGCCTCTCCGCCGTGCCTCTGCTCCTCGCTTTTCTCCACAGCAACCGCAGGCTCGCGTGCCATGGGCAAGGACAAGACCGCGGCGATGGAGCGTTCGAAGAAGGCGGCGGCGGGGAAGGGGAGGCGGTCCGGTCGTAGCGGATCGTCGTCGAGGTCCGGGCTCCCTCCTGGTTGGATCCAGGGGGATTGGATCCGGTCCACCGTCACGGCGGAGGATCTGGAGGAGTTGGAGGGGGAGGGACTGGTCGCTCACGGCTCCTGGCGGGTGTCGGAGGGTGAGCTCGAGGCCCGGCCGAGGGAGGGCGAGTGCGTCCTTCACGCGACCCACGTCGACCGAGGTTTCTCCATGCCTCCGCACCCCTTTTTTCGTGCTTTCTTGATATTCTTCGGCGCCCAGCTGCATTATTTCACGCCCAATTCTATCGCTTTCCTTGCTGCGTTCGTCTCCATGTGCGAGAACTTCCTTGGCTGCCGGCCGCACTAGGGTTTGTTCAAGCACATCTTTACTTGCCGCTCGCAAACCGTCAAGAAGGCGAACTCGAGTGACGATAAGACACACGTCCTCCAGGCGTGCGGCGGGCTCGACATCCAACTTAGAAATAGGAGCGCTTTTCCCCCTATGATCCTTCCGGAGTCGATTCGGGGCTGGCAGTCGACTTGGTTCTACTGCAAGGACATTCCGACCCCGGGCCAGTCGACTGGTCTCCCTCCTTTCTCCCTTGGTCGAGCCAGCCAACCTCCTTCAATGATCGTGGGTAAAGCCGAGAGGGCCGAAGTGAACATGTTGGTGGAGCGGGTCGTCCAGTTGGTCCGCGAGGGAGTAATAGGGTTGGATCTGCTTGAGGTGTACCTCACGCGGAGGATCCAGCCGCTCCAGGCTCGGGACCACCCGATGTGGTTTTACTCCGGCACCGACGACTCGTCGCGAGTCCACCCGGAGGCGGCCGACGTGAAGTACGTGGCGCAGTGCCTGAAGTGCGTCACGGGGAACAATGACAACCCCAGGGGGTCCGGGAGGGTCCTTCCATTCGACGTCGACCATCTGCCTGATAAGGTTTGTCTTCGGCTCTCGAGTGATGTTCCTGTTGTTGGCTTGTAATTTGTCTTGACGAGTCCGACTGATGTTTGGCTAATCTTCCTTTTTTGTAGATCTATACTGAGATGTACTCGCTGCCCAACGGGGATCTGGTCCAGGAGGGCGAGGAGGGCGTGGGCGACGTCTCCGAGTGGAAGTCGGAGGAGGAGACCGAAGAGGTGAGTGAGGACTACAGCAACGGGGAGGAGGTCGAGTCACCTCCCCGTGATGAGAAGCGGTCCAAGGGGAAGCACGACCCAGGGGCTGTGCGCCTTCGGACAGGTCCCTCCAGCTCCCAAACGCCCAAGCGGGCTCGCACGACCACTCCCGACCCATCTGAGAAGGCGCCCAAGCATCCCAAGGTTATTACCGCCAAACCCCGGAAGGCTCTGCCCAAGATCAAGGTGGTTCCCATCGCCTCCACGTAAGTATCATTCAGTTTTGTTCCCTTCTGCCTTTCGGAGGTCGACCATGTCTTTGTCGACTCATCTTCGAGGGAATTCTTCAGTGCTGCTGCCTTCACGACCTCGATGGACATTGACAAGGGCCGGGACGACAAGTAGACCGCAGATGCCACAACATCCCGCGCAGGTGCGAGTTGTAGATCGTGTCTTACTTTTCGTCGGTTAGGGATGACGGTCGACTGAACTTCACTATTGTTTGTCTTGAAGTGCCGCACCACGTCATAGAGCTCCCAGACGACGATGATGTTGATGAGGAGCGCTTGGGAGGGGTGCTCGACGACGCACAGGGAAGAAGGGCCGAAAGGTGCCTTCTGGCCCGGAGGCCCAGCAATAGGAAGACGCGGTCTGAGCCACGGTCTCCTTTGCCGACCCCGTGTCGACCGTACGCCCTGCTTCGTCAGCTGGAGGGGCCGTCGACCCAGCGCTTGTCTCAGCTGTCGACCCAGCGCCTGCTCCATCCGTCGACCCAGCGCCTGCTCCCGTCGTCCGTTCTCTTCTCCTCCTATCGCCTCACGGAGGATCCCGTGGGTGTAGCTCAAGAAGCCGTTCGCCAGGCGGGGTTGATGATGGGAGAAGACGAAGGCAACGTACGAGGCCAGCATGGCTGCTTACGACGCTAGTTCTGCTCTTCAGGCCAACGTCCAGGTTTGTTTCTCCACTGGTTGGCTTGCTGCTCTGGAATAGTCTTTGGTTTTGAAAAAAATCTGCTGCTTTGTTCGTAAGATGATGCCACACCCACTGTGTGAGAGTCTTGATGTGTTTGCTTCCAACTTCCCTTGAGCTCGAACGAGACTGATCTTGGTCGAGTGAGAACCGGTGGGGGCACGTTCAGTGCACCCACTAGGTGTAGTCCCCGAGATCGTGGTCGACTGCTGGCAGTCGGCCATGGTCTGACGATAAAACTTTTCCTCCTTGTTGTTTTTTTTGAGCTCAAGCCAGACTGATCTTGGCCGAGTGAGAACCAGTGGGGGCACGCTCAGTGCACCCACTAGGTGTAGTCCCCGAGACTGCGGCTGAATGTTTGACTCGACTGCAGTCTTAGAATCTTGTTTTGTTGTGTTGATGCAGAAGTCTTGCGAGTTTGGAGCCAAATTTGCAAACCTTGAGAAGAAGCAGATCCAGCTCAATCACGACTTGCAGCTGGCTCGGGACCACCTGAAGAAGACGCAGGATGACGCGACCGGTAACTGATGCTAACCATTTGTCGACTGACTTTTGATAAATATGCCTTGTGTCTCCTCATGTTCATCTGTCCAGTGATGTCTTTGGTAGGTCAACTGAAAGCGGCCTTGGCGCAGAAAGATCTCGACTTGGCGGCGGCGCAGCGGGCGGCTCAAGAGAAGGCAGAACTGGCGGCGCAGAAGCTGACCTCCGTAGGCGCGCTCAAGGCGGAGATCACCAAGCTGAAGGGCTCACTCAACGCAGCTAACCAAGAGGTGACACGACTGAAGAATGCCAAGAGCGTCCTGAACGACAAGTACGAGGCCCTCTTCCAGAAGAGGATTGATCTTGAGGCTTATCCGGGCGACCTTACCAAGAAGTGGTACCTCGTGCTCGAAGGTATGTCCCTTTGGCTCGGGCTAAGTTGGATCGGTCGACCCATGTTTTGTTTGCTGACTCGACTTGTTTTTTGTGGTGCATAATTCTGCCGCAACTTCGAAGAAGAGACTGGGCGGGTCAAACCAGGCCTGGACCCAGCCAATTCCATCGTCAAGGACGAGGTTGCCATGAATATCTTGAGGCTGGAGTCCCGTTTTACTGCTGCCACGGACTATCTGGGACGGCTGAAAGCGGTGATGGCCCGGATCGACACCGCGCTCTGGAGGGGAGTCGTGCAGGAGAACGACCTCGAGTCTATGATGACTCGACTCAATGAGATCCCCAGCCGAGTGCAGGAGTGGAAGAAGTCGTCCGCCCGGGGTGGAGCCGACGTGGCGCTGTCCTTGGTCCGCGTGCACTGCAAGGAGGTGAAGGAGAGAAGGCTCACGGCGCTCAAGATCGCCAATACGAAGGAGCTCCAATTCCAGTCGTTCATGGAGACTTTCTTGGAAGCCGCCACCCGCATCGCCGACGGGATCGACCTGGACTAGTTTGTCGCACCTGCGAGCCCGCCTCCTCCTGAGGAATGAGTGAACTTTGATACTTTAATCCAATTTTCCTCGGAATGCCGAGTGATCTTGTAATCGTTAAACTCTAGTGGGCCCGTGGCCCGGCTACTCCTGCCCGAATTTTGCGGGATTTATCTGGATTTGATTCCTTGGCTTGTGATTCTTTTTGATCGCTTGAATCTTTGAGTCGACGCCTTGATGGCAACGTTGCACTTGTGGCGGAGCTCGGAGGACCGTGACTGAGCCTCTGAGTGAAAGAGCCGCTCTTCACTCGGAGTGGATGTTTGTAACTTAGGCGATTCCAAGCTATGTTGTATTTGTGGCGGAGCTCGGAAGACAGAGCCACATTATACTTATGACGCAGCTCGGAGGACCGCAGCTAAGCCCCCGAGTGAGAGGGTTGCTCTTCACTCGGAGTGAGTGTTTGTAACTTAGGCGAGTCACGGGGCCACATCTAAGCCCCCGAGTGAGAGGATTGCTCTTTACTCGGAGTGGATGTTTGTAACTTAGGCTATTCCAAGCTACGTTGTATTTGTGGCCGAGCTCGAAAGACAGAGCCACATTATACTTATGACGTAGCTCGGAGGGCCGCAGCTAAGCCCCCGAGTGAGAGGGTTGCTCTTCACTCGGAGTGAATGTTTGTAACTTAGGCGATTCCAAGCTACGTTGTATTTGTGGCGGAGCTCGGAAGACAAAGCCACATTATACTTATGATGCAGCTTGGAGGACCGCAGCTAAGCCCCCGAGTGAGAGGGTTGCTCTTCACTCGGAGTGAGTGTTTGTAACTTAGGCGAGTCACGGGGCCGCAGCTAAGCCCCCGAGTGAGAGGATTGCTCTTCACTCGGAGTGGATGTTTGTAACTTAGGCGATTCCAAGCTATGTTGTATTTGTGGCGGAGCTTGGAAGACAGAGCCACATTATACTTATGACGCAGCTCGGAGGGCCGCAGCTAAGCCCCCGAGTGAGAGGGTTGCTCTTCACTCGGAGTAATGTTTTTGAAACTTAGGCGAATCGGGTTCGCGGCTAAGCACCCACTGGGGGATTTTGAAGACCAGCGTTTTCAGAAAACAACAATCATTAAAGGACCGCTGCAAACTTGTCTTTGAAACAAATCGGAAAATCTTTATTACAACTCGACTGTCGAGTGTCTCAACTGTAGAAGCGGCGGAGCAGGTCCGCGTTCCACGAACGAGGTTCGTATTTCTTCTTGTCGACATTGTAGAGGTGGTACGCTCCGTTGTGCAGCACCTTGGTGATGATGAATGGGCCTTCCCAGGCCGGGGCGAGCTTGTGTGGTCGTTTCTGATGCACTCGAAGGACCAGGTCTCCTTCCTGAAATGCTCGGTTTCGGACGTTGCGAGCATGGAATCGACGCAGGTCTTGCTGATAGATGGTCGACCGGATCAAGGCCATCTCTCGTTCCTCTTCCAAAAGGTCGACCGCATCCTGACGAGCCTGCTCTGCCTCGGCTTCGGAGAAGAGTTCCACTCTGGGGGCGTTGTGCAACATGTCGCTCGGCAACACAACTTCGGCTCCATAGACCATGAATAAAGGGGTACGGCCAGTCGACCGGTTTGGAGTTGTCCTCAGGCCCCATAAGACAGATGGTAGTTCAGTTACCCAAGCCCCAGCGGCATGCTTAAGATCACGCATGAGCCGTGGCTTTAGGCCTTGGAGAATCAAACCATTTGCTCTTCCTGCCTGTCCATTCGACTGCGGATGTGCCACGGAGGCATAGTCGACTCGTGTTCCTTGAGAAGCACAGAAAGCTCTGAATTCATCTGAGTCAAAGTTGGAGCCGTTGTCTGTGATGATGCTGTGGGGAACTCCATATCTGAATATCAATTCCCTGATGAAGTTGATGGCGGTGCTCGACTCGAGGTTCTTGATGGGCTTGGCCTCAATCCATTTGGTGAACTTGTCGACTGCCACGAGTAGGTGGGTGAATCCGCTTCTGCCTGTTCTGAAGGGGCCGACCATGTCCAAGCCCCAAACGGCAAAGGGCCAGACTAGGGGATTGGTCTTCAAGGCAGACGCCGGCTTGTGGGACATGTTGGAGTAGAACTGGCAACCTGCGCACTTGTCCACAATATCCTTGGCCATCTCGTTGGCACGGGGCCAGTAAAACCCGGCTCAGTATGCTTTGGCCACTATAGTCCAAGAGGAAGCATGGTGGCCACAAGTTCCCGAGTGAATCTCATCCAGGATCAATCGACCTTCCTCTGGGGTGATGCAGCGCTGAGCGACTCCGGTGACGCTTTCTCTGTAGAGTTGACCCTGAATGACAGTGAACGCCTTGGATCGGCGGACGATCTGGCGCGCTTCCTCCTCATCTCCCGGGAGTTCTTGCCTGCGCAAATATGATATGTATGGCACAGTCTAGTCTGGCGTAATCACTAGGACCTCCATGATTAGGTCGACCACCGCAGGTACTTCGACTTCAGTCAGATCTGACGCACTGACTAGCTGCGGGGGCTCTTTTGTGAAGGGGTCTTCTTCGACAGAAGGGGTGTGCAGATGTTCCATAAAAACATTCTTGGGTATAGGCTTCCAAGTCGACCCAATTTTTGCGAGGTCATCGGCCAGCTGATTCTTGTCTCTGGGCACGTGATGGAGCTCTAAACCTTCAAACTTCTTTTCAAGATTCCGCACTACACTGCAATAGCTGGTCATTGCCGGGCTCCTGACGTCCCATTCCTTCATCACTTGGTCCACCACTAAGTCAGAGTCGCCATAAACCATCAGGCGACGGACGCCGAGTGAGATGGCCATGCACAACCCGTACAAAAGTGCTTCGTACTCAGCTTCGTTGTTCGACGAGTCAAAGTGGATCTGAAGGACGTAACTGAGCTTGTTGCCCCTGGGAGAAACCAGGACCATGCCTGCGCCGGATCCGTTCAGCATCTTGGATCCATCGAAGAACATAGTCCAGTGATCCGACTGAACTTGAGTTGGCAACTCTTGTTCTATCCACTCGGCCACAAAATCTGCTATAGCCTGAGACTCGATGGCTTTCTTCGCTTCAAACTTGATATCTAACGGAAGAAGTTCAATCACCCATTTTGTCACTCGACCGGTTGCGTCTCGGTTGTTCAGGATCTCTGACAGCGGGGCGTCGCTAACGACTGAGATTGTATGGTCCGAGAAGTAATGGGAAACTTTTTTGCAGTCAAGTAAATCCCGTACAGAAGCTTTTGGTAATGCGAGTACCTTTGCTTGGAGGGAGTCAAAACTTCGGATATGTAATAGACCGGGCGCTGGACCTTGTATGCCTTGCCCTCTTCTTCCCGCTCGACCGTGAGTACAATGCTGACAACTTGTCTGGTGGCTGCAATGTATAGTAGGAGAGGCTCTTTGCTGACTGGGGCAGCAAGGACCGGCTGGGTGGACAACAGGGCTTTGAGCGCTTCAAACGCTGCTTCGGCTTCGGAATTCCACTCGAACTTGTCTGATTTCTTCATGAGTTGGTAGAGAGGCAGTGCCTTCTCACCGAGACGAGAAATGAATCGACTCAACGCGGCCAAGCAACCAGTAAGCTTCTGGACGTCGTGTATACGCTCGGGGCATTTCATTCGGAGGATGGTGCTGACCTTCTCTGGATTGGCGTCGATTCCCTGTTCGGAAACGAGAAAACCGAGCAACTTGCCGCTAGGAACTCCAAATGTACACTTTGACGGATTGAGCTTGATATCATAGCTTCTTAAGTTTTCGAATGTCTCAGCGAGGTCGGTCAGTAGGTCGGAACCTTTCCGTGACTTGACCACAATGTCATCCATGTATGCCTCGACGTTCCGACTGATTTGCTTTATTAAGCACTTCTGGATCATGCGCATGAAGGTAGCGCCGGTATTTTTGAGACCGAAAGGCATGGTGACATAACAAAAACACCCGAAGGGGGTGATGAAAGTTGTCTTGATTTCATCGGGTCCGAACAGACGGATCTGATGGTACCCGGAATACGCGTCCGGAAGGACAAACGCTCACATCCCGCAGTCGAGTCAACTATCTGATCAATGCGGGGGAGAGGAAAATGATCCTTCGGGCAGGCCCAATTGATGTGCTTGAAATCAATGCACATGCAGAGAGACTTGTCCTTCTTGGGGACCATGACGACATTGGCGAGCCACTCGGAGTGGTAGATCTCGCGGATAAACTCAGCTGCCAGGAGCCGAGCCACTTCCTCGCCAATTGCCTTTCGCTTCTCCGCAGCGGACCGACGGAGATGTTCCTTCACAGGCTTCACCTTTGGGTCGACTCGCAAATGGTGCTCAGCCAGTCCCCTAGGCACACCCAACATGTCTGATGGTTTCCATGCAAAGATGTCCCAGTTCTCATGGAGGAACTGGATGAGCGCTTCTTCCTATTTGCTCTCGAGTGTAGTGGAAATGTGGGTCGGTGCTGCATTGGGGTCGTTGGGGTGGATGTGTACGGGTTTCGTCTCCCTGGCCGACTGGAAAGCTGACTCGAAAGCTGGCTTCTTTTGTTGGGGAACGTAGCATAATTCAAAAATTTCCTACGCTTCACCAAGATCAATCTAAGGAGTCATCTAGCAATGAGCATAAAAGAGTGCATCTACATACCCTTTGTAGATCGCGAGTGGAAGCGTTCAAGAGAACGTGGATGATGGAGTCGTACTCGTCGTGATCCCTATCACCGATGATCCTAGCACCGAACGGATGGCACCTCCGCGTTCAACACACGTACGGTGCAGCGACGTCTCCTCCTTCTTGATCCAGCAAGGGGGGAGGAGAGGTTGATGGAGATCCAGCAGCACGACAGCGTGGTGGTGGATGCAACGAGAAAAGCTACAGGGCTTCGCCAAGGACCTGCGGGAGGAGGGAGAGGTGTAACCG
>LR738715.1:626242348-626271999 GCA_902687465.1 Secale cereale | reverse complement strand
GAGACTTGCCCCCCAAGGCAAGGGTGGCGCCCCCACCCCTAGGGTTCCCAACCCTAGGCGTAGGGGAGGCCCAAGGGGGCGTGCCAGCCCACTATGGGCTGGTCCCCCTCCCCCTACGGCCCATGGGGCCCTCCGGGATGGGTGGCCCCACCCGGTGGACCCCCGGGACCCTTTCGGTGGTCCCGGTACACTACCGGTGACCCCCGGAACTCTCCCGATGGCCGAAACTGGACTTCCTATATATAATTCTTTACCTCCGGACCATTTCGGAACTCCTCGTGACGTCCGGGATCTCATCTGGGACTCCGAACAACATTCGGGTTACCGTGTGCATATATCTCTATAACCCTAGCGTCACCAAACCTTAAGTGTGTAGACCCTACGGGTTCGGGAGACACGTAGATATGACCGAGACGACTCTCCGGTCAATAACCAACAGCGGGATCTGGATACCCATGTTGGTTCCCACGTCTTCCTCGATGATCTCATCGAATGAACCACAATGTCAAGGATTCACTTAATCCCGTATGCAATTCCCTTTGTCTATCGGTATAGTACTTGCCCGAGATTCGATCGTCGGTATACCGATACCTTGTTCAATCTCGTCATGGCAAGTCTCTTTACTCGTTCTGTAATACATCATCCCATGACTAACTCCTTAGTCACATTGAGCTCATTATGATGATGTCTTACCGAGTGGGCCCAGAGATACCTCTCCGTCATACGGAGTGACAAATCCCAGTCTCGGTTCATGCCAACTCAACATACACTTTCGGAGATACCCGTTGCGTACCTTTATAGCCACCCAGTTATGTTGTGACATTTGGCACACCCAAAGCATTCCTACGGTATCCGGGAGTTGCACAACCTCATGGTCTAAGGAACAGATACTTAACATTGGAAAAGCTTTAGCATTACGAACTACACGATCTTGTGCTAGGCTTAGGATTGGGTCTTGTCCATCACATCATTCTCCTAATGATGTGATCCCGTTATCACTAACATCCAATGTCCATGGCCAGGAAACCGTGACCATCTGTTGATCAATGAGCTAGTAACTAGAGGCTTACCAGGGACACGTTGTGGTCTATGTATTCACACATGTATCATTGTTTCCGTATAATACAATTCAAGCATGAATAACAGACAATTATCATGAACAAGGAAATATAATAATAACCATTTTATTATTGCCTCTAGGGCATATTTCCAACAGTCTCCCACTTGCACTAGAGTCAATAATCTAGTTACATTTTTATTAATCGAACACCCATAGAGTTCTGGTGTTGATCATGTTTTGCCCGTGGAAGAGGTTTAGTCAACGGATGTGCTACATTCAGATCCGTACGCACTTTACAAATATCTATGTCTCCATCTTGAACATAATTCCGGATGGAGTTGAAATGGCGCTTGATGTGCTTGGTCTTCTTGTGAAACCTGGGCTCCTTGGCAATGGCAATGGCTCCAGTGTTGTCACAGAAGAGAGTCATCGGGCTTGATGCGCTTGGAATGACTCCTAGGTCGGTGATGAACTCCTTCATCCAGACTCCTTACTGCGCTGCTTCGCAAGCAACTATGTACTACACTTCACATGTAGAATGCGCCACGACGCTCTGCTTGCAACTACACCAGCTGACTGTTCCACCATTCAAAATATACACGTATCCGGTTTGTGACTTGGAGTCATCCAGATATGTGTCGAAGCTAGCATCAACGTAACCCTTTACGACGAGCTCTTCGTCACCTCCATAAACGAGAAACATATCCTTAGTCCTTTTCAGGTACTTTAGGATGTTCTTGACCGTTGTTCAGTGTTCCATACCGGGATCACTTTGGTACCTCCCCACCAAACTTATGGCAAGGTTCACATCAGGTCTGGTACACAGCATGGCATACATAATAGAACCTATGGCTGAGGCATAGGGGATGACACTCATCTTTTCTCTATCTTCTGCCGTGGTCGGGGATTGAGCCGTGTTCAGTCTCATACCTTGCAATACAGGCAAGAACCCTTTCTTGGACTGATCCATATTGAACTTCTTCAATATCTTGTCAAGGTATGTGCTTTGTGAAAGACCAATGAGGCGTCTTGATCTATCTCTATAGATCTTGATTCCTAATATATAAGCAGCTTCTCCAAGGTCCTTCATTGAAAAACTCTTATTCAAGTAGGCCTTTATGCTCTCCAAGAATTCTATATCATTTCCCATCAGCAATATGTCATCCACATATAATATGAGAAATGCTACAGAGCTCCCACTCACTTTCTTGTAAATACAGGCTTCTCCCCAAGTCTGTATAAACCCAAACACTTTGGTCACATCATTAAAGCGAATATTCCAACTCCGAGATGCTTGCACCAGCCCGTAGATCGAGCGCTGGAGCTTGCATACCTTGTTAGCATTTTCAGGATCAACAAAACCTTCCGGCTGCATCATATACAACTCTTCCTTGAGGAAGCCATTAAGGAATGCCGTTTTGATGTCCATTTGCCTTATCTCATAATCATAGAATACGGCAATTGCTAACATGATTCGGACGGACTTCAGCATCGCTACGGGAGAGTAAGTCTCGTCGTAGTCAATCCCTTGAACTTGTCGATAACCTTTAGCGACAAGCCGAGCCTTATAGATGGTCACATTACCATCCGCGTCAGTCTTCTTCTTAAATATCCATTTATTTTCTATGGCGTGCCGATCATCGGGCAAGTCCACCAAAGTCCACACTGTTTTCATACATGAATCCTATCTCGACTTTCATGGCTTCAAGCCATTTGTTGGAATCCGGGCCCGCCATTGCTTCTTCATAATTCGAAGGTTCACTGTTGTCTAACAACATGATTTCCATGGCAGGGTTGCCGTACCACTCTGGTGCGGAACGTGTCCTTGTGGACCTTCGAAGTTCAGTAGTAACTTGATCTGAATCTTCATGATCATCATCATTGACTTCCTCCCCTATCGGTGCAGGCACCTCAGGAACAATTTCATGCGCTGCGCTACTTTCCGCTTCGGGAGGGGTGACTGTCACCTCATCAAGTTCTACTTTCCTCCCACTCACTTATTTCGAGAGAAACTCTTTCTCCAGAAAGGATCCATTCTTGGCAACGAAGACCTTGCCTTCGGATCTGAGGTAGAAGGTGTACCCAATCGTTTCCTTTGGGTATCCTATGAACACGCATTTTTCTGATTTTGGTTCGAGCTTTTCAGGTTGAAGTTTCTTGACATAAGAATTGCAACCCCAAACTTTCAGAAACGACATCTTAGGTTTCTTGCCAAACCAAAGTTCATACGGTGTCATCTCAATGGAATTTGACGGAGCCCTATTTAAAGTGAATGCGGCAGTCTCTAAAGCATAACCCCAAAAAGATAGCGGTAAGTCGGTGAGAGACATCATAGATCGCACCATGTACAACAGAGTACGATTTCGACGTTCGGACACACCATTACGCTGAGGTGTTCCGGGCGGTGTCAATTGTGAAACAATTCCACAGTTCCTTAGGTGCGTGCCAAATTCGTGACTTAAATACTCACCCCCACGATCCGATCGTAAGAACTTTATTTTTCTGTCACGTTGATTCTCAACCTCATTAGGAAATTCCTTGAACTTTTCAAAGGTCTCAGACTTGTGTTTCATTAAGTAGACATACCCATATCTACTTAAGTCATCTGTGAGGGTGAGAACATAACGATAGGCTCCGCAAGCTTCAGCAATCATTGGACCGCACACATCGGTATGTATGATTTCCAATAAGTTGGTCGCTCGCTCCTTTGTTCCGGAGAACGGAGTCTTGGTCATCTTGCCTAAGAGGCATGGTTCGCATGTGTCAAATGATTCATAATCAAGAGACTCTAGAAGTCCATCTGCATGGAGCTTCTTCATACGTTTGACACCAATATGACCAAGGCGGAAATGCCACAAGTATGTGGGACTATCATTATCAACTTTACATCTTTTGGCATTCACACTATGAATATGTGTAACATCACGTTCGAGATTCATCAAAAATAAACCATTGACCAGCGGGGCATGACCATAAAACATATCTCTCATATAAATAGAACAACCATTATTCTCGGATTTAAATGAGTAGCCATCTCGCATCAAATGAGATCTAGATACAATGTTCATGCTCAAAGCTGGTACTAAATAACAATTATTAAGGTTTAAAACTAATCCCGAAGGTAGATCTAGAGGTAGCGTGCCGACGGCAATCACATCGACCTTGGAACCATTCCCGACGTGCATCGTCACCTCGTCCTTCGCCAGTCTCCGCTTATTCCGCAGCTCCTGCTTTGAGTTACAAATGTGAGCAAATGCACCGGTATCAAATACCCAGGAGCTACTACGAGCGCTGGTAAGGTACACATCAATAACATGTATATCATATATACCTTTGACGTTGCTGGCCTTCTTATCTGCTAAGTATTTGGGACAGTTCTGCTTCCAGTGACCCGTTCCCTTGCAATAAAAGCACTCAGTCTCAGGTTTGTGTCCATTTTTTGGCTTCTTCCCGGCAACTTGCTTACCGGGCGCGGCAACTGAAGGAAATATGCCCTAGAGGCAATAATAAAGTTGTTATTTATATTTCCTTATATCATGATAAATGTCTTTTATTCATGCTAGAATTGTATTAACCGGAAACTTAGTACATGTGTGGATACATAGACAAAACAGTATGTCCCTAGTATGCCTCTACTAGACTAGCTCATTGATCAAAGATGGTTATGTTTCCTAGCCATAGACATGAGTTGTCATTTGATCAACGGGATCACATCATTAGGAGAATGATGTGATGGACAAGACCCATCCGTTAGCATAGCACCATGATCGTTTAGTTTTACTGCTATTGCTTTCTTCATGACTTATACATGTTCCTATGACTATGAGATTATGCAACTCCCGAATACCGTAGGAACACCTTGTGTGCTATCAAACGTCACAACGTAACTGGGTGATCATAAAGATGCTCTACAGGTGTCTCCGAAAGTATTCATGGTGTTGGCATAGATCAAGATTAGGATTTGTCACTCCGAGTGTCGGAGAGGTATCTCTGGGCCCTCTCGGTAACACACATCATAATAAGCCTTGCAAGCAAAAGACTAATGAGTTAGTCACGAGATGATGTGTTACGGAACGAGTAAAGAGACTTGCCGGTAACGAGATTGAACTAGGTATAGTGATACCGACGATCGAATCTCGGGCAAGTAACATACCGATGACAAAAGGAACAACGTATGTTGTTATGCGGTTCGACCGATAAAGATCTTCGTAGAATATGTAGGAGCCAATATGGGCATCCAGGTTCCGCTATTGGTTATTGACCAGAGAAATGTCTCGGTCATGTCTACATAGTTCTCGAACCCGTAGGGTCCGCACGCTTAACGTTTCGTTGACGATATAGTATTTAATGAGTTATGTATGTTGATGACCGAATGTTGTTCGGAGTCCCGGATGTGATCACGGACATGACGAGGAACTCCGGAATGGTCCGGATATAAAGATTAATATATGGGATAATAGTGTTTGACCTCCGGAAGGGTTCCGGAATTCACCGGAAGGGGTTCCGGATGTTTCCCGAAGTGTTTGGGTACGAGAACACTTTATTTGGGCCAAAAGGGAAAGCACACAAGGTTTTTGGAAGGCGCAAAAGGAAGTTTTGCGGAGTCCAGGGGCCAGACGCCAGGGTCCCTGGCGTCTGGGTCCAGACGCCGGGAACCCTGGCGTCTGGCCCTGGAGTCCGAGAAGGACTCTTTCCTTTCGGGTGAAACCGACTTTGTGAAGGCTTTTACTCCAAGTTTCGACCCCAAGGCTCAACATATAAATAGAGGGGTAGGGCTAGCACCCAAGACACATCAAGATACACCAAGCCGTGTGCCGGCTACCCCGACCCTCTAGTTTATCCTCCGTCTAGTTTCTGTAGTGCTTGGCGAAGCCCTGCAGAGATTGTTCTTCATCAACAACCGTCACCACGCCGTCGTGCTGCCGGAACTCATCTACTACTTCGCCCGTCTTGCTGGATCAAGAAGGCGAGGACGTCATCGAGCTGAACGTGTGCTGAACGCGGAGGTGCCGTACGTTCGGTACTAGATCGGGACGGATCGTGAAGGTGCACGACTACATCAACCGCGTTGATAAACGCTTCCGCTTTCGGTCTACGAGGGTACGTAGACACACTCTCCCCTCTCTTTGCTATGCATCTAGTAGATAGATCTTGCGTGATCGTAGGAAAATTTTGAAAATACTACGTTCCCCAACACAAGACCCATCCGTTAGCATAGCACTTTGATCGTTTAGTTTTACTGCTATTGCTTTCTTCATGACTTATACATGTTCCTATGACTATGAGATTATGCAACTCCCGAATACCGTAGGAACACCTTGTGTGCTATCAAACGTCACAACGTAACTGGGTGATCATAAAGATGCTCTACAGGTGTCTCCGAAAGTATTCGTGGTGTTGGCATAGATCAAGATTAGGATTTGTCACTCCGAGTGTCGGAGAGGTATCTCTGGGCCCTCTCGGTAACACACATCACAATAAGCCTTGCAAGCAAAAGACTAATGAGTTAGTCACGAGATGATGTGTTACGGAACGAGTAAAGAGACTTGCCAGTAACGAGATTGAACTAGGTATAGAGATACCGACGATCGAATCTCGGGCAAGTAACATACCGATGACAAAAGGAACAACGTATGTTGTTATGCGGTTTTGACCGATAAAAGATCTTCGTAGAATATGTAGGAGCCAATATGAACATCCAGGTTCCACTATTGGTTATTGGCCGGAGATGAGTCTCGGTCATGTCTACATAGTTCTCGAACCCGTAGGGTCCGCACGCTTAACGTTTGATGACGATCGGTATTATGAGTTTATGAGTTTTGATGTACCGAAGGTAGTTCGGAGTCCCGGATGAGATCACGGACATGACGAGGAGTCTCGGAATGTCCGAGACATAAAGATTGATATATTGGACGACTATATTCGGACACCGGAAGTGTTCCGGAAAAGTTTCGGATTTAACGGGATTGCCGGAGGGGGTTACCGGAACCCCCTACGAGGGGGGATGGTCCATAGTGGGCCTTAAGGGAAAGAGAGAGGTAGCCCATAGGGCTGGCCGGCGCCCCACCTAGGGTTCCTAGTTGGACTAGGATTAGGGGGGGGGGTGCCACCTCTCCTTTTTCCTTTCCCTCTCTTCCTTCTTTTGGTGATTCCTACTAGGAATAGGATTGCAATCCTATTCCTAGTAGGATTGCAACCCTAGCCGCACCAAACAAGGGCCGGCCGGCCTCCCCCTTGCTCCTTTATATACGGGGGCAGGGGGGCACCCAAAGACACACAAGTTGAATTGTTTTAGCCGTGTGCGGTGGCCCCCTCCACAGAAACACACCTCGGTCATACCGTCGCGGAGCTTAGGCGAAGCCCTGCGCCGGTGAATACATCATATCCGTCACCACGCCGTCGTGCTGACGAAACTCTCCCGTGAAGCTCAACTGGATCAAGAGCTCGTGGGACGTCATCAAGCTGAACGTGTGCTGAACGCGGAGGTGTCGTACGTTCGGTGCTTGATCGGTTGGATCGCGAAGAAGTTCGACAACATCAACCGCGTCACTTGACGCTTCCGCTCCCGGTCTACGAGGGTACGTAGACACACTCTCCCCTCTCGTTGCTATGCATCTAGTAGATAGATCTTGCGTGATCGTAGGAAAATTTTAAAATACTACGTTTCCCAACAGTGGCATCATGAGCAAGGTCTATGCGTAGATGATATGCACGAGTAGAACACAATGAGTTGTGGGCGATACTAGTCATACTGCTTACCAGCATGTCATACTTTGCTTCGACGGTATTGTGAGATGAAGCGGCCCGGACCGACATTACGCGTACACTTACGCGAGACTGGTTTCATCGTTACGAGCACTCGTTGCTTAAAGGTGACTGGCGGGTGTCTGTCTCTCTCACTTTAGCTGAATCAAGTGTGGCTACGCCCGGTCCTTGTGAAGGTTAAAACAGCACATACTTGATGAAACATCGTTGTGGTTTTGTATGCGTAGGTAAGAACGGTTCTTGCTAAGCCCGTAGCAGCCACGTAAAACTTGCAACAACAAAGTAGAGAACGTCTAACTTGTTTTTGCAGGGCATGTTGTGATGTGATATGGTCAAGACATGATGAGTTATACGGTTTTGTATGAGATGATCATGTTTTGTAAAGTTATCGGCAACTGGCAGGAGCCATATGGTTGTCGCTTTATTGTATGAAATACAATCGCCATGTAATTGCTTTACTTTATCACTAAGCGGTAGCAATAGTCGTAGAAGCATTAGTTGGTGAGACGACAACGATACTACGATGGAGATCAAGGTGTCACGCCGGTGACGAAGGTGATCATGACGGTGCTTTGGAGATGGAGATCAAAAGCACAAGATGATGATGGCCATATCATGTCACATATTTTGATTGCATGTGATGTTTATCTTATTATGCTTCTTATTTTGCTTAGAACGACGGTAGCATTATAAGATGACCCCTTAGTAAATTTCAAGGTATAAGTGTTCTCCCTGAGTATGCACCGTTGCGAAAGTTCGTCGTGTCGAGACACCACGTGATGATCGGGTGTGATAAGCTCTACGTTCAAATACAACGGGTGTAAGCCAGTTTTGCACACGCAGAATACTCGGGTTAAACTTGACGAGCCTAGCATATGCAGATATGGCCTCGGAACACTGGAGACCGAAAGGTCGAGCGTGAATCATATAGTAGATATGATCAACATAAGATGTTCACCATTGAAACTACTCCATCTCACGTGATGATCGGACATGGTTTAGTTGATTTGGATCACGTGATCATTTAGATGACCGGAGGGATGTCTATCTAAGTGGGAGTTCTTAAGTAATATGATTAATTGAACTTTAATTTATCATGAACTTAGTCCTGGTAGTATTAGCATATCTATATTGTATATCAATAGCTCACGAAGTTGCTCCCCGTTTATTTTTTATATGTTCCTAGAGAAAACTAAGTTGAAAGATGTTAGTAGCAATGATGCGGAATTGTTCCGTGATCTGAGGATTATCCTCATTGCTGCACAGAGAAACATGTCCTTGATGCACCGCTAGGTGACAGACCTATTGCAGGAGCAGATGTAGACGTTATGAACGTTTTGACAAAAGCTCGGTATGATGACTACTTGATAGTTTAGTGCACCATGCTTTACGGCTTATAACCGGGACTTCAAAAACGTTTTGAACGCCATGGAGCATATGAGATGTTCCAAGAGTTGAAATTAGTATTTCATACTCATGCCCGTGTCGAGAGGTATAAGACTTCTGACAGTACTTTGCCTACAAGATGGAGGAGAATAGCTCAACCAGTGAGCATGTGCTCAGATTGTCTGGGTACTACAATTACTTGAATCAAGTGGGAGTTAATCTTCCAGATAAGATAGTAATTGACAAAGTTCTCTAGTCACTATCACCAAGTTAGTAGAACTTCGTGATGAACTATAATATGCAAGGGATGACGAAGGTAATTCCCAAGCTCTTCGCAATGCTGAAATCGGCGAAGGTAGAAATCAAGAAAGAACATCAAGTGTTGATGGTTAATAAGACCACTTGTTTCAAGTAAAGGGCAAAGGGATAGAAGGGGAACTTCAAGAAGAATGACAAGCAAGTTGTCACTCCCATGAAGAAACCCAAAGCTAAACTCAAGCCTGAAACTAAGTGCTTCTACTGCAAAGGAAATGGTCACCGGAAGTGGAACTGCCCTAGATACTTGGCAGATAAGAAGGATGGCAAAGTGAACAAAGGTATATTTGATATACAAATTATTGATGTGTATTTTACTAGTGTTCATAGCAACCCCTCGGTATTTGATACTGGTTCAGTTGCTAAAGAGTAGTAACTCAAAATGGGAGTTGCATAATGAACAGAAACTAATTAAAGGTGAAGTGACGATGTGTGTTGGAAGTGGTTCCAAGATTGATATGATCATCATCGCACACTCCCTATACTTTCGGGATTAGTGTAAAACCTAAAGAAATGTTATTTGGCATTTGCGTTGAGCATGAATATGATTTGATCATATTTGTTGCAATACGGTTATTCATTTAAAGTCATAGAATAATTGTTATTCTGTTTACATGAATAAAACCTTCGATGGTCATACACCCAATGAATATAGTTTGTTGGATCTCGATCGTGGTGATACACATATTCATAATATTGAAGCCAAAAGATGCAAGGTTAATAATGATAGTGCAACTTATTTGTGGCACTGCCGTTTAGGTCATAATGGTGTAAAGCGCATGAAGAAACTCCATAGTGATGGACTTTTGGAATCACTTGATTATGAATCACTTGGTGCTTGCGAACCATGCCTCATGGACAAGATGACTAAAACTCCGTTCTTCGGAACAATGGAGCGAGCAACAGATTTGTTGGAGATCATACATACAGATGTATGTGGACCAATAAGTGTTGAAGCTCGCGGCGGGTATCGTTATTTTCTGACCTTCACTGATGATTTGAGCAGATATGGGTATATCTACTTAATGAAGCACAAGTCTGAAACATTTGAAAAGTTCAAAGAATTTCAGAGTGAAGTGGAGAATCATCGTAACAAGAAAATAAGAGTTTCTACGATATGATCGTAGAGGTAAAATATTTGAGTTAGCGAGTTTGGCCTTCAGTATAAACAATGTGAAATAGTTTCACTACTCACGCCACCTGGAACACCATAGTGTAATGGTGTGTCCGAACATCATAACCGTACTTTATTAGATATGGTGCGATCGATGATGTCTCTTACCGATCTACCACTATCACTTTTGGGGTTATGCATTAGAGACAGCTACATTC
Organism: Secale cereale; assembly: GCA_902687465.1. NCBI lineage: Eukaryota > Viridiplantae > Streptophyta > Magnoliopsida > Poales > Poaceae > Secale > Secale cereale. Next base: position 626,261,141 of record LR738715.1, on the reverse strand, counting down.
ACGTTAAATAGGGCACCATCTAAATCCATGGAGATGACACCGTATGAACTGTGGTTTGACGAGAAACCTAAAGCTGTCATTTCTTTAAAGTTTGGGACAGCGATGCTTATGTGAAAAAGTTTCAACATGATAAGCTCGAACCCAAATCGGAGAAGTAAATCTTCATAGGATACCCAAAAAGAAACTGTTGGGTACACCTTCTATCACAGATCCGAAGGCAAGATATTCGTTGCTAAGAATGGATCCTTTCTAGAGAAGGAGTTTCTCTCGAAATAAGTGAGTGGGAGGAAAGTAGAACTTGATGAGGTAATTGTACCTTCTCCCGAATTGGAAAGTAGTACATCACAGAAAATTGTTCCAGTGATTCCTACACCAATCAGTGAGGAAGTTAATGATGATGATCATGAAACTTCAGATCAAGTTTCTGCTGAACGTCGTAGATCAACCAGAGTACGTTCCGCACCAGAGTGGTACGGCAACCCAGTTCTGGAAATCATGTTACTAGACCATGATGAACCTACGAACTATGAGGAAGCGATGATGAGCCCAGATTCCGCAAAATGGCTTAAGGCCATGAAATCTGAGATGGGATCCATGTATGAGAACAAAGTGTGGACTTTGGTTGACTTGCCCGATGATCGGCAGGCCATCGAAAATAAATGGATCTTCAAGAGGAAGACCGACGCAGACGGTAATGTTACTGTTTACAAAGGTCGACTTGTTGCGAAAGGGTTTCGACAAGTTCAAGGAGTTGACTACGATGAGACTTTCTCACCTGTAGCGATGCTTAAGTCTGTCCGAATCATGTTAGCAATTGCCGCATTTTATGATTATGAAATCTGGCAAATGGATGTCAAAACTGCATTCCTGAATGGATATCTCAAAGAAGAGTTGTATATGATGCAACCAGAAGGTTTTGTCGATCCAAAAGGTGCTAACAAAGTATGCAAGCTCCAGCGATCCATCTATGGACTGGTGCAAGCATCTCGGAGTTGGAATATACGCTTTGATGAGGTGATCAAAGCATATAGATTTATACAGACTTGCGGTGAAGCCTGTATTTACAAGAAGTGAGTGGGAGCACTACAACCTTTCTGATAAGTATATGTGAATGACATATTGTCGATCGGAAATGATGTAGAATTTTCTGGAAAGCATAAAGGAGTGTTTGAAAGGAGTTTTTTTTTCAAAGAAAGACCTTGGTGAAGCTGCTTACATATTGGGCATCAAGATCTATAGAGATAGATCAAGACGCTTGATAAGACTTTCGATGAGTACATACCTTGATAAGATTTTGGAGTAGTTCAAAATGGATCAGTCAAAGAAGGAGTTCTTGCCTGACTTGTAAGGTGTGAAGTTGAGTAAGACTCAAAGCCAGACCACGGCAGAAAAATATAGAGAGAATGAAAAGTCATTCCCTATGCCTCAGCCATAGGTTCTATAAAGTATGCCATGCTGTGTACCAAACATGTTGTGTACCTTGCCATGAGTTTGTCAAGGGGGTACAATAGTGATCCAGAAGTAGATCACTGTACAGCGGTCAAAATTATCCTTAGTAACTGGATGAGTAAGGAAATGTTTCTCGATTATGGAGGTGATAAAGAGTTCGTCGTAAAGGGTTACACCAATGCAAGCTTTGACACTAAATCCAGATGACTCTAAGTATCAATCTGGATGCATATTGAAAGTGGGAGCAATTAGCTAGAGTAGCTCTATGCAGAGCATTGTAGACATAGAAATTTGCAAAATACATACGGATCTGAATGTGACAGACCCGTTGACTAAACTTCTCTCACAAGCAAAACATGATCACACCTTATTACTCTTGGGTATTAATCACATAGCGATGTGAACTAGATTATTGACTCTAGTAAACCCTTTGGGTGTTGGTCACATGGTGATGTGAACTATGGGTGTTATTCACATAACGATGTGAACTATCGGTATTAAATCACATGGCGATGTGAGCTAGATTATTGACTCTAGTGCAAGTGGGAGACTGAAGGAAATATGCCCTAGAGGCAATAATAAAGTTGTTATTTATATTTCCTTATATCATGATAAATGTCTTTTATTCATGCTAGAATTGTATTAACCGGAAACTTAGTACATGTGTGGATACATAGACAAAACAGTATGTCCCTAGTATGCCTCTACTAGACTAGCTCATTGATCAAAGATGGTTATGTTTCCTAGCCATAGACATGAGTTGTCATTTGATCAATGAGATCACATCATTAGGAGAATGATGTGATGGACAAGACCCATCCGTTAGCATAGCACCATGATCGTTTAGTTTTACTGCTATTGCTTTCTTCATGACCTATACATGTTCCTATGACTATGAGATTATGCAACTCCCGAATACCGTAGGAACACCTTGTGTGCTATCAAACGTCACAACGTAACTGGGTGATCATAAAGATGCTCTACAGGTGTCTCCGAAAGTATTCGTGGTGTTGGCATAGATCAAGATTAGGATTTGTCACTCCGAGTGTCGGAGAGGTATGTCTGGGCCCTCTCGGTAACACACATCACAATAAGCCTTGCAAGCAAAAGACTAATGAGTTAGTCACGAGATGATGTGTTACGGAACGAGTAAAGAGACTTGCCAGTAACGAGATTGAACTAGGTATAGAGATACCGACGATCGAATCTCGGGCAAGTAACATACCGATGACAAAAGGAACAACGTATGTTGTTATGCGGTTTTGACCGATAAAAGATCTTCGTAGAATATGTAGGAGCCAATATGAACATCCAGGTTCCGCTATTGGTTATTGACCGGAGATGAGTCTCGGTCATGTCTACATAGTTCTCGAACCCGTAGGGTCCGCACGCTTAACGTTTGATGACGATCGATATTATGAGTTTATGAGTTTTGATGTACCGAAGGTAGTTCGGAGTCCCGGATGAGATCACGGACATGACGAGGAGTCTCAGAATGTCCGAGACATAAAGATTGATATATTGGACGACTATATTCGGACACCGGAAGTGTTCCGGAAAAGTTTCGGATTTAACGGGATTGCCGGAGGGGGTTACCGGAACCCCCTACGAAGGGGGATGGTCCATAGTGGGCCTTAAGGGAAAGAGAGAGGCAGCCCATAGGGCTGGCCGGCGCCCCACCTAGGGTTCCTAGTTGGACTAGGATTGGGGGGCGCCACCTCTCCCTTTTTCCTTTCCCTCTCTTCCTTCTTTTGGTGATTCCTACTAGGAATAGGATTGCAATCCTATTCCTAGTAGGATTGCAACCCTAGCCGCACCAAACAAGGGCCGGCCGGCCTCCCCCCTTGCTCCTTTATATACGGGGGCAGGGGGGCACCCAAAGACACACAAGTTGAATTGTTTTAGCCGTGTGCGGTGCCTCCCTCCACAGAAACACACCTCGGTCATACCGTCGCGGAGCTTAGGCGAAGCCCTGCGCCGGTGAATACATCATATCCGTCACCACGCCGTCGTGCTGACGAAACTCTCCCGTGAAGCTCAACTGGATCAAGAGCTCGTGGGACGTCATCAAGCTGAACGTGTGCTGAACGCGGAGGTGCCGTACGTTCGGTGCTTGATCGGTTGGATCACGAAGAAGTTCGACAACATCAACCGCGTCACTTGACGCTTCCGCTCCCGGTCTACGAGGGTACGTAGACACACTCTCCCCTCTCGTTGCTATGCATCTAGTAGATAGATCTTGCGTGATCGTAGGAAAATTTTAAAATACTACGTTCCCCAACAGCAACTCCTTTGCCGTCCTGCTTGAAGTTCTTCTTACCCTTGACTTTCTTGAACTTAGTGGTTTTATTCACCATCAACACTTGATGTTCTTTCTTGATCTCCACCTCCGCTGATTTCAGCATTGAATACACCTCGGGAATGGAATTCTCCATCCCTTGCATATTGAAGTTTAACACGAAGCTCGTGTAGCTAGGTGGGAGCGACTGAAGGATTCTGTCAACGACTGCTTCGTCTGGGAGATTCATTCCCAACTGGGACAAGCGATTGTGCAACCCAGACAACTTGAGTATGTGCTCGCTAACAGAACTATTCTCCTCCATCTTACAACTATAGAATGCGTTGGAGACATCATATCTCTCTACTCGGGCATGAGCTTGGAAAACCATTTTCAGCTCTTGGAACATCTCGTATGCTCCGTGGTGCTCAAAACGCTTTTGGAGCCCCGATTCTAAGCTGTAGAGCATGCTGCACTGAACCAGGGAGTAATCATCACAACGCGACTGCCAAGCGTTCATAACATCTTGGTTTGCCGGGGCGGGAGCGTCACCTAGCGGTGCTTCTAGGACATAAGTTTTCTTGGCAGCTATGAGGATGATCCTCATGTTACGGACCCAATCCGTATAGTTGCTACCATCGTCTTTCAGCTTGGTTTTCTCTAGGAACGCGTTGAAGTTGAGGGTGACATGAGCGTGGGCCATTGGATCTACAGGACATATTGTAAAGATTTTAGACTAAGTTCATGATAATTAAGTTCATCTAATCAAATTTAATGAACTCCCACTCAGATAGACATCTCTCTAGTCATCTAAGTGAAACATGATCCGAATCGACTAAGCCGTGTCCGATCATCACATGAGACGGACTAGTCATCAACGGTGAACATCTTCATGTTGATCGTATCTTCTATATGACTCATGTTCGACCTTTCGGTCTTCCGTGTTCCGAGGCCATGTCTGTACATGCTAGGCTCGTCAAGTGAACCCTAAGTGTATTGCGTGTGTAAATCTGGCTTACACCCGTTGTATGCGAACGTTAGAGCCTATCACACCCGATCATCACGTGGTGCTTCGGAACAATGATCCTTAGCAACGATGCACAGTTAGGGGAAACACAATTCTTGAAATTTTAGTGAGAGATCATCTTATTTACTACCGTCGTTCTAAGCAAATAAGATGCATAAACATGATAAACATCACATGCAATCAAATAGAGTGACATGATATGGCCAATATCATTTTGCTCCTTTGATCTTCATCTTCGGGGCTCCATGATCATCATCGTCACCGGCATGACAGCATGATCTCCATCATCGTGTCTTCATGAAGTCGTCTCGCCAAATATTACTTCTACTACTATGGCTAACGTTTAGCAATAAAGTAAAGTAATTACATGGCGTTATTCAGTGACACGCATGTCATACAATAAATAAGACAACTCCTATGGCTCCTACCGGTTGTCATTCTCATCGACATGCAAGTCGTGATTCCCTATTACAAGAACATGATCAATCTCATACATCACATATATCAATCATCACATCTTCTTGGCCATACCACATCACATATCACATGCTGCAAGAACAAGTTAGATGTCCTCTAATTGTTGTTGCAAGTTTTTACGTGGCTGCTATAGGTTTCTAGCAAGAATGTTTCTTACCTACGCTAAAACCACAACGTGATATGTCAATTTCTATTTACCCTTCATAAGGACCCTTTTCATCGAATCTGATCCGACTAAAGTGGGAGAGACAGACACCCGCCAGCCACCTTATGCAACTAGTGCATGTCAGTCGGTGGAACCAGTCTCACGTAAGCATACGTGTAAGGTCGGTCCGGGCTGCTTCATCCCACGATGCCGCCAAATCAAGATTGGACTAGTAGCGGCAAGATAATTGAACAAATCTACGCCCACAACTTGTTTGTGCTCTACTCGTGCAAGATGCTATGCAAAAAACCTGGCTCTGATGCCACTGTTGGGGAACGTAGCATAATTCAAAATTTCATACGCTTCACCAAGATCAATCTAACGAGTCATCTAGCAACGAGCATAAAAGAGTGCATCTACATACCCTTTGTATATCGCGAGCGGAAGCATTCAAGAGAACGTGGATGATGGAGTCGTACTCATCGTGATCCCTCTCACCGATGATCCTAGTGCCAAACGGACGGCACCTTCGTGTTCAACACACGTATGGTGCAGCGACGTCTCCTCCTTCTTGATCCGGCAAGGGGGGAGGAGAGGTGTAATGCCCAGGATGGGACTATACCTCCTACGTGTCGAGGCACGACTTAAAGGTATAAGCCCATCCTAGAATGATCTCAAGTTTGGTACCTTTGCACGACTCATGTAAAAGAGGGATTAAATTGCAAACGGAGATAGTTGGCTTACACTCGCCACTTCACACAATACAATACATAAGCAATACATCATTCAAAACATCACAACCCGACTACGGGTGAAGATCCAAAAGAAAGATACCAAAACAACATAAATCCACAGGCCAGGATCGAATCCTAGTAGAAACCACTACTGATCGTCGAAACGACACAAGCATACAGCCAAACTCTTCATCGAGCTCCCGGTGAAGAACTGATCCAACTCCTGCATCAAACTCGGCTGAACCTGCATCTGGTGTGGTGAAGTAACTGTGAGCCACAGAGGACTCAGCAATCCCGTTCCCGGGTAACACGACTATTTAAGCCTTGGGTGTGGATAAGGCTGAAGAAAGATTAAGAGGTGAAGGAAAAACAAGAGTCTGCAGCAGCAACTAGCACTAACTTACGTAATAGAGAGCGAGAAGAGGAGTGCCTCGGTCGAAAGATGATCACGAAGTGATCCTAACTAAAGCCGGTCAAACATAACCCCACCGTGTTCAACTCCCGAATCCCTATTCGGAAATTGACAGTCACGGTACACACGCTGGTAGTGTATTAGAACATTGTGTCAAGTTTTCTACAACCGGATATTAACAAGCTCCCATCTGCCACATAACCGCGGGAACGGCTTTCGAAAGTTCAAACCCTGCAGGGGTGTTCCAACTTGACCCATTACAAGCCCACGATCCGCGGAGTCGCAACTCCATAGGTGGGAAGACCCGAGTATTCTCGGAATCCCGTGCTCAAGTTAAACCGAACTAAGGTAAGGCAAATCCAGCAAATCCTCCCGGCGTGTCGACACCCCGATAGGTAGCCGCGCGTATCTAGTCTCAGGACACGACCGGATGGGCGAAGCTACGGGTTTTTACCAAACCTCGAGTTGCCTCGTGGTGGCCCCGCAGGCTCCCCGTTTCGGACCAACACTCATGTGGAGCACTGGCCCGGGGTTGTTGAATTAAAATAAAAGGGATAGCTAGTCCACATGCAAGTTTTATTAGTTATTAGGCAAATAGTACCAAAAGTTGGGACTTGCTGGAAAAGACTTAGCACTTAGCGGTTTATCAAGGGGGTCCCATACACCCCAACCGTGTTAGGAACGCATAATCAAGGAACATAACACCGGTTTATACGGTTCCTAACGACATGAGTGGAACAAATCACCAAGCAAAAGGCTTAGCCTTCCACCCTTGCCAATATATAGATGATTTCATTTTAAGCATTTATATAGTGTGATATAACCCAACCAAACTTCAACATGAAGCAAGCATCTTCAATCTTCACCTGCAACTAGCAATGCTATAAGAGGGGCTAAGCAAGCCTACGTATAGCCAATCAAAGGTTTGCATAGGTAGGGTGGTTAAACAGGTTCATGGTTACAAGTAGGAGGCTGATAGGAAAGACATGGGCATCGAGGCAAATACTATAGATCGAGACTACTAGCAATAGGCAAAAATAGTAATGGTATCCGGGTTCGGTCTTCTTGCCTGGAATTCCACAAGGGAGAAGAACGGATCCATGAAGAAGACGGAGCAACAGACGAGCGAAACCTCACAACTCCGGAACGAAACCGAAGCTAACAAGAGAAGCGAACCGGAAAGAAAGAAACAACACGGTAAACACACAAGCATAAACATGGAATACGATGCACATCCAAGTATGATGCATGTCCGGTTTAAATATGCAAGGCATGGCAAGGTGCACAAACAAAACTACAAGTTAAGTGGAGCTCAATATGCAACGAGTTGCATATTGACAAAACACCACATTTTAATTATTTAATTGACTCTAGTTATTAACAAGACAAGATTAAGAGTTTGTTAACATGGCAAGAGGTGAAGCATAATAAAACTACACTATTTAGGCATTTTAAATGAGGCCGGAAAAATAACAACAACATATCCGGAAAATCCCCATGAGCATGTTTAGTGATCTTAAGCAAACAACAATTACACACATATTAAATGTTGTTAACATGATCCGGATGACATGAACAAGTTATATGCAATTATTAAAAGGTTGACTTAAAAGAGATATGAAGCATTTGTCGCCGTGGTGGAAAGAAAAGGGTGCCACGGCAACGATCCGAAAATGATGCAACGGCACCATATCGGTTCTGGTAACTCGTTGAGAGTCCGGTGCAAAAGGAAAGATGGCGGGAGGCGTGTCAAGCAAGAAGAAAGTGGGGAGATCCCGTCACCGGGTTCCCACGAGTCGGCGACGAGGCAACCGAGGAGCACGACAAAAGATGAAACGGGCACGATGCACACAAGGAAACATTTCATACAACACAAGCATGCATTCACGGGTCATCCACGGGGTCGTCTCGTTATACCTTCGAAACACTCGTTTCGGGACGGTTCGAGATCGTAGAGGAAGTAGTGGTACTCGCGGTCGGAGAGGAAGTAGTGGTTCACGTTATCGAAGAGGAAGAAGTTGTTCCCGGGGTCATCGATGGTCGACGGTAGTCGTTCACGGAGCTCGTTTTCCCGTAGATGTTCGGGTCGGTGTCGTGGTACTTGGGGTTCTCGTTTGCGACGGTAGTGGAAGTAGTGGTACTTGTCGCATCGCCATGTAGTTGTTCACGTTCATCGAAGAGGTACTCGCCACAGGGTCGTCGTGGTACTCATTTTGTAGATGCCCAAGCCGTCACGTCGTGGAACTTGCGTTTCTCCTTGTAGTCGTACACGTTCTTGCGGCTGCGGTGCACTTGGCGAAAACAACAGTAACAAACAACAAAACAAAAAAAAACACAGCACGGAGGCGACGAGATCTTGGCAGCGGCATGACGACGAGGACGGACGAGGCAGAGGAGGACAGAGGAACGAGGAGGCCCGCGGTGCTGCTGGTCGCTGGAGATGGGGTCGGGGCGGCGCACGGAGGTCGAAGAGGAGGCGCGGCGGTGGCCGCGGAACTCCATGGCGGCAGCAGGTCGGCGCTGGGAGCCGGGAGGAGGCAGCAGGCCTCGACCTAGGCGCTGCGGGGCTCTGGCCTTGGGCGAAGCGGAGAAGAAGGATGGCCGCGGCCGGCCTGGCTTCTGGAGACGGGGAGGACGAGCGCGGAGCTGGTGCGGAGGGACGGGCGCGTCGGGCGCACAGGGCGGCGGTGGCTCGGGCGTCAAGCGCTCCTGGCCGAGGAGGCGCGGGGCCATGGCGCGAGCGAGCCAGAGGGCCGGAGGGAGAGGGCCGGGCGCCTGGGCGCTGGCGATGCGGGACCTGAGGGAGAGGGCCGGAGGGATCGAGGAGAATCGAGGGGAGGCCGCAGGCGAGCGAGGGAGGTCGATGGGGATAGGGGATCGAAGGAGAGAGGGAAAACAGGGGTGCGGTCGGGAGAGAGGGGAGATCGATGGGTGGCGGCGCTGAGGGGCGACTGGGACGAGCGGAGGGGTCAGCGCGCTAGGGTTGCGAGGGAGCTAGTCGGGCTAGGGAGGTTTGGGCCGGCTGGGCCTTGAGCTGTTAGATGGGCTAGGGAGGGAAGATGGCCTGATGGCTGGGAAGCTGAGGAGAGGTGCGGCTGGGCTGGGCTCTCTGCTGTTCTTTTATCTTTTTATTTCTTTAGCAGAAATAAAAAGAGGAAAAAAATATGCAGAGGGGTTAGGGCAACAATTAGCACAAGGAACTATTTTTCTCGGGCATCATAAAAAGAGCACGGTCCGAGAAAAATAGAAAAGGCGTGATTGGAAAAATAATTCAAACATATTTGAATTTAATTCAAATAGTTTTGAACTAAAACTTGATTATTGAAGTGTCCAAAAATGTTCGAATTTTCGGAGGAACCTCGATAAATAGGAAAAGAATTATTGGCAAGGTTTTTGTAGGAGAACTCGAAGTGGAAAAGACATGGGGAAATATTGCAAGTGTGTTGCGGGTAATTCCAAACAACTGGAATATTTAATATAGCTCCCTAAATATCGGGAGGGCATATGTTATAAAGAGAAGACATTCTTCCCTCGATTTAAATGGACCGAAGGCCCACACGATTTATTTAGGTTGAGATGCAAAAATAAAATATGACATGATGGCATGATGACATGATGCAATGCAAAAATAAATAACACAAGCACAAAGAACACACGGGCAACCCGGAACATCTGGAATCTTCTGGAATCTTCTGGGACGTCGGTCTTCGGGCGTCACAACTCTCCCACACTAACAGAGGATCTCGACCCGAGATCCTAGAGATAGCACCGGGTAAAAAAAACGGAAGAGGAAGAGGTAAAACAAAGTTGCTTCTTTGACAGACGAGTGAAACCAAAGAACCTTTAGAGGTTGAACAATCTTGAAAGAAAGAATACAATGGAGATGAACGAAGTTAAGAGCACTCCGGTAAAATGAGGAACAAGGAACATTATGAGAACCTTGTAGGTTGAAAGACATGAAACAATAGCTCACGAACCAAAAGAATATGAACTACAACGGTATAGCCAAGGAATAAGAATGACAGAATTTGGACAACACTCCGTCTGAAAATGGAAGGAATTAACAAGAACTTGAGAAGATGGATGATAGTTGATGAAAACAATAACACACAGCCTCTGAAACAATTAAAAGAATGGCACAAGGTGTAAGAAGGATTCAGACAGCGCTCCGGTTAAAAGAGAGTTAAAACTTGATAAGATGAGAGAACTAGAATGAAGAATACAACACTCCGGTTAAATGATAAGCAAGGGAAAGAACATCATCTCGATAAAACGAGATGATGGTTTGGAGAGAGCAACATCAGAATGCCTCCGGAATGAAAGAATAGCATAGGTCGTTGGAAAGAAAGAACGGAGAAGAAAATGACAACTTCTTTCAAAATTAAATTTGAAAGAGCATCCTTACAAAGAAGGGTTGAATGTGGTTGATGGAAAATCAACAACGAAACGAATAAGATTGATGTGGGCTTATGGAAAACATCTCAAAATTAAGAGGTGACAACCAGCCACTAACTTAAACAATTGATTTGATTTAGATCAACAAGGAGGCGATAAACTTATTTCGCCGGAATGATAAATGAAGAACTTGGGTCATTTATAAGCACCATAATAGCAACAATCCTTAGGGAAAGCTTTTAGGTGAAATACAACCCAAGATAACTCCAACTAATAATTAAAGGGTTGACAAGATCTCCTGAACAAGGAAATTACGGGTTTAAATATCTCATTCTTGATAACTCGTGAATCATGAAACATGAAGGAATTGACAAGAATGACATAACACCATCTGAAAAGATAAGGTAGAACGGATTGCAATCGGAAAGCATGATGAAGAAAGCTTGAGCTCCAACAATAATCTTGATGAAGACTACGAGGATGAATTAAAACATGATGAACCACCGTGAAGAACTCCGGTAATGAAAGCATGAGAAGTGAAAGACGAAAAGAATAAGATTCAAGGCCTGCGATGAATCAGATTGAGGTTTGAAACGATATAACAGAAACAACTTGAAACTCCGGAAAACAAGATGAACAACTTAGTACCAAGGATATGATATGATGAACAAGCTCCAGACAAAAGAATTAAATCACCTTGAAGGAATAAGAATAAGAATTATGTCATGCATCTCCTTCACCAATTTAAATTGATGACAACCAAAGGATTTGGCATACTACTTATTCTCGTTGGAAAGAATTAAGAGAGATCTCGCACAACCTCGGATAATTATTCAACGAAGCACCGGTAGGATTATGAAAAGAACAAATGAATTGAAACGATAACAACGGAAGGGTAATCTTGAAAGAACCACCATAAAAATATGGAGACGAACGAAGAGACATCAATTAAGAATAGTTGGGGGACGAAGTTGAAAACTGAGAATGAAGAAATATTCTGAAATGATGGCCTTCGGAGGATCACAAAGAAAAGAATTCATGAAATGCTTCGGGTGGGTATGAAAATAATTCCTCACAATCGGAACAATACTGAGGATGGCATGAAGCTAGAACCACAACTCTGAAGAGAACGGTCAAGATTTAATAGAAACACTTCTCTGGTCTTCAAATGTTGAGAATGAAGGCGAGAAATGCCAAGAAGAATTGTTGAGCACTCCGGAATGAAGATTTAAAAAGGTTGAAACAACGATGAAAAGAATTTGAAAGCGATCTTGGGGAAGGCATGTGACTGATGGAAATCATTCTTACGTCACAATTTGAAAAGAATTCTCCGGAAAAGAAGAGTCAGGTAAGATCCTAGGAAAAGACCTGTGGGTTAGGGCCCACTCAAAAGAAATCACCGTTGAAAAGATTGCTTAAGAGATATTGCACTGGTTGAATTAAATGGCTTGAATAAGATAACAATGCTCAAAATAATTTGAACGGATTAAGAATGGAATTATGAATTTTCAGCACTCCGGATATGAATAGCAAGAGGAGAATGATTAATTTGGAGCACCGGAATAAGAAAGCATTGTGAAAAGAGGAAAAAGGATAAGATCAACACCGTAATCTTGAATTACATCCACTGGCAGAATTATGAGAACAAAAAAATGATGAACTTGAAGCTCTTGAGCATCTTCACGATAAATCACCAGATAAGAACATTGAAGGAAAAGAATGAAGAAACATCACATTAATAAAATGGATCTTTCATCTGAGAATTTCTGGCTCCGTAAAGAAAAAGGGTGGGAGGGTGGGGAAAAACAAGGACAACTTGAGACGAACAAAATGGACACCACGTCGGATTTCTCAACGGTGTCCGTAAGGAATAACTTGAAGAGAAGGCACACCGGTTGGAAAGAATTTAACATGACCATCTCGATGGTCAAGAGGAATTAGCACTCCCATAGAAATATGAGAACACCGATTAGGAAGGTATGGAATCAACATTTGACATCGAAGCAACTCGAATACCAGAATCAAAACAAGAACAAAGATAGATATGCAACATGATCTTCACAATATCATTCGAACAGAGACTTGAACGAATGAATTCCACAGATACATCAACTTGTCGAGAAGCCACTTGGAGAACAAAAGATAAAATAAAAAGGAACAAGGATCAGATAGAACAAATACAAGATAGAAGCTTCATTCGACATCTTCGTGCTGAAAGCTCATGGAACGTGTTACAAAAGGGTTTTGCAATCCCCGGATCAGCATAGCCAAGGACCCTTTAAGATGCAACTCCCGATCAGAACAAGTCCATAAAACCACTTCACTCAATGTAGAACCCCGAACTTCATATCGTGCATCCGTTGGAAGAATGCCTAGAACTACTAGATAAACCCACCTGTAGATTTCCGAAAGTTTCCAGTTATGCAATCAGGTGTTGGGGATACACGGGAAGCACCGCGCAATCAACTCTAAACCTACATCCAGGTGTATCCATCCTTCAACACATAACCAGTCTTTCTCGGAAACTGTTTACCTCGGACCTTCGAAACGCATCCACTATACAAGCTATGGCAATACTCTCGAACTACCTCCCCAGTACTGGGTGATGTCGGGGTTATCTTGCCACTAACCGCATAGGAGAGATTTTCGATGTTGGCCGTCTTAAGTATTCTAGTACTGCCGCGATGGATTTGTGACGACAACACCTCGGAGCTCAACTCCCTGGGACACTGCCACAACCCCTAATGACAGGAGGCATTGAGAACAATGTTCTCGTCACAAAGACATCGGAACAATCCAAACAATACTCGCGAGATCCTAAAAAGAATTGGTGCAATTTTTGAAAGTAGAAGAGGCAAGAGTAGTCGTCAGGAGTCCTCACCAGAATGAAAAGGGGATGAGGAGCAAAGAAATCCTACTCTCCGATATATATATAGGACTCAAAACATTTTCAAGTGTGTGCCTAGACTCAACCGTCAATGATTCGATCAATCAGTGGGGGCTTCTAGGTCGGAGAAGGCTCTGATACCAACTTGTAACGCCCCGGATACACCCGCCGGTGGTCGTTACTCCTAGCGGAATCTAGACTGGCCTCACATATCAATACTAGTCTTTTCTGCGCACTTTGTCCTCACTCGTGCGCACCCGGGAGCAACTTCCCGGTCGGTCACCCATCCTGAAACTACTCCAAGCTGAGCACGCTTAACTTTGGAGTTCTATCCGAATGGGCTCCCGGAAAAGAAGGAATTCCTTATTGATATGAGTAGTCTATCATCCCTAATAAGCCAGGCCATCACATACACCCTCACTCAGAGGAACCGACGTCCTCGTCGGGCCACAGGAACGTTCCCTCTTGGCACAACCGTCTGTGCTTCCAGGACAGCACATGTGCCATGCCGTGTGCCACGACGGGTCACAAACGTCATGCACAACATGACTGCAAACTGTCCACAAACATCCGTGTAACCGCGAGGGTCGGCTCTGATACCAACTTGTAATGCCCAGGATGGGACTATACCTCCTACGTGTCGAGGCACGACTTAAAGGTATAAGCCCATCCTAGAATGATCTCAAGTTTGGTATCTTTGCACGACTCATGTAAAAGAGGGATTAAATTGCAAAAGGAGATAGTTGGCTTACACTCGCCACTTCACACAATACAATACATAAGCAATACATCATTCAAAACATCACAACCCGACTACGGGTGAAGATCCAAAAGAAAGATACCAAAACAACATAAAGCCACAGGTCAGGATCGAATCCTAGTAGAAACCACTACTGATCGTCGAAATGACACAAGCATACAGCCAAACTCTTCATCGAGCTCCCGGTGAAGAACTGATCCAACTCCTGCATCAAACTCGGCTGAACCTGCATCTGGTGTGGTGAAGTAACTGTGAGCCACAGAGGACTCAGCAATCCCGTTCCCTGGTAACACGACTATTTAAGCCTTGGGTGTGGATAAGGCTGAAGAAAGATTAAGAGGTGAAGGAAAAACAAGAGTCTGCAGCAGCAACTAGCACTAACTTACGTAATAGAGAGCGAGAAGAGGAGTGCCTCGGTCGAAAGATGATCACGAAGTGATCCTAACTAAAGCCGGTCAAACATAACCCCACCGTGTTCAACTCCCGAATCCCTATTCGGAAATTGACAGTCACGGTACACACGCCGGTAGTGTATTAGAACATTGTGTCAAGTTTTCTACAACCGGATATTAACAAGCTCCCATCTGCCACATAACCGCGGGCACGGCTTTCGAAAGTTCAAACCCTGCAGGGGTGTTCCAACTTGACCCATTACAAGCCCACGATCCGCGGAGTCGCAACTCCATAGGTGGGAAGACCCGAGTATTCTCGGAATCCCGTGCTCAAGTTAAACCGAACTAAGGTAAGGCTAATCCAGCAAATCCTCCCGGCGTGTCGACACCCTGATAGGTAGCCGCGCATATCTAGTCTCAGGACACGACCGGATGGGCGAAGCTATGGGTTTCTACCAAACCTCGAGTTGCCTCGTGGTGGCCCCGCAGGCTCCCCGTTTCGGACCAACACTCATGTGGAGCACTGGCCCGGGGTTGTTGAATTAAAATAAAAGGGATAGCTAGTCCACATGCAAGTTTTATTAGTTATTAGGCAAATAGTACCAAAAGTTGGGACTTGCTGGAAAAGACTTAGCACTTAGCGGTTTATCAAGGGGGTCCCATACACCCCAACCATGTTAGGAACGCATAATCAAGGAACATAACACCGGTTTATACGGTTCCTAACGGCATGAGTGGAACAAATCACCAAGCAAAAGGCTTAGCCTTCCACCCTTGCCAATATATAGATGATTTCATTTTAAGCATTTATATAGTGTGATATAACCCAACCAAACTTCAACATGAAGCAAGCATCTTCAATCTTCACCTGCAACTAGCAATGCTATAAAAGGGGCTAAGCAAGCCTACGTATAGCCAATCAAAGGTTTGCATAGGTGGGGTGGTTAAACAGGTTCATGGTTACAAGTAGGAGGCTGACAGGAAAGACATGGGCATCGAGGCAAATACTATAGATCGAGACTTCTAGCAATAGGAAAAAATAGTAATGGTATCCGGGTTCGGTCATCTTGCCTGGAATTCCACAAGGAAGAAGAACGGATCCATGAAGAAGACGGAGCAACAGACGAGCGAAACCTCACAACTCCGGAACGAAACCGAAGCTAACAAGAGAAGCGAACCGGAAAGAAAGAAACAACACGGTAAACACACAAGCATAAACATGGCATACGATGCACATCCAAGTATGATGCATGTCCGGTTTAAATATGCAAGGCATGGCAAGGTGCACAAACAAAACTACAAGTTAAGTGGAGCTCAATATGCAATGAGTTGCATATTGACAAAACACCACATTTTATATATTTAATTGACTCTAGTTATTAACAAGACAAGATTAAGAGTTTGTTAACATGGCAAGAGGTGAAGCATAATAAAACTACACTATTTAGGCATTTTAAATGAGGCCGGAAAAATAACAACAACATATCCGGAAAATCCCCATGAGCATGTTTAGTGATCTTAAGCAAACAACAATTACACACATATTAAATGTTGTTAACATGATGCGGATGACATGAACAAGTTATATGCAATTATTAAAAGGTTGACTTAAAAGAGATATGAAGCATTTGTCGCCGTGGTGGAAAGAAAAGGGTGCCACGGCAACGATCCGAAAATGATGCAACGGCACCATATCGGTTCCGGTAACTCGTTGAGAGTCCGGTGCAAAAGGAAAGATGGCGGGAGGTGTGTCAAGCAAGAATAAAGTGGGGAGAACCCGTCACCGGGTTCCCACGAGTCGGCGACGAGGCAACCGAGGAGCACGACAAAAGATGAAACGGGCACGATGCACACAAGGAAACATTTCATACAACACAAGCATGCATTCACGGGTCATCCACGGGGTCGTCTCGTTATACCTTCGAAACACTCGTTTCGGGACGGTTCGAGATCGTAGAGGAAGTAGTGGTACTCGCGGTCGGAGAGGAAGTAGTGGTTCACGTTATCAAAGAGGAAGAAGTTGTTCTCGGGGTCTTCGATGGTCGACGGTAGTCGTTCACGGAGCTCGTTTTCCCGTAGATGTTCGGGTCGGTGTCGTGGTACTTGGGGTTCTCGTTTGCGACGGTAGTGGAAGTAGTGGTACTTGTCGCATCGCCATGTAGTTGTTCACGTTCATCGGAGAGGTACTCGCCACAGGGTCGTCGTGGTACTCATTTTGTAGATGCCCAAGCCGTCACGTCATGGAACTTGCGTTTCTCCTTGTAGTCGTACACGTTCTTGCGGCTGCGGTGCACTTGGCGAAAACAACAGTAACAAACAACAAAACAAAAAAAAAACACAGCACGGAGGCGACGAGATCTTGGCAGCGGCATGACGACGAGGACGGACGAGGCAGAGGAGGTCAGAGGAACGAGGAGGCCCGCGGTGCTGCTGGTCGCTGGAGATGGGGTCGGGGCGGCGCACAGAGGTCGAAGAGGAGGCGCGGCGGTGGCCGCGAAACTCCATGGCGGCAGCATGTCGGCGCTGGGAGCCGGGAGGAGGTAGCAGGCCTCGACCTTGGCGCTGCAGGGCTCTGGCCTTGGGCGAAGCGGAGAAGAAGGATGGCCGCGGCCGGCCTGGCTTCTGGAGACGGGGAGGACGAGCGCGGAGCTGATGCGGAGGGACGGGCGCGTCGGGCGCACAGGGCGGCGGTGGCTCGGGCGTCAAGCGCTCCTGGCCGAGGAGGCACGGGGCGATGGCGCGAGCGAGCCAGAGGGCCGGAGGGAGAGGGCCGGGCGCCTGGGCGCTGGCGATGCGAGACCTGAGGGAGAGGGCCGGAGGGATCGGGGAGAATCGAGGGGAGGCCGCAGGCGAGCGAGGGAGGTCGATGGGGATAGGGGATCGAAGGAGAGAGGGAAAACAGGGGTGCGGTCGGGAGAGAGAGAGGGGAGATCGATGGGTGGCGGCGCTGAGGGGCGACTGGGACGAGCGGAGGGGTCAGCGCGCTAGGGTTGCGAGGGAGCTAGTCGGGCTAGGGAGGTTTGGGCCGGCTGGGCCTTGAGCTGTTAGATGGGCCAGGGAGGGAAGATGGCCTGATGGCTGGGAAGCTGAGGAGAGGTGCGGCTGGGCTGGGCTCTCTGCTGTTCTTTTACCTTTTTATTTCTTTAGCAGAAACAAAAAGAGAAAAAAAATATGCGGAGGGGTTAGGGCAACAATTAGCACAAGGAACTATTTTTCTCGGGCATCATAAAAAGAGCACGGTCCGAGAAAAATAGAAAAGGCGTGATTGGAAAAATAATTCAAACATATTTGAATTTAATTCAAATAGTTTTGAACTAAAACTTGATTATTGAAGTGTCCAAAAATGTTCGAATTTTCGGAGGAACCTCGATAAATAGGAAAAGAATTATTGGCAAGGTTTTTGTAGGAGAACTCGAAGTGGAAAAGACATGGGGAAATATTGCAAGTGTGTTGCGGGTAATTCCAAACAACTGGAATATTTAATATAGCTCCCTAAATATCGGGAGGGCATATGTTATAAAGAGAAGACATTCTTCCCTCGATTTAAATGGACCGAAGGCCCACACGATTTATTTAGGTTGAGATGCAAAAATAAAATATGACATGATGGCATGATGACATGATGCAATGCAAAAATAAATAACACAAGCACAAAGAACACACGGGCAACCCGGAACATCTGGAATCTTCTGGAATCTTCTGGGACGTCGGTCTTCGGGCGTCACAAGAGGTTGATGGAGATCCAGCAGCACTACGGCGTGGTGGTGGATGCAACGGGAAAAGTTGCAGGGCTTCGCCAAGGACCTGCGGGAGGAGGGAGAGGTGTAACGGGGGGGG
>LR738715.1:626204601-626242218 GCA_902687465.1 Secale cereale | reverse complement strand
AGGTGTGGTTGCACTCTCTCCCCCACTATATATAGGGGCCAGGGGGGCGCCGGCCCTAGGAGATGGGATCTCCTAGGGGGGCGGCGGCCAGGGGGGAGACTTGCCCCCCAAGGCAAGGGTGGCGCCCCCACCCCTAGGGTTCCCAACCCTAGGCGCATGGGGGAAGGCCCAAGGGGGTGCGCCAACCCACTATGGGCTGGTCCCCCTCCCCCTATGGCCCATGGGGCCCTCCGGGATGGGTGGCCCCACCCGGTGGACCCCCGGGATCCTTTCGGTGGTCCCAGTACACTACCGGTGACCCCCGGAACTCTCCCGATGGCCGAAACTGGACTTCCTATATATAATTCTTTACCTCTGGACCATTCCGGAACTCCTCGTGATGTCTGGGATCTCATCCGGAACTCCGAACAACATTCGGGTTACCGTGCCCATATATCTCTACAACCCTAGCGTCACCGAACCTTAAGTGTGTAGACCCTACGGGTTCGGGAGACATGTAGACATGACCGAGACGACTCTCCGGTCAATAGACAACAACGGGATCTGGATACCCATGTTGGTTCCCATGTGTTCCTCGATGATCTCATCGGATGAACCACGATGTCAAGGATTCACTTAATCCCGTATGCAATTCCCTTTGTCTATCGGTATAGTACTTGCCCGTGATTCGATCGTCGGTATACCGATACCTTGTTCAATCTCGTCATGGCAAGTCTCTTTACTCGTTCCGTAATACATCATCCTGTGACTAACTCCTTAGTCACATTGAGCTCATTATGATGATGTCTTACCGAGTGGGTCCAGAGATACCTCTCCGTCATATGGAGTGACAAATCCCAGGCTCGGTTCGTGCCAACTCAACAGACACTTTTGGAGATACCCGTTGCATACCTTTATAGCCACCCAGGTACGTTGTGACATTTGGCACACCCAAAGCATTCCTACGGTATCCGGGAGTTGCACAACCTCATGGTCTAAGGAACAGATACTTAACATTGGAAAAGCTTTAGCATTACGAACTACACGATCTTGTGCTAGGCTTAGGATTGGGTCTTGTCCATCACATCATTCTCCTAATGTTGTGATCCCGTTATCACTGACATCCAATGTCCATGGCCAGGAAACTGTGACCATCTGTTGATCAACGAGCTAGTAACTACAGGCTTACCAGGGACACGTTGTGGTCTATGTATTCACACATGTATCATTGTTTCCGTACAATACAATTCAAGCATGAATAATAGACAATTATCATGAACAAGGAAATATAATAATAACCATTTTATTATTGCCTCTAGGGCATATTTCCAACATCTTTGCCCTCAGCAGATCACTCAGATCCACGCACTTTTGGTACTCCTCCATCTCTACTGCTGCCATCTGCTCGTCGGCGATCTTCGAGCCTTTCTGGAAGCATTCTTCCGCTTTTTGACGGTTCCCAGTGACGGTTATAACGCCGTTGGGTCCCGGCATCTTCAGCTTGAGGTAAACGTAACACGGTCGATCCATGAACCTGGCGTAGGCGGGCCTACCCAGGATGGCGTGATTAGCACTGTTGAAGTCCACCACTTCGAACGCCAGCTTCTCTTTGCGATAATTCTTCGACTCGCCAAAGACCACGTCGAATGTGATTTGGCCAAGTGAGTCGGCCTTCTTCCCGGGGATGAACCCGTGGAACCTCATGTTACTTTCGCTCAGCTTGGACATTGGAATGCCCATATCCCGGAGGGTTGCTGCATACAAGATATTCAAGCCACTGCCTCCATCCATCAGGACTCTGGTCAGACATGTGCCCTCGACCATAGGGTCGACCACCAGTGCCTGCCGCCCGGGGGTGGCAATGTGCGCAGGGTGATCATACTGATCGAATGTGATGTGGGTCTTGGACCATTTCAAAAACGTGGTGGTCGCCGGGGCAACCATGTTTACTTCTCTATTGATGACTTTCAGTCGACTTTTGCTCTCGACGTCTGCGAAGATCACCAAAGTGGAGTTGATTTGGGGGTATCCTCCATCCCCTTCCTTGTCTTCGGACTCTTCTGATTCCTCTCCCTTCTCAGTCGACTGATCTTTCTGGAAGTTCTGGATCAGGAGCCAACACTGTCGAGTGGTGTGCTTGGGATATACCAAGTTTCCCTCTTCATCTTTCTTTGTGTGAATGGGACATGGCTGGTCGAGTACATCATTCCCAGCTTGATCCTTCACTTTCTTGGGGGCCCGGGACCCCTTCGGCTTTCCTTTGCCCTTTCCTTGATTGACCACTTTAGCCTCGCCCTGAGCAGCTGGCTCGGCCTTGCGCTTGTTCTTTCGATTGGAATTCTGATCATCCTGCCCGACTGGTTTCTTGCCACTGCGGAGCCGATCGGCCTCTTCACCGTTGGCGTACCGACTGGCAATCTCCATCATCCGTGACAGGGACATATCGCCTGTTCGACCAAACTTCAGATTCAGCTCTCGGTTACGTACGCCTTCCTTGAAGGCGCAAACTGCCTGGTGCTTAGACACATTTTCCACCGTGTGATGCAAGGTGGTCCATCGCTGGATGTAATCCCTCAAAGTTTCATTCGACTTCTGCGCGCAGTGCTGAAGCTCTGCGAGTCCAGCAGGCTGCTTGCAGGTGCCTTCGAAGGTCCGAATGAACACTCATGCGAGCTCTTCCCAATGGTAAATACTCCCGGGGGCCAACTGATTAAGCCACGCCCGAGCCGAACCGCCCAGCATCAGAGGAAGGTGCTTCATGGCCACGTCGTCGTTGCCGCCTTCGATCTTTACAGCCACTCGGTAGTCTTCTAGCCAGGTGTCTGGGTTTGACTCGCTGGTGAACTTGCTTGCTCCTGCCGCTAACCTGAAGTTCGGGGGGATCTCTGCGGCTCTGATGGCACTGCAGAAACACTTGGGTCCAGAGACAGGTGCTCGACTCCCACTCGGTTGAACTCTGCCTTGCTCTTCTCTGAACGCCCTGTTCCAGTCGACCCGTCCCTACACAAGGATAGACCTTGCGTCGAAACCTGGCCTCCGGGGATCAGGGGAACCCCCCGCTCATTGTCGCGCAGGCGCCCGCCCTCGTGCCGCCGGGGCGAGTACGATCCGCTTCCCGGAGGAGGCGTAGGCACTCGACGGCAGTCGTGATGACCGGGTCGACGGTTGTGTTGCTCGTCATTTCGACCCGGATGCCGGTCTTGCCGCGGGTCACTTTCCTCACACCTTGGGAGCGATCTTGGACTTTGGGCTGACCAAACGGTGTCCGTAGCCACCGATCTGCTGTGGATCCTGTTGCGCGACTGAGAAACAGCCGCGTTTTGCTCTTCAACCATTCGGAGCAAAGCTCGGATCTGCTGAAGGCCTCTCCCAGCCTCTGACTGAGAAGGTTCAATCGACTCCGCGATGCGAGCCGCGGCTTCGAGGTTCTTGACTGGTGTGCGAAACACCTGAGTCTCGCGCGGGTGTGATTGCCGCGGTCGTCGACTCGACTCGGGGACCAGTCGGCGGGCTTGTTCGTCGAGTGCGCGCTGGATATTTTCCAAGCACGCGCGCTCGGCCACGGTGGCCAAGCGCATGGATTCCAGGTCCAGAGCCTCTAGAGAATCTCCCACGATGGGAGTGAAGAGTGCGTCTTCGTTGCGGCGACAAAAGCTCAGCCCTCTGCTCGGCACTGAGGGGTTGAGGAATGTAGCCATCATTGTCGTGTGAACGGCCGCCGCCGCTGCCGCCGTCTCCACCACGAGGAAAACCCGGCGGTCTGTGGTGCGAGTCGACCATGAGGACTTCCGCTGCGGGATCGCTGCTCCCGCACTGGGAAACAGAATCTACAAGCTCGATCGACGGATCGATCGGCCCGTAGAGGTAACCGTCGAGCTCGATGGCCACGGCTTGAGGGGTGGCCGTCTGACGGGCCACCGCGTGTTTCACCCACCGCTGGAGCCGTGAGCGACCGGATTGCTTGCGGGGATGGGGGACGATGTAGGGATCGACGAATACTGAGTCGACAACTGCCGAAGGAGGACGCCGCAGGCGCTGGCGCGGAAGTGCGCAGCCCCGCGGGCGGGTAGAGCCTCGACGTCGAGAGGGGCCTCCTGGAGCCATGCGGAGTCGTCGGCGATGAAGACGAGCGCACCAAGCCGGATCTCGCGGCCCAACGCTAAACCACCGCCTGACACCATGATGAAGGAGGTCGGAGAAGAAATTGCAACCTCACCAGATGTCCCTAAGACGCCTTGCCCCACGGTGGGCGCCAACTGTCGTGGTTCTAAGCCTGACAGTACGAGTAGGGGGTACGAATGAGGAGGCAAGGCCCTAGCTATGGTGAAGTTGTACACGAGGTGTTATTACGAGTTCAGGCCCTTCTCGGAGGAAGTAACAGCCCTACATCTCGGTGCCCGGAGGCGGTCGACTGATATGTGTATATGTGAGTTACAGGGATACGAACCCTTGTACAGGAGGAGGGGGGTGGCTTATATAGTGTGCCGGGACCCCAACCATGCTCCACGTTACCAAGGGTTCAATGTACATTAAGGCAGGCGTTACTGATAACGTCTACAGTAAAGGGTAATGAAGGCATTCACTATGGCGAGTAAATACCAGACCGTTATTGTCCTAAGGGACCTTCAACCTTCGGGGGTCGAGTGCCTTGGATTGGTCGAGTGGGGTTGAGTCATCTTGTGGGTGCTGTCCAGTCGAGTGGGATGTCCTCTTGGGCCGTCTCAGTCGACTGTCTTTGTAATCATAGGTTTTGTCTTCTGATCTTCTGGGGTAGTGACCTTGGGTGGGGCACATTGGACAGGTCCGTGACCCTACCCCAGGTCCGTAACCTTGTCAGCACCCCCATTATTTAGGTCTCCCTAGATAGAGGTGGAAAGTGAAGAAAACTATGCAAGTCAGTGCATGGCTTGCCAAGATCAAGCTACCCCCAAATTGGACGGTGGACCACATATGACAAATTGTAAACCTTTGGGCGCATTTTCATGCCATTCACCTTGCAGTCGACACCATGGTTAACATTACTTGGAACCATACGATAAGCGGCCACTTGCCGCCACTTCCACATACAAAGCTCAATTCGTCAGCACCATCCGCTCACTCTTGATAACCCACCAGTGTAGGGGATTAGTTGTAGCCTCTTTCGATAAGTAAGAGTGTCGAACCCAACGAGGAGCTAAAGGCAGAACAAATATTCCCTCAAGTTCTATCGAACACCGATACAAGTCTACGCACGCTTGACGTTTACTTTACCTAGAACATGTATGAAACTAGAAGTACTTTGTAGATTTTGTGGGATAGGTTTGCAAGAATATAAAGAGCACGTAAATAAAGACTAGGGGCTGTTAAGATAAAGAAGCAACTAAATTAGTTTTAGTAGAGAGCTTTTTGTCACGAGAAAGTTATTTGTCCCTAGACAATCGATAACTAGACCGGTAATCACTATTGCAATTTTATTTGAGGGAGAGGCATAAGCTAACATACTTTCTCTTCTTGGATCATATGCACTTATGATTGGAACTCTAGCAAGCATCCGCAACTACTAAAGATCATTAAGGTAAAGCCCAACCATAGCATTAAAGTATCAAGTCCTCTTTATTCCCATACGCAAACAACCTACTTACTCGGGTCTGTGCTTCTGTCACTCACGCCACCCACCATAAGCAAATCATGAACATATTGCAAACCCTACAGTGGGGATCCCTCACGCTTGCGCGACACGGAGAGCACCATAGGACAGCACCAATAATAAAACATGCAACTCAAACCAATCACGATCATCAATTAACACATAGGACAAAACGGATCTACTCAAACATCATATGATAGCCATACATCATTGGGAAGTAATATATAGCATTGAGCACCATGTTTAAGTAGAGATTACAGCGGGTAGAAGAGGGGTTACACCGCTGCATAGAGGGGGGAGAGTTGGTGATGACGGCGGTGAAGTTGTTGGTGTAGATTGCGGTTTCGAAGATGGCCCCGACGGCACTCCGGTGCCACCAGAAGCGAGCGGGAGAGAGCCCCCTCCTTCTTCTTATTCCTTGACCTTCTCCCTAGATGGGAGAAGGGTTTCCCCTCTGGTCCATGGTCTCCATGGCGTGGGAGGGGCGAGAGCCCCTCGGAGATTGGATCTGTCTCTCTGTCTCTTTCTGTTTCTGCGTTCCCAGATTCTATCCCTTCACCGTTTCTTAAATTCCCGGAGATCCGTAACTCCGATTGGGCTGAATTGTGGACACGATTTTTATCCGGATAGTAGCTTTCTTGCGGCGAAAGAAGGGCATCAACCGCCTTACGGAGTGGCCACGAGGGCCCAGGGCGCGCCTCTCACCCTCGTGGGCCACTCGGGCATCGTCTCATGTTGGTTCCGCTTCCCAAAATTCACATATATTCCAAAAAAAAATCTTCGTCCGTTTTTATCCCATTTGGAATCCATTTGATATGGATATTCTGCCAAACAAAAAATATGCAACTAACAGGAACTGGCACTAGCCACTGGATCAATATGTTAGTCCCAAAATATAGTATAAAAAGTTGCCAAAAGTATATGAAAGTTATAGAATATTGGCATGGAACAATAAAAAATTATAGATACGACGGAGACGTATCAGCATCCCCAAGCTTAATTCCTGCTCGTCCTCGAGTTGGTAAATGATAAAAAGGATAATTTTTTATGTGGAATGCTACCTAGCATAATCATGATCATGTAATCTAGTCATGGCATGAATATTAAGACACGAGTGATTCAAAGCAATAGTCTATCATTTGACATAAAAGAATTTAATACTCGGGCATCCCAACAAACAATCAAGTCTTTCAAAATATCAATGCTAAAGAACGTTATCCCTACAAAATCATATAGCCTTTTATGCTCCCTTTTATTAACACAAGGTACCCCTCATGCCCATCCCGGTGTCAGCCAAGCAATTGTTTTCATACTTTACTTTTTCGAACCTTTTCAACTCTTCACGCAATACATGAGCATGAGCCATGGACATAGAAATATGGGTGGAATAGAAGGTGGTAGTAGACAAAAGTAGGGAGAAAGTCTCACATCGACTAGGCGTATCAATGGGCTATGGAGATGCCCATCAACAGATATCAATGTGAGTGAGTAGGGATTGCCATGTAACGGATGCACTAGAGCTATAAGTGTATGAAAGCTCAAAAGAAAAATAGTGGGTGTGCATCAACTTGCTTGCTCACGAAGACCTAGGGCATTTGAGGAAGCCCATCATTGGAATATACAAGCCAAGTTCTATAACGAAAAATTTCCACTAGTATATGGAAGTGACAACATAGGAGACTCTCTATCATGAAGATCATGGTGCTACTTTGAAGCACAAGTGTGGAAAAAAGATAGTAACATTGTCCCCTTTTTATTTTCCTCTTTCTTTCTTTCTTTTTTCTTTTTTTGGGCCTTCCTTTTTTTGGCCTTTCTCTTTTTTTGGCCCTTTTTTGGCCTTTCTTTTTTCCTTTTTTTTTCAAGGGACAATGCTCTAATAATGATGATCATCACACTTCTATTTACTTACAACTCGATATTACAACTCGATACTAGAACAAAAATATGAATCTATATGAATGCATCCGACGGTGTACCGGGATGTGCAATGATCTAGCGTAGCAATGACATCAAAAAACGGACAAGCCATGGAAACATCATGCTAGCTATCTTACGATCATGCAAGGCAATATGACAATGATGGTGCGTGTCATAATAAACGGAACGGTGGAGTTACATGGCAATATATCTCGGAATGGCTATGAAAATGCCATAATAGGTAGGTATGGTGGCTGTTTTGAGGAAGGATATAAGGTGGTTTGATGCAATGGCAAAAATTGAGCGGTACTAGAGTGGCTAGCAAGGTGGAAGGGTGAGAGTGCGTATAATCCATGGACTGAACATTAGTCATAAAGAACTCACATACTTATTGCAAAAAATCTATTAGCCCTCGAAGAAAAAATACTACGACGCATGCTCCCAGGGGGGAGGTTGGTAGGAGTTAACCATCGCGCGCTCCCGACCTTCACGCAAAGATAAACAATCAAAATACAATGCGCACCAGTTTGGTTACATAGTTAGGAGACCATACGTGCATGCTTCGGGAATCACAAACCTTAACACCAATATTTTTACTAAACCACAAGCATTCACTAGTACCTCCCACATATTAGCATCTCTATATCGCAAAACTATTGCAAGGAATCAAACATATCATATTCAGCGATCTAAAAGTTTATGTAGGATTTTATGACTAACCATGTGAATGAACAATTCCTGTCAACTCTCTAAATAGATATAAGTGAAGCAAGAGAGTTTATATTCTTTGTACAAAAGATATGCCCACGCTCTAACAAATATAAGTGAAGCAAAAGAGCATTCTACATATGACGGTTTTCTATGTGAACAGAAATAGGCAATCCAAACTTCAAATGATATAAGTGAAGCACATGAAGCATTCTATAAAGTCATACTCAAAAGATATAAGTGACGTGCAAAGAGCATTCTATAAATCAACCAAGGACTGTCTCACACCAGCATGGTGCATTTATTAAAGGAAAAAGAAAAAGCACACGATGCTCCAAGAGTTTACGCATATCATGTGAACAAAACGAATCCAAAAACATACCGATACTTGTTGAAGAAAGATGGGATGCCTTCCGGGGCATCCCCAAGCTTAGACGCTTGAGTCTCCTTGAATATTTACTTGGGGTGCCTCGGGCATCACCAAGCTTGAGCTCTCGCCTCTCCTCCTTCTCCTCATATCGAGACCTCCTCGATATTCGAACACTTCATCCACACAAAACTTAACCGAACTTTTAGTGGCGAGGTTAGTGCATATGATCAATAAAATCCCATCATGTACTGCTCTAACATTATTGTATAATTATGAACAAAAATTACCCACATTATGCTATCACAATTCTATGGCCCCAAGTCAAGGAGGCTTCAACAAGAATTCAAACATATGCAAATCATGAAGCTATAACAGTAATCTGTGAAAACATGACAGTCTGTAGTAATCTGAACATTAACCATACTTATGTAACTCTAAAACTTCTGAAAAAATTAGGAAAAATCAACAATTTGTATAACAAGACTTTGCGAAAAGTTTCAGATCCTTTCGATGTTCCAGTAAAAATTGTAAAATCGCGCACTACAGCGAAAGTTTCTGTTTTTGCACCGCACAAACCAACAAGCAGTTTAATCATCCTAAAGGAAACTCTTGGCACATTATTTTTATAATACAATGGAATTGTACAAGGGGATAATTATTTTTATTGAAAAGTTTCTGTAATCAAGGTTCACAAAGTTTCCATGGGCATGAACAAAGTTCAAGGCTAGCTCCCACTTTAACAATGCTCGTCTTTCTCACTTTCGCTTTTCTTTTTGAAAAAGTTTTAGGTTCCCGTATTTATTTTTTTGTTTTTAAACTTTATAAAAGCACACAACAGCAATAAATGACTCTCTAAAACTTCCAGGTTGTCTCCCTAGCAGCGCTTTCTTTAAAGCCATTAAGCTAGGCATATAGTGCTCAAGTAATGGATCCACCCGGATCCCAAGGTATATCAAAGCCAATTTTAATTAGCAATGATTTCGCATTTAGTAGTGAGCACAAAGTGATATGTGTCATGCAAGAACGAAGTCTAACTCTCATCCTATGCATAGGCATGTCATACAAGAACAATTGATGCACATTAAGTAAATGCCAATGCATAGTATAAGCAGTTTCTTGCAATTTTATCGTGTTGGAAACATAGAGAGGCAGAGATGTAGTTCCTCTCTCATAATAATTGAAAGTAGGAGCAGCAAGCACATGCATATTATACTCATCAAAATCATCATGTGTAATGGAAAAAGGCAACACATCAATATAATCCTTAATAAGTGCAAACTTCTCCGATATAGTGTAGTTTGGAGAATTTAAAAAGATAATAGGACTATCATGTGTGGGTGCAATAGTAACTATTTCATGTTTAACATAAGGAACTATAACAAGTTCATCTCCATAAGCATAATTCATATTGGCATCTTGGCCACAAGCATAGCAAGCATCATCAAAAAGGGATATTTCAAAAGAATCAACGGGATCATAGCAATCATCGTAGCATTCATCCTTCGGTAAGCACGAAGGGAAATTAAACAATGTATGAGATAAAGAGTTACTCTCATTAGAAGGTGGGCACGGGTGATCAATCTGCTCTTCCTCCTTTTGTTCTTCGCTCTCCTCCTCATCTTCTTCATCCAATGAGCTCACAATGTCATTAATTTCTTCTTCCATAGACTCCTGCAAAATATTAGTCTCTTCTTGGACAACGGAGACATTCTCAATAAACGCATCAATATCGGAGTTATATTCGTAATTCAAATAGCAATATTTCAATATAGCAAGATTTTCAGGCCTATAAACATCATCAGCAAAAGCATCATTCTTTTTAAACAGAGATTCAATTTCATAAGCACCCGTAAAAGCAACAAATTCTTCTATTTGTTCCACATCATAATAATCATATATACCATTATCATAAGAAGCTAAGGTTTCATTATCATTAAATTTGCATGAAAAGGGAAGGTGTGGAGCCTTCATCTTAGAGCAACAAGTATAATCATATCTCAAGCATAGTTGCCGAGCATACCAATGCAACATATGAATTTGATCCCATAACAGATTCCCTTTTTGTGCCAAGCGATATCCCTAAAGTATTCACGTTGATCGAACGTTACTCCCATTACATAGTTGAATGGGGTTTTCTCAGGATTATCAAAGTAGTACATAATATCTTTCACATAATGAGCATCGAGAGTTTTAGGAGGTTCCCCATCTCCATGAGTAGCAAGTACACCTAAGTTTTTTGGTATTTCATGTTCCATATCCATAACTAAAGATAGAGAACAACTTAGAACAACAAATAAAATCTACTTAGTGATAAAGCAAACAAGCACACACGAGAATATTCACCCCACGCTATTGCTCCCCGGCAACGGCGCCAGAAAAAGGTCTTGATAACCCACAAGTGTAGGGGATCAGTTGTAGCCTCTTTCGATAAGTAAGAGTGTCGAACCCAACGAGGAGCTAAAGGCAGAACAAATATTCCCTCAAGTTATATCGACCACCGATACAACTCTACTCACGCTTGACGTTTACTTTACCTAGAACAAGTATGAAACTAGAAGTACTTTGTAGTTTTTGTGGGATAGGTTTGCAAGAATATAAAGAGCACGTAAATAAAGACTAGGGGCTGTTAAGATAAAGAAGCAACTAAATTAGTTTTAGTGGAGAATTTTTTGTCAGGAGAAAGTTATTTGTCCCTAGGCAATCGATAACTAGACCGGTAATCACTATTGCAATTTTATTTGAGGGAGAGGCATAAGCTAACATACTTTCTCTTCTTGGATCATACGCACTTATGATTGGAACTCTAGCAAGCATCCACAACTACTAAAGATCATTAAGGTAAAACCCAACCATAGCATTAAAGTATCAAGTCCTCTTTATTCCCATACGAAAACAACCTACTTATTCGGGTATGTGCTTTTGTCACTCATGCCACCCACCATAAGCAAATCATGAACATATTGCAAACCCTACAGCGGGGATCCCTCACGCTTGCGCGACACAGAGAGCACCATAGGACAGCACCAATAATAAAACATGCAACTCAAACCAATCACGATCATCAATTAACCCATAGGACAAAACGAATATACTCAAACATCATATGATAGCCATACATCATTGGGAAATAATATATAGCGTTGAGCACCATGTCTAGGTAGAGATTACAGCGGGTAGAAGAGGGGCTACACTGCTGCATAGAGGGGGGGGGAGAGTTGGTGATGACGGCGGTGAAGTTGTTGGTGCAGATTGCGGTAACGATGATGGCCCCGGCGGCACTCCGGTGCCACCGGAAGCGAGGGGGAGAGAGACCCCCTCCTTCTTCTTCTTCCTTAACCTTCTCCCTAGATGGGAAAAGGGTTTACCCTCAGGTCCATGGTCTCCATGGCGTGGGAGGGGCGAGAGCCCCTCGGAGATTGGATCTGTCTCTTTGTCTCTTTCTGTTTCTGCGTTCCCAGATTCTGGCCCTTCACCGTTTCTTAAATTTTCGGAGATCCGTAACTCCGATTGGGCTAAAATTTGGACACGATTTTTATCCGGATATTATCTTTCTTGCGGCGAAAGAAGGGTATCAAGCGCCGTACAGAGTGGCCACGAGGGCCCAGGGCGCACCTCCCACCCTCGTGGGCCACTCGGGCAGCGTCTCACGTTGGTTCTGCTTACCAAAATTCACATATATTCCAAAAAAAATCTCCGTCCGTTTTTATCCCCTTTGGACTCTGTTTGATATGGATATTCTGCGAAACAAAAAACATGCAACAAATACGAACTGGCACTGGGCACTGGATCAATATGTTAGTCCCAAAAAATAGTATAAAAAGTTGCCAAAAGTATATGAAAGTTGTAGAATATTGGCATGGAACAATAAAAAATTATAGATACGACGGAGACGTATCACTCACCCATGAGCTATGCGGTTTGGAAGGTTTGGGCGCCTCCCAAGGTCATTTTTTTACTTGGCTTGCAATTCCATGGGCTTCGCTATGCATGAATATCTTCCTCTGGCTTGCTTATCAGGGTCGATGCTGGAGCGCGGACAGATTGGCGCGTCGCGTCCGGCCACATACCCCTCTCTGTCTGTTGTGCGAACAGGAACCTGAAACCATCCAGCACCTTCTTGGCGGTTGTTCCTTCTCCTGTCAGGTGTGACAAGAGGTACTCAAAATAGGCTTTCGCCCCGCTTTATAAATAAAACAATGATCCTTACAACCAGCATCCAAATCCACATCAGAACAACGGCTGTGGCAACAACACAACCGTGCCCAAATAACATAAGAGAAATAAGAAAAATGACACCTAGTAGTTGCCGACAAGCGGCCCTATAATGACGATAATCGGTGTGCCGTAGCCAGGAGCACATCCAGCATGAGGCTAAAACGATCGTGGTCACGCTGCTTGGAAAGCGGGTGCCAGTGCTGTGGAAAAACAAGGAATTTGAAGGAGTCATACACTCCCTCAGAAACAACCGCTCAACCACCATTTTTATTACGCGTTGTCTAAAGAGTCCACGACATGGCCGAACAAATAAGCCAAAATAAACGGCAATGCCACCCAGGTAGGGTAGCCTTAGTTTGGAGGAAGTCTGCAAGGTCCAAGGCCTCCCAGTCGGGCCCTAGTTCCTCATGGACGAACGTCCATATGACCCAAGCCACGGTACATGAGAATAGGTGTGAGTCCCATTCTTAGGCACCATGCATAAGGGGCACATGCCATCCCCCAAGCCTTGCCGCTTAAGCACCTTGGTCCCTGAAGGGAGACAATCTCTAAGGAGTTGCCAAAACAAAGATCTTGATTTTCAAGGGCAAAGGGGCCTTCCACAAGGGAGAGATCCAAGGAGTGGTGGGGGACCGACATAATGCCTGGTATGCAGAGTTGACGGAGAACTCTCCCGATGGTGAGAACCGCCAGAACATGGTGTCCGGATAATCCGACAATACCGGTAGTAGGGCTGCCCGCAACCTAGACCACTCGATATTCTCCGCCTGCCCAAATACAACGAAACTGTATATCCGAGTGCCTAGAGCATTGATGTCTACTACACAACCTTCTTCTTGTAGACTCGTGTTGGGCCTCCAAGCGTAGAGTTTTGTAGGACAGTAGCAATTTTCTCTCAAGTGGATGACCTAAGGTTTATCAATCCGTGGGAGGCGTAGGATGAAGATGGCCTCTCTCAAACAACCCTGCATCAAAATAATAAAAAGTCTCTTGTGTCCCCAACACACCCAATACAATGGTAAATTGTATAGGTGCAATAGTTCGACGAAGAGATGGTGATACAAGTGCAATATGGATGGCATATATAGGTTTTTGTAATCTGAAAATATAAAAACAGCAAGGTAACTAATGATAGAAGTGAGCACAAATGGTATTGCAATGCTTAGAAATAAGGCCTAGGGTTCATACTTTCACCAGTGCAAGTTCTCTCAACAATAATAACATAATTGGATCATATAACAACCCCTCAACATGCAACAAAGAGCACTCCAAAGTCACTAATAGCGGAGAACAATGCTACTTCTCGAGCTTGCGTTGTATTCCCTCGAAGAGGAAAGGGAGATGCAGCATAGTAGCGTAAGTATTTCCCTCAGTTTTTGAGAACCAAGGTATCAATCCAGTAGGATACCACGCGCGAGTCCCTCGCACCTGCACAAACAAATAAGAACTTCGCAGCCAACGCGATAAGGGGTTCTCAATCCCTTTACGGTCACTTACGAAAGTGAGATCTGATAGAGATGATTGTTTATATTTTTGGTATTTTTGTTTATAAGAACAGAAAGTAAAAGCAGAAAAAGTAAAGTAGATGTAGATTGATATGTTGAGAATAGACCCGGGGGCCATAGTGTTCTCTTGTGGCTTCTCTCATGATAGCGATATTCTACGGTGGGTAAACAAATTACTGTCGAGCAATTGATAGAAAAGCGAATAATTATGAGACTATCTAGGCATGATCATTGTATATAGGCATCACGTCCGAGACAAGTAGACCGACTATTACTCCACACATCGACCGCTATCCAGCATGCATCTAGTGTATTGAGTTCATAAGAACAGAGTAACGCCTTAAGCAAGATGACATGATGTAGAGGGATACACTCAAGCAATATGATGTAAACCCCATCTTTTTATCCTCGATGGCAACAATACAATATGTGCCTTGCTGCCCCTACTGTCACTGGGAAAGGACACCGCAAGATTGAACCCAAAGCCAAGCACTTCTCCCATTGCAAGAACTATAGATCTAGTAGGCCAAACCAAACCAATAATTCGAAGAGACTTGCAAGGATATTATGAGCACACATAAAGAGTTCAGAAAAGAACCAAATACTTCTCATAGATAATCTTGATCATAAACCCACAATCCATCGGATCTCGACAAACACACCGCAAAAAGAGATTACATCGAATAGATCTCCTCGAAGACCGATGAGAACTTTGTATTGAGATCCAAAGAGAGAGAAGAAGCCATCTAGATACTAGCTATGGACCCGAAGGTCTGTGGTAAACTACTCACAACTCATGGTGAGGCAACGATGATGATGTAGAAGCACTCCGTGGTAGATCCCCCCTCCGGCGGAGCTCAGGAACAGGCCCCAAGATGGGATCTCACGGGAACAGAAGGTTACGGCGGTGGAATTAGGGTTTTCTCTGTTCTTCTGATGGTTTCGGGGTACGTAGGCTTATATAGGAGGAAGGAGGGCACCGGGGGCCTCACGAGGGGTCCACGAGGCAGGGGGGCGCCCTGGGCAGGGGGACGCACCCCCACCCTCGTGGGCACCTCGTGGCCCCTACTCCGTGGTTCTCAAGTCTCCCGAGCGTGATTTTCTCCAAAAATATCTCTCCCGAAGGTTTCATTCCGTTTGGACTCCGTTTGATATTCCTTTTCTGCAAAACCCTGAAACAGGCAAAAAACAACAATCTGGACTGGGCCTTTGGGTTAGTAGGTTAGTCCCAAAAATAATATAAAAGTGTATGACAAAGCCCATTAAACATCCAAAACATCATAAATAATAGCATGGAACAATAAAAAATTATAGATACGTTGGAGACGTATCAAGCATCCCCAAGCTTAATTCCTGCTCGTCCTCGAGTAGGTAAATGATAAAAACAGAATTTTTGATGTGGAATGCTAACCAACATCAATTTTCAATGTAATTCTCTTAATTGTGGCATGAATGTTCAGATCTGAAAGATTCAAGATAAAAGTCTATATTGACATAAGAAATAATAATACTTCAAGCATACTAACAAAGCAACCATGTCTTCTGAAAATACTATGGCTAAAGAAAGTTATCCCTACAAAATCATATAGTCTGGCTATGCTCCCTCTTCATCACACAAAATATTCATATCATGCACAACCCCGATTTCAGCCAAGCACTTGTTTTCATACGCTATTCTTTCAAACCTTTCAACTTTCACGCAATACATGAGTGTGAGCCATGGACATAGCACTATGGGTGGAATAGAGGTGGTTGTGGAGAAGACAAAAAGGAGGGAGATAGTCTCACATCGACTAGGCGTATCAACATGCTATGGAGATGCCCATCAATAGATATCAATGTGAGTGAGAAGGGATTGCCATGCAACGGATGCACTAGAGCTAAAAATGTATGAAAGCTCAACAAAAGAAACTAAGTGGGTGTGCATCCAACTTGCTTGCTCATGAAGACCTAGGGCATTTGAGGAAGCCCATCGTTGGAATATACGAGCCAAGTTCTATAATGAAAATTCCTACTAGTATATGAAAGTGGCTAAACATGAGATTCTCTATCATGAAGAACATGGTGCTACTTTGAAGCACAAGTGTGGAAAAAGATAGTAGCAATTGTCCCTTTCTTCTTCTTTTTTTCTTTTTTTGGGCCTTTCTTTTTTATAATTTGGCCTTTCCTTTTTTTGGAGGGGCTTTATTGATTTAGCCTCTCCTCACATGGGACAATGCTCTAATAATGATGATCATCACACTTTCATTGAATTACAACTCGATACTAGAACAAAGTATGACTCTATATGAATGTCTCCGGCGGTGTACCGGGATGTGCAATGAATCAAGAGTGACATGTATGAAAAATTATGCATGGTGGCTTTGCCACAAATACGATGTCAACTACATGATCATGCATGTCAATATGACAATATGAAGCGTGTCATATGAACAGAACGGTGGAAAGTTGCATGGCAACATATCTCGGAATGGCTATGGAAATGCCATGATAGGTAGGTATGGTGGCTGTTTTGAGGAATATATATATATATATGGTGGCTGTTTTGAGGAAGGATATATAGTGGGTGTATGGTACCGGCGAAAGTTGCGCTGTACAAGACAGGCTAACAATGGTGGAAGGGTGAGAGTGTTTATAATCCATGGACTCAACATTAGTCAAAAGAACTCACATACTTATTGCAAAAATCTACGAGTCATCAAAACAAAGCAATCAACGCATGCTCCTAGGGGGGAGGTTGGTAGGAGTTAACCATCGCGCACCCCCGACCTCCACACAAAGGTTGACACTTTACAAATACCTCATTTTCTAACTTCATCACATAGCGGTTCACCATATGTGCATGCTACGAGAATCACTAACCTTAACACAAGTATTTCTCAATTTCATAATAACTCCACTTGCATGACTCTAATTTCACTATCCTCATATCTCAAAACATTTATCAAGCATCCAACTTCTCATCATATTCAATGCACTTAGTATGAAAGTTTTTACTACATTGATATTGGATGTCTATCATGTGAAGACTAGTTTTATAGCCTAAACACATTACCATGCTGTTTTAATAGACTCTCAAAAGGATATAATTGAAGCATGAGAGTTCAACAATTTCTTCAAAATATTATCACCACCGTGCTCTAAAAGATGTAAGTGAAGCACTAGAGCAAAGACTATTCAACTCAAAAGATATAAGTGAAGAACATAGAGTGTTCTAACAATTCCTAGGCCATATTTAACTCTCTCAAATAGGTGTGTCCAGCAAGGATAATTGTGTCAAACTAATAAGCAAAGACTCAAATTATACAAGACGCTCCAAGCAAAACACATATCATGTGGTGAATAAAAATATAGCTCCAAGTATAGTTACCGATGGATGAAGACGAAAGAGGGGATGCCTTCCCGGGGCATCCCCAAGCTTAGGCTTTTGATTGTCCTTGATTTTACTTGGGGTGCCATGGGCATCCCTAAGCTTATGCCCTTGCTACCCTTTGTTCCATAGTCCATCGAAGCAATACTCAAAACTTGAAAACTTCACAACACAAAACTTAGACAAAAATCTCGTGAGCTTCGTTAGTATAAGAAAGCAAACCACTACTCAAAGGTACTGCAATGAATTCATTCTTTGTTTATATTGGTGTTAAACCTGCTGTATTTCAACTTATCTATGGTTCATACCTCCCAATATTACTCATAGATGCATTGAAATAAGCCAACAACACACGAAAAACAGAATCTGTCAAAAACAGAACAGTCTGTAGTAATCTGCAGGTTTTGCATACTTCTGCAAATCCAAAAAATTCAAACTAAATTGGTAAACGTGAGGAATTTGTCTATTAATCATCTGCAAAAAGAATCAACTAAATAGCACGCTCCAGTAAAATGCGACGACCATTCTAGCGAGCGGTAACGATTCTGTTTTTCACAGCAAGATCATATAAACTTCACACAAGTCTTCCAAAAGGTTCTACTTGGCACAAACACTAAAAAAACACAAAACCAGATCTAAACAGAAGCTAGATGCAATATTTATTCCCTAACATCAGCAAACAAAAAGTATAAAATTGGGTTGCCTCCCAACAAGTGCTATCGTTTTACGCCCCTAGCTAGGCACGATACATGATAGATCTAGGTATTGCCATCTTTGGAAGGCAATCCATAAGTGGCTCTCATAATAGATTCATATGGTAATTTTATTTTATTTCTAGGAAAGTGTTCCATGCCTTTCCTTAACGGAAATTGGAATCTAATATTTCCTTCCTTCATATCAATAATTGCACCAATCGTTCTAAGGAAAGGTCTACCAAGAATAATAGGACATGAAGGATTGCAATCTATATCAAGAACAATGAAATCTATGGGCACATAATTCCTATTGGCAAAAATAAGAACATCATTAATCCTTCCCATAGGTTTCTTAATAGTGGAATCCGCAAGATGCAAATTTAAAGAACAATTATCAAGCTCATGGAAACCTAGCAAATCACACAAAGCATAGCATTCATGATCTTTAATTTTTATTTTGATAGTAGGTTCCCACTCATCATAAAGCTTTCTAGGGATGGAAACTTCTAACTCAAGTTTTCTTCATAAGATTGCATCAAAGCATCAACTATGTGTTTAGTGAAAGCTTTATTTTGACTATAAGCATGCAGAGAGTTTAGTACGGATTGCAACAAGGAAATACAATCAATCAAAGAGAAATTATCATAATTGAATCCCTTGAAATCCAAAGTAGTGGGTTCATCACTATGCAAAGTTTTAATCTCTTCACTCCTACTTTTAACAATTTTAGCATCAAGATCTAAAAACTCCGAATCATTGGGACACCTTAAAGCAGAATCATCTCCAATCCTATCTTCATCAAGGTTTATGCTAGAAAACAAGGATCTAATAGGAGACACATCAATAACTTTCAGATCTTCATTTTTATTTTCATGATAACTAGAAGAACACGCTTTTATATAATTCTCTCTTTTAGCACGCATCCTAGCGGTTATCTCTTTGCATTCATCAATGGAAATTCTCATGGCTTTGAGAGACTCATTGATATCATGCTTAGGTGCGATAGATCTAAGTTTCAAAGAATCAACATCAAGAGTAATTCTATCCACACTTCTAGCCAATTCATCAACCTTAAGCAATTTTTCTTCAAGCATAGCATTGAAATTCTTTTGCGATATCATAAACTCCTTAACACTAGTTTCAAATTCAGAAGGCATCTTTCAATACGAGTTGTTGTAGGAATTACCATAATTATTAGAGGAATTACTAGGAAAAGGCCTAAGATTAAAGTTCCCTCTATAAGCATTGTTACCAAAATTATTCCTACCAACAAAATTCACATCCAAAGATTCATTGTTATTTTCAATCAAAGTGGACAAAGGTATATCATTAGGATCAGAAGAAGCACTCTTAGCAGCAAATAATTTCATAAGTTCATCCATCTTTCCACTCAAAACACTAAATTCCTAGATAGCATGCACTTTTTTACTAGTGGATCTTTCGGTGTGCCATTGAGAATAATTAACCATAATATTATCTAGGAGTTTGGTAGCTTCTCCTAAGGTAGATTCCATGAAAGTGCCTCCTGCGGCCAAATCTAAAAGATTTCTATAAGCAAAATTCAAGCCAGCATAAAAGTTCTGAATAATCATCCATAGATTCAAACCATGTGTAGGGCAATTACGTATCATTAATTTCATTCTCTCCCAAGCTTGTGCAACATGCTCATGATCTAGTTGCTTAAAATTCATAATATCGTTTCTAAGAGAGATGATCTTAGCAGGAGGGAAATACTTAGAGATAAAAGCATCTTTGCACTTATTCCATGAATCAATACTATTTCTCGGCAAAGAAGAAAACCAAGTTTTAGCACGATTTCTAAGTGAAAACGAAAGTAACTTCAATTTAACAATATCGTTATCCGTATCCCTTTTATTTTGCATATCACACAAATCAACAAAGTTGTTTAGATGGGTAGTGTCATCTTCACTAGGAAGGCCAGAGAATTGATCTTTCATGACAAGATTCAACAAAGCAGCATTGATCTCACAAGATTCAGCATCGGTAATAGGAGCAATCGGAGTGCTAATAAAATCATTATTGTTGGTATTGGAGAATTCACACAATTTGGTATTGTTCTAAGCCATAGTGACAAGCAAGCAACACACAAGCAAACAAGAAGCAAGCGAACCATAAACTCACGACAGAAGAAGGGCAAATAAAACGGCAAGGGTGAATTGGGGGAGAGGAAAATGAGTGGCAAAAAATGTAATGCGAAGGATAAGGGTTTGTGATAAGTACTTGGTATATGACTTTTGCGTAAGCCTCCCCGGCAACGGCACCAGAAATTCTTCTTACTACTTCTTGAGCTTGCGTTGAATTCCCTTGAAGAGGAAAGGGAGATGCAGCACAGTAGCATAAGTATTTCCCTAAATTTTTGAGAACCAAGGTATCAATCCAGTAGGAGACCACGCGCGAGTCCCTCGCACCTGCACAAACAAATAAGAACTTCGCAGCCAACGCGACAAGGGGTTGTCAATCCCTTTACGGTCACTTACGAAAGTGAGATCTGATAGAGATGATAGTTTATATTTTTGGTATTTTTGTTTATAAGAACAGAAGTAAAAGCAGAAAAAGTAAAGTAGATGTAGATTGATATGTTGAGAATAGACCCGGGGGCCATAGTGTTCTCTAGTGGCTTCTCTCATGATAGCGATATTCTACGGCGGGTAAATAAATTACTGTCGAGCAATTGATAGAAAAGCGAATAATTATGAGACTATCTAGGCATGATCATTGTATATAGGCATCACGTCCGAGACAAGTAGACCGACTCCTGCCTGCATCTACTACTATTACTCCACACATCCACCGCTATCCAGCATGCATCTAGTGTATTGAGTTCATAAGAACAGAGTAACACCTTAAGCAAGACGACATGATGTAGAGGGATAAACTCAAGCAATATGATGTAAACCCCATCCTTTTATCCTCGATGGCAACAATACAATACGTGCCTTGCTGCCCCTACTGTCACTGGGAAAGGACACCGCAAGATTGAACCCAAAGCCAAGCACTTCTCCCATTGCAAGAACTATAGATCTAGTAGGCCAAACCAAACCAATAATTCGAAGAGACTTGCAAGGATATTATGAGCACACATAAAGAGTTCAGAAAAGAACCAAATATTTCTCATAGATAATCTTGATCATAAACCCACAATTCATCGAATCTCGACAAACACACCGCAAAAAGAGATTACATTGAATAGATCTCCTCGAAGACCGAGGAGAACTTTGTATTGAGATCCAAAGAGAGAGAAGAAGCCATCTAGATACTAGCTATGTACCCGAAGGTCTATGGTAAACTACTCACAACTCATGGTGAGGCGACGATGATGATGTAGAAGCACTCCGTGGTAGATCCCCCCTCCGGCGGAGCTCCGAAACAGGCCCCAAGATGGAATCTCACGGGAACAGAAGGTTACGGTGGTGGAATTAGGGTTTTCTCTGTTCTTCTGATGGTTTCTGGGTACGTAGGATTATATAGGAGGAAGGAGGGCACCCGGGGCCTCACGAGGGGTCCACGAGGCAAAGGCGCGCCCCCACCCTCGTGGGCACCTCGTGGCCCCTACCTCGTATTTCTCAAGTCCCCCGAGCGTGATTTTCTCCAAAAATATCTCTCCCGAAGGTTTCATTCCGTTTGGACTCCGTTTGATATTCCTTTTCTGCAAAACCCTGAAACAGGCAAAAAACAGCAATCTGGACTGGTCCTTTGGGTTAGTAAGTTAGTCCCAAAAATAATATAAAAGTGTATGACAAAGCCCATTAAACATCCAAAACATCATAAATAATAGCATGGAACAATCAAAA
This sequence comes from Secale cereale, assembly GCA_902687465.1. Classification (NCBI taxonomy): domain Eukaryota; kingdom Viridiplantae; phylum Streptophyta; class Magnoliopsida; order Poales; family Poaceae; genus Secale; species Secale cereale. Next base: position 626,220,021 of record LR738715.1, on the reverse strand, counting down.
ATTATAGATACGTTGGAGACGTATCAAATAAACAAAGATATTATTGTAGGGTACGAAACCACCTCAAAGTTATTCTTTCTGATCAATCTATTGGGCTATTCCTATAAGTGTCACAAACATCCCTAGAGTTCATACTAAAATAACACCTTAAGACACACATCAACCAAAACCCTAATGTCACCTAGATACTCCATTGTCACCACACGTATCCATGGGTTTGATTATACGATATGCATCACACAATCTTAGATTCATCTATTCAAACCAACACAAAGAACTTCAAAGAGTGCCCAAAGTTTCTACCGGAGAGTCAAGACGAAAACGTGTGCCAACCCCTATGCATAAGTTCACAAGGTCACTGCACCCGCAAGTTGATCACAAAAACATACATCAAGTGGATCATGTGAATATCCCATTGTCACCACAGATAAGCACATGCAAGACATACATCAAGTGTTCTCAAATCCTTAAAGATTCAACCCGATAAGATAACTTTGAAGGGAAAACTCAATCCATTACATGAAGGTAGAGGGGGAGAAACATCATACGATCCGACTATAATAGCAAAGCTCGCGGTACATCAAGATTGTGCCAAATCAAAAACACGAGAAAGAGATCAAACACACAGCTACTGGTACATACCCTCAACCCCAAGGGTGAACTACTCCCTCCTCGTCATGGAGACCGCCGGGATGATGAAGATGGCCATCGGTGATGGTTTCCCCCTCTTACAGGGTGACAAAACGGGCTCCCAATTGTTTTTTCGTGGCTACATAGGCTTGCAGCGACGGAACTCCCGATCTTGTTTTATTTCTGGGGGTTTCTATATTTATAGGAATTTTTGGCGTCGAGAACAAGTCAGGGAGGGGGGGGGGGTGTCCACGAGTCAATGACAAGGACGGAGGACGCGCCTGATGGCTTCTCGCCCCTCGTTGGTTACCCCAAGTGGAAGGTTTGAGATGCAGTGTAGCGGTAGTTTTCCCTTGGCAAAGATACCAAGGATCGAATTCCCCTGAGACTCCAAGGTTCAACAAGAAGGTGTCAACTGCTAGCGGCGCAACTAGCGATCAACCGGACCTGCACACAGATACAAATAACTTTGCTCCCAACGAGTACAGAGAGGTTGTCAATCCCTCCGGCCTTGTCGTTTACAAAGGATCAAACGCAAGAGATAATAGTGATAGGTATAACTGCAACTAGTAAGTAAGAACTGAAAGTAAATAGCGGATGTGATCAGTGATGGTAATATGGACCGGGGTCCCATGATGTTCACTAGTGATGTCTCTCTCCCAAAGACGATAAAACAGCTATGTGAGGTAAACGAATTACAGCTGGGCAATTGACATGATTATGTGCGCAAACCAATGCTAACTATGCTACAAAGAAAGGTAGAGGCTCAAAAGCATGGGCGGTACGCCAAGGCAAGTAGACCGAAATCCATCTGCATCTACTACTAATCATCCACCTTGAGATATCTATCCAGAACATCTCGCTGGTATTAAGTTGCGAGTCCCACCCATAGTGTAAACTCAAAGCAACAGACAACTGCATTAAAAGAACTTTGCGTAAAGTAAACAATCCTTGCACCCGCGAGTACAAGCACCGTTGTTTTCCCCCTTGTGGCAACAGCACATCCCCTAGACTCATGTTTCTGTCACTCAAGCTAGTCATCGAGGGGCATGAACCAACAATCAAGCATAACGTTCCCTCTTGGAGTTACTACCTACTACTTGGCCAAAGCAATAAACAGCAACGGAGAACATGCAAGAATTACTCAAGAACATTAATATAAAAGAGGTAAATCAAATATATTACTCACACACAATCTGAACATAATCTCATAATCCATCGGATCCCAGCAAACTCATCATAGCAATAGCATAAGGATTACATATATGCCTCGATCATGTAGGGTAGCTCATGAGGTCTAATTAGTGAAGAACAAAGAGGGGAGGAGAACATCACATAGCTACTGGTCATGTACCCATGGTCCAAGGGAGACTACTCACAACTCATCCGGGAGGCGTCCATGGTGGTGGAGAGGCTCCCGGTGGTGATCCTCCCCTCCGGCAGGGTGCCGGGAAGAGTTCTCCTGGTGCTCCCGATCTTGGAAGCGCGGCGGCGGCGGAACAGAGATGAGATCGCGAAAAAGGGTTCCGTCCTCAAGGGTTTTGGGACGCGGTGTAAATATATGCCAAAAGGGGGCATCAGCGGAGGCCTGGGGGGCCCAGGCGCCCCCCCGGCGCGGCCAGGAGGGGGGCCGCGCCCCCAGGGCGCCTGGAGCCCTGGTGGCCCCCCTCCAGCCCTACTTTGGCCGCATGGAAGCTTCCGGAACGCTGATTTGTTATATATTTTTCCCGGGATTTTTCTGGCAGTTTACGTAATGGGAAAACCTGAAATACAAAAATAGCAGAAAACAGAAACTGGCACTCGGGTGCACTGAGTTAATAGGTTAGTCCAAATATGATCAAAAGTGTATGGAAGTGTATAAATATCATAGCAATATCACACAAAAGAGGCATGGAGCAAGCAGAAATTATAGATACGTTTTGGACGTATCAACATCCCCAAGCTTAATTCCTGCTCGTCCTCGAGTAGGTAAATGATAACAAGCATAATTTCTATGGTGACATGCTATTAACCATATAAGGACTTTTTACAGTCACATGACAAGTGCTTACTGAGACAATGAGTCTGTAGTAATTATGTTGCCTCATGAGAAAATCACAAAGAACTGAAAGTTTTACAATATGATACTGAAACACTCAATAGATTTGCAATGAGCATGGTGTGCAAATATGACAAAGTGATATCTCGCTTGCCCCCTTTAGTGAAGCAAAACATAAATGCAGGGGCACCTCCAAGGTTTAAGTGACGACTAGATACAATGATTTTAGAATAAACGATATTATAATCATGCAAAAGACAATGGTACTTTGGGACAATGCACATTACACTCAGAATGACAATCATGCTCTTAATAGTTGGTGCTTTAAAGAAGGTGGAGACTCTCGAACTGTGGCTTTTGATGGCAAGGTTGAAAACCCGTGGTCGGAAACAAAAACTAAACATGTACCAGAGCTCTTGGTTTTAAAAACAGAGGTAATAATTATTTTTTTGAATATGCATGTTTCGTCAACGAATGCTAGTAGATAACTCAATCACTTCTTGAGCTGGACAAGTTTCGAGGAACGGCTCCCGAATGAGGACGATCACATCCTCTTAATCTCCTTTGTTTATCACTGCCAAAGTTTTCTGATTTCTCATGAACAAAGCGTGAAGGAGGGTTTGTTTGTTGTATAATTTTTTAATGAGCCGGGCGCACTCTATGCCAGTTCCTTCTCGTATTATGGGTTTGCACATTAGACATGCAATCCCGGGGTGAAGCTTGTCCAACTTAAAAAGATCATGAATTAACTACTACTTCCTCATGAGCCAAAACAGAGGCACAAAAGAGAAATGCTTTTTTTGAATAATTTCGAGATGGTACATGAAATTCTTCGTTAGGAATGGCAGGTAAATACCATGTATAGGAAGGTATGGTGGACTCATATGGCATAACTGGTTTAAAGGATTTTGGACGCACAAGCAGTCAGTCCGCTTAGTACAGGCGAAGGTTAGCAAAAGACTGGGAGCGACCAACTAAAAGAGCAATGACGGTCATAATCATGCAGAGCGACAAAGCAACATTGAATCATGCATGGAAGTTATATCGCTACTCAGAAACTAAAGATCACCAAGGCTTGATAGACTTTCTTTACAGTCTTAAATATGCGTGAGCATACGCCAAGTCAATCAAAATAAATTCCTGGAGGAAGATACCACTAAACCATACCACATCATAGGCAAACAAATCATGTTGGTACTTCAATAACACATTGAGAACCCCCCACTATTTGAGACTAACCATAAGAAAACATGAACTACTAAGCATCATTATGCACATAGCATTTTTGTCATAGACATATCGACCAGTGCAACAGAAGCCAACTCTCTTAATAAGATAAGCATGATAACTAAAGAGAGTTCCCGCGACCAACTAAACAAAAGCTCTTTAAAAAGTAAAGCATGAAAACTAAGAGCTGAACATGATAGTAGCTATTGAAAGACAAAGAACACACACAGCAAGGATACACATGAAAATTATATGTTATGTTCCAGGTTGAAGTGGAGCGTGTTTCTCTCCCACACAAAGAAGGCTGAGTTCCAACTCGTTATGAACAGCAAGCAAAGCTAAAGAAAACTAAAATGGAAACTAAAAGCAAGACGCTCCAAGCATAGCACATAACACATGAAGTGAAAAAAATATAGTGGAACGAAAGACGAACTGATAATTGTTGAAGGAGAAGGGGATGCACGGGGGCATCCCCAAGCTTAGACGCTTGAGTCTTCTTGAATATTTCTTGGGGGTGCACAGGGGCATCCCCAAGCTTGAGCGTTTGACACTCCTGAATCTTTTTATCATCTTCCCTCGCACACTTGAAAACTCCCTTCATACATAACTCATCATAATCTGATTAGCGAGGTTAGTACCCTTAATAAAATAATTTTTCCTTGCTGGAAATAAGGATATTCTTGAAGGTCTACTGTTTCTCATGATTGCCAAAAGGTTTTTGCAAAAAAAAGCAAGCTCAAGGTTTGCAAAACGAAGAAAAGGCAAAACATGACAGAATCTGTGAAAAACAGACCAGCAGGTAGTAAATAATTTTTTCGGGGCACTTCTGCAACTCAAATAAAAAAACTCAGAACAGACGCCCGAAAGCCAATTGTATAGAGCACTCTTTCGAAAAAATTCAGACCAAAAAGATGACCTGGTGATTTTATACGAATTTTTCTGTCCAAGGACAGAATCTGTTTCCTGGACAGCACGTCACAACATTTGAACTTTCTTGCAATTAGAGGCTACACTTGGCACAAAGCTGAAAAGTAAAGATACAATGATGATGCTACTGTAGTAACAACATCAAGGCACAACAAAAGCAAAATAAAATTTTATTCATTGTGGGCTGCCTCCCAAAAGCGCTTTCTTTTATGCCTTTAAGCTAGGCATAATGCAAAGAGATCAAGTTTTATCAAGAGTAAAAGAAAGCTAGTCCGTATAACAGACTCAAAAGGTAACTTAATATTCTTTCTAGGGAAGTGTTCCATCCCTTTCTTGAGAGGAAATTGGAATTTTATATTCCCCTCTTTCATGTCAATGATGGCACCAACGGTGCGAAGAAAAGGACGTCCCAAAATAATTGGACAAGAAGGTTCACATTCAATGTCCATAATAGTAAAATCAACGGGAACATAATTGTCATTGACAATGATAAGAACATCGTCGATCCTCCCCAAGGGTTTCTTTATGGAAGAATCAACAAGATGAACACCAAAAGAACAAGAATCAAAAGGTTTCAATTTAAGCATATCATATATTCTTTTGGGCATAACAGAGGTACTAGCTCGAACATCACATAATGCATAGCAAGAGAAGTTATTCAACCTAATTTTAATCATAGGATCCCAACCATCTTCTAGCTTTCTAGGTATGGAGGCTTCTACCCTAAGTTTCTCCTCCCTAGCTTTGATGAGAGCATTAGTGATATGCTCTGTGAAGGCAAGGTTAGGTGTGCTAGTGCGGGGATCTTTAGACATCTTGTGAAGGAAATCAATAACTTCGGTAAGGGTGCAATTATCAAAATCAAGGTCACTACTATCAAGTAAAGTGGTAGTGGTGTCCTTTAGGCTCACTTGTTTGGTAGTTTCTATGGTCATAGCATCACCATTAATAGGTCCAATGGGACCAGGAGTGCATTGGGTGCTAAGAGTTTGGATATCCTCAACAACTTGGATAGTAGCAACAGTGTGGTGGGTAGGAAGGCTCTTAATTCTATCTTCTTCCTCCTTTTCTCTAGCCCATCTCTCTTTAAGTTTAGCCAACATCCTAATGTTTTCATTAATTTGCACTTGAATAGCATTCATAGGAGTGGTCTTCCTCTCCTCAAGAGGGGAAGTTCTAATTTTAAGCAACTCTACCTCATGGGCTAAATTGTCTACCTTCGAAGAGAGATCATCTAGTTTGGCTAGTTTTTCTTCTACATTCTTATTGAAGGCTTTTTGGGTAGTGATGAAATCTTTAAGCATAATCTCTAGTTCAGAAGTGGAGTTCTTGGTGCTAGGATAAGCATTGTTGTTCCCATAAGAATTAGAGGGGAACGATCTAGGATTCCTACCAAAATTACTCCTATAAGCATTGTTATTAAAATTGTTTCTAGAGATAAAGTTCACATCTACTTGTTCTTGAGCAATCAAAGAATTTAAAGGAACATCACGAGGATCAATAGAAGATTGCTTTGAAAGTAGAGACATGATCAAGTCAAAATTTTCATTTAGGGAGGAAATCTCCTCGACAGAGTTTACCTTCCTACCTGTTGGAGCGCGTTCGGTGTGCCATTGGGAATAATTGGTCATCATCTCGTCGAGGAGCTTCGTGGCAGCACCAAGTGTAGTTGAGATAAAGGTTCCTCCCGCGGCCGAATCTAACAAGTTCCGCGAGGTAAAGTTCAAGCCTGCATAAAAAGTTTGGATAACCATCCAAGTAGCCAAACCATGAGTAGAGCAGTTCTTGACAAGAGATGTCAAGCGTTCCCAAGCTTGGGCAACGTGTTCATTATCCAATTGTTTAAAATTCATTATGTTACTCCTTAGTTGGATAATTTTAGCAGGTGGATAGTACTTTCCAATAAAAGCATCTTTGCACTTGTCCCAAGAATCTATGCTATTTCTAGGCAAAGATTGAAACCGAATTTTAGCTCCTCCTCTCAAGGAGAAAGGAAAAAGCTTAAGCTTAACAATATTACCATCTATTTCTTGGTACTTTTGCATATCACAGAGTTCAACAAAATTGTTGAAGTGTAAAGCAGCATCATCTCCAGCACCGGAGAATTGATCTTTCATAACTAGGTTCAGTAAAGCAGGTTTAATTTCATAAGAAGGTGCTGAAGTGGCAGGTGTAGTGATAGGTGTGCAGATAAAGTCATTGTTGTTATGACTAGTGAAGTCACACAACTTGGTGTTCTCGGTGGAACCCATAGCAGCAAGCAAGCAAGATAACTATTTTTGTGATTTTTGATAAAAGATACTAAAGCAAAAACTGAAAGGTAAACTAACAAGACTAAAAAGCAAAGGTAAAAGATAGCGTGCAACTCCCCTATCTTGAGGAGTGGAGTCCCCGGCAACGGCGCCAGAAAACTTTGCTTGATGGCTTCTCACCCCTCGTTGGTTACCCCAAGTGGAAGGTTTGAGATGCAGTGTAGCGGTAGTTTTCCCTTGGCAAAGATACCAAGGATCGAATTCCCCTGAGACTCCAAGGTTGAACAAGAAGGTGTCAACTGCTAGCGGCGCAACTAGCGATCAACCGGACCTGCACACAGATACAAATAACTTTGCTCCCAACGAGTACAGAGAGGTTGTCAATCCCTCCGGCCTTGTCGTTTACAAAGGATCAAACGCAAGAGATAATAGTGATAGGTATAACTGCAACTAGTAAGTAAGAACTGAAAGTAAATAGCGGATGTGATCAGTCATGGTAGTATGGACCGGGGTCCCATGATGTTCACTAGTGATGTCTCTCTCCCAAAAGACGATAAAACAACTATGTGAGGTAAACGAATTACAGCTGGGCAATTGACAGGATTATGTGCGCAAACCAATGCTAACTATGCTACAAAGAAAGGTAGAGGCTCAAAAGCATGGGCGGTACGCCAAGGCAAGTAGACCGAAATCCATCTGCATCTACTACTAATCATCCACCTTGAGATATCTATCCAGAACATCTCGCTGGTATTAAGTTGCGAGTCCCACCCATAGTGTAAACTCAAAGCAACAGACAACTGCATTAAAAGAACTTTGTGTAAAGTAAACAATCGTTGCACCCGTGAGTACAAGCACCGTTGTTTTCCCCCTTGTGGCAATAGCACATCCCCTAGACTCATGTTTCTGTCACTCAAGCTAGTCATCGAGGGGCATGAACCCACAATCAAGCATAACGTTCCCTCTTGGAGTTACTACGTACTACTTGGCCAAAGCAATAAACAGCAACGGAGAACATGCAAGAATTACTCAAGAACATAAATATAAAAGAGGTAAATCAAATATATTACTCACACACAATCTGAACATAATCTCATAATCCATCGGATCCCAGCAAACTCATCATAGCAACAGCATAAGGAATACATATATGCCTCGATCATGTAGGGCAGCTCACGAGGTCTAATTAGTGAAGAACAAAGAGGGGAGGAGAACATCACATAGCTACTGGTCATGGACCCATGGTGCAAGGGAGACTACTCACAACTCATCCGGGAGGCGTCCATGGTGGTGGAGAGGCTCCCAGTGGTGATCCTCCCCTCCGGCAGGGTGCCGGGAAGAGTTCTCCTGGTGCTCCCGATCTTGGAAGCGCGGCGGCGGCGAAACAGAGATGAGATCGCGAAAAAGGGTTCCGTCCTCGAGGGTTTCGGGACGCGGTGTAAATATATGCCAAAGGGGGGCATCAGCGAAGGCCTGGGGGGCCCAGGCGCCCCCTGGCGCGGCCAGGAGGGGGGCGCGCCCCCAGGGCGCCTGGAGCCCTGGTGGCCACCCTCTGGCCCTACTTTGGCCGCATGGAAGCTTCCGGAACGCTGATTTTTTTATATATTTTTCCCGGAATTTTTCTGGCAGTTTACGTAATGGGAAAACCTGAAATACAAAAACAGCAGAAAACAGAAACTGGCACTGGGGTGCACTGAGTTAATAGGTTAGTCCAAATATGATCAAAAGTGTATGGAAGTGTATAAATATCATAGCAATATCACACAAAAGAGGCATGGAGCAAGCAGAAATTATAGATACGTTTTGGACGTATCAGCGCCCGGGGGGTAGGGCGCGCCCTCCAACCTTGTGGTTGGCTCGGGACTCTTCTAGCCCAACTCTTTTGCTTCGAGGGCTTCTCCTGGTCCATAAAAAATCACCGTAAATTTCCAGGTCATTTGGACTCCGTTTGATATTCTTTTTTTTGCGAAACTCAAAAACAAGGAAAAACAGAAACATGCACTAGGCTCTAGGTTAATAGGTTAGTCCCAAAAATCATATAAAATAGCATGTAAATGCACATAAAACATCCAAGATAGATAATATAATAGCATGGAACTAAAAAATTATAGATACGTTGGAGACGTATCAAGCATCCCCAAGCTTAATTCCTGCTCGTCCTTGAGTAGGTAAATGATAAAAACAGAATTTTTGATGTGGAATGACACCTAACATATTTATCAATGCAATCTCTTTATTGTGGCATGATTATTCAGATCCGTATGTTTCAAGCAAAAGTTTATATTGACATGAGAACAATAATACTTCAAGCATACTAGACAGTAAATCATTAAGCTTAAAAAATAACATGGCTAAAGAAAGTTATCCCTACAAAATCATATAGTCTTATTATGCTCCCTCTTCTCAGCACAAGGTAAAAGCATGCCCACCCCGGTGTGAGACACGCAATTGTTTCATACTTTTTAAGAATCTGGAGAAGAACAAAAACAGAATGGTTCCGCTTACTCACAACTCAAAGGGGATACCACTTACTACTCAAATCCATGGAATTGCAAGAGTTGCGTTCTTATATGCAAGAAGAAGACTTTGAAAGAACGTGCTTCAGCATTTTCAACTTTTCACACAATACATGAGCGTGAGCCATGGATGTAGCACTATGGGTGGAATAGAAGGTGATAATAGACAAAAGTGGGGAGAAAGTATCATATCAACTAGGCAAATCAATGGACTATGGAGATGTCCATCAATTGATATCAATGTGAGTGAGTAGGGATTGCCATGTAACGGATGCACTAGAGCTATAACTGTATGAAAGCTCACAAGAAAACTAGTGGGTGTGCATCAACTTGCTTGGTCATGAAGACCTAGGGCATTTGAGGAAGCCCATCGTTGGAATATACAAGCCAAGTTCTATAATGAAAATTCCCACTAGTATATGAAAGTGACAACATAGGAGATTCTCTACCATGAAGAACATGGTGCTGCTTTGAAGCACAAGTGTGGAAAAAGATAGTAACATTGTCCCTTCTCTTTTTTTGGTGGGCTTCTTTGGCCTCTTTTATTTTTATTTGGGCTTTGTTGGCCTATTTTATTTTTGATAACCTCACATGGGACAATGTTCTAATAATGATGATCATCACACTTTTATTTACTTACAACTCGATATTTCAACTCGATACTAGAACAAAGATATGACTCTATATGAATGCCTCCCGCGGTGTATCGGGATGTGCAGTGATCAAGAGTGACATGTATGGAAATATGAACGGCGACTTTGCCACAAGTACTATGTCAACTACATGATCATGTAAAGCAATATGATAATGATGACACATGTCATAATAAACGGAACGATGGAGTTACATGGCAATATATCTCGGAATGGAAGATATATCATGTTATTATCAGTGCTAACATTAGAGAGCGTGATGAAAAGAGATTTTTTTTTAAACTTTGAGGAAGCACCGTGCTGCTATTGGATATACTCTTGATGATCTTAAGGGCATTAGTCCCACTCCCTGTTAGCACAAGATCAATATGGAACCAGACGCTAAACCTGTTGTTGATCATCAACGACGACTAAATTCCAAAATGATGGAAGTGGTAAGAAATGAAAAATTAAAGCTTTTGGAAGCAGGTATAATTTATCCTAGAGCTGATAGTAGATGGATAAGTCGCGTTCATTCTGTTCCTAAGAAAGGAGGTATTACTGTTGTTCCTAATGATAAAAATGAACTCATCCCACAAAGAATTGTGACTGGCTACCGAATGGTAATTGATTTAAAAATTAAATAAATCTACTAGAAATGATCATCATCCTTTGCCTTTTATTGACCAAATGCTAGAAATATTATCAAAGCACATACACTTTTACTTTCTTGATGGTTACTCCGGGTTCTCTCAAATACCTATATCACGACCTGATCAAGAGAAAACCACCTTTTGGAACTTATGCTTATAGACACATGCATTTTTGTTTATGCAATGCACCTGCTACCTTTCAAAGATGTATGACTGCTATATTCTCTGACTTTTGTGAACATATTATTGAGGTTTTCATGGATGGTTTTTTTCGTTTATGGAAATTCTTTTGATGATTGCTTAAGCAACATTGATCGAGTTTTGCAGAGATGTGAGCAAACCAATCTTGTCTTGAATTGGGAGAAGTGTCACTTTATGGTGAATGAAGGCATTGTCTTGGGGCACAAAATTTCTGAACAAGGTATTGAGGTAGATAAAGCTAAAGTTGATGCAATTGAGAAAATGCCATGTCCTAAAGATAATATAGGTATAAGAAGTTTCCTTGGTCACGTTGGTTTCTATAGAAGGTTTATCAAAGACTTCTCCAAAATTTCTAGGCCTCTTATCAATTTATTACAAAAGGATGTTCCATTTGTTTTCGATGATGATTGTGTATAAGCCTTCGGAACACTTAAGAAAGCCTTAACCTCTGCACCTATCGTTCAACCACCTGATCGGAACTTGCCTTTTGAAATTATGTGTGCTGCTAGTGACTATGATGTCGGTGCTGTTCTAGGACAAAGAGTTGATAAGAAATTAAATGTTATTCATTGTGCTAGTAAAACTCTAGACAGTGCCCAAAGAAATTATGCTACTACCGAGAAATAATTTTTAGCAGCTGTGTTTGCTTGTGATAAATTCAGATATTACATTGTTGATTCTAAAGTAATTGTCCACACCGATCATGATGCTATTAAATATCTTATGGAGAAGAAATATGCTAAACCTAGACTTATTAGGTGGGTTCTCTTGCTACAAGAATTTGACTTGCATGTTACTGATATGAAGGAAGCTGAGAACCCCGTAGCTGATAACTTGTCTAGGTTAGAAATTATTCTTGATGACCCACTACCAATTAATGATAGCTTCCCGAACGAACAACTAGCTGTCATTAATTCTTCTCATAACACTCCTTGGTATGCTGACTATGCTAATTACACTGTTGCTAAATCTATACCACCTAGTTTCACTTATCAATAAAAGAAAAAGTTCTTCTTTGATTTAAGACATTACTTTTGGGATGACCAACATCTTTATAAAGAAGGAGCAGATGATATTATTAGATGTTGTATACCTGAGCATGAACATGAACAAATCTTATGGAAATGCCATTTTGAGGCCTACGGAGGACACCATGCAGTCTGGATTTTATTGGCCTACACTTTTCAAAGATGCTCGTAAGTTTGTCCTATCTTGTGATGAATGTCAAAGAATTGGTAATATTGGTAGACATACATAAATGCCTATGAATTATTCACTTGTTATTTAACCATTTGTTGTTTGGGATTTTGATTATATGGGACCCTTTCCTTCCTCTAATGGGTACACACATATCTTTGTTGATGTTGATTATGTAACTAAGTAGGTAGAAGCTATTCCAACTAGAAGTGCTGATCATAACACTTCCATCAATATGCTTAAGGAAATTATTTTCCCGAGGTTTGGTGTGCCTAGATATTTAATGACTCATGGTGGTTCACACTTTATTCATGGTGCTTTTTGTAAACTTCTTGCTAAGTGTGATGTCAATCATAGAATTGCATCCCCCTTCTGGTTCATGGTGTCACTTGGCTATATGGTTCATCTGGGGGGAGATCGAGCTTGAAGAAATTGTGAACGGACTTATCAATACACAAATGTATAACTCCCCAGGAATTTCAATTGCGCTTATATCCATCACTGTAGGACTTGGGTTTAAGCTTTCCCCAGCCCCTTTTCATCAATGGACTCCTGACATCTACGAAGGAGTGTGGTTCGTTTGACAAATTCCCAAAGAGATCGAAACTCCACTCGTTTCTGGTTTCTGCTTTCTCCCTAGGGAAAGAAGATATGATAGATATGATACTTTTCGAAGAATGCAATCCCCGCATTCCGGCCCTGCTCTGCAAATCAGCATATGAAGAACTATGGGTCACCAAAGTCTTCTGATCCACTAATAAGATTTCGTGATCGAGATGATGTGATCTGAACGAAAAGATCGATACATCCGAGCTGCCGAAGGATATGGTCTGGGTACCGATCTATATCATCCTCAATCTAGTGGTCAAGTTGAATTAAGAAATAGGGAAATAAAGTTAATTTTGCAAAAGACTGACAATAGGTCTTGAAAGAATTGGTCTAAGAAATCAGATGATGCACTTTGGGCCTATAGAGTGACTTGCAAAAATTCTATGACTATGTCTCCATATAAAATGGTTTATGGAAAAGCATGTCATTTACCTCTTGAGTTAGAACATAAAGCTTATTGGGCAATTAAGAAACTCAATTATGATTTCAAACTTGCTCGTAAAAAGTGTTTATTTGATATTAGCTCGCTAGATGACTGGAGAACCCAAGCTTATGAAAATGCCAAACTATCTAAAGAAAATGTTAACAGATGGCATCATAAAAGAATCCAAAAGCGGGAATTCAAAGTGGGTGGGTATGTTGTTTTGCACAATTTTCGTTTTAGATTTTTTGCAGGAAAACTTCTCCCCCAATGGGAAGGACCATATATCATTGAATAAATTTATTGGTCTCGAGCTATTAAGATCAATAATGCCGAAGGCACTAATCCGACGGTGGTCAATGGACAAAGAATTAAGCAATATCTCAGGTACACCTATTAATGTTGAAACTAATACTATTCAAACCATGACACTGGAGGAATATATAAAGAAGACCTTCCAGAACACTCCAGAACCCTAAAAAGGAAGAGGTACATGATATGGTAAGTAAACCGACTCCTAAAAATTAGTAAACATATATTCTGTCAGTTTTGGAATATTGGAAAAAATAAAAAAAGAAGAAACATCCGGGAAGGCAACCCAGGTACCCAGTAGGTACTAGGGCGCGCCTACCCCGCAGCGCCTTGGTGGGTAGTGGGCCCCTCTGGGACCTTCCCGACTTCGTTTTTCTTTTGTATGCTTGTTTCCCAAGATAAAAATTCTTTATATATACCCCCGGACGATTTGACCACCACATCGCGAAGATATCCTCTGTTCTTGTTTCGTATCGTATTATGCTAGATCTATCAAGCTAGGGATCATCTCTTCTCCCCCCTCCAACAATGTGGAAGAGGATGCTTGGCTACTGAAAATGGAATTGAGAAGAGAAGAAACAAAAGAAGCCACCAAGGAGGACAAGGCCAAGGAAGCTGCAGGAGATCAAGCTCAATAACGGAGGCAAGCCATGCTCACGGAGGAAGTTGAGGAAGAAAAAGATATCCTTCAACCCTATTATGATCACCTCACCCCCACTGAAATCGAAGCCTTTAGGGCCTTCGAAATGGTTCGTGTTCAGAATACATATCTCAGTTGTGAAATTATTTTGTTGGAGGAGGAAAACATCGCCCTTCGGAGCATCAATCGTAGGTTGGAGTACCTACTAAGGCTGAAGTGCGAAACTACCCCCTCCTCATCACCACCATCACCAAAGAAGGAGACTTGAGTACACGGGTATGGGCACTTCCCTTGGATTTTGCCAAGCTTGGGGGAGATGCCCTGGTATCGTATCACCATCACTATTATTATCTTCACAAGTTTTTTGTTTGATCCTTAGTTATTTCGTGTTTTGGTCGAATAAAAGTTTAGTATTATATATCTTTCGTGTGCTAGTTCGTGATCTATCTATGTAATCGAGTTTAGAGTTATATAATAAAATTAGTTTGAGCTTCTTCTTCTTTACGTTTATGATTCAATCAAAATAGGGGAAATAATGAAAATATCATATGCTAATCCTATGGAAAGTAATGACATTAAATAAGAAAGAGTATACACTACTAGAAACAGGAGATTTGCCATCAGCCAGCTCTTTGCTGTCTGCTTAAAAAAAAACAGACGGCAAAGAATCAGCGAACGACAAAGAAGTCCTTTGCCATCAACTAGTTCTTTGCCATCCGCCAGCTGATGGCAAAGATTCTTTGCCGTCCGCCAGCTGCTGGCAAAGATTCTTTGCCGTCCGCCAGCTGCTGGCAAAGATTCTTTGCCGTCAGCCAACGGACGACAAAGAGGTGGGTGCGGTCTCGTGGAGGTCTAAACCATAACGACCCACCGGCCCCACCTCTTTGCCGTCCGCCAGCAGATGGCAAAGAGATGGGTACGTAAACAGCCGTCCCGCCCCCGTCCTCTCTCTCTTCTCTCTCTGTCTCCTTCCCATCCCCGACCCACACCCGCGCCGCCACCGCCGACCCCATCCGCCGTAGCCGGCCACCCCGCACCCCTCCCCTGCGGTTCCCCGACCTCCACCGCACCCTCGCCGCCCCTTCCACGTCGGCCTGCCGCGCAGCGGCCGTCCCGCCGCCCCGCCCCCTCCCCCGCGTCGCCTTCCTCGCCCTACACTCGCGCC
>LR738715.1:626154449-626202653 GCA_902687465.1 Secale cereale | reverse complement strand
ATATATATATATATATATATATATATATATATATATATATATATATATATATATATATATATATATATATATACATACGTACATATATTTTTTGTGTGTCCAGTACCTCGGAAAGTCAAGATGAGTGATCGTGCGTGGATGTACACCGGTCACACTGGTCAGAACAAATGGAGCACTGAATGGTTCACAAAAACCAAGGGGTTTGTGAAAGCCGCATTTGCAAATGGCCAGAGAAAAACCTGGTGCCCCTGTGTCCGGCACGACAATTGGGAAAAGAGGATAGAGGCTGAAATGGGCAAACACCTGCAGAAGAGTGGTTTTACGCGCAGTTATACGGTGTGGACATTTCATGGTGAGTCTGCCCAACGTGACCGAGCTGAGGTGGTTCGTTGTCGCACCGACGAGCATGGTCCAGGATGGAAAACATGGTGCAAGACTTTGATGATGCTCGGGATTCGGGCGAGGAGATGGAGGAATCTTCAAAGGCCTTCAATGAAATGTTGGAGTCTTCAAAATGTCCTCTCCACGAGCACACCGAGCTTTGTCAGTTGGATGCCATCTCACAAGTAATGGCTCTGAAGGCTCAATTCAACTTGGGCAGAGAATGCTACTATGCAATGATGACAATATTTGGACGCTTTCTACCTAGAGGCCATGTAATGCCTACAAACCTGCACCAGTCGGAGAAAATCCTCCGTGCACTGAAGATGCCCTATGAGAAGATACATGCGTGTGAGAAAGGATGTGCCTTATTTAGGCTTGACTATGCGGACTTGAACTATTGTCCCATTTTCAAGTCTTCCAGGTATGTTGTGGTAGACAACGGTATGGGTGAGAAGACGCAGACCAAAATCCCCGTTAATGTTCTTCGGTATATGCCAATCATACCAAGACTTAAATGTCTTTTCATGGTCGAAGAGACGGCCAGACAAATGATATGGCACAAAACGGGCAAAAGAACCAAACTAGATGCAGGTGGGAATCTGATGATGGTACACACATCAGATGGCGTTGCGTGGAAGAAGTTTGATGAATTACATGGGTATAAAGCTGCAGATCCAAGGCATCCTCGAATCTGCGTTAGCACAGATGGATTCAATGTGTTTGGTATGACGGCAGCCCAATACAGTTGTTGGCCTATATTTGTCATTCCACTGAATCTCCCCCGGACAGATTATGCAAAGAAAGAACATTTTTCTGATGTTATTAATTCCAGGGCCCAACTATCCGGGGAAGAATATTAATGTGTATATGCAGCCGCTTAAGGACGAATTGCAATAAGCTTGGGATAATGGGTTCAAGACATACGACTCCTATAGCAAAAAGAATTTCATAATGCGTGTCTGGTACATGTACTCGACGCATGACTTGCCGGCGTATGCGTTATTCGTTGGCTGGTGTGTGCATGGAAGGTTCCCATGCCCCACATGCAAGGGATCTCTTGAGTTTCGTTGGCTGCAGGCAGGGCGCAAGTATTCTTGCTTCGACTTCCATAGACAATCTCTGCATCCTCGTCATAAGTTCAGAAAAGATAAGAAGAACTTTGTCAAAGGTAGAGTTGTCAAAAACTCTGCACCACCAGCGTTGACAGGCCAACTGATGTCTACTACGCAACCTTATTCTTGTAGACGTTGTCGGGCCTCCAAGTGCAGAGGTTTGTAGGACAGTAGCAAATTCCCCTCAAGTGGATGACCTAAGGTTTATCAATCCGTGGGAGGCGTAGGATGAAGATGGTCTCTCTCAAACAACCCTGCAACCAAATAACAAAGAGTCTCTTGTGTCCCCAACACACCCAATACAATGGTAAATTGTATAGGTGCACTAG
Source organism: Secale cereale (assembly GCA_902687465.1). Lineage (NCBI taxonomy): Eukaryota > Viridiplantae > Streptophyta > Magnoliopsida > Poales > Poaceae > Secale > Secale cereale. Next base: position 626,200,828 of record LR738715.1, on the reverse strand, counting down.
TTCGGCGAAGAGATGGTGATACAAGTGCAATATGGATGGTAGATATAAGTTTTTGTAATATGGAAATATAAAAACAGCAAAGTAACTAACGATAAAAGTGAGCACGAACGGTATTGCAATGTTTTGAAACAAGGACTAGGGTTCATACTTTCACTAGTGCAAGTTCTCTCAACAATAATAACATAACTGGATCATATAACTATCCCTCAACATGCAACAAAGAGTCACTCCAAAGTCACTAATAGCGGAGAACAAACGAAGAGATTATTGTAGGGTACGAAACCACCTCAACGTTATTCTTTATGATCGATCTATTCAAGAGTCCGTAGTAAAATAACACGAAGCTATTCTTTCCGTTCAATCTATCCTAGAGTTCGTACTATAATAACACCTTAAGACACAAATAAACCAAAATCCTAATGTCACCTAGATACTCCATTGTCACCTCAAGTATCCGTGGGCATGATTATATGATATGCATCACACAATCTCAGATTCATCTATTCAACCAACACAAAGAACTTCAAAGAGTGCCCCAAAGTTTCTACCGGAGAGTCAAGACAAAAACGTGTGCCAACCCCTATGCATAAGTTCACAAGGTCACTGAACCCGCAAGTTGATCACCAAAACATACATTAAGTAGTTCACGTGATATCCCATTGTCACCACAGATAAGCACATGCAAGACATACATCAAGTGTTCTCAAATCCTTAAAGACTCAATCTGATAAGATAACTTCAAAGGGAGAACTCAATTCATCACAAGAGAGTAGAGGGGGAGAAAACATCATAAGATCCAACTATAATAGCAAAGCTCGCAATACATCAAGATCGTGCCATCTCAAGAACACGAGAGAGAGATAGATCAAACACATAGCTACTAGTACATACCCTCAGCCCCGAGGGTGAAATACTCCCCTCTCATCATGGAGAGCGCTGGGATGATGAAGATGGCCACCGGAGAGGGATTCCCCCCTCCGGCAGGGTGCTAGAACAGGTCTAGATTGGTTTTTGGTGGCAACAGAGGCTTTCGGCGGCGGAACTCCCGATCTAGGTTTCTAATCTGGGGTTTCTATATTTATAGGAATTTATGGCGTTGATCTCACGTCAGGGGGGTCTCCGAGTCGTCCACGAGATAGGAGGGCGATGTAACACCCCATATGTAAAACTTCCTTATTTGGCAATATATGCAACCTTGTCCTCATCCTTTCCTTGGGGGTCCTTCCTTTATTGTTGTTATGTCTTCATTATTGCATTGTCATGCCTTTGCTTCATTACCATCATATGCATCATTGTCATATCATTTTTTCATTCATACTTTGTCATAACGCATTCTCATTCTCACCATGTGCATTGTGGATTCTTGCATGTTATAGTGTTGCTTGATCCATGTGTGATCCATGCTTGATCACTTCCTAGTCTCACCACCTCCCCTTCTCTCCTTTTCTCTTTCTTATTGTTTTGCAAAGTGCCAGCTTGCCTCCTCCTTTAATGTTCATCTTCTCCAAACAAATCTTGCACCATGTCCTAAACCTCTATGCCAAATTTCACTCCATTTGAAGTTGTTTTGGTCAGGTTAAAAAATGACCCAAGTTTGAATTATATTCAAACTTGTTTTATTTTTCTACCTCTAAAAATGCCCAAAGTAATTTTATCAAATCACGCATAAATGCAGGACCCCAGAGATATTTTTATCTCATCCTAATTCTTCTCCTAGCTCTGTGCACTTTTCTGGTTTTATTTTCTATCTGAAGAAAAAGAAAAAGAAAAGAAGCAGTAGTGGAGCAGCAGCCAGCAGGGCAGCCCAGCCGCAGTAGTACCCCGTGGGCCTCAGCCACCAGGCCGGCCCAGCAGGCCAGCGCGCGCCCGCAGCCCAGCTCCTCCCCCACGCGTCCCTCTGCCCTTTTCGCACCCGTGCACCCACTTGCCCCCTCTGAGTCGCCTCCACGTGGCCAGGACGGGCCCGCGCGTGAGCGACCGCAACCTCCACCACACCCACCTTTTCGTCCTCCTCGCGCCGTCGTTGTGGGGACCGCGAGCACGAGTGCGTCGCTGCTCCGTTCCATCGCCCTGGCCCCCCTCTTAAGCCCTCCAGGTGTCCACCAGCTCCCCTAGGGTTCCCTCTTCCTCCTCCCCCGCCGCCAGGTGCGCTTCGGCCACCAGATCCCCCACCAGCATCGCGTCCTGAACGGATCCAGGAGCACAGCCTCGTCGCCGGCGTGCTCTCCGTCCTGCTCTGCCTCGCCGTCCGTGTCAGGCTTCTTCCCCTACATCAACTACGTCCACTACATCGTCTACGCGGAGCCGACCGGCTCATCTGCTTCCTCTCCTTCCTCGTCTTTGACTCCGGCCGCCGCGGGCGTTCGTCCGCCCTCGCCGTCGTCTCCGACCCCCTATCGCCGAGCCGAGCACGTCAACGTGTTTGTGGTGAGCTCACGAACCTGCCCGTGCTCTTCTTCCCCTCTCTAGTGCGCTCTAGCTACGGGTTCGCTGTCTGCCCAAATCCGCCGCCGTCGGACCTCATCTCCGGCAAGTGCTCCGACCTCCGTAGCTCCTCTGTATAGGCCCTTCATCTCCGTTGTGTTGCGTAGGGTCAGCCAGGTGCTCTCGCCGCTCCGTTAGGGCCCGTAGTTGTCGCGCCCGAGCTCGTCACCCCCGCCTCTATTCGTTGCCGCCGGCGTCACTGTAGTCGTCGTTAGGTGCTGCTAGTTCACGTCGCGCGTGCGGGATTCCCTTGGGAACCCGTTGCGCACCTCCGCCTCCTCTTGGGTCGCCGAAGCAGCCCCGTTGCACATCGTCGCCGTTTCTGCTTCGGCGGTGTCATGTTGGTTTTGTCTGCAAAAGGTGTTTATACATCAGGTGCAGCGCCTGTTCTCTGTTAGTCGCAGCCGCGTAGCGCAGTGGTCGATGCCTTGCTGTGTTAACCCAGCGACCTGAGTTCGAATCCCCTCGGGCCAGTGGTAAATAATGCCCATATTTTTTCCCTGTTGCTCTCGCTGACACCCATGCCCCACCTGGTAGCCTCTGTGCGCTCTCGCACCCACTCCCACACCCGGCTCGCCACCTCCGCACCCCCTGGACCAACTAGACAGTGTCTGTGGCTCGTCCTGGCTGGGTAGGCGATGTTTATTTCTTTTTCTGTTTCGTTTTATTTTTCAGTTTTGTTTGCATTTTGAAATGCTCATAGTTTTCAAACCATGCATCCTTTTAAAATGAGTTATATATGAAAACTGCTTAGTTTTTAGTGTAGATTAATAATATGCATTTTGCTGCCATGTTACACACACTTAAAATGATGTTTGAATATGTTTTGTAAATAACATGGTTAAATTGGTTTATTTCATAACTAAATAACCGTAGCTCCAAATTTAACAAACTTTATATGTAAATGGGGTGGAAAAATGCGAAGAATAACATGGCGCTATTACAATGCATGTTTAACAACTCTAACTTATGGTTATAATAGATCAGATCCATAAGTTGATATATGCACATGGGATTTTCCGAAATTGTTGTTGGTTTTTTCCGGCCCATTTAAAATGCTTGCATGTTATTGTTGGACTGGTGATGCACTACTTGCCATGCTAACCAACATATTAAACTTGTTGGGTGCTTAGTTAGTTCAAACTAAATAACTACATGTGTGGCTATGTTGTTCTTGCTTTCATTTGCATGTTGTTCCCTTAGTTGAGTTGTGTTTCTTGCATTATGCCATGCCACATGTTGCACTCATCATGTTCCTTTGTGATGTATCATATCATGTCCATGCTCATATTCATCTTGCTTGCATCATGTGTTTGAGCATTGCATCGTGATTGATTTTGTTCCGTTGTTTGTATTCTTGTGATGGTTAGAGCCCGGTGACGATTAGGAGTTCGAGGTTCCTGTCGAGACTGAGTTTGAGGAGCAAGGTTACGGTCCCACCGTCAACTTAACAGGCAAGATGACCATTCCCCGATATCACCTCTACCTTTGCTTTGCTAGTTGTCTCGCTCTATAGTTATGCCTCGATGCCTATTCTTGTCTGGTCAGCCTCCTATGTTGCCATGAAATACTCTAACCGCCTTCCTAGCAAACTGTTGATTGGCTAAGTACACTTTTGCTCAGCCCCTCTTATAGTGTTGTTAGTTGTAGGTGAAGTTTGAAGATTGCTCCATGTTTGGACTTGTTTTATTGGGATAACACAATATATATTTTACTTAATTAATGCACATATATATTGGTAATGGGTGGAAGGCTTGACCTTCTGCTTGTTGTTTTGTTCCACTCATGCGACCTTAGGACCCGATAAACCAGTGTTATGTTCCTTGATTTTGCGTTCCTAACACGGTTGGGGTTTATGGGCCCCCCTCAATAATTCGCACTGCTTAAAGTTTTTCCAGCAAGACCCAACTTTGGTACTACATTTGCCTAACAACTAAAAATTGCATAGGGAGTTATAAACCTGAGTTCTTAATCAACAACCCAGGCCAGTGCTCCTCATGAGTGTTGGTCCAAACTGGGCAGGCTGCGGGGCCACCTTGGGGAAATCCGAGGGCTGGTATATACCTGTAGGCTGACCTATTTGGTCGTGGCCTGAGACGAGATACGCACGGCTACTATCAGGGTGTCGGCACGCCTGGAGGTCTTGCTGGATTAGTTTTATCTTTGTCGAAATATCTTGAGCACGGGATTCCGAGAATACTCGGGTCTTCCCAACATGGAGTTGCGACTCCGCGGATCGTGAGCTTGTGACGGGCTAAGTTGGGACACCCCTGCAGGGTTATGATCTTTCGAAAGCCATGCCCGCGGTTATGTGGCAGATGGTAATTTGTTAATATCCGGTTGTAGATAACTTGACACCATATCCTTAAGAATACACTACCTGTGTGAGTAACCATGACAGTCTCTTTTCGAAGGGGTTTTCGGAAAGTGAACACGGTGGGGTTATGCATGAATGTGGGTAGCTAGGATCACTTGTTGATCATCTTTGGCGTCCGTTGGCACATATCCTCCTCTCGCTCTGAATTCGTAAGCTAGTTGCTTAGTGCTTGCTGCAGACACTTTATTACCTCTCCGCACCTAAAAGGCTTTGTTAGTTTTGATACCCAGGAATGGGATTGCTGAGTCCTTGTGACTCACATATTACAACACACACCAGCTGCAGGTACAACAGAGTACGACGCAGGAGATGGACAAGAACTTCACTGGGAGCTCGATGAAGAGCGTGGTCGTATGTATGTGATGTATCCCGACGATCATTAGTGGTTCCTACTAGGGGCGATCAGGACTTGTGGTTGTGGCATCTTTTCTTATTTGTTTTCATCCGCAGTCGGACCCTATGTTATTTGGATGAATGTATGAATGTTGAATTAATTGTGTGACGTGGCGAGTGTAAGCCAACTATTTTACTCTTTCAACCCTGTACATTACATGAATTGTGCAATGATACCATGCTTGCGATCATTCTAGAATGCGATTATGTCTATAACTCGTGCCTCGACACGTAGGAGATATAGTGTCATCCTGGGTATTACAAGTTGGTATCAGAGCCTTCTCCGACCTAGGAGCCCCCTGATTGATCGAACCGCTGCCGATGTCGAGTCTAGGCACACACACAAATTGTTTTGAGTCATATATATATATATATATATATATATATATATATATATATATATATATATATATATATATATATATATATATATATATATATATATATATATATATATCAGAGAGTAGGATTTCTTTTTACTCCTCATCCCCTTCGTCGCTCTGGTGAGGATTCCTGACATTGTTTTAACATCACTGTCCTCAATTTTCACAAAAAAAAAATTAGGATCACGCAGGTATTGTTTGGATTGTTCCGATTTCTTTGTGACGAGAACATTGTTCTTGGTGCCTCCTATCATTTAGGGGTTGTGGCAGTGTCCCAGGGAGTTGAGCTCCGAGGTGTTGTCGTCACAACTATATCATTGCAGTTCTACAATACCAGAGGCGGCCGACATCGAAAACTCTTCTATGCATGTCTGGTGGTGAGATAACCCCGACGTCACCCAGTACTGGGGGATAGTTCGGAAGTATTGCCACAGCTAGTATAGCGGATCGTTTCGAAGGTCCGAGGTAAACGGTTTCCGAAGGTGACTGGTTATGTGTTGACGGATGGATACAACTGGATGTAGGATTTATTAGTTGTGCGATATGAGGTGCTTCCCATGTATCCCCAACACCAGATTGCATAATCGGAAAGCTTCGGGAATTAATAGGTGGGATTCAAGTAGCTCTTAGGTAATCTTCCAACGGGTGCATGATATGAGGTTGGAGTTCAACATCTAGTGGAGAGGTTATCATGGTCGATGTTACACTGGGGGTTGCATCTTAAAGGATCCTCGGCTATGCTGATCCGGGGATTGCAAGGCCCTTTGTAACATGTGCCATGGGGCATCAGCATGAACATGTGGGACGAAACCTCTATTATGGATTTGTTCCATCTGTTACCTTGTTGTTTTATTCTATCATTTTGTTCTCCCAAGTGGCTTCTCGTCAAGTTGATGTACCATTAAGCTATGAATTCGTTCGTTCAATTTTGTTCGGATGTTCATTGTGAAGACTATATGTTGCAAATATCTAGCCGTTGACTCAGCATATCTTTTATTTGCTTCAATGGCTAACGGTTGTCATCATCTTCAGGATGTCACCTAAGAAAGTTCCCAGCCAGAACCCAGAGGGTGAAGAAGAGCGTCCACCTTCCCCTCCTCCTCCAGCTGAGGCATGGAGAGCAATTATGCAAGCAACCAATACAAACACTCAGATGCTCATGCAAATGACGTAGAGTTTCCAAGCAAACCAAGGGAATCAAGGCAATCAAGGGAACCAAGGCCAAGGAAATCTGTTCAATCAACCTCACTTTGCTACTCTGAACCAATTCCTTGCCAATCAACCCAAGTCCTTTAGCTACTGTGTTGATCCGCTAGATGCTGAAGATTGGATCACAGATATCAAGAAGCATTTCGAGTGCAGTAATGTCAGGATTATGTCAAGTTTGCCGCTTTCCAAGTCAAAGACCAAGCTGCAAATTGGTGGCAACAGTACAAAGATTCCAGAGCGGGTCGTGAGATCTCTTGGACTGACTTTTGTTGCGATTCCCATTCTCATCACATCCCTACCAGTGTCACTGAGGGCATGTGTGAGCAGTTCCGTAATCTGAAGCAAGGCACCATGTCTGTCTACCAGTAAAATGTCAAGTTCTAGAATCTTGCCTGCTATGCGAATCAAGACATTCTCGATGCCAAGAGCAAAATCTACCAGTTCCGAGGTGGTCTGAAAGATGAACTCCAACTTGCACTCACTCTGTTCGAGCCAGATGAATTTGATCAATTCTACAACATTGCTCTCAAGCAAGAGGCAGCTCAGCTCAAATGTGAAGCTTCCAAAAAGAGGATAAGAGATGTTGTTCACTCCTCCTCTTCCTCTCAAGTGGTCGGCAAGCAGCAGAAGTTCTGGCTCCCACCTGCTCCAGTGCTCCGTCCTCCGAGTCAGAACAAGCACTCAGGTGGTCATGGATTTTCCCACCCACCAACCCAAGCAACCAGAACATATCTTAGTACCAAGCTCCAAGACCAAGCGGTCCTTATCATCGGCCACTCTCAGAAGTTACGTGGAACAAGTGTACTCAGAAGGGTCACTATGCTAACAAGTGTCCCAACCAAAGGCGCCTTCCGCCTCCTCCACCTGTCAGCAATACTATCGTCAAGCACAATCCCAAGCATACAAGAGTGAACCTGATGAATGCAGCTCAAGCAGAGGATTCTTCTGATGTGATTATCGGTAATCTTTCGGTTAACTCAATTCCTGCAAAAGTCTTGTTTGATTCTGGTGCATCGCTTTGCTTCATGTCAACTCCATTCTTTACCAAGCAGAATTTCACTTCGGCATCTCTGGATAAGAAGTTATCAATTATTTCTCCGGGCAAACACATGACTTCTAACTTGATGGCTCCGGATATCTCCATCAAGATGGGCAATTATAAATTTCTGGCTTCCCCAGTTGTTCTCGGTAACTCGGACATTGATCTTATTCTTGGGATGGATTGGCTCTCTAAGCATGATGCACTTATTGATTGTGCAAACAAGGAGGTCAATCTAACTCATCCTTCCGAAGACGTGATTATCTTCGCAGCTCGAGATAACACAATCAGGCTATTCTCTCTCAATGACAAGGGCGAGATTAATGCCATATCCGAGATTTCGGTGGTTTGTGAATATGAGGATGCATTTCCTGAGGAGCTTCCAGGCATGCCTCCCAACCGTCCAGTTGAATTCTTCATTTAACTTGAGCCTGGTACGGAGCCAGCCTGTCGGCGTCCGTACAAGCTTTCTCCTAAAGAGTTGAAGGACTTGAAGAAGCAACTCGACGAGCAAGAATGCATGGGTCTGATCAGACCAAGTTCTTCTCATTGGGGATGCGGTGTTCTTTTTGTCAAGAAGAAGGATGGTACGAAACGATTGTGCGTCGATTACCAGCCATTGAACAAGAAGAAAATTAAGAATAAGTACCCTCTCCCCAATATCAATGAACTGTTCGAGCAGCTCAAAGGAGCCAAGGTTTTCTCGAAGCTTGATCTCCGGATGGGCTACCATCAAATTCGTATCCATGAAGAGGATATTCCCAAGACCGCATTCAAGACGAGTTATGGCTCCTACGAGTACACAGTCATGTCCTTCGGGCTTGCAAATGCACCTCCTACCTTCTCTCGGATGATGCACTTCATATTCAACCCCTACACCAATGAGTTCGTCCTCGTGTACCTCGTTGATATCTTGGTATTCTCTAAGACTAAAGAAGACCACGCCAAGCACCTCCGTTTGGTTCTTGACAGGCTCAGAGAGCACCGCTTTTATGCGAAGTTCTCCAAGTGTGAATTTTGGCCTGATGAAGTCCTCTATCTTGGTCATATTATCTCTGCCAAGGGCATTCTGTTAACCCCGAGAAGTATGAAGCTATTGTGAAGTGGGAACCTCCCCAGAATGTCAAACAACTCCGAAGTTTCCTAGGCCTCCCAAGCTATTGCAGAAGGTTCGTTGAGAACTTCTCCAAGATTGACAATCCTCTGTCCAACCTGTTGCAAAAGAATGTCAAGTACTCGTGGACTCCTGATTGTGATGTGGCATTCAATACCCTCAAAGAGAAGCTCATTTCTGCTCCGGTACTTACTCCTCCAGATGAGTCCAAGCCTTATGAAGTGTTCTGTGATGCTTCATTGCAAGGTCTCGGCGGTGTTCTCATGCAAGACAAGAAGATCGTTACATACACTTTGCGTCAGCTTGCACCAAATGAGAAGAATTACCCCACACATGATCTCGAGCTAGAAGCAGTTGTTCATGCCTTGATCACATGGAGACACCTTCTATTCGGCAGAAAAGTGGACATCTTCACCGATCACAAGAGCCTGAAGTACATCTTCACCCAGCCAAACCTTAACCTCCGTCAGACTCGTTGGGTTGAGATGATTCAAGAATAAAATCCAAGCATTGAGTATACTCCTGGCAAGGCCAATGTCATTGCAGATGCCTTGAGCAGAAAGGCTTATTGCAACAGTCTCATCCTCAAACCGTTCCAACCGGATCTCTGTGAAGCATTCCGGAAGCTCAACCTTCAAGTTGTCCCGCAATGATTTCTTGCGAACCTTCAAGTCGCTCTAACTTTGGAGGATCAAATCCGTGAGGCCCAACTCAGTGATGCTATGGTGCAGAAGGTGAAACATGGTATTGCCAAGGGTACTCCCAAGTACAAGTGCTATCGCATTGATGACAAAGACACTTTGTTCTTTGAGGACAGAATTGTGGTTCCCAAAGGTGATCTCAGGAAGCTCATAATGAACGAAGCACATGATTCACTCCTCTCGATACATCCAAGAAGCTCCAAGATGTACCATGACCTCAAGCAATCCTATTGGTGGACTCGCATGAAAAGAGAAATTGCTCAATTCGTGAACGAGTGTGATGTCTGCCGAAGAGTGAAAGCAGAGCATCAGTGTCCAGCCGGACTCCTTCAACCTCTACCTATTCCCGAGTGGAAATTCGATCACATTGAGATGGATTTCGTCACCGGTTTTCCCAAGTCCAAGCGAGGAAACGACGCTATCTTTGTGGTGATTGATAAGCTCACTTTAGTGGCTCATTTCCTTCCAGTCAAGGAATCCATCAACGCAGCATAACAGGCAGAGCTGTATACCTCTAGAATTGTCTCCTTGCATGGTATCCCTCAAGTAATCTCCTCAGATCATGGAAGCTTGTTCATTTCTAAATTCTGGGATTCCTTCCAGTCAGCTACAGGTACCAAGATTCGCTTCAGCACAGCTTTTCACCCTCAGACTAGTGGCCAAGTCGAAAGAGTGAACCAAATTCTTGAAGATATGCTCATGGCATGTGTAATCTCCTTAGGCATGAATGGGAAGACTGCCTTCCATTTGTCGAATTATCCCACAACAATAGTTTCCAAGCAAGTGCAGGCGAAGCACCGTTTGAAATTCTTCATGGCAGAAAGTGCCGTACCCCTCTCAACTGGTCCGAGACTGGTGAACGTCAACTCCTTGGCAATGATTTGATCTCAGAGGCCGAAGAGATGTGCAAAGTCATACGTGAGAATCTCAAAGCCGCGCAACCGCGCCAGAAGAGCTACTATGACGGCAAACACCGAGATTTGGCTTTCGACATTGTAGATCATGTCTATCTCCGTGTTTCTCCCATGAAGGGCACTCAGAGGTTCAGTATCAAGGCCAAGCTTGCTCCAAGATATGTGGGTCCTTTCAAGTTATTGGCAAGAGAGGCAAACTAGCCTACCAACTCGAGCTTACCTCCAACTTTGCAAATGTGCACGATGTGTTTCACGTGTCACAACTCCGCAAGTGCTTGAAGATCCCTGAATGCACCATTCCTTTCGAAGAGATTTATCTTCAGCAAGACTTGTCTTATCGTGAGCACCCCGTTGCTATCCTTGAAGAAACTGAGCGCAAGACCCGCAACAAGTCCATCAAATTCTTGAAAGTGAAGTGGTCACACCATACCGACCGAGAAGCTATGTGGAAACGAGAAGATCATCTCTGTTCCGAGTATCCCGCTTTCTTTCAGTCCTAGATCTCGGGACAAGATCTTTTCGTAGTGGAGGAGAGTTTGTAACACCCCAGAAGTAAAACTTCCTTATTTGCCAATATATGCAACCTTGTCCTGATCCTTTCCTTGGGGGTCCTTCCTTTATTGTTGTTATGTCTTCATTATTGCATTGTCATGTCTTTGCTTCATTACCATCATATGCATCATTGTCATATCATTTTTGCATTCATACTTTGTCATAATGCATTCTCATTCTCACCATGTGCATTGTCGATTCTTGCATGTTATAGTGTTGCTTGATCCATGTGTGATTCACGCTTGATTACTTCCTATTCTCACCACCTCCCCTTCTCTCCTTTTCTCTTTCTTATTATTTTGCAAAGTGCCATCTTGCCTCCTCCTTTAATGTTCATCTTCCCCCAACAAATCTTGCACCATGTCCTAAACCTCTGTGCCAAATTTCACTCCATTTGAAGCTGTTTTGGTCAGGTTCAAAAATGACCCAAGTTTGAATTATATTCAAACTTGTTTTATTTTTCTACCTCTAAAAATGCCCAAAGTAATTTTATCAAATCAAGCATAAATTCGGGACCCCAGCGATATTTTTATCTCATCCTAATTCTTCTCCTAGCTCTCTACACTTTTCTGGTTTTATTTTCTGTCTGAAGAAAAAGAAAAAGAAAAAGAAAATAAGCAGCAGTGCAGCAGCAGCCAGCAAGGCAGCCCGACCACAGCAGTACCCCCTCGGCCTCGGCCAGCGCGCACCCGTAGACCAACTCCTCCCCCGCACGTCCCTCTGCCCTTTTCGCACCCGTGCACCCACTCGCCCCCTCTGCGTCGCCTCCACGTGGCCAGGACAGGCCCGCGCGTGAGCGACCGCAACCTCCGCCACACCCACCTTTTCGTCCACCTCGCGCCGTCGCCATGGGGACTACGAGCACGAGTGCGTCGCCGCTCCGTTCCGTCACCCTAGCCCCCCTCTTAAGCCCTCCTGGTGTCGACCAACTCCCCTAGGGTTCCCTCTTCCTCCTCCCCCGCCGCCAGGTGCGCTTCGGCCACGAGATCCCCCACTTGCACCGCGTTCCGAAAGCATCCAGGAGCACGGCCTCGTCGCCGGCGTGCTCTCCGTCCTCCTCTGCCTCGCCATCCATGTCAGGCTTCTTCCCCGACGTCGACTACGTCCACTACATCGTCTATGTGGAGTCGAGCACCTCATCTGCTTCCTCTCCTTCCTCGTCTTCGACTCCGGCCGCCGCGAGCATTCGTCAGCCCTTGCCATCGTCTCCGACCCCCTCTTGCCGAGCCGAGCACGTCAACATGTTCGTGGTGAGCTCACGAACCTGCCCGTGCTCTTCTTCCCCTCTCTAGCGCGCTCTAGCTACAAGTTCGATGTCCGCCCGAATCCACCATCGTCGGACCTCGGCTCCGGCGAGTGCTCCGACCTTCGAAGCTCCTTTGTGTAGGCCCTTCATCTCCGCCATGTCGCGTAGGGTCGGCCAGGTGCTCTCGCCGTTCTGTTAGGGCCCGTAGTTGTCGCGCCCGAGCTCGTCGCCGCTGCCTCTGTGTATTGCCGCCAGCGTCGCTGTAGTCGTCGTTAGGTGCAGCTAGTTCACGTCGCGCGTGCGGGGTTCCCTTGGGAACCCGTTGCGCACCTCCGCCGTCCTCTTGGGTCACCGGAGCAGCCCCGTTGCACATCGTCGCCGTCTCTGCTTCGCCGGCGTCATGTTGGTTCTGTCTGCATCGGGTGTTTATAAATAAGGTGCAGCGCCTGTCCTCTGTGAGTCGCAGCCGCGTAGCGTAGTGGTCGACGCCTTGCTCTGTTAACCCAGCGACCTGGGTTCGAATCCCCTCGGGCTAGTGGTAAATAATGCCCATATTTTTGCCATGTTGCTCTGGGTGACACCCAGGTCCCACCTAACAGCCTCTGTACGCTCACGCACCCACTCCCACACCCGGCTCGCCACCTCAGCGCCCCCCTGGACCCACTAGACAGTGTGTGTGGCTCGACCGGTTGGGTAGGCGATGTTTATTTCTTTTTCTGTTTTGTTTTATATTTTAGTTTTGTTTGCATTTTGAAATGCTCATAGTTTTCAAACCATGCATCCTTTTAAAATGAGTTATATATGAAAATTGCTTAGTTTTTAGTGTAGATTAATAACATGCATTTTGCTGCCATGTTAAACACATTTAAAATGATGTTTGAATATGTTTTGTAAATAACATGGTTAAATCGGTTTATTTCATAACTAAATAATCGTAGCTCCAAATTTAACAAACTTTATATGTAAATGGGGTGGAAAAATGTGTAGAATAACATGGTGATGTTAGATTGCATGTTTAACAACTCTAACTTGTGGTTATAACAGATCAGATCCATAAGTTGATATATGCACATGGGATTTTCCGGAATTATTGTTGGTTTCTTCCGGCCCATTTAAAATGCTTGCATGTTGTTGTTGGACTGGTGATGCACTACTTGCCATGCTAAACAACATATTAAACCTGTTGGGTGCTTAGTTAGTTCAAACTAAATAACTACATGTGTGGCTGTGTTGTTCTTGCTTTCTTTTGCAGTTGTTCCCTTAGTTGAGTTGTGTTTCTTGCATTATGCCATGCCACATGTTGCACTCATCATGTTCCTTTGTGATGCATCATATCATGACCATGCTCATATGCATCTTGCTTGCATCATGTGTTTGAGCATTGCATCGTGATTGATTTTGTTCCGGTGTTTGTATTCTTGTGATGGTTAGAGCCAGGTCACGATTCGGAATTCGAGGTTCCTGTCAAGACTGAGTTTGAGGAGCAAGGTTACCCTCCCACCATGAACTTAACAGGAAAGATGACTGTTCCCCGATATCACCTCTACCTTTGCTTTGCTAGTTGTCTTGCTCTATAGTTATGCCTCGATGCCTATTCTTGTCTGGTCAGCCTCCTATGTTATCATGAAACACTCTAACCGCCTTCCTAGCAAACCGTTGATTGGCCAAGTACACTTTTGATCAGCCCCTCTTATAGCGTTGTTAGTTGCAGGTGAAGTTTGAAGATTGCTCCATGTTTGGACTTGTTTTATTCGGATAACACAATATATATCTTACTTAATTAATGCACATATATATTGGTAATGGGTGGAAGGCTTGACCTTCTGCTTGTTGTTTTGTTCCAGTCATGCGACCTTAGGACCCGATAAACCGGTGTTATGTTCCTTGATTTTGCGTTCCTAACACGGTTGGGGTTTATGGCCCCCCCTCAATAATTCGCACAGCTTAAAGTTTTTCCAGCAAGACCCAACTTTGGTACTACATTTGCCTAACAACTAAAAATTGCATAGGGAGTTATAAACCTGAGTTCTTAATCAACAACCCGGACCAGTGCTCCTCATGAGTGTTGGTCCAAACTAAGCAGGCTGCGGGGCCACCTTGGGGAAACCCGAGGGCTGGTATATACCTGTAGGCTGACCTATCCGGTCGTGGCCTGAGACGAGATACGTGCGGCTACTATCAGGGTGTCGGCACACCGGGAGGTCTTGCTGGATTAGTTTTACCTTTGTCGAAATATCTTGAGCACGAGATTCTGAGAATACTCGGGTCTTCCCAACATGGAGTTGCGACTCCGCGGATCGTGAGCTTGTGACGGGCTAAGTTGGGACACCCCTGCATGGTTATGATCTTTCGAAAGCCGTGCCCACGGTTATGTGGCAGATGGGAATTTGTTAATATCCGATTGTAGATAACATGACACCATATCCTTAAGAATACACTACATGTGTGAGTAACCGTGATGGACTCTTTTCGAAGGGGTTTTCGGAAAGTGAACACGGTGGGGTTATGCATGAACGTGGGTAGCTAGGATCACTCGTTGATCATCTTTGGCGACCGTTGGCACATATCCTCCTCTCGCTCTGAATTCGTAAGCTAGTTGCCTAGTGCTTGCTGCAGACACTTTATTACCTATCCACACCTAAAAGGCTTTGTTAGTTTTGATACTCGGGAATGGGATTGCTGAGTCCTTGTGACTCACACATTACAACACACACCAGATGTAGGTACAACAGAGTACGATGCAGGAGATGGACAAGAACTTCACTGGGAGCTTGATGAAGAGCGTGGTCGTATGTATGTGACGTATCCCAACGATCAGTAGTGGTTCCTACTAGGGGCGATCAGGACTTGTGGTTGTGGTATCTTTTCTCGTTTGTGTTTGTCCGTAGTCGGACCCTGTGTTATTTGAATGAATGTATGAATGTTGAATTAATTGTGTGACATGGCGAGTGTAAGCCAACTATTTTACTCTTTCATCCCTATTCATTACATGAGTTGTGCAAAGATACCACACTTGCGATCATTCTAGAATGCGATTATGTCTCTAACTCGTGCCTCGACACGTAGGAGATATAGTCGCATCCTGGGCATTAGTGGCGAGCCCGTGGGGGTAGGGCTTGCCCTCCACCCTCGTGGACGGCTCGGGACTCTTTTGGCCCAACTCATTTACTCTGGGGGCTTCTTTTGGTCCATAAAAAATCATCAAAAATTGGCACGTCAATTGGACTCCGTTTGGTATTCCTTTTCTGTAAAACTCAAAAACAAGGAAAAACAGAAACTGGCACTAGGCTCTAGGTTAATAGGTTAGTCCCCAAAATCATATAAAATAGCATATAAATGCATATATATAACATCCTAGATGGATAATATAATAGCATGGAACAATAAAAAATTATAGATATGTTGGAGACGTATCATGCATCTCCAAGCTTAATTCCTGCTCGGCCTCGAGTAGGTAAATGATAAAAACAGAATTTAATATGTGGAATGCTACCTAACACAATTCTCAATGCAATTTTCTTTATTGTGGCATGAATGTTCAGATCTTCAAGACAAAAGTTTAATATTGACATAAGAATAATAATACTTCAAGCATACTAACAAAGCAATTATGTCTTCTAAAAAACATGGCCATAGAAAGTCCGTCCCTACATAATCATATAGTTTGGCTATGCTCCATTTTTGTCACACAAAATATTCAAATCATGCACAACCCCAGTTGCAGCCAAGCAATTGTTTCATACTTCAAGTTTTTCAAACGTTTTCAACTTTCACGCAATACATGAGCGTGAGCCATGGATATAGCACTATAGGTGTAATAGAGTGGTGGTTGTGGAGAAAACAAAAGGAGGAAGATGGTCTCACATCAACTAGGTGTATCCATGGGCTATGGAGATGCCCATCAATAGATATCGATGTGAGTGAGTAGGGATTGCCATGCAACGGATGCACTAGAGCTATAAATGTATGAAAGCTCAACAAAAGAAACTAAGTGGGTGTGCATCCAACTTGCTTGCTCACGAAGACCTAGGGCATTTGAGGAAGCCCATCGTTGGAATATAAAAGCCAAGTTCTATAATGAAAATTCCCACTAGCATATGAAAGTGACTCAACAAGAGACTCTCTACCATGAAGATCATGGTGCTACTTTGAAGCACAAGTGTGGAAAAAGATAATAGCAATGTCCTTTTTTTTCTTTTCTTTTTTCTTTTTTTTTCTTTTTTTCTTTTTTGGGCCGTTTTTTCTTTGGCCTTCCTGTTTTTTTTTCTTTGGGACAATGCTTTAATAATGATGATCAGCACACTTTTATTTACTTACAACTCGATATTACAACTCGATACTAGAACGAAGTATGACTCTATATGAATGCCTCCGGCGGTGTACCGGGATGTGCAATGAATCAAGAGTAACATGTATGAAAAATTATGCATGGTGGCCTAGCCACAAATACGATGTCAACTACATGATGATGCATGTCAATATGACAATGATGAAGCGTGTCATAGTAAACGGAGCGGTGGAAAGTTGCATGGCAATATATCTCGGAATGGCTATGGAAATGCCATAATAGGTAGGCATGGTGGCTGTTTTAAGGAAGGTATATGGTGTGTGTTTGGTACCGGCGAAAGTTGCGCGGTACAAGAGAGGCTAGCAATGGTGGAAGGGTGAGAGTGCGTATAATCCATGGACTCAATATTAGTCATAAAGAAGTCACATACTTATTGCAAAATCTACAAGTCATCAAAACAAAGTACTACACGCATGCTCCTAGAGGAAGGGTTGGTAGGAGTTAACCATCGCGCGATCCCGACCTCCACACAAAGGATGACAATCAATTAAATACCTCATGCTTCAAATTTGTCACACAACGGTTACCATACGTGCATGCTACGGGACTTGCAAACCTCAACACAAGTATTTCTCAAATTCACAACTACTCTACTAGCATGACTCTAATGTCACCATCCTCATATCTCAAAACGATCATCAAGTATCAAACTTCTCATAGTATTCAACGCACATTATATGAAAGTTTTTATTATATCCCTCTTGGATGCCTATCATATTAGGACTAAATTCATAACCTAAGAAAATTACCACGCTGTTCTAAAAGACTCTCAAAATAATATAAGTGAAGCATGAGAGTTCATCTATTTCTTCAAAATAAAACCACCGTCATGCTCTAAAAAGATATAAGTGAAGCACTAGAGCAAATGACAAACTACTCCAAAAGATATAAGTGAAGATCAAAGAGTAGTTGAATAATTATGTAACTATGTGAAGACTCTCTAACATTTAAGAACTTCAGATCTTGGGATATTATTCAAATATCAAGCAAAACAAAATAAAACAAAATTTCGCTCCAAGCAAAACACATATCATGTGGTGAATAAAAATATAGCCTCAAGTAAAGTTACCGATAGACGAACACGAAAGAGGGGATGCCTTCCCGGGGCATCCTAAAGCTTAGGCTTTTGGTTGTCCTTGAATTTTACCTTGGGGTGCCTTGGGCATCCCCAAGCTTAGGCTCTTGCCACTCCTTATTCCATAGTCCATCGAATCTTTACCCAAAACTTGAGAACTTCACAACACAAAACTCAACAGAAAACTCGTAAGCTCCGTTAGTATAAGAAAATAAAACCACCACTTAGGTATTGTTGTGAACTCATTCTAAATTCATATTAGAGTAATATATACTGTATTCCAACTTCTCCATGGTTCATACCCTCCGATACTACTCATAGATTCATCAAAAATAAGTAAACAACACACGTAGACAACAGAATCTGTCAAAAACAGAACAGTCTGTAGAAATCTATAACTTTCAAATACTTCTGTAACTCTAAAAATTCTGAAATAAATTGGTGGACGTGAGGAATTTGTCTATTCATATTCTACAAAAAGAATCAACTTAAAATCACTGTCCAGTAAAACATGGCAGCTAATCTCGTGAGCGCAAAGTTTCTGTTTTTACAGCAAGATCGCAAAGACTTTCACCCTAGTCTTCCCAAAGGTTCTACTTGGAACTTTATTGAAACAAAAGCTATAAAACATGATTACTACAGTAGCTTAATCATGTGGACACACACAAAAAGTAGGGGTAAATATTGGGTTGTTTCCCAACAAGCGCCTTTTAGCTAGGCATGATGATTTCAATGATGCTCGCATAAAAGATAAGAATTGAAACATAAAGAGAGCATCATGAGGAATATGACTAGCACATTTAAGTCTAACCCACTTCCTATGCATAGGGATTTTGTGAGCAAACAACTTATGGGAACGATAATCAACTAGCATAGGAAGGGAAAACGAGCATAACTTCAAGATTTTAAGCACATAGGGAGGAAACTTGATATTATTGCAATTCCTACAAGCATATGATCCTCTCTCATAATAATTTTCAGTAGCATCATGAATGAATTCAACCATATAACCATCACATAAAGCATTCTTTTCATGATCTACTTGCATAAAAATTTACTACTCTCCACATAAGCAAATTTATTCTCATTAATAGTAGTGGGAGCAAACTCAACAAAATAACTATCATGTGAAGCATAATCCAATTGAAAATTAAAATCATGATGATAAGTTTCATGCTTATCTTTATTATTTATAGCATACGTGTCATCACAATAATCATCATAAATGGGAGGCATGCTTTCAATATAATAAATTTTCTCATCAATACTTCGGGGACTAAACATATCATTTTCATCAAACATAGCATCCCCAAGATTGTGGCTTTGCATATCATTAGCATCATGGGTATTCAAAGAATTCATACTAACAACATTGCAATCATGCTCACCATTCACATATTTTATGCCAAGCATTCTATGTAATTCTTCTTCTAGTACTTGAGCATAATTTTCCTTCCCATCATTTACACGAAAGATATTAAAAATATGAAGCATATGAGGTACCCTCAATTCCATTTTTTTGTAGTTTTCTTTTATAAACTAAACTAGTGATAAAACAAGAAACTAAAAGATTCGATTGCAAGATCTAAAGATATACCTTCAAGCACTCACCTCCCCGGCAACGGTGCCAGAAAAGAGCTTGATGTCTACTACGCAACCTTGTTCTTGTAGACGTTGTTGGGCCTCCAAGTGCAGAGGTTTGTAGGACAGTAGCAAATTTCCCTCAAGTGGATGACCTAAGGTTTATCAATCCATGGGAGGCGTAGGATGAAGATGGTATCTCTCAAACAACCCGACGACCAAATAACTAATAGTCTCTTGTGTCCCCAACACACCCGATACAATGGTAAATTGTATAGGTGCACTAGTTTGGCGAAGAGATTGCGATACAAGTGCAATATGGATGGTAGATATAGGTTTTTGTAATATGAAAATATAAAAACAACAAAGTAACTAACGATAAAAGTGAGCAAAAACGGCATTGCAATGCTTTGAAACAAGGCCTAGGGTTCATACTTTCACTAGTGCAAGTGCTAGGCTTCTCGCCCCTCGTTGGTTACCCCAAGTGGAAGGTGTGAGATGTAGTGTTGCGGAAGTTTTTCCCTTGGCAAAGATACCAAGGATCGAATCCCCAGAGACTCCTAGGTTCAACAAGAAGGTGTCAACTGCTACGGCGCCAGATATTAGCAATCAACGTGGACCTGCACACAGATACAAATAACTTTGCTCCCAACGAGTACAGAGAGGTTGTCAATCCCTCCGGCCTTGTAGTTCATAAAGGATTAAACGCAAGTGATAGTAGTGATATATATAATTGCGATAGTAAATAATAGCGAAAAGTAAATAGCGGATGTGATCAATGATGGTAATATGGACCGGAGTCTCATGATGTTCACTAGTGATGTCTCTCTCCCAAAAGACGATAAAACAACTATGTGAGGTAAACGAATTACAGCTGGGCAATTAACAGGACCATGTGCGCAAACCAATGCTGACTACATTGCAAGAAAGGTTGAGGTTCAAAGCATGGGCGGTACGCCAAAGTAAGTAGACCGAAATCCATCAGTATCTACTACTAATCATCCACCTTGAGATATCTATCCAGAACATCTCGCTGGTATTAAGTTGCGAGTCCCACCCATAGTGTAAACTCAATGCAACAGACAACTGCATTAAAAGAACTTTGCGTAAAGTAAACAATCCTTGCACCCGCGGGCACAAGCACCGTTGTTTTCCCCCTTGTGGCAACAGCACATCCCCTAGACTCATGTTTCTGTCACTCAAACTAGTCACCGAGGGGCATGATCCCACAATCAAGCATAACGTTCCCTCTCTGAGTCACTACCTATTACTTGGCCAAAGCAATAAATAACAACGGAGAACATGCAAGAATTACTTACGAACATAAATATAAAAGAGGTAGATCAAATATATTACTCAAGCACAATCTGAACATGATCTCATAATCCATCGGATCCCAGCAAACTCATCATAGCAACAACATAAGGATTACATATGTGCCTCGATCATGTAGGGCAGCTCACGATTGTTAATTAGTGAAGCACAAGAACGGGAGGAGAACATCACATAGCTACTGGTCATGGACTCATGGTCCAAGGGAGACTACTCACAACTCATCCGGGAGGCGTCCATGGTGGTGGAGAGGCTCCCTGTGGTGATCCTCCCCTCCGGCAGGGTGCCGGGAAGAGTTCTCCTGGTGCTCCCGATCTTGGAAGTGGCGGCGGCGGCGGAACAGAGATGACATCGCGAAAAGAGTTCCTCCCTCGAGGGTTTCGGGAGACGCTTTAAATATATGCCAAAGGGGGGCATCGGAGGAGCCTCGGGGGGCCCAGGCGCCCCCCCGGCGCGGCCCAGGGGGGGCGCCGCAAGGGCGCCTGGAGCCCTGGTGGCCCCCCCGGCTGTCCTTCGGGCGCACGGTAGTTTCTGGAACGCTGATTTTTATATAATTTTTCTGGATTTTTCCTGGCAGTTCTCGTAATGTGAAAACCTGAAATACAAAAACAGCCGAAAACAGAAACTGGCACTGTGGTGCACTGAGTTAATAGGTTAGTCCAAATATGATCAAAAGTGTATGGAAGTGTATAAATATCATAGCAATATCACCCAAAAGAGGCATGGAGCAAGGAGAAATTATAGATACGTTTTGGACGTATCAACATCCCCAAGCTTAATTCCTGCTCGTCCTCGAGTAGGTAAATGGTAACAAGAATAATTTCTGTGGTGACATGCTATTAACCATATAGGACTTTTTCGTAGTCATATGACAAAAGCTTACTGAGACAATTAATCTATAGTAATTAAGTTGCCTCATGAGAAAATCACAAAGGACTGAAAGTTTTACAATATGATACTGAAACATCAAATAGATTTGCAATGAACATGATGTGCAAATATGATAAAGTGATATCTAGCTTGCCCCCTTTAGTGAAGCAAAACATAAATGCAGGGGCACCTCCAAGGTTTAAGTGATGACTAGATACAATGATTTCAGAATAAACGATATCACAATCATGCAAAAGACAATGCTACTTTGGGACAATGCACATTACACTCAGAATGACAATCATGCTCTCAGTAGTTGGTGCTTTTAAAAGAAGGTGGAGACTCTCGAACCATGGCTTTTGTTGGCAAGGTTGAAAACCCGTAGTCGGAAACAAAGACAAAACATGTACCAGAGCTCTTGGCTTTAAAACAGAGGTAATAATTTATTTTAGATCATGCATGTTTCGTCAACGAATGCTAGCAGACAACGCAATCACTTTTCGAGATGGACAAGTTTCGAGGAACGGCTCCCGGATGAGGACGATCACATCCTCTTAATCTCCTTTGTTTATCACTGCCAAAGTTTTCTGATTTCTCATGAACAAAGCGTGAAGGAGGGTTTGTTTGTTATATTATCTTTTTGAGCCGGGCACACTCAATGCCAGTTCCTTCTCGTATTATGGGTTTGCACATTATACATGCAATCCCGGGGTGAAGCTTGCCCAACTTAAAAAGGTCATGAATTAACCACTACTTCCTCATGAACTTACAACAGAGGCACAAAATAAGAATGCTTTTTCTTTGAATAATTTCAAGATGGCACATGCAAGTCTCCGTTAGGAATGGCAGGCTAATACCATGTAGGAAGGTATGGTGGACTCATATGGCATAACTGGATTAAAGGATGTGGATGCACAAGCAGTCAGTCCGCTTAGTACAGGCGAAGGTTCGCAAAAGACTGGGAGCGACCAACTAAGAGAGCAATGACGGTCATAATCATGCAGAGCGACAAAGCAACATTGAATCAGGCATGGTAGTTATATCGCTACTCAGAAACAAAAGATCATCAAGGCTTGACAGACTTTCTTTACAGTCTTAAATATGCGTGAGCATACGCCAAGTCAATCAAAATAAATTTTCGAAGGAAGATATTACTAAACCATACCACATCATAGGCAAACAAATCATGTTGGTATTCCAATAACACATTGGGAACCCCCCAGCTATTTGAGACTAACCATAAGAAAACATGAACTACTAAGCGCCATCATGCACGTAGCATCTTTATCATAGATATATCAACCAATGCAACGGAAGCAAACTCTCTTAATAAGGTGAGCATGGTAATTAAGAGAGTTCAAGCAACCAACTAAACAAAATCTCTTTGAAAAGATAAGCATGAAAGCTAAGAGCTGAACATGATAGTAGCTATTAAAAGACAAAGAACACACACAGCAAGGATAGACATGAAAATTCTATGTTATGTTCTAGGTAGAAGTGGAGCGTGTTTCTCTCCCACATAAAGAAAGCTGAGTTCCGACTCGTTATGAAAAACTAAAGAAAACTAAAAGCAAGACGCTCCAAGCATAGCACATAACACATGAAGTGATTAAAATATAGTGGAACGAAAGACGAACTGATAATGTTGATGGAGAAGGGGATGCACGGGGGCATCCCCAAGCTTAGACGCTTGAGTCTCCTTGAATATTTCTTGGGGGTGCATGGGGGCATCCCCAAGCTTGAGCGCTTGACACTCCTGAATCTTTTTATCATCTTCCCTCGCACACTTGAAAACTCCCTTCATACATAACTCATCATAATCTGATTAGCGAGGTTAGTACCCATAATAAAATAATTGTACCTTGCTGGAAATAAAGATATTCTTGAAGGTCTACTATTTCTCAAGATTGCCAAAAGGTTTTTGCAAAGAAAAAGCAAGCTCTTGGTTTGCAAAATGAAGGAAAAACAAAACAGGACAGAATCTATGAAAAACAGAACAGCAGGTAGTAATTAATTTGTTCGGGGCACTTCTGCAACTCTAATAAAAAAACTCAGAACAGACGCACAAAAGACAATTATATAGAACACGCTGTCGAAAAAATTCAGACCAAAAAGATGATCTGGTGATTTTATACGAATTTTTCTATCCAAGGACAGAATCTGTTTCCTGGACAGCACCTCACAACTTTTGAACTTTCTAGCAATCAGAGGCTACACTTGGCACAAAATTGAAAAGCAAAGATACAATGATGATGCTACAGTAGTAACAACATCAAGACACAACAAAAGCAAAATAAATTTATTCATGTGGGCTGCCTCCCAAAAGCGCTTTCTTTTATGCCTTTAAGCTAGGCATAATGCATATACATCAAGTTTTATCAAGAGTAAAAGAATAGCTAGCCCGTACAACGG
Source organism: Secale cereale (assembly GCA_902687465.1). Classification (NCBI taxonomy): domain Eukaryota; kingdom Viridiplantae; phylum Streptophyta; class Magnoliopsida; order Poales; family Poaceae; genus Secale; species Secale cereale. The sequence continues at coordinate 626,176,798 of LR738715.1, read as the reverse complement.
ACTCAAAAGGTAACTTGATCTTCTTTCGAGGGAAGTGTTCCATCCCTTTCTTGAGAGGAAACTGAAATTTTATATTCCCCTCTTTCATGTCAATGATAGCACCAACAGTGCGTAAAAAGGGACGTCCCAAAATAATTGGACAAGAAGGATCACATTCAATATCCATAATAGTAAAATCAACGGGAACATAATTATCATTGACAACGATAAGAACATCGTCGATCCTCCCCAAAGGTTTCTTTATGGAAGAATCAACGAGACGAACACCAAAAGAACAAGAATCATAAGGTTTCAATTTAAGCATATCATATATTCTTTTGGGCATAACAGAGGTACTAGCTCCAACATCACGTAATGCATAGCAAGAGAAGTCATTCAATTTAATTTTTATCATAGGATCCCAACCATCTTCTAGCTTTCTAGGTATGGAGGCTTCTACTCTAAGTTTCTCCTCCCTAGCTTTGATGAGAGCATTAGTGATATGCTCTGTTTAGGCAAGGTTAAGCGTGCTAGTGCGGGGATCTCTAGACATCTTGTGAAGGAAATCAATAACTTCGGTAAGAGTGCAATTATCAAAATCAAGGTCACTAGCATCAAGTAAAGTGGTAGTGGTATCCTTTAGGTTCACATGTTTGGTAGTTTCTATAGTCATAGCATCACCATTAATAGGTCCAATGGGACCAGGAGTACATTGGGTGCTAAGAGTTTGGATATCCTCAACAACTTGGATAGTAGCAACAGTGTGGTGGGTAGGAAGGCTCTTAATTCTATCCTCTTCCTCCGTTTCTCTAGCCCATCTTTCTTTAAGTTTAGCCATCATCCTAATATATTCATTAATTTGCACTTGAGTAGCATTAATAGGAGTGACCTTCCTCTCCTTAAGAGGAGAAGTTTTAATTTTAAGCAATTCTATCTCATTGGCTAAATGGTCTACCTTCAAAGAGAGATCATCTAGTTTATGTAGTTTTTCTTCTACACTCTTATTAAAGGCTTTTTGGGTAGTGATGAAATCTTTAAGCATAATCTCTAGTTCGGTAGTGGAGTTCTTGGTGCTAGGATAAGCACTGTTGTTCCCATAAGAATTAGAGGGGAACGGTCTAGAATTGCTACCAAAATTACTCATATAAGCATTGTTGTTAAAATTGTTTCTAGAGATAAAGTTCACATCTACTTGTTCTTGAGCAATCAAAGAATTTAAAGGAACATCACGAGGATCAACAGAGGATTGCTTCGAAAGTAGAGACATGATCAAGTCAACTTTTTCATTAAGGGAGGAAATTTCCTCGACAGAGTTTACCTTCCTACCTGTTGGAGCGCGTTCGGTGTGCCATTGGGAATAGTTGGTCATCATCTCATCGAGAAGCTTCGTGGCAGCACCAAGTGTAGTTGACATAAAGGTTCCTCCCGCGGCCGAATCTAACAAGTTCCGCGAGGTAAAGTTCAAGCCTGCATAAAAAGTTTGGATAACCATCCAAGTAGTCAAACCATGAGTAGGGCAGTTCTTGATAAGAGATTTCATACGTTCCCAAGCTTGGGCAACGTGTTCATTATCCAATTGTTTAAAATTCATTATGTTACTTCTCAGTTGGATAATTTTAGCAGGTGGATAGTATTTTCCAATAAAAGCATCTTTGCACTTGTCCCATGAATCTATGCTATTTCTAGGCAAAGACTGAAACCAAATTTTAGCTCCTCCTCTCAAGGAGAAGGAAAAAGCTTAAGCTTAACAATATCACCGTCTACTTCTTGGTACTTTTGCATATCACAAAGTTCAACAAAGTTGTTCAAGTGTAAAGCAGCATCATCTCCAGCACCGGAGAATTGATCTTTCATAACTAGATTCAGTAAAGCAGGTTTAATTTCATATGAAGGTGCTGAAGTGGCAGGTGTAGTGATAGGTGTGCTGATAAAGTCATCGTTATTGTGACTAGTGAATTCACACAACTTGGTGTTCTCGGTGGAACCCATAGTAGCAAGCAAGCAAGATAACTATTTTTGTGATTTTCGATAAAAGATACTAAAGCAGAAACTGAAAGGTAAACTAACAAGACTAAAAGCAAAGGTAAAAGATAGCGTGCAACTCCCCTATGTTGAAGAGTGGAGTCCCCGGCAACGGCGCCAGAAAAACTCTTGCTAGGCTTCTCGCCCCTCGTTGGTTACCCCAAGTGGAAGGTGTGAGATGTAGTGTTGCGGAAGTTTTTCCCTTGGCAAAGATACCAAGGATCGAATCCCCAGAGACTCCTAGGTTCAACAAGAAGGTGTCAACTGCTACGGCGCCAGATATTAGCAATCAACGTGGACCTGCACACAGATACAAATAACTTTGCTCCCAACGAGTACAGAGAGGTTGTCAATCCCTCCGGCCTTGTAGTTCACAAAGGATTAAACGCAAGTGATAGTAGTGATAGATATAATTGCAATAGTAAATAATAGCGAAAAGTAAATAGCGGATGTGATCAATGATAGTAATATGGACCGGAGTCTCATGATGTTCACTAGTGACGTCTCTCTCCCAAAAGACGATAAAACAGCTATGTGAGGTAAACAAATTACAGCTGGGCAATTGACAGGACCATGTGCGCAAACCAATGCTGACTACATTGCAAGAAAGGTTGAGGTTCAAAGCATGGGCGGTACGCCAAAGTAAGTAGACCAAAATCCATCAATATCTACTACTAATCATCCACCTTGAGATATCTATCCAGAACATCTCGCTGGTATTAAGTTGCGAGTCCCACCCATAGTGTAAACTCAATGCAACAGACAACTGCATTAAAAGAACTTTGCGTAAAGTAAACAATCCTTGCACCCGCGGGCACAAGCACCGTTGTTTTCCCCCTTGTGGCAACAGCACATCCCCTAGACTCATGTTTCTGTCACTCAAACTAGTCATCGAGGGGCATGAACCCACAATCAAGCATAACGTTCCCTCTTGGAGTCACTACCTATTACTTGGCCAAAGCAATAAATAACAACGGAGAACATGCAAGAATTACTTACGAACATAAATATAAAAGAGGTAGATCAAATATATTACTCAAGCACAATCTGAACATAATCTCATAATCCATCGGATCCCAACAAACTCATCATAGCAACAGCATAAGGATTACATATGTGCCTCGATCATGTAGGGCAGCTTACGAGGGCTAATTAGTGAAGCACAAGAACGGGAGGAGAACATCACATTGCTACTGGTCATGGACTCATGGTCCAAGGGAGACTACTCACAACTCATCCGGGAGGCGTCCATGGTGGTGGAGAGGCTCCCGGTGGTGATCCTCCCCTCCGGCAGGGTGCTGGGAAGATTTCTCCTGGTGCTCCCGATCTTGGAAGCGGCGGTGGCGGCGGAACAGAGATGAGATCGCAAAAAGAGTTCCTCCTTCGAGGGTTTCGGGAGACGCTTTAAATATATGCCAAAGGGGGGCATCGGAGGAGCCTCGGGGGGCCCAGGCGCCCCCCCGACGCGGCCCAGGGGGGGCGTGCCGCCAGGGCGCCTGGAGCCCTGGTGCCCCCCCCCCCGGCTGTCCTTCGGGCGCACGGTAGTTTCCGGAACGCTGATTTTTTATATAATTTTTCTGGATTTTTCCTGGCAGTTCTCGTAATGTGAAAACCTGAAATACAAAAACAGTCGAAAACAGAAACTGGCACTGGGGTGCACTGAGTTAATAGGTTAGTCCAAATATGATCAAAAGTTTATGGAAGTGTATAAATATCATAGCAATATCACCCAAAAGAGGCATGGAGCAAGCAGAAATTATAGATACGTTTTGGACGTATCAGCAAGTTCTCTCAACAATAATAACATAACTGGATCATATAACTATCCCTCAACATGCAACAAAGAGTCACTCCAAAGTCACTAATAGCGGAGAATAAACGAAGAGATTATTGTAGGGCACGAAACGACCTCAAAGTTATTCTTTCTGATCGATCTATTCAGGAGTCCGTAGTAAAATAACACGAAGCTTTTCTTTCCGTTCAATCGATCCTAGAGTTCGTACTAGAATAACACCTTAAGACACAAATCAACCAAAATCCTAATGTCACCTAGATACTCCATTGTCAGCTCAAGTATGCGTGGGCATGATTATATGATATGCATCACACAATCTCATATTCATCTATTCAACCAACACAAAGAACTTCAAAGAGTGCCCCAAAGTTTCTACCGGAGAGTCAAGACGAAAACGTGTGCCAACCCCTATGCATAATCTCACAAGGTCACCGAACCCGCAAGTTGATCACCAAAACATACATCAAGTAGATCACGTGATATCCCATTGTCACCACAGATAAGCAAATGCAAGACATACATCAAGTGTTCTCAAATCCTTAGAGACTCAATCTGATAAGATAACTTCAAAGGGAAAACTCAATTCATCACAATAGAGTAGAGGGGGAGAAAGCATCATAAGATCCAACTATAATAGCAAAGCTCACGATACATCAAGATCGTGCCATCTCCAGAACACGAGAGAGAGAGAGAGATCAAACACATAGCTACTAGTACATACTCTTAGCCCCGAGGGTGAACTACTCCCCCCTCGTCATGGAGAGCGCCGTGATGATGAAGATGGCCATCGGAAAGGGATTCCCCCCTCCGGCAGGGTGCCAGAACGGGTCTAGATTGGTTTTTGGTGGCAACAGAGGCTTTCGGTGGCGGAACTCCCGATCTAGGTTTCTTTTCAGTGGTTTCTGTATTTATAGGAATTTTGGGCGTCGGTCTGACGTCAGGGGGGGTCTCCGAGTCGTCCACGAGATAGGAGGGCGAGCCCGGGGGTAGGGCACGCCCTCCACCCTCGTGGACTGAAAGTGCAGTATATCGACTAGAGGGGGGTGAGTAGGCGATTTTTATGGAATGCTTCAAAACATGGAAGTTTCGAAGACAAACAATAGTAATGATCCTATTTATATGCAGCGGAAGGTAGACTACACTAGACAAGCCATAGTCAAGTATTCAATGAAGTGAAAGCATGAAGACTAATAGAGATAGGCAGTAAGGGTCAGGATGGAAGATAGACTGATGCCAATCAGAACAAGTAGTCGCACAGTGAAGTCAAACAGATAGGCAAGCTAGCAAAGACTTCACAATGAAGGACAGTAAGTAAAGAGAAGGAAAGGATAGAACCAGTAGCTCGGGGAAGACAGTGATTTGTTAGACCATTTCCAGTTGCTGTGACAACTGTACGTCTAGTTAGGGAGGCTGAGATTTAACTCGGAAGACCGCGTTTTCACCTTGTTCCCCTTGAGCTAAGTTCACCTAGTCCTCGCCCAATCACTCTGGTAAGTCTTCACGGTAGACTTCGAAACCATCATAGACTTCGTTCACCGGCAATCCACAATGACTCTTGGATGCTCAGAACGCGAAGCCTAACCGGCTGGAGGAAACACAGTCCTCAAGTGTAACAAGTCTTCAGGTCAAACAGACAGAAATACTTCAGTGATGCCTAACACTCTTTGGCTCTGGGTGTTTGGGCTTTGTCCTCGCAAGGATCTCTCTCTCAAATGCTTCGGAGGTGGGTTGCTCTCAAACGACAAAAGCCATGTAGTAACTCCGAGCAGCCACCAATTTATGGTGTAGGGGGTGGGCTATTTATAGCCACTGGGAAACCCGACCTGATTTGTCCGAAGTGACCCTGGGTCACTAAGGAACTGACACGTGTTCCAACGGTCAGATTTCAAACACACACGACAACTTTACTTGGGCTACAAGTAAAGTTGACTCATCCAGCTCTGGATAAGATTTGCTCTCATTGTCTTCGCTCGAAGACATAGGATTTGGTTGAGCATCACTTCAGTCACTCTGACTTAGTTCACTTGGACCCCACTTAACAGTGCGGTGGTTCCTATGACTCAACAAAGAAGAAAAGGAAACAACGAAACATCTAAGTCATCGCGCTCCATAGTCCTCACATAATGTATTCTCTTGTCATAGTCTTCAATATGATTATCTTCATGTACCACCACTATCGTCAATGTCTTCATACATTTTTAGGGGTCATCTCCGGTAGGTAAACCGAATCAATGATGGACTACTACCTGTGTTATCCTGCAATTCTCACAGACACATTAGTCCCTCAGCCAGGTTTGTCGTCAATACTCCAAAACCAACTAGGGGTGGCACTAGATGCACTTACAATCTCCTCCTTTTTGGTGATTGATGACAAACTGGTTGAAGTTTTCAACGTGGATAAAAGTATGTTAAGTTGTAAAGGATAAAGGTATTGTCTTCGTAAGTAGCAAAAGGCTACCCTTGAAGATGTGCATATAGTTGATTTGCTTTTGAATGCAAATGCACATGGCAGGTTGTACTTGTGGATATCCTCTTCAACTTATGAAGACAATTCATCATGCACAATTGATATGTCGAATATAATGATATGCATAATGAGAAATGGACGTCTGCAAAATGACTAAGTGCGGAATATAACGTAGCACATGCGGAATTTATCATCGCATTACAGAGTACCAGAAAACGTAGCAGACGATCATCAAGTTTAAGTGTTACAACTCAAAGAAACAAATGTAGCAAAAACGAGAGTTGTAAACACTAAGCAAAATATAAAGCACCCGCCCATATGGACCCGCTTGAAGACTATAAACTCATATCCTTCTCCCCCTTTTGTCAGTAAGGACCAAAAAGGTTTGAAGACATAGAGCCTCTACTCATTCCCAGTTGGAGCAGGAGAGGATGCAGGGTCGGCGTTGGTGTTTGGCGGTGCAGAAGTAGTTGGTGTAGAGTCGACACGCGCTGAAGGAGGAGTTGGTGAGGTAGCATCATCTTGATCATCTATCACCCTGGTGTCAACCGTTGCAGCGGAGGAGGAGGAGTCAGAGTCTTCAAGAGATGGAGTTCGACGCAGAATAGCATTCCTTGGAGGAGTGTGGTCAAACTTGAATCTTTCTGTGAAGCCATCGTCTTGAAGATCCGCTTCAGCACTCAGCAAAGTTAAACTCTTCCATGACCTCCGACGGGTTTCATGAGAAACAAAGGCATTCTTCATGGCAAGGTTGCGAATGCGATTGACATCCACCAAGAGGCTTTGCATCTGATGCTTCAGCAAGTAGTGATGCTTATCTTGTTTCTGATGTAAGGCAACGAGAAGCTCTCTGTCGTTGAGAACATGAGAATGCTTCAGAGGCCTTTGGGCAATGGTGCTCTCAGTAGCTTCAGTCTCTGCATGGCGAGGTAGGCGAGTATGGCCAGCCAGAGGGTACACGCGAGAGACTGCTGGAACTCCTTCAATTTGCTGAGTGAAGCTTTGGTGATCAGCGTTGTGAAGACTAACAGGCTCTTTGGCAGGCTCTTGGTATATGGCTTCAGCTGACATATCAACCTCTGGCAAGAATATATGATGGTTGCGAGCAGAAGGCTGATAGGTGATTGCAGAATGAAGCTTGATGAGGCGCATAATCCATGGAGCGTAGAACTTGAGACCAAATAGATCAGAGCCTGACACAACCAACTGCCTGATAAAGAAATCTTGAGCATTGAAGCTGATGGCATTGAAAATATAGAAGACCAATGTCTACATTGTGCCTTCAAGCTTGGCTGATGAAGAATGTCCTTTGACAGGCCATAGAGTTCGCCTGATGATATGATAGATGGTGTGTGGTAGATACTCTAGGTCTTCAACAAAGAACTCCTTTGGATATTCAGCATCGAGTGGCAAAGGCTTCATCATGCTTAACATCTGGCTCATGTTGGGCTTGCGCTTCTGAAAGATACTCTCCAAAGCTTCGTTGTGCAATTGACAGCCAGGTTCATACAGTTCTCCTAGAGTGGGTAGGCCAGTAAGCTCAATGAGATCAAAGGCTTTGGCTTCATGATGGACATTGCCTGTCATCCACTCAAGGACCCATGTCTTCGGATCCCTGTTGTAGCCTCGAATGTGGAGAGTTGCATAGAATTGCAGAAGCAGCTCTTCAGTCCAGTGCTCTTTGTCAGTTACAAAATTGAGCAAACCAGCATCACGGAAGCAATCAAGAGCTTGCTCAAGACAGGGCAGTCCAGCAATGGCTTCAGTATCAAGACGCATATGAGGGAAAATGCGCCCTTGATCATAGAGTACTCGTGAATAATAACTGCACTGTTGATGGCTCCAGAACCTATCTGATGATATCCTTGGCTTGGAATAGGGGTTCTTGGCGCTGTCAAAGAATGTGTTGTGTACAGTGAAGCCGTTTGCATTGAAGGACCCTTGAGAGGTGGCAATACCTGGGAACCTTGACAGTCTTGGCTTAGGCTTCTGAACCTGAGGCCTGTGCTCAACATGGTGGTCAAATTGAGGACCAGAAGCATGCGGTCCAGCAGCAGGCGGAGGAATCAGAATGGGCCATCTGACAGAGATGAGCTGATCATCTTGGTCGTATGCTTTCTCGATTGTATAGGGCCGTGAGGCGGAACAGGAGCAGTGGCAATGGCTTTTGGCTGCAGAGTGGCTTCAGGTGCAGCATTTGCTTCTGGTGCCATTACATCAGGCACCACATTGACTTCAGGTGCCACATTGGCTTCAGCCATGACAACGTCATTGGCTTCAGTGGTGGTGGTGGCAGCCTCAGAATTTGTAACCTCCACTTCAGGAGCTGGAGGGTCGGACACGTTCTCCTCGAGAACATGGGTGTGGCAGCACGTGCTTCTTCTTCTTCTGGTTGTTCTTCATCGACTGATGTAGCCGGAATATCTTTAGCCGCTTTAGCTTCAGACTCTGAGAGGTTCACAGAAGGAGTAGCTTCAGGAACTGATTGTTGCTCTTCTCCTTCTGGAACACTTGGGGTAACGACTTGAGGCCTTGGTCCTTTGCGAAGCCTGCGGAATGCTGGCGACGCCTGTGGTGATGGAGTTGGTTGAGCCTCAAAGTCTTCATCTTCAAGCACCGAACTGGTGACTTGAGTTGGGGGAGTTGCTGGTGTATCTTGTGGGTGATCAGCCCACGAGTCATCCTGTGCAATTGGCGTCAATGGACGACCAATGCTGATGCGTTCGCTGTTCGTAAGAACATGCGAAGATTCCACATTGTACTCGATCTGAGGAAGGACTTCATCATCTTCAACATTGTCATGAGGACCAATGTCTTCAGCTGCGGTGGGCTCAATAGCTGGAATGTCTTCAGCCTCTGTGGGAGCGGGCTCATGAACTGTCATGTGACGTTCCTTGTGCACAGATGCGGGACGAGCAACTGAAATGGGCTCGACAAAAAGGGGCTCTGTGGGAGCAGCCCGGGCCTTCTTGATCCTGCGCTTCTTAGTGGGGGGAGCATCATCAGTGTTGTTCTTGCGCTTGCGAGCTTCAGCTTCAGCCACCTTTGTCTTCTTAAGCTTTGAAGCAGCTGGGGTGACCTTAGGCTTCGTGCCAGTCATGCTGGCAGGGAAGACAATGCTAGGAACTTCCTGCCTTGATTCTTCAGCATGGGTCATAGTTTGCTTCTTCTTTTTCTTGGCAGCCATCCTAGGGTCAATGCCAGGATGCCCAAGGGCCTTGCGCTTTTCAGCTTCATTGTAAGCTTGGACGCATTTGGCCGCCAAGGCCTTGATTCACCCACGAGAACCTTGGGCTTCTTCACGCCTCTTGCGAAAGGCTTCCTTGAGCTCCTGCATCATGACCTTGAAGTTTTGGATTTCTTGGACGCTGAGCTTGTCCATATGCTTCTTGAACTGAGCCTTTTCATAGTCAATCTTTTGCTTTAGCTCAACAATTCTCTGAGAAAGAGCTAGCTCAGAAGCAATGGTGGTGTTGAAGGAGATGCTGGGGCCAACGGGAAGTTGTAGACCATCAAAGCTGAGGTTGGGGGTGTCAAACCATTCATCAATGAAGTTGTTCAAAACTTCCACATCAAAGAGCGGCAAATCATTGAAGATTTATGCATCTTGCTTGCTCTTGATCAATTGCTCCAGAGCGTCATTAGCTAGATCTTCATCACTTGAGAGATCAATGGCTTCATTGGCGTTCTTCAGAACAGCATCAGGAGTGAGAGCTGGACTGGGGTTGTGCATGGGCTTCTTCCTTAGCTGTCTGCTCTTGGATATGTGAGAGTGCTCCTCAGATTGCACACTTGGTGCTGGTGGAGCAGTGGCCAACGACTTCCCTCTCAAAGCAATTGGTGGAGTGGTCTTCGAAGCCTTGGATTTCTTCTTCTTCTTGGGCTTCGGAGTTGCACGCGCTTCTTCAGAATCAGCGTCGTCTGTAGGTTGATCCACATCCGCCCCTTGAACCCTTATGTGACTGATGAGATCTTCTAAGTTGTAGAAGGTCCCAACCAGGTTAGGTTCAGCTTCGCGTGTGCCATCGTAACGGGGAGCCGAGGGGCCAGGATTGAAGTCCAATCCCCAGTTCTTCTTGTTTTCTTTGGCAGAGTTCTTGGCATATTGAAGATTGCGCTTGAACAGATTGTCGTCGCGACACTATAGTAGTGAAGAAGGATCGGCATCTGCTGGTTGTGGCCCACGGACCATGCAAGGAAAGAAGCCTTGAGCAATGGCTTCAGCTTGAGTCCTGGGTGGAAGATTCTTGTATGTAATGTCTCCCCATGGACGCTTGATGGCATTCTTTTCAGCATACTCTTGAGTCACGAATCTATACTTAAACCACTGTTCAGCCAAATATCCTCGAATCCATTGGATTCGAGTCTTCCTCTGATTGTAGTCCTCGTCTGGATGAGTCTTGTACATTTCACTGAGATCAGGAGGCAAATCCTTGGAGGTGTTTCCACGACGTTGTCTGCCACCCTTCTTAACTGACTTGTCGGTTGCCATTGGGTTCAATCTGAAAGGCTTCAAACTGAAAGGCTTCAATACTGGCAAATCCTTCGGTCTGCTGGTCAGACAGGAACTGGCTTCGGGAGAGTGAATATGACGCTGCAAGAATTCTGCAAATGAATGCAGACTATGAGAACCAAGGGATTCTCCCACGGACATGTACCTGTGACAGCATTAGAGATGCGAGGCAAGGGGAAGAGGTTATATGCATTCTCAGAAGATTTTGAAGATAAATCAGTTTAGAAGACTTTGACCTCATAGCGCGAAGACATTCACTTATATGATGAGAGTTGGTTCCAGATTTGTACGAATTCATGAATAGGTACAAGTGAGGAATCTAACTACGTGTGAAGCATAAGTGAATATTCTAGACAAAGTATGAGATGCAGACATGATATATCCATATATGTGTAGGCAGAAACTTCTTGTGGTAAAAGTGATGAATCTTTTGGATCAAGAAGATGGTAAAAGAGAGTTTTAATTTACCACACGATGAACTGCTAGACGGAGAAGAAGTGGATGCCGATCAGTTCGATCTTCCATGCCCTAACTTGGCGACGGAGGACACCTACGGCGGCGACGGTGGAGACGATGTCCGGGGCCGGCGTGAAGACGGCGTTGACGAGGTCGCAGCAGCGAAGTGCTTCGTTGCTGGCGTCATCGAGAGCTAGCGGAGGCGCTAGGGTTGGTCGAGGTGGAGAGGTGGTAGAAGAATTTTTGACCGTGATGGGACGTGCATTTATAAGCATGGGAGACGGCACAACGCAATTACGTAGGTGCCCCTGGCGGTTCACATCTGAGGGACACATGGCGGACATGTAACACATTGGGAGTTGTCCCACAATCACACGTACGCCACGACTGTCGGGGTGGTCATTCCGGCTTCTGTGGGTTTCAGGCAGAAAGGATTGAGCATTAAAATCAGATTTAAAGTTTGTCTCTGTATCTTCTGCTGACAAGGACGCAGAGAAGATATTCGACGGTTCAAACAGAATGCATATGATTTGGACAGATAGAGTTTGAGATGAGAAAGCATAGAGAGGTTAGGGTCCGATCACATTCACTTAGTTCAAAAGATTCAAATAAGAAGACATAGCTATAACTGAATGCTGTAGAGGACAGAACACAAGTCTATATATATGTCTTATATAAAGATAAACCAAATGCAAAGACTATGCAAATGTAATGCCACGAGAAATACTTCAAACAAAGATTTGGTGGTGGCGTTACCCACCGTATAGGAAGTGTTAGACCCAGACACGGCGCACAATTATTGTGGCGCTCCGAAGTCAAATTCCATGTTAATGTATTCACACTTAGAATGTAAGTCTTCATTGATTGAAGATATACTTTACTTCGGGTGTTGCACATCTAAGTCATCAATATGCATAAGTGTTAGGATGTGTGCCTGATTACAGGACATTTGAGAATTCTAAGATATTTAGCTCACACCGCAACTTGCAAAACCGTTTCTCATCCAAGGGTTTTGTGAAGATATCTGCCAGTTGCTCTTCAGTGTTGACGTGTATGATATCAATATCTTCCTTCATGACATGATCTCTGAGAAAGTGATGACGAATTTCAATGTGCTTTGTCTTCGAGTGCTGAACTGGGTTGTTGGCAATCTTGATGGCGCTTTCATTGTCGCAGTAGAGTGGCACATGCTTCAGATGGACACCATAGTCCTTGAGCGTTTGCTTCATCCAGAGAAGCTGAGCGCAGCAAGATCCAGCAGCAATGTATTCAGATTCAGCAGTGGAGAGTGATACACAGTTCTGCTTCTTTGAAGACCAACAGACAAGTGATCGTCCTAGAAAGTGACATGTGTGTGATGTAGACTTACGATCAACTTTGTCACTAGCATAATCAGCATCTGAGAATCCAACTAGATCAAACTCTGAGCCCTTTGGATACCTTAATCCTAGTGTTGGGGTGTAAGCCAAATATCGAAGTATTCGCTTCACAGCTAAGTGATGCGACTCCTTTGGTGCCGCTTGATATCAAGCACACATGCAAACACTAAGCATAATATCTGGCCTAGATGCACATAAATAAAGTAAAGAACCAGTCATGGAGCGGTATACCTTTTGATCGAAATCTTTACCATTGGAGTCGGCACCCAGATGGTGTTTAGCTGGCATAGGCGTCGAGTAGCCTTTGCAATCTTGCATTCCAAACTTCTTCAGGCAATCTTTAAGATATTTCTCTTGAGATATGAAGATGTCGTTGCTTTGCTGATGAATTTGAAGACCAAGGAAGAACTTCAGCTCACCCATCATGGACATCTGATATTGCTCTTGCATCATGTGACCAAACTCATCACTGTATCTTTTGTCAGTGCAGCCGAAGATAATGTCGTCCACATAGATTTGGCAGACAAACAGTTCATCATCATATGTCTTCTTGAAGAGTGTGGGATCCAGGGAACCAGGTTTGAAGCCTTTTCTCTTCAGGAAGTCTTTGAGTGTGTCATACCAAGCACGAGGGGCTTGTTTGAGGCCATACAGTGCCTTGTTGAGCTTGTATACCATATCAGGACGTTTTGGATCTTCAAAGCCAGGTGGTTGTGCAACATACACTTCTTCTTCAATCCTTCCATTGAGAAAAGCACTCTTCACATCCATTTGATACAGAAGTATGTTGTGATGATTTGCATAGGCTAGCAGTATGCGAATAGCTTCAAGCCTAGCCACAGGAGCAAATGTTTCATTGAAGTCAATCCCTTCAACTTGAGTGTATCCTTGAGCAACAAGACGAGCTTTGTTTCTGACAACTTGGCCATGTTCAACTTGCTTGTTGCGATATATCCATTTTGTGCCTATTATGTTGTGCTTGCGAGGGTCAGGACGCTTGACAAGTTCACATACGTTGTTCAGCTCAAACTGTTGAAGCTCTTCTTGCATTGCTTGAATCCATTCGGGTTCCATAAAGGCTTCCGCAACTTTCTTGGGTTCAGATATTGAGACAAATGCAAAGTGCCCACAAAAATTTGCTAGTTGTGTTTCTCTTGAACGAGTAAGTGGACCAGGTGCATTTATGCTTTCAATTATCTTCTCAACTTGCACTTCATTTGCAACACGAGGATGAGCTGGACGAAGATTTTGCTCTTGCTGTACATTGTCATCATCAGGAGGATTGTCTTCAGGCTGAGTATTGTCGTCAGGTTGATTTGGAGCAGAAATTATGAGTTCCTCGTCAGGCTATGCTCCAGAAGGCATGATTTCACCGATTCCCATTAGCTTGATAGATTCATTAGGTGAAGCTTCATCCAGCACATTTGGCAGGAACTCTCTTTGTGAACCATTCGTTTCATCAAACCGCACATCCACAATTTCAACTACTTTATAGAGAAAGATGTTGAAGACTCTGTAGGAGTGTGAGTCCTTTTCATAGCCGAGCATGAAACTTTCATTTGCTTTTGGTGCAAATTTTGACTTGTGATGTGGATCCTTGATCCAGCACCTAGCTCCAAATACTCTTAAGTAACTGACATTTGGCTTCTTGCCAGTAAGGAGTTCATAGGATGTTTTCTTCAGAAGCTTGTGTAGATAAACACGGTTGATGATATGGCATGCAGTATCAATAGCTTCGGGCCAGAACTTTCTTGGAGTCTTGTATTCATCGAGCATCGTTCGAGCCATCTCAATTAGGGTTCTGTTCTTGTGCTCTACGATGCCATTCTGCTGAGGTGTGTATGGAGCTGAGAACTCATGAGTGATTCCCATTGTATCCAGATAAAGATCAAGGCCGGTGTTCTTGAACTCAGTGCCATTGTCACTTCTGATATGCTTGATCTTGACGCCATAGTTGTTCATGGCACGGTTGGCGAAGCGTCTGAAGACATCTTGTACTTCAGTCTTATATATAATTATGTGCACTCATGTGTATCTTGAATAATCATCAACAATGACGAAGCCATAGAGACAAGCTGTGGTAGTGAACGTGGAGTAGTTAGTAGGGCCAAATAAGTCCATGTGAACCAGCTCGAAGGGTTTGGATGTCGTCATGATTGTCTTCGAGGGATGCTTGGCCCTAGTCATCTTCCCAGCTTCACAGGCACCACATAGATGATCTTTCTTGAACCTGACGTCCTCGATGCCTACAACGAGCTTCATCTTTGCAAGAGTGTGCAAGTTCCTCATGCCGGCATGTCCTAGCCTCCGATGCCAGAGCCAGCACTCTGAAGCTTTTGCTAGAAGACATACGGCCATTTGCGGTCCAGCTGAGAAATCTACCATATACAGATCACCTTTTCTGTATCCTTCAAATACTAGAGACTTGTCAGATTCCATTAGTACAAGGCAACTGAATTTTCCAAATATCACAATCATGTTTAAGTCACAAAGCATTGAGACAGACATTATGTTGAAACCAAGGGATTCAACTAGCATGACTTTGTCCATGTGCTGATCCCTTGAGATTGCAACTCTACCTAGACCCAACACTTTGCTTTTACAAGTATCAGCAAATGTGATGTGACTCTTGTTAGATGGACGTAAGGTTGAGTCCATAAGAAGACTTCGATCTCCAGTCATATGATTTGTGCATCCGATGTCCATAATCCATTCTGAAGACTTTGGTGTCACTCCCTACAATGCCGTTAGGAGGATAGGCTTCACCAATAGCCATTGTGAAGCATAAAAATTTGACGTACAAGTGGATTATGAAAGCGTAGATCCAAGTTAGGACTGGTAAGATGATTAGCAAGCGATTCATGAATAAAATAGGTAGTAAGACCATTTGGGCATTTGATCTTGCGCCCTACAAGTGTTTTAGGTCCCCAGCAATAGCATTAGTCGCCTTTGATTTTCGGCTGGAGACCTTTCCCTGTAAGAGAAAGTTTGTTCTTCTTAACCACCCACATCTTCAGGGGTGGCTTAGAAGTAATGAGTCTAAGAGCAGCATCTGAGAATTTTGGCTTTGGAGCCCTAGCAAATAGTCTTGCAGGAGGAGAATAATACTCATAAGAATAAGCAGAAAAATTCTTTGTTTTGTGAATATAGCAGTTTGATGAAACAGGCTCATATTCATGGGTCTGAGTATAGTTTCCTTGCAAAACATTGGCGTTAGGGTGACTCAGGTGAGTCCTTTGTCTGTATGAAGCCTTAGGACCATATGAAGCCTTTGGTCTGGGGTTTGTCTTCTTCCCAGGAGGTGTCATGATGACATTTGCTTGAAGCTTCTCAAGACAACATTTGGGAACCCAGATCTTCTTTGTAGGTGGCCCATTCCAGCAGTTAGTACCAATATACCTGGCAAACACTTCACCATCCTTATTCTTAAATAGTTTATAGTTTGCATCAAAGGATTCATCAATGATAATAGTATTAGCACAAGTGAAGCCAGATAGGGTAGACGGGTCCACTGAAGGTTCCTTTGCAGCAACCCATGTGGTTTTGGGGTACTGCTCAGGCTTCCAGTATGAACCATCAACATTCATTTTCCTCTCGAACCCTACACCCTCTTTCCTAGGGTTTCAGTCCAGTGTCTGCTTTTTGAGGACATCACATAAAGTCTGATGCCCTTTGAGGCTTTTGTACATCCTTGTTCCAAGCAAAGTCTTCAACCTAGCATTTTCATCAGCAATAGTAGTGGTATCCTCAGCACAGGGGTTAGTACCACATCAGTAGTTGAAGATATTGCAATAGTGGCAGCAGTAGAACATTCAGCAACAGATGTAGCGTTATCACGCTCAATGCATTTTAGACATGGTGGTTCAAATCCTTCCTGAGAAGAGCTGATCAGTTGTGCGCGGAGTGACTCATTTTCTTTCTGAAGATCTTGCAGAGCCACTTTCAATTTCTCAAGTTCTCGCTTCCTTTGAAGGTAATCGTGGGAAAGCTTTTCATGAGTTTTTGAGAGCGATTCATAAAGACCTTCAAGTTCCTCGTACTTAACATGAAGATTTTTTATGTCTTCAATTAAGGACTGAGAACGGGTCATTTCCGCGTCCAACGGGTCATCCCTTTTGTCTAACAGTTTTTGAATATGTTCCATAGCTTTCTGCTGTTCAGTGGCAATTTTAGCAAGTGTTTTGTAGCTAGGTTTTGATTCACAATCAGAGTCATCTTCACTGGATGTTTGAAAGTAAGCATCACGTGATTTTACCTTGGCGCTGCGTGCCATGAAGCAGTAGGTGGGAGCAAAGTCGTCGTCCTCATCATCAATGTTGGTGACGGGGCCATTGTCTTCAGTGTTGAAGATGGACTTGGCAACGTAGGCTATGGCTAGAGCCAGACTTGCAGCACCAGAATCGGATTCCTCCTCAGACTCCACCTCCGCTTCTTCTGAAGCAGACTCCTCCTGTGAATCCATCTCCTTGCCAACAAATGCACGAGCCTTGCCAGATGAATCCTTCTTGTGTGATGAATACTTTGATGAAGACTTGGAAGAAGACTTTGAGTATTTCTTATTTTTCTTATCATCAGAATCATATTCCTTGCTCTTCTTCTTCTTCTCATTGTCCCATTGAGGACACTTAGAGATGTAGTGACCAGGTTTCTTGCACTTATGACATGTTCTCTTCTTGTAGTCACGGGTAGAAGCTTCATCATTTCTTGAGCTAGATCGTGAAGACTTTCTGAAGCCTTTCTTCCTAGTGAATTTCTGGAACTTCTTCACAAGCATGTCAAGCTCCTTTCCAATGTCTTCAGGATCATCAGAACTGCAGTCAGATTCTTCTTCAGATGAAGAAACAGCCTTTGCCTTCAAGGCGCGAGTTCGGCCATAGTTGGGACCATAGATGTCACGTTTCTCAGATAGCTAGAACTCATGTGTGTTGAGCCTCTCAAGTATGTCAGACGAATCGAGAGTCTTGAAGTCAGGGCGTTCTTGAATCATCAGGGCAAGGATGTCAAATGAGCTATCGAGTGATCTCAGGAGGGTCTTGACGATTTCATGCTTGGTGATTTCAGTGGCGCCAAGTGCCTGAAGCTCATTTGTGATGTCAGTGAGGCGATCAAATGTGTGCTGGACATTCTCATTGTCGTGTCTCTTGAAGCGATTGAAAAGATTGCGAAGGTTGATATGCCTTCGTTGACCTTTGAGAGCCAGTCCCAGACTTCCTTTGACGTTTCCAGGGCACTCACACGACCATACTGTCCTTTGGTCAGATGACCACAGATGATGTTCTTGGCCGTTGAATCCAGTTGAACGAGCCTCTTGACATCAGCAGTGGTGATACCTTCACCAGTCTTGGGAACGCCGTTCTTGACAACAAACCAGAGGTCGACATCAATGGCTTCAAGGTGCATGCGCATCTTGTTCTTCCAGTAGGGATATTCGATGCCATCGAAGATGGGGCACGCAACGGAGACTTTGATTATCCCTGCAGTCGACATAGCTAAACTCCAGGTGGTTAAACCAAATCACACAGAACAAGGGAGTACCTTGCTCTGATACCAATTGAAAGTGCAGTATATCGACTAGAGGGGGGTGAATAGGCGATTTTTATGGAATGTTTCAAAACATGGAAGTTTCGAAGACAAACAATAGTAATGATCCTATTTATATGTAGCGGAAGGTAGACTACACTAGACAAGCCATAGTCAAGTATTGAATGAAGTGAAAGCATGAAGACTAATAGCAGCTAGGCAGTAAGGATCAGGATGGAAGATAGACTGAAGCCAATCAGAACAAGTAGTCACACAGTGAAGTCAAACAGATAGGCAAGCTAGCAAAGACTTCACAATGAAGGACAGTAAGTAAAGAGAAGGAAAGGATAGAACCAGTAGCTCGGGGAAGATAGTGATTTGTTAGACCAGTTCCAGTTGCTGTGACAACTGTACGTCTGGTTAGGGAGGCTAAGATTTAACTCAGAAGACCGTGCCTTCACCTTGTTCTCCTTGAGCTAAGGACACCTAGTCCTCGCCCAATCACTCTGGTAAGTCTTCAAGGTAGACTTCCAAACCTTAACAGAATTTGTTCACCGGCAATCCACAATGACTCTTGGATGCTCAGAACACGATGCCTAACCGGCTGGAGGAAACACAGTCCTCAAGTGTAACAAGTCTTCAGGTCACACAGACAGAAAGACTTCAGTGATGCCTAACACTCTTTGGCTCTGGGTGTTTGGGCTTTGTCCTCGCAAGGATCTCTCTCTCAAATGCTTCGGAGGTGGGTTGCTCTCAAACGACAAAAGCCGTGTAGTAACTCTGAGCAGCCACCAATTTATGGTGTACGGGGTGGGCTATTTATAGCCACTGGGCAACCCGACCTGATTTGTCCGAAGTGACCCTGGGTCACTAAGGAACTGACACGTGTTCCAACGGTCAAATTTCAAACACACACAGCAACTTTACTTGGGCTACAAGTAAAGCTGACTCATCCTGCTCTGGATAAGATTTCCTCTCATTGTCTTTGCTCGAAGACATAGGATTTGGTTGAGCATCACTTCAGTCACTCTAACTTAGTTCACTTGGACCCCACTTAACAGTGCGGTGGTTCCTATGACTCAACAAAGAAGAAAAGGAAACAACAAAACATCTAAGTCTTCGCGCTCCATAGTCTTCACACAATTTCTTCTCTTGTCATAGTCTTCAATATGATTATCTTCATGTACCACCACTGTCGTCAATGTCTTCATACATTTTTAGGGGTCATCTCCGGTAGGTAAACCGAATCAATGAGGGACTACTACATGTGTTATCCCGCAATTCTCACAGACACATTAGTCCCTCAACCAGGTTTGTCGTCAATACTCCAAAACCAATTAGGGGTGGCACTAGATGCACTTACATATACGGCTCGGGACTCTTCTAGCCCAACTCTTTTACTCAGGGGGCTTCTTTTGGTCCATAAAAAATCATCAAAAATTGGCACGTCAATTGGATTCCGTTTGATATTCCTTTTCTGTATAGCTCAAAAACAAGGAAAAACAGAAACTGACACTAGGCTCTAGGTTAATAGGTTAGTCCCAAAAATCATATAAAATAGCATATAAATGCATATAAAACATCCTAGATGGATAATATAATAGCATGGAACAATAAAAAATTATAGATACATTGGATACGTATCAGCAATAGACCATGGATCAGTTAAACGCTCTCGAGCCAGATCCAGCGCGTCCAGGGTATTGCAAGGGGTATAATAAGGAACACGCCTGGACTCACAAGACATGCTTGTGGGATCTGCCTTACTTCAAAGACCTCCTTTGCCCACACAACATCGACGTGATGCACACTGAAAATAATATCATCGAGGCCATTTTTGGTACACTGTTCAACATAGATTGGAAGTCAAAGGATAATACTAAGGCTAGAGTCGATCAAGAGGAGCTATGTGATAGACCGTTACAAAACATGCAAGAACCGGAAGGAAAAAATAACTAGACGAAGCCAAAGGCATGGTTCAATCTTGGAAGGCCAACTATGATAGAAATTATCTTGTGGGTGAAAATGCAGTTGATGTTCCCAAATGGGTATGCAACGAATCTAAAGAGGGGAGCGAGTCTTGAAAAATAGAAAATATTTGGTCTCAAGAGTCACGATTGGCACATATGGCTTAAGCGGGTAATGCCACTGATATTGCGTGGGTTTATATCTAAGGATGAATGGCTAGTACTGGCAGAGCTCAGCTACTTCTTCCGTGTTCTTTGTGCGACAGAACTATCGTCTGGCGTGCTAGAAGAAATGGAAGATTTAGCGCCGGAGTTGATCTGCAAGTTAGAGAAGATCTTCCATCGGACTTCTTTAATCCAATGCAGCATTTGATTTTGCATCTCTCGACCGAGGCAAGATTGGGGGCGCGTGCAAAATCATTGGTGCTACGCAACTAAGAGGATTCAGAAGACGCTTTGAGAAAATTGTGAAAATAAACATAGAATTGAAGCATCGATGGTCGAGGCATTCATCACTAAGGAGGCGGCAAACTTCGTGACATCACACTACGAAGCCAAAAATCGTCATTTGCATAATCTGAAGCCTCGGTATAATGATGACGACCCTAAAAAGGGTGGATCCAACCTCAACCTATTCAAAGGGAATCTCACACCAGCCAGTGGTTCGAAACCAGTATCTTTGGATAACGAAGAATGGTGGACCATTTCGTTGTATATCTTCAACAACCTGACAGAAGTGCGGCCGTACATTGAGTAAGTTCTCGGTACATTGTTTCGCAACATCGATTTCCTTTGAACTACTCTTATTCCTGGATATTTCATACAGTCGATACGTCGCGATATTCTCGTATGGAGCGGTGATCCAAAAGGATTCCGTCGAAGAGTATGAGCTCCTGGCAAAGCAAGGAGGCGGCTATCCCGGTTTCATCTCTTGGTTCAAAAAAAACGGTAATTTCCATTAGACCATTTCATTTCTTTCGCTAATTTGCACCTAATGCAACAATACTTTCGTATTAAACTTGTAGGCTAGTTCAGACTCTATGGACGCCGAATTGAGACAAGTCGCTAATGGTTTTGACTATAAGGTCCGTTCATTTGACAAATACGACATCAACGAGTATCGCTTTCGTACCTATGGCAAAGAGCTATCTATGGCCGACCGAAAGTATACAAATTGTTGTGTATCTGCTATCGGAGAAGGAGGTACCGAGTATTATGGGAGAGTTGAAGCAATTTATGAACTTCTATTCTATGGTGAAACCCCACCGAATGTCGTAGTCTTCAAATGTTATTGGTTTTAGCCGAAGGAGACTAGAAGGACTCATGAACATATATGACTAGTTGAAATCAAACAAAGCACCCATTTAGATGTTCCCGGTGTCTATATTACGGCTCAACAGGTGACTGATACGTCCAAAATGTATCTATAATTTCTGCTTGCTCCATGCCTCTTTTGGGTGATATTGCTATGATATTTATACACTTCCATACACTTTCGATCATATTTGGACTAACCTATTAACTCAGTGCACCCAGTGCCAGTTTCTGTTTTCGGCTGTTTTTGTATTTCAGGTTTTCCCATTACGAGAACTGCCAGAAAAATACCGGAAAAATTATATAAAAAATCAGCGTTCCAGAAGGTTCCCGGTAGCCAAAGTACAGCCGGGGGGGCCACCAGGGCTCCAGGCGCCCTGGTGGCGCGGCCCCCCTGGCCGTGCCGGGGGGGCGCCTGGGCCCCCCGAGCCTCGTCTGATGCCCCCCTTTGGCATATATTTATACCGTCTCCCGAAACCCTCGAGACGGGAACTCTTTTTCGCGATCTCATCTCTGTTCCGCCGCCGCCGCCGCTTCCAAGATCGGGAGCACCAGGAGAACTCTTCCCGGCACCCTGCCGTAGGGGAGGATCACCATCGGGAGCTTCTCCACCACCATGGACGCCTCCCGGATGAGTTGTGAGTAGTCTCCCTTGGACCATGGGTCCATGACCAGTAGCTATGTGATGTTCTCCTCCCGTTCTTGTGCTTCACTAATTAGTCCTCGTGAGCTGCCCTACATGATCGAGGCACATATGTAATCCTTATGCTGTTGCTATGATGAGTTTGCTGGGATCCAATGGATTATGAGATTATGTTCAGATTGTGTTTGAGTAATATATTTGATTCACCTCTTTTATATTTATGTTCGTAAGTAATTCTTGCATGTTCTCCGTTGTTATTTATTGCTTTGGCCAAGTAGTAGGTAGTGACTCCAA
>LR738715.1:626128451-626141278 GCA_902687465.1 Secale cereale | reverse complement strand
CCCCCCCCCGGCTGTCCTTCTTGCGCACGGTAGTTTCTGGAACGCTGATTTTTTATATAATTTTTCTGGATTTTTCCTGGCAGTTCTCGTAATGTGAAAACCTGAAATACAAAAACAGCCGAAAACAGAAACTGGCACTGGGGTGCACTGAGTTAATAGGTTAGTCCAAATATGATCAAAAGTGTATGGAAGTGTATAAATATCATAGCAATATCACCCAATAGAGGCATGGAGCAAGCAGAAATTATAGATACGTTTTGGACGTATCAGCCGCCACGTGCTAGACTATCTCCCCCAAAGGAAGAGGATTATGAGCCTCACATTAACCCAGACACATATGAAGGAGAATTGTTCCAAGAAACACGTCTTTCCAAAAAATGTTTCAAGAACCACTATACTTCACCCCAGAACATTGAAGTAGACATTGACAGTGAATCCGACATCACCCTAGAGGAGGAACTATTGGGGAACGTAGTATTTCAAAAAAAATCCTACGATCACGCAAGATCTATCTACCAGATGCATAGCAACGAGAGGGGAGAGTGTGTCTACGTACCCTCGTAAACCGAAAGCGGAAGCATCTAGTGACGCGGTTGATGTAGTCGAACTTCTTCGCGATCCAATCAATCAAGCATCGAACGTACGGCACCTCCGCGTTCAGCTTGATGTCGTCCCACGAGCTCTTGATCCAGTTGAGCTTCACGAGAGAGCTTCGTCAGCACGACGGCGTGATGACAGATATGATGAAGTTACCGGCGGAGGGCTTCGCCTAAGCACTGCAACGGTATGACCGAGGTGTGTTTCTGTTGAGGGGGGCACCGCACACGGCTAGAACAATGTTTCTTCTATGTCTTTGGGTGCCCCCTGCCCCCGTATATAAAGGAGCAAGGGGGGAGGGCCGGCCAGCCATGTATGGCGCGCCTAGGAGTAGGATTCCTACTCCTAGCAGGAATAGGAACCCCCTTTTCCAATTCCTACTAGGAGTAGGAAAGCAAAGGGGAAGAGGAGAAGGAAAGGAGAGGGGGCGCCTCTCCCCCTTTTCCTAGTCCAACTAGGAACCCTAGGAGGGTGCAGCCAGCCCTATGGGCTGCCCCTCTCTTTCCCTCATTGGCCCACTATGGCCCATACTCCCTCGGGGGGGGGGGGGGTCCGGCAACCCCCTCCGGCACTCCGGTTAAATTCGAAACATTTCTGGAACACTTCCGGTGTTCGAATATAGTCGTCCAATATATCAATCTTTACGACTCGGACATTCCGAGACTCCTCGTCATGTCTGTGATCTCATTCGGGACTCCGAACTACCTTCGGTACATCAAAACTCATAAACTCGTAATACCGATCATCATCAAACGTTAAGCGTGCGGACCCTACGGGTTCGAGAACTATGTAGACATGACCGAGACTCATCTCCGGTCAATAACCAATAGCGGAACCTGGATGCTCATATTGGCTCCTACATATTCTACGAAGATCCTTATCAGTCAAACCGCATAACAACATACGTTGTTCCCTTTGTCATCGGTATGTTACTTGCCCGATATTCGATCGTCGGTATCTCAATACCTAGTTCAATCTCGTTACCGGAAAGTCTCTTTACTCGTTCCGTAATACATCATCCCGTGACTAACTCATTAGTCATTTGCTTGCAAGGCTTATTATGATGTGTATTACCGAGAGGGCTCAGAGATACCTCTCCGACACTCGGACTGACAAATCCTATTCTTGATCTATGCCAACACCACGAACACCTTCGGAGACACCTGTAGAGCATCTTTATAATCACCTAGTTACGTTGTGACGTTTGATAGCACACAAGGTGTTCCTCCGGTATACGGGAGTTGCATAATCTCATAGTCATAGGAACATGTATAAGTCATGAAGAAAGCTATAGTAGTAAAACTAAACGATCATAGTGCTAAGCTAACGGATGGGTCTTGTCCATCACATCATTCTCCTAATGAAGTGATCCCGTTGATCAAATGATAACTCATGTCTATGGCTAGGAAACATAACCATCTTTGATCAATGAGCTAGTCTAGTAGAGGCATACTAGGGACACTCTGTTTTGTCTATGTATTCACACATGTACTTAGTTTCCCGTTAATACAATTCTAGCATGAATAAAAGACATTTATCATGATATAAGGAAATACAAATAACATCTTTATTATTGCCTCTAGGGCATATTTCCTTCAGTCTCCCACTTGAACTAGAGTCAATAATCTAGATTACAAAGTAATGATCCTAACACCCATGGAGTCTTGGTGCTGATCATGTTTTGCCCGTGGAAGAGGCTTAGACAACGGTTCTGCTACATTCAGATCCGTATGTATCTTGCAAATCTCTATGTCTCCCTCCTTGACTAGATCTCAGATGGAATTGAAGCGTCTTTTGATGTGCTTTGTTCTCTTGTGAAAACTGGATTCCTTCGCCAAGGCTATTGCTCCAGTGTTGTCACAAAATATTTTGATTGGACCCGATGCACTAGGTATTACACCTAGATCGAATATGAACTCATTCATCCAGACTCCTTCATTTGCTGCTTCCGAAGCAGTTATGTATTCCGCTTCACACGTAGATCCCGCCACGATGCTCTGCTTGGAACTGCACCAACTGACAGCTCCACCGTTTAATAAAAATACATATCCGGTTTGTGACTTAGAGTCATCCGAATCAGTGTCAAAGCTTGAATCGATGTAACCGTTTACGATGAGGTCTTTGTCACCTCCATACACGAGAAACATATCCTTTGTCCTTTTCAGGTACTTCAGGATGTTCTTGACCGCTGTCCAGTGATCCACTCCTGGATTACTTTGGTACCTCCCTGCTAGACTTATAGCAAGGCACACATCAGGTCTGGTACACATCATTGCATACATGATAGATCCTATGGCTGAGGCATAGGGAATGACTTTCATTTTCTCTCTATCTTCTGTAGTGGTCGGGCATTGAGTCTTACTCAACTTCACACCTTGTAACACAGGCAAGAACCCTTTCTTTGACTGATCCATTTTGAACTTCTTTGAAACTTTATCAAGGTATGTGCTTTGTGAACGTCCAATTAAGCGTCTTGATCTATCTCTATAGATCTTGATGCCTAATATGTAAGCAGCTTCACCGAGGTCTTTCATTGTAAAATTCTTATTCAAGTATCCTTTTATGCTATCCAGAAATTCTATATCATTTCCAATCAACAATATGTCATCCACATATAATATCAGAAATGCTACAGAGCTCCCACTCACTTTCTTGTAAATACATGCATCTCCAAAAGTCTGTATAAAACCATATGCTTTGATCACCTCATCAAAGCGTATATTCCAACTCCGAGATGCTTGCACCAGTCCATAGATGGATCGCTGGAGCTTGCACACTTTGTTTTCACCTTTAGGATCGACAAAACCTTCTGGTTGCATCCTATACAACTCTTCTTTGAGATATCCATTCAGGAATGCAGTTTGACATCCATTTGCCAGATTTCATAATCATAAAATGCGGCAATTGCTAACATGATTCGGAAAGACTTAAGCATCGCTACGGGTGAGAAAGTCTCGTCGTAGTCAACTCCTTGAACTTGTTAGAAACCTTTCGCAACAAGTCGAGCTTTGTAAACAGTAACATTACCGTCAGCGTCAGTCTTCTTCTTGAAGATCCATTTATTTTTGATGGCTTGCCGATCATCGGGCAAGTCAACCAAAGTCCATACTTTGTTCTCATACATGGATCCCATCTCAGATTTCATGGCCTCAAGCCATTTTGCGGAATCTGGGATCATCATTGCTTCCTCGTAGTTCATAGGTTCATCATGGTCTAGTAACATGACTTCCAGAACTGGGTTGCCATACCACTCTGGTGCGGAACTTACTCTGGTTGATCTACGAAGTTCAGCAGAAACTTGATCTAAAGTTTCATGATCATCATCATTAGCTTCCTCACTAATTGGTGTTGGAATCAATAGAACTAGTTTCTGTGATGTACTAGTTTCCAATTCGGGCGAAGGTACAATTACCTCATCAAGTTCCACTTTCCTCCCACTCACTTCTTTCGAGAGAAACTCCTTCTCTAGAAAGGATTCATTCTTAGCAACGAATATCTTGCCTACGGATCTGTGATAGAAGGTGTACCCAACAGTCTCTTTTGGGTATCCTATGAAGACACATTTCTCCGACTTGGGTTCGAGCTTATTAGGTTGAAGCTTTTTCACATAAGCATCACAGCCCCAAACTTTAAGAAACGACAACTTTGGTTTCTTGCCAAACCATAGTTCATAAGGCGTCGTCTCAACGGATTTACATGGTGCCCTATTTAACGTGAATGCAGCTGTCTCTAAAGCATAACCCAAAAACGATAGTGGTAAATCGGTAAGAGACATCATAGACCGCACCATATCTAATAAAGTACGGTTACGACGTTCGGACGCACCATTACGCTGTGGTGTTCCGGGTGGCGTGAGTTGTGAAACTATTCCACATTGTTTCAAATGAAGACCAAACTTGTAACTCAAATATTCACCTCCACGCTCAGATCGTAGAAACTTTATTTTCTTGTTACGATGATTCTCTACTTCACTCAGAAATTCTTTGAACTTTTCAAATGTTTCAGACTTGTGTTTCATCAAGTAGATATACCCATATCTGCTCAAATCATCAGTGAAGGTCAGAAAATAATGATACCCGTCGCGAGCGTCAACACTCATCGGTCCACATACATCAGTATGTATGATTTCCAACAAATCTGTTGCTTGCTCCATTGTTCCGGAGAACGGAGTTTTAGTCATCTTGCCCATGAGGCATGGTTCGCAAGCACCAAGTGATTCATAATCAAGTGATTCCAAAGGTCCATCACTATGGAGTTTCTTCATGCGCTTTACACCAATATGACCAAAACAGCAGTGCCACAAATAAGTTGCACTATCATTATTAACCTTGCATCTTTTGGTTTCAATATTATGAATATGTGTATCACTACAATCGAGATCCAACAAGAAAATACCACTCTTCAAGGGTGCATGACCGTAAAAGATATTATTCATAAAAATAGAATAACCATTATTCTCAGATTTAAATGAATAATCGTCTCGCAACAAACAAGATCCAGATATAATGTTCATGCTTAACGCCGGCTCCAAATAACAATTATTCAGGTCTAAAACTAATCATGAAGGTAGATGTAGAGCTAGCATGCCGACGGTGATCACATCGACTTTGGAACCATTTCCCACGCGCATCGTCACCTCTTCCTTAGCCAATCTTCGTTTAATCTGTAGTCTCTGTTTTGAGTTACAAATATTAGCAACCGAACCGGTATCAAATACCCAGGTACTACTACGAGCATTAGTAAGGTACACATCAATAACATGTATATCACATATACCTTTATTCACCTTGCCATCCTTCTTATCCGCCAAATACTTGGGGCAGTTCCGCTTCTAGTTTCCAGTCCCTTTGCAGTAGAAGCACTCAGTTTCAGGCTTGGCTCCAGACTTGGGTTTCTTCGTAGGAGTAGCAACTGTCTTGCTATTCTTCTTGAAGTTCCCCTTCTTTCCCTTGCCTTTTTTCTTGAAACTAGTGGTCTTGTTAACCATCAACAGTTGATGCTCCTTTTTGATTTCTACCTCCGCAGCTTTGAGCATAGCGAAGAGCTCGGGAATAGTCTTTTTCATCCCTTGCATATTATAGTTCATCATGAAGCCTTTATAGCTTGGTGGCAGTAATTTAAGAACTCTATCAATAACACTATCCTCGTCAACTTTGCTACCAAGTTGAGTCATATGATTGTAGTACCCAGACATTCTGAGCAACTGTTCACTGATAGAACTATTCTCCTCCATCTTGTAGCTATAGAACTTATTTGAAATCTCATATTTCTCAATCCGGGCATTTGCTTGAAATATTAACTTCAACTCCTGGAACTCTCATATGCTCCATGACGTTCAAAACATCGTTGAAGTCCCGGTTCTAAGCCGAAAGCATGGCACACTGAACTATCGTGTAGTCATCAGACCGTGTCTGCCAGACGTTCAAAGCGTCTACATTGGCGGGAGGGGGCTTGTCACCTAGCAGTGCTTCAAGGACATAATTCTTCTGTGCATCAATGAGGATAATCCTCAAGTTACGGACCCGGTCCATGTAATTGCTACCATCATCTTTCAACTTAGCTTTCTCTAGGAATGCATTAAAATTCAAAGGAACGGTAGCACGGGCCATTGATCTATAAAAACATAGATATGCAAAAAACTATCAAGACTAAGTTCATGATAAATTAAAGTTCAATTAATCATATTACTGAAAGACCTCCCACTTAGATAGACATCCCTCTAGTCATCTAAATGATCACGTGATCCAAATCAAGTAAGCCATGTCCGATCATCACGTGAGATGGAGTAGTTTTCAATGGTGAACATATTATGTTGATCATATCAACTATATGATTCACGCTCGACCTTTCGGTCTCCAGTGTTCCGAGGCCTTCTCTGCATATGCTAGGCTCGTCAAGTTTAACCCGAGTATTCTGCGTGTGCAAAACTGGCTTACACCCGTTGTATGTGAACGTAGAGCTTATCACACCCGATCATCACGTGGTGTCTCGGCACGATGAACTTTTGCAACGGTGCATACTCAGGGAGAACACTTATACCTTGAAATTTTGTAAGGGATCATCTTATAATGTTATCGCCGCACTAAGCAAAATAAGAAGCATAATAAGACAAACATCACATGCAATCATAAATGTGACATGATATGGACATCACCATCTTGTGCTTTTGATCTCCATCTCCAAAGCACCGTCATGATCACCTTCGTCACCGGCGCGACACCTTGATCTCCATCGTAGCATCGTTGTCGTCTCACCAACTGTTGCTTCCACGACTATCGCTACCGCTTAGTGATAAAGTAAAGCAATTACATGGCGACTGTATTTCATACAATAAAGCGACAACCATATGGCTCCTGTCGGTTGCTGATAACTTTACAAAACATGATCATCTCATACAATAACGTATAACTCATCATGTCTTGACCATATCACATCACAACATGCCCTGCAAAAACAAGTTAGACGTCCTCTACTTTGTTGTTGCAAGTTTTACGTGGCTGCTACGGGCTTAGCAAGAAACGTTCTTACCTACGCATACAAAAACCACAACGATTTTTCGTCAAGTATGTGTTGTTTTAACCTTCACAAGGACCGGGCATAGTCACACTCGATTCAGCTAAAGTGAGAGAGACAGACACCCGCCAGTCACCTTTAAGCAACGAGTGCTCATAACGGTGAAACCAGTCTCGCGTAAGCGTACACGTAATGTCGGTCCGGGCCGCTTCATCTCACAATACCGCCGAACCAAAGTATGACATGCTGGTACGAAGTATGACTAGTATCGTCCACAACTCACTTGTGTTCTACTCGTGCATATCATCTACGCATAGACCTGGCTCATGATGCCACTGTTGGGGAACGTAGTATTTCAAAAAAATTCCTACGATCATGCAAGATCTATCTACCAGATGCATAGCAATGAGAGGGGAGAGTGTGTCTACGTACCCTCGTAGACCGAAAGCAGAAGCGTCTAGTGAAGCGGTTGATGTAGTCGAACTTCTTCATGATCCAACCGATCAAGCACCGAGCGTACGGCACCGAGCGTTCAGCACACGTTCAGCTTGATGACGTCCCACGAGCTCTTGATCCAGTTGAGCTTCACCGGAGAGTTGCGTCAGCACGACGGCGTGGTGACGGATATGATGAAGTTACCGGCGTAGGGCTTTGCCTAAGCACTGCAACGGTATGACCGAGGTGTGTTTCTGTGGAGGGGGGCACCGCACACGGCTAGAACAATGTTTCTTCTGTGTCTTTGGGTGCCCCCTTCCCCCGTATATAAAGAAGCAAGGGGGGAGGGCCGGCCAGCCATGTATGGCGCGCCTAGGAGTAGGATTCCTACTCCTAGTAGGAATAGGAACCCCCTTTTTCTATTCCTACTAGGAGTAGGAAAGGAAAGGGAAAGAGGAGAAGGAAAGGAGAGGGGGCGCCTCTCCCCCTTTTCCTAGTCCAACTAGGAACCCTAGGGGTGTTCGGCCAGCCCTATGGGCTGCCCCTCTCTTTCCCTCATTGGCCCACTATGGCCCATACTCCCTCGAGGGGGTTCCGGCAACCCCCTCCGGCACTCCGGTTAAATCCGAAACTTTTCCAGAACACTTCCGCTGTCCGAATATAGTCGTCTCATATATCAATCTTTACGTCTCGCACATTCTGAGACTCCTCGTCATGTCCGTGATCTCATCCGGGACTCCAAACTACCTTCGGTACATCAAAACTCATAAACTCATAATACCGATAGTCATCAAACGTTAAGCGTGCGGACCCTACGGGTTCGAGAACTATGTAGACATGACCGAGACTCATCTCTGGTCAATAACCAATAGTGGAACCTGTATGCTCATATTGGCTCCTACATATTCTACGAAGATCCTTATCGGTCAAACCGCATAACAACATACGTTGTTCCCTTTGTCATCGGTATGTACTTGCCCGAGATTGGATAGTCGGTATCTCAATACCTAGTTCAATCTCGTTACCGGCAAGTCTCTTTACTCATTCCATAATACATCATCCCGTGACTAACTCATTAGTCATTTGCTTGCAAGGCTTATTATGATGTGTATTACCGAGAGGGCTCGGAGATACCTCTCCGACACTCGGAGTGTCAAATCCTATTCTTGATCTATGCCAACACCATGAACACCTTCGGAGACACCTGTAGAGCATCTTTATAATCACCTAGTTACGTTGTGACGTTTGATAGCACACAAGGTGATCCTCCAGTATACGGGAGTTGCATAATCTCATAGTCATAGGAACATGTATAAGTCATGAAGAAAGCTATAGCAGTAAAACTAAACGATCATAGTGCTAAGCTAACGGATGGGTCTTGTCCATCACATCATTCTCCTAATGATGTGATCCTGTTGATCAAATGACAACTCATGTCTATGGCTAGGAAACATAACCATCTTTGATCAATGAGCTAGTCTAGTAGAGGCAAACTAGGGACACTCTGTTTTGTCTATGTATTCACACATGTACTAAGTTTCCGGTTAATAAAATTATAGCATGAATAAAAGACATTTATCATGATATAAGGAAATACAAATAACATCTTTATTATTGCCTCTAGGGCATATTTCCTTCAGGAACAAGAAGAGCCGGAACAAGAAGAGGTTACTGCTGCAGATGACCTGCCAATGCTTGACCGATTACGTAAAGGTGGTCTTCCACATGTTGATGCCGCTGAACCCAATGAGCACGTCATTGATGATAATGATGATGATGATTATGCATTTATTGATGATAGTGATCGAGATTATTAGTAGTTCGTGTCAGGTATTCAATTTTTTATGGTGTACTTGATGATGATACACTTAAGTGATATACATATTATTATTCATGTTGGTATTTTTTTATGTTGTACTAATTTCGTTTACTATTTGTCATGGCAGGTGTTGAAAGATGGTGGGCGTTGGTCCAGAGTGCTCCGAGGCCCCTTCTTCATTGGCGCGTGATGGGAGGTCTTCCATTCCTCACACACCTCTCTGCCGAGCGTTGATGGACAGTGTGGCGACACCGCCGGGCCCTTCTTCATCGACCGCGGTGCCCACCAGGGGACGAGGTAAGGGAGGCAAGAAGAGAGGAGTTAGAGCATGTGGTCACGGGAGAGGAGGTAGGCAGGCTCTTTAGCCTTCCTCGCCTCCACCCCCAGCTATTTCACCCGAGCACGTGACTGCTAGGGTGGACTCGTCCGAGGAGGAGGCTACACAGACTCCGGTCCATGATCCTTGGGTCGACGGGCCTTTGGCCCACGAGAGTTCAGCCCATGAGACCCCGGATGAGCACACGTCTGGATGGGGTACCTGGCCGGATCATCCTGAGGGGCCGAGTGGCCATGCTGATGATGGCGGGGAGCCGACTGATGGGGAGGAGGAGGGGGGTACCATCTACCGGCGTGGTTGTACACGGCTCTCGTGCATGCCGGCGACCCGCGAGCAGAGGTGATTGATTTTCCCTAATGAGGAGAGGTAAGTGCATTTAATCTTTTTGTACCTTTTGCATTCACGTTTCTTCAAATATCTAATGCATTGGCCTTGTCATACTGCAGGGGTTGGGACCAGGCTTCGGATGTCCGCAGGCCCAACTCCGTCCTTGGAGTGCTTTGCCCGCAAAACTTCCCAGAGTTTGTCACGTTGCCCGGTGAGGGTCGATTTCCATAGCTTGGATTGAGCTGGGAGTACTACTTGGCTGCCCCGGCCCCGCCGGGTGAGATTATCAACGGTGTCTTGTGCGACACGAGGGCAGACATGGTGATCAGAATGTTCTGGGTAATTTCTCCTTTACACAATTAAAAATCTTTAACTAGCTAGTTATTAATTATACTAATCAATATTGTCTCGTTTGATTGCAGACATTCTATAGGTGTGAGGAGGGATACGAGGAGGCCGTGACAAAGGTTATCGATAATGTCTGCAAGCGCCTACTACAAAACTTACGGCACGAGGCTCGGGTGCGGGCTGTTCGACACTACTACGCCTCGCGTGGTATCAAGAAGGCCAAGCCGGCGTGCCACGAGAAGTTCCTGATGAAGGAGCAGTACATGATGATAATTACCTATTCTTAAGGCCTTGTACTTACTTCCTTCATTTAGTAATTCATAGCCATAGTGCTCAAGTTTCTATTTGTTAACTTAGGTGCCTCCGAGATGGTGTGCGGATCAGATGGATTGTTGGGAGGTGTTGGTCGATGAGTGGTGCTCAAAAGAATGGCTAGCCCTCCACAACGAGGCCAAGGACAAACATGCCCAAATGGAAGGTGGGCCACACCATCAAGGCAGCTCCAACTTATATCAGTTCAGGCGGAACTGTGTATGTGGTTTGCTTCATGATTCATGCAATTTATTCATCATGCTAGCTTGAGCTCTTTAATTACTAATTTATTGTGTTTCTCTCTTTCAGGCGCACTACAATAAGGCGGATAAGGTGCTAGAGGTGTACGACCTCTATGCCATGGCCCATACTGCCTCTTACAAGAAGGTCAAGGCATTCTCTCCGTTTGACCACGATGATCCAAACAACTTCACCAACATCTCCTCCCACAACATGCTCGTGAGGTATAGAGATGAGGGGAAGGCGAGGAATGGGGAGGACTTTAACCCGAGCCAGGGTCCCATTGATCCAGAGCTGGTGATGATAGCTGGTGGCGGGAGGTCCCATGGCTCGATAGCCATTGGAGATGGACTTATCCATTGTCCTCGCACTCTCCCGGAGATCAAGGCGCGCCACTCGAGCTCCGCTCCTAAGATAAGGCCTCGTGAATGGCCAGTCGAACTCGCCTTCAAGGTTAGTTATACGTACTCAACTATCTTTCTCCGTTACATTGTGTGCGCTTCCATCAATGATTACAAATGCTAGCGATGAGTGGTGTTGCAGGCTGCTATGCAGAGTGAGAGAGATAGAACGGAGAAACTTCTGGCGGAGTCAGCGGAGAGGCAGCGGGAGTTGGAGGAGAGGACGACAAGGATGTTGGAGGAGGAGATGGCACGGAATGACATGCAGGCAAGGGCCATGTACGAGCTCCTTGTGGTAAGTTTCTTCTGCAAATTACCCAAAACATTCATGTAGTGTTCGTCTCATTACTAACTAGTATGACTGCATCATCAAAACCAAATATGCAGTCTGTGTGCGAGAAGGCCGGTCAGACCCCTCCGCTGATGCCAGAGATTTGCTCCTCGGACCATGGTGAGTTTAATTTGAATGGACATTACTTGGTAGTCTTAACATTTGTGTGTCATCATGCTAATGAGACATTGGAAATGATCTTTGGTGCAGCGTAACTCCAGACAAGCATCGCACGATCCTTCTCCAGCTACCGGCACAAGCCAGCCCGGTCCTACACCTCCGTGATCACGGTAAGTTTCTCTAGTGTTTTGCTTAACAAATGCATAAAGACCTAGACTTAGCTTTATTTCCTCCAATATGCTTACCATAATGACCTAGAGTTAGCTTCTTTTCCTCCAAAATGACTTAGTAAGCTTACCGACCTCCAAAACCATCCATTTTACCTAAGTTAGCTCTAAAACGATCTATACTTAGCTTTGTTTCCTCCAAAATGACCTAAGTTAGATCTGATATGCTTAGTTAACTAGGTTTGCTCAATAATGACATGTACTTAGCTTACTTATGTCAGAAATGGCATAA
Organism: Secale cereale; assembly: GCA_902687465.1. NCBI lineage: Eukaryota > Viridiplantae > Streptophyta > Magnoliopsida > Poales > Poaceae > Secale > Secale cereale. The sequence continues at coordinate 626,129,039 of LR738715.1, read as the reverse complement.
TTAGCTTAGTTAGCTCATAAATGATCCATTTTACCCAAGTTAGCTCTAAAATGACCCATTTTACCTTAGTTAGCTCATAAATGATCCATTTTACCTAAGTTAGCTCTAAAATGACACATTTTACCTATGTTAGCTCCAAAATGATCCATTTTACCTAGGTTAGCTCTAAAATGACCCATTTTACCTAGGTTAGCTCCAAAATGACCTATCTTACCTAGGTTAGCTCTAAAATGATGCATTTTACTTAAGTGAGCTCCAAAATGATCCATTTCACCTAAGTTAGCTCATAAACGATCCATTTCACCTAGGTTACCTCATAAATGATCCATTTCACCTAAGTTAGTTCATAAACGATCCATTTCACCTAAGTTAGCTCATAAACGATCCACTTCACCTAAGTTAGCTCATAAACGATCCATTTCACCTAAGTTAGCTCATAAATGATCCATTTCACCTAAGTTAGCTCATAAATGATCCATTTCACCTAAGTTAGCTCATAAACGATCCATTTCACCTAAGTTAGCTCATAAATGATCCATTTCACCTTAGTTAGCTCATAAATGATCCATTTCACCTAAGTTAGCTCAT
>LR738715.1:626111138-626128408 GCA_902687465.1 Secale cereale | reverse complement strand
AAACGATCCATTTCACCTAAGTTAGCTCATAAATGATCCATTTCACCTTAGTTAGCTCATAAACGATCCATTTCACCTAAGTTAGCTCATAAATGATCCATTTCACCTAAGTTAGCTCATAAATGATCCATTTCACCTAAGTTAGCTCATAAACGATCCATTTCACCTAAGTTAGCTCATAAATGATCCATTTCACCTTAGTTAGCTCATAAATGATCCATTTCACCTAAGTTAGCTCATAAATGATCCATTTCACCTAAATTAGCTCATAAATGACATACTTCTTCTTCTAGTCTTCTTCTTCTTCTACTCACTTTTTTCTAACTTTCTTATTTGCCATTTTGTAGATTTCATTCACTTCACGGAAGCTAGCTTGCTATGATGGAGTGCTTGTTTTTCCTTTCATTCACTTCTAGTATTCTTCTAGCTTGCTATGATGGAACTTGCTATATGGATGAAACTTTGCATTGTAATATGTATGGATGGAACAATGTGTATGTGCAACTTGCTATGTATGTATGTATGGAACTATGTATGTACGATGAAACTTATGTGCTGGATATGTCATATGTTTGTTGTGAAATAGCCTTGTGAAATATATATACATGTCATATATATTTGCTGTGACAATAGGATATAAGAAAAACAGAAAAAAAAAAGAGGCAAAGAAGCCATATGGCAGCCACCTGTGCTTCCTGGGAGCTAACCCGTTTGGTTAGTTTGCCTACAGTGGCAGACGGCAAAGCCTTTGCCTACAGTGGCAGATGGCAAAGGCTCACCGCCTTAGCCTACAGTGGTGGATGTCAAAGCCTTGGTGGGCAGTGACGTGCAACTGACGTCATTTGGCGGACGGCAAAGGCCTCGTGCTCTTTGCCGTCACCTGGCGGACGGCAAAGACTGCCGTTAGCCACCTAACGGACTAACAACGAATTTTCTGTCGTTCACTTTCTTTGTCGTCAGCCACTGATGGCAAAGGCCTCTTTGCCGTCCGCTGCAGAAAGCAGACGACAAAGAAGGTCTTTACCGATCCTATCTTTGCCGGTGCCGTTTGCCGTCCGTGGCGGACGGCAAAGGCCTTTGGCGTCCGCCAACCGTGCCTTTGCCGTCTACTGATACGTCTCCAATGTATCTATAATTTTTTATTGTTCCATGCTATTATATATTCTGTTTTGGCTGTTTAATAGGCTTTATTATACACTTTTATATTATTTTTGGGACTAACCTACTAATCCAAGGCCCAGTGCAAATTGTTGTTTTTTGGCCTATTTCAGTGTTTCGCAGAAAAGGAATATCAAACGGAGTCCAAACGGAATGAAACCTTTGGGAGAGTTATTTTTGGAACAATATCAACACGAGAGACTTGGAGTACACACCAGGAAGCGAAAGGTGGCCACGAGGGCAGGGATGCGCCCAGGGGGGTAGGCGCGCCCCCACCCTCGTGGGCCACCTGTTGACCCCCCGTCGTGCCTCTTCAGCCTATATATATACTCTCATACCCTTAAAACATCGAGGCAACAGACGAAACCCTAATTCCACCGCCGCAACCTTCTGTTCCCGTGAGATCCCACCTTGTGGCCTGTTCTGGAGCTTCGCCGGAGGGGGCATCCATCACGGAGGGCTTCTACATCAACACCATAGCCTCTCCGGTGAGTTGTGAGTAGTTTACCATAGACCTTGAGGTCCATAGTTATTAGCTAGATGGCTTCTTCTCTCTCTTTGGATCTCAATACAAAGTTCTCCTCGATCTTCGAGGAGATCTATTCGACGTAATCTTTTTGCGGTGTGTTTGTCAAGATCCGATGAATTGTGGGTTTATGATCAAGATTATCTTTGAACAATATTGGATTCTTTTCTGAAATCATTTATGTATGATTATAATATCCTTGCAAGTCTCTTCGAATTATTGGATTGGTTTGGACTACTAGATCTATAGTTCTTGCAATGGGAGAAGTGCTTGGCTTTGGGTTCAATCTTGCGGTGTCCTTTCCCAGTGACAGCAGGGGCAGCAAGGCACGTATAGTATTGTTGCCATCGAGGATAAAAAGATTGGGTTTATATCATATTGCTTGAGTTTATCCCTCTACATCATGTCATCTTGCTTAAGGCGTTACTCTGTTCTTATGAACTTAATACTCTAGATGCATGCTGGATAGCGGTCGATGTGTGGAGTAATGGTAGTAGATGCAGAATCGTTTCGGTCTACTTGTCACGGATGTGATGCCTATATATAATGATCATGCCTAGATATTCTCATAACCATGCGCTTTTCTATCAATTGCTCGACAATAATTTGTTCACCCACCGTAGAATTCTGCTATCATGAAAGAAGCCACTTGTGAAACCTATGCCCCCCCAGGTCTATTCTCATCATATTATCTTCCATCAACTATTTACTTTACTTTGCATTATTTAGTTTCAATCTCTATACCAAAAATACCAAAAATATTATGCTATCTTATCTATCAGATCTCACTGTCGTAAGTGACTCAGAAGGGATTGACAACCCCTTTTATCGCGTTGGCTGCTAGGTTCTTATTTGTTTGTGCAGGTGCGACAGACTCGCGCGTGGTCTCCTACTGGATTGATACCTTGGTTCTCAAAAACTGAGGGAAATACTTACGCTACTGTGTTGCATCACCCTTTCTTCTTCGAGAGAAAACAACCCAAGTTCGAGAAGTAGCAAGAAGAATTTCTGGCACCGTTGTCGGGGTGATCTATGCAAAATTCATATACCAAGTACCTATCACAAACCCTTATCCCTCGCATTACATTATTTGCCTCTCGTTTTCCTCTCCCCCACTTCACCCTTGCCATTTTATTCGCCCTTTTTCATTCGCCTTTCTGTTTGCTTGTTTTGCTATGTGTCCTCTATTAGCTTGCATCTTCGCTTGCTAAATTATGAATCCTCATCAACTTGCTAATTATTTTAAGAGATCCGATTATGATGAACCAATTGCTAGTGAGCTGTGTGCACTAGATTATCTTTTGAAATTCGTGAATCTAAAAATTGTGATGAAGTGTTGAAAGAAGAAAATTATGAAGTGATTCACGATAGCTCTTTTAATGGAAAACATGATTGTACTATTGTAAATTCTATTAATATCAATTGTGTTAAGGATATGCAAAACCCTAAGCTTGGGGATGCTAGTCTTGCTATGACTACTACTTGTTGCAATGATCATGATTGGGGTGATTCTTCTTATGATCTTGAAAATTTATTTAACCCCCATGATGAATATGAGATTGATAATATTTGGAATAATATTGAAAGTGGGTTTGGAAGATTGTCAACTTTAGATCCCACATATTTGGAGAATGTTCAATCTTATGAATTTTTTGATAAAAGTGGGTTTGGAGAGGTCATGACTTTAGTTAATGTTGATCCCACTATTTTGGAAGAGTGTCAACTTCGTATGCATGTGGATCATGTTGAGAATATGTTTTGTGATAGCTATATTGTTGAATTTTCTTATGATCCTACATGCAATTATTATGAGAGAGGAAAATACGGTTGTAGAAATTTTCATGTTACTAAATTACCTCTCATTATGTTGAGATTGCTATTGTTTCTTTCTTCTTCCTTGCATATGCTAGATCTTGCTTGTCTTGATTTGTTTTCCTATAAAATGCCTATGCATAGGAAGTATGTTAGACTTAGAAGTGATTTTCAAATGCTATATGATGCTCTTTTTGTGCTTGAAGTCTTGTCTTTCATGTGAGCATCTTTAAAATTATTAATGTCTAGCTAGGAGCGTTAAATGATAGCACTTGTTGGGAGGCAACCCAATTTTATTTTCTTTGATTTTGATTATTTTTAGGAATAAATATTGCATCTAGCTTCTGTTTAGATGTGGTTTTGTGTTCTAGTTAGTGTTTGCGCCAAGTAGAACCTTTGGGAAGACTTGTGTGAAGTTTATGCGATCATATTGTAAAAACAAAAACTTTATCACTCACGAGATTAGCTACATTTATTTCCTGGAGAGTGCTTTTTAGTTGATTATTTTTGCAGATGATTAATAGACAAATTCCTCACGTCCACCAATTTATTTCAAATTTTTTTAGTTACAGAAGTATTAGAAAGTTACACATTGCTACAGACTGTTCTGTTTTTGACAGATTCTGTTTTTCGTGTGTTGTTTGCTTATTTTGATCAATCTATGAGTAGTATCGGGGGGTATGAATCATAGAGAAGTTTGAATACAGTAGGTTTAACACCAATATAAACAAAGAATGGGTTCATTACAGTACCTTTGAGTGGTGGTTTGTTTTCTTATACTAACGGAGCTCATGAGATTTTTGGCTAAGTTTTGTGTTGTGAAGTTTTCAAGTTTTGGGTAAAGATTTGATGGACTATGGAACAAAGAGTGGCAAGAGCCTAAGCTTGGGGATGCCCAAAGCACCCCAAGGTAAAATTCAAGTACAACCAAAAGCCTAAGCTTGGGGATGCCTCGGGAAGGCATCCCCTCTTTCGTCTTCATCTATCGGTAGCTTTACTTGAGACTATATTTTTATTCACCACATGATATGTGTTTTGCTTGGAGCGTCATGTATGATTTGAATCTTTGCTTTTTAGTTTACCACAATCATCCTTGCTGGACACACCTTTCTAGAGAGATACAAATGAATTGGAATTTATTAGAATATTCTATGTGCTTCACTTATATCTTTTGAGCTAGATAGTTATGCTCTAGTGCTTCACTTATATCTTTTAGAGCACGGTGGTGGTTATATTTTGTAGAAATTATTGACCTCTCATGCTTCACTTCTTTTATTTTGAGAGTCTTTTAAAACAGCATGGTAATGTGCTTTGGTTATAAATCTAGTCCTAATATGATAGGCATCCAAGATGAGTATAGTTAAAACATTCATATAAAGTGCATTGAATATTATGGGAAGTTTGATACTTGATGATTGTTTTGAGATATGAGGATAGTGATATTAGAGTCATGCTAGTGGAGTAATTGTGAATTTGAGAAACACTTGTGTTAAATTTTGTGATTCCCGTAGCATGCACGTATGATGAACCGTTATGTGATGAAGTTGGAGCATGATTTATTTATTGAGTGTCATCCTTTGTGTGGAGGTCGGGATCGCGCGATGGTAAACTCCTACCAACCCTTCCCCTAGGAGCATGCGTTGAATACTTTGTTTTGATGACTTGTAGATTTTTACAATAAGTATATGAGTTCTTTATGACTAACGTTGAGTCCATGGATTATACGCACTCTCACCCTTCCACCATTGCTAGCCTCTCTTGTATCGCGCAACTCTCGCCGGTACCATACACCCACCATATACCTTCCTCAAAACAGCCACCATACCTACCTATCATGGCATTTCCATAGCCATTCCAAGATATATTGCCATGCAACTTTCCACAGTTCCGTTCATATGACACACTTCATCATTGTCGATCACATAGAGTCATATTTTGTTCTAGCTTCTAGTTTTAAGTAAATAAAAGTATGATGATCTTCATTACTAGAGCATTGTCCCAGTGAGCAAAGGATGATGGATACTATGATTCCCCCACAAGTCGGGATGAGACTCCAGACGTAAGAAAAGAAAAGAAAAAAAGGGGAAAGAAGAAAAAAAGGAGGCCATAAAAAAGGAAAAAAAGAGAGAAAGGGCCCTAAGAAAAATAAAAAAGGGGAACGAGAGAAAAAGAGAGAAGGGACAATGCTACTATCCTTTTCCACACTTGTGCTTCAAAGTAGCACCATGATCTTCATGATAGAGAGTCTCTTGTTTTGTCACTTTCATATATTAGTGGGAATTTTCATTATAGAACTTAGCTTCTATATTCCAATGATGGGCCTCCTCAAATGCCCTAGGTCTTCGTGAGCAAGCAAGTTGTATGGTAATCCACTTAGTTTCTTTTGTTGAGCTTTCATACACTTATAGCTCTAGTGCATCCGTTGCATGGTAATCCCTACTCACTCACATTGATATATATTGATGGGCATCTCCATAGCCCATTGATACACCTAGTTGATGTAAGACTATCTTCCTCTTTTGTCTTCTCCACAACCACCACTCTATTCCACATAGTGCTATATCCATGGTTCACGCTCATGTATTGCGTGAAAGTTGAAAGGTTTGAAAAAATTAAAGTGTGAAACAATTGCTTGGCTGAAACCGGGGTTGTGCATGATTTAAATATTTTATGTGTTGAAGATAGAGTATAGCCAGACTATATGATTTTGTAGGGATAACTTTCTTTGGCCATGTTATTTTGAGAAGACATGATTGCTTTGTTAGTATGCTTGAAGTATTATTATTCCTATGTCAATATAGAATTTTGTCTTGAATATTTTGGATCTGAACATTCATGCCACAATATAGAAAATTACATTGAGAATTATGTTGGTTAGCATTCCACATCAAAAATTATGTTATTATCATTTACCTACTCGAGGACGAGCATGAATTAAGCTTGGGGATGCTTGATACATCTCCAATGTATCTATAATTTTTTATTGTTCCATGCTATTATATATTCTGTTTTGGTTGTTTAATGGGCTTTATTATACACTTTTATATTATTTTTGGGACTAACCTAGTAATCCAAGGCCTAGTGCAAATTGCTGTTTTTTTGCCTATTTCAGTGTTTCGCAGAAAAGGAATATCAAACGGAGTCCAAACGGAATGAAACCTTTGGGAGAGTTATTTTTGGAACAATATCAACACGAGAGACTTGGAGTACACGCCAGGAAGTGAAGAAGGTGGCCACGAGGGCTGGGGGAGCTCCCAGGAGGGGTAGGCACGCCCCCCATCCTCGTGGGCCACCTGTTGACCCCCCCGACGTGCCTCTTCAGCCTATATATACTCTCATACCCTGAAAACATCGAGGTAACAAACAAAACCCTAATTCCACCACCGCAACCTTCTGTTCCTGTGAAATTCCATCTTCGGGCCTGTTTCGGAGCTCCGCCGAAGGGGGCATCCATCACGGAGGGCTTCTACATCAACACCATAGCCTCTCCGATGAGTTGTGAGTAGTTTACCACAGACCTTCGGGTCCATAGTTATTAGCTATATGGCTTCTTCTCTCTCTTTGGATCTCAATACAAAGTTCTCCTCGATCTTCGAGGAGATCTATTCAATGTAATCTTTTTGTGGTGTGTTTGTCAAGATCCGATGAAGTGTGGGTTTATGATCAAGATTATCTTTGAAAAATATTGGATTCTTTTCTGAAATCTTTTATGTATGATTATAATATCCTTGCAAGTCTCTTCGAATTATTGGTTTGGTTTGGCCTACTTGATCTATAGTTCTTGCAATGGGAGAAGTGCTTGGCTTTGGGTTCAATCTTGCGGTGTCCTTTCCCAGTGACAGCAGGGGCAGCAAGGCACATATAGTATTGTTGCCATCGAGGATAAAAAGATGGGGTTTATATCATATTGCTTGAGTTTATCCCTCTACATCATGTCATCTTGCTTAAGGCGTTACTCTGTTCTTATGAACTTAATACTCTAGATGCATGCTGGATAGCGGTCGATGTGTGGAGTAATAGTAGTAGATGCAGAATCGTTTCGGTCTACTTGTCATGGACGTGATGCCTATATACAATGATCATGCCTAGATATTCTCATAACTATGCACTTTTCTATCAATTGCTCGACAGTAATTTGTTCACCCACCGTAGAATTCTGCTATCATGAGAGAAGACACTAGTGAAACCTATGGCCCCCGGGTCTATTCTCATCATATTATCTTCCATCAACTATTTACTTTACTTTGCATTATTTACTTTCAATCTCTATACCAAAAATACCAAAAGTATTATCCTATCTTATCTATCAGATCTCACTCTCGTAAGTGACTGAGAAGGGATTGACAATCCCTTTTATCGCGTTGGCTGCGAGGTTCTTATTTGTTTGTGCAGGTGCGAGGGACTCGTGCATGGTCTCCTATTGGATTGATACCTTGGTTCTCAAAAACTAAGGGAAATACTTATGCTACTATGCTACATCACCCTTTCCTCTTCGAGTGAATACAACGCAAGCTCGAGAAGTAGCATCTGCCATGGCAGACGGCAAAGTAGTTGATTCCTGTAGTGATAAGCAGTAAAATTTATTGAAGATTGACAAACATAGCATTGGTCAATGGTGCAATTCATGAAAGAATTAATAAGGGAAGAGAAGATTCACATGCAAATGTACTATCTTGGAATTTTTTTACGATTGTGAGTCCCCATTAAATATTTTATGCCAAATAGTTAATGTTGGACAAAGAAGACAACGTAATGATTTATGTTTGTTCATATTCACATAGAAGTTATATTGTCATGGATCCTCCAACATGTGGTGCTTACTCAATATCTTTGCTACCCGAAAATCCACGCCAACTACAGATACTACTTGTGCATAAAAAAACCTTGAACTCAATTTCATGTCATGAGAGTCCACTATACTTACCTATGGATTGAGTAAGATCCTTTAATTAAGTTGTCATTGGTTGATAAAGCAATAAAAATTGCTTCTAAATATGTTCGATATTTTATTGTAAGGGAAAATAATCGTTAGAAAAACTTATGATGGCAAAGTAATTAAAGCGATGGACTGCATAATAAACATGGCTATCATAAGTGGCAATATAACGTAACGTTCTTTTGCATTAAGGGATTGTGCATTCAAAAATAAAAGCGCATGACAACCTCTGCTTCCCTCTGCGAAGGGCCTATCTTTTGCATTAAGGGATTGCTCCATATTTATGATGTGAGTGTTAGCAATCATAGAAGACTAAAATTGATGGTTGAGTATGTGGACTTTCTAAAAAGCTCCGACATGAAACACTTCCTGAAAATATGATGAATTGCAATTGCATTGTTGACTAAGAACATAGTTTCATAGTTTTTAAGAAAGTTTATGCCTTATACTTCGCTATTGTGCTAAATTCTTACTTGCTCATAAGAAGTCATATGATAATGATTATTGCTATTATAATAATGATCATTATGCTACTATGTCCATATTATGTTTTATCGACACCTCCCTCTCTAAACATGTGGACATGATTTTTGATTTTGGCTTTCACGAGGACAAGCGAGGTCTAAGCTTGGGGAGTTGATAGGTCCATTTTACATCATGTTTTCTTACTGTTATTTTTAGTGCTTTAATTCAATATAATAGTTCTGGGAGTAATTCTAATGAATTTTCTCTCATAATTGGCAAGGTTTATACAAACAGGGAAAATACCGGCAGCTAGAATTTTGGACCTAGAAAATCTACATTAGAGATGCCTATTATACACATCTCCAAATAAGATGAAATTTTACGTAGATTTATTTTGGAATATATAGAAAACATTGGAGAAAAGAGATACTGGAGGAGGCCACCCAGGTGCCCACTAGGCACCAGGGTGCGCCTACCCCCACTCGCGCGCCCTCGTGGGTAGTGCCCCCCTGGCCCACTTCTGGCGACCATCTTCTGGTATATAATGTCATTTTCCCTAGAAAAAAATCGAGATAAGACTTTCGGGATGGAGCGCCGCCCTCTCGAGGTAGAACTTGGGCAGGAGCACTTTTGCTCTCCGGTGGAGAGATTTCGCTGGGGATACTTCCCTCCGGGAGGGGGAAATCGAAGCCATCGTCATCACCAACAACTCTCTCATCATAGGAGGGCTTATCCTCATCAACATCTTCACCAACACCATCTCATCTCAAACCCTAGTTCATCTCTTTTATTCAATCTTTGTTTCAAAACCTCAGATTGGTACCTGAGTGTCGATTACATCTTGTACTTGAAGCTAGTTGGTTTATTTGGTGGAAGATTATATGTTCAGATCCATTATGCTATTTAATAAACCTCTGATCTTGAACATGAATATGCTTTGTGAGTAGTTACTTTTGTTCTTGAGGATATGGGAGAAATCTTGTCATAAGTAATCATGTGAATTTGATATTCGTTCAATATTTTGATGTTATGTATGTTGTGATTCCCTTAGTGGTGTCGTGTGAACATCGAATACATGACACTTCACCATCTTTGGGCCCAAGGGAATGCATTGTGGAGTAGTTACTAGATGATGGGTCGCTAGACTGACAGAAGCTTAAACCCTAGTTTATGTGCTACTCCGTAAGGGGCTGATTTTGATCCACATGTTTAATGTTATGGTTAGATTTTATCTTAATTCTTCTTTCGTAGTTGCAGATACTTTTGAGGGATATTAATCATAAGTGGAGCCTTGTTCAAGTAAGAACAACACCCAAGCACCGGTCCACCCACATATCAAATAATCAAAGTAGCGAACGCGAATCAAACCAACATGATGAAAGTGACTAGATGAAATTCATGTGTGTCTGATGTCTACACACGCTTCTACTCTTGTAGACTATGTTGGGCCTCCAAGCACAGAGGTTTGTAGGACAGCAGCAATTTCCCTCAAGTGGATGACCTAAGGTTTATCGAACTCGGGGAAGTAGAGGTTGAAGATGGTCTCTCTCAAGCAACCCTGCAACTAAAATACTAGAAGTCTCTTGTGTCCCCAACACACCTAATACACTTGTCAGATGTATAGGTGCACTAGTTCGGCGAAGATATGTTAAATGGCAAGTGATATGGATGGCAAAACAAAGTAATAAAAATCTGTAATAAAAAGTGCAGCAAGCAAACAAGCGGTAAACGTGAGCACAAATGGTATTGCAATGGTGGAAACAAGGCCTAGGCTTCATACTTTCACTAGTGGCAACTCCCAACAACATTAACATAATCGAATCACATGATATTTCCCATAAAACATGCAAAGGGGATGCACTCGGAGGTCATTCCTTCGTGGTCAAGAGAGGACGAGAATTATGTAGGGCTACAAAAGCACACCTCAAAGTTCGTAGTTCTCAATCTAAGGATTTCCCAATGTCACCGCGGCCATCCAAAGAGAGTCCCACAATCACCACAACATATCTAAAGGATAGTCAAAGACAAGCACCAAGAGACTCTCAATCTTCAATCAACACACAAGAGAGGAAATCACTCATGAAAATATTGTTCTAATCCATGTCCAATAGACCGCTGTCACCTTGGTCTCGGGGATTATACTAGATAAAGACAAGTGAGTACATCAATCCAATACATAGAGGAAGGGGAAATATCATGGGATCACCCTAGATTAACATAGCCTATGATCACAACGAAGATCACATCATGGGAGAGAGAATTGACCACATAGCTACTGGTAAGAACCTCAGCCCCGAGGAGGGACTACTCCCGCATCATGGAGGGAGGAAGCAACGTCGATGGAGATGAATCCGGGGGCACTTCCCCGTCCCGGCAGGGTGCCGGCGCAGGAATTCTTGTCCCCCGAAGCTTGATGGCGATGGCGGCGGAGATCGGAATCGCGTCTGGAGAAAAGGGGTCTGGAATCAGGGTTTCCGCGACACGGTGTAAATATATGCCAAAGGGGGGCATCAGAGGGGTCAGGGGTGCCCAGGCACCCCCACGGCGCGGCCAGGGGGGCCGCGTGGGCAGGCCGCCTGGACCCCCTGTGGGTCCCCTCCGGCCCTACTTTGGCCGCATGGAAGCTTCCGGAATGCTGATTTTTTATATAATTTTTCTGGATTTTTTCTGGCAGTTCTCGTAATGTGAAAACCTGAAATACAAAAACAGCCGAAAACAGAAACTGGCACTGGGGTGCACTGAGTTAATAGGTTAGTCCAAATATGATCAAAAGTGTATGGAAGTGTATAAATAACATAGCAATATCACCCAAAAGAGGCATGGAGCAAGCAGAAATTATAGATAAGTTTTGGACGTATCAACATCCCCAAGCTTAATTCCTGCTCGTCCTCGAGTAGGTAAATGATAACAAGAATAATTTCTGTGGTGACATGCTATTAACCATATAGGACTTTTTCATAGTCATATGACAAAAGCTTACTGAGACAATGAATCTATAGTAATTAAGTTGCCTCATGAGAAAATCACAAAGAACTGAAAGTTTTACAATATGATATTGAAACATCAAATAGATTTGTAATGAACATGATGTGCAAATATGATAAAGTGATATCTAGCATGCCCCCTTTAGTGAAGCAAAACATAAATGCAGGGGCACCTCCAAGGTTTAAGTGATGGCTAGATACAATGATTTCAAAATAAACGATATCACAATCATGCAAAAGACAATGCTACTTTGGGACAATGCACATTACACTCAGAATGACAATCATGCTCTCAGTAGTTGGTGCTTTTAAAAGAAGGTGGAGACCCTCGAACCATGGCTTTTGTTGGCAAGGTTGAAAACCCGTAGTCGGAAACAAAGACAAAACATGTACCAGAGCTCTTGGTTTTAAAACAGAGGTAATAATTTTTTTTAGATCATGCATGTTTCGTCAACGAATGCTAGCAGACAACTCAATCACTTCTTGAGATGGACAAGTTTCGAGGAACAGCTCCCGAATGAGGACGATCACATCCTCTTAATCTCCTTTGTTTATCACTGCCAAAGTTTTCTGATTTCTCATGAACAAAGCGTGAAGGAGGGTTTGTTTGTTATATTATCTTTTTGAGCCGGGCGCACTCAATGCCAGTTCCTTCTCGTATTATGGGTTTGCACATTATACATGCAATCCCGGGGTGAAGCTTGTCCAACTTAAAAAGATCATGAATTAACTACTACTTCCTCATGAACTTAAAACAGAGGCACAAAATAGGAATGCTTTTTCTTTGAATAATTTCGAGATGGTACATGCAAGTCTCCGTTAGGAATGGCAGGTAAATACCATGTAGGAAGATATGGTGGACTCATATGGCATAACTGGATTAAAAGGATGTGGATGCACAAGCAGTCAGTCCGCTTAGTACAGGCGAAGGTTAGCAAAAGACGGGGAGCGACCAACTAAGAGAGCAATGACGGTCATAATCATGCAGAGCGACAAAGCAACATTAAATCAGGCATGGAAGTTATATCGCTACTCAGAAACAAAAGATCATCAAGGCTTGACAGACTTTCTTTACAGTCTTAAATATGCGTGAGCATACACCAAGTCAATCAAAATAAATTCTTTGAAGGAAGATATTACTAAACCATACCACATCATAGGCAAACAAATCATGTTGGTACTCCAATAACACATTGGGAACCCCCCCCCCCAGCTATTTGAGACTAACCATAAGAAAACATGAACTACTAAGCGCCATTATGCACGTAGCATCTTTGTCATAGACATATCAACCAATGCAATGGAAGCAAACTCTCTTAATAAGATAAACATGATAACTAAAGAGAGTTCAAGCAACCAACTAAACAAAAGCTCTTTAAAAAGATAAGCATGAAAGTTAAGAGCTAAGCATGATAGTAGCTATTAAAAGACAAAGAACACACACAACAGAGATAGACATGCAAATTCTATGTTATGCTCTAGGTAGAAGTGGAGCGTGTTTCTCTCCCACATAAAGAAAGCTGAGTTCCAACTCGTTATGAAAAGCTAAAGAAAACTAAAAGGAAAACTAAAACAAGACGCTCCAAGCATAGCACATAACACGTGAAGTGATTAAAATATAGTGGAACGAAGGACGAACTGATAATGTTGATGGAGAAGGGGATGCACAGGGGCATCCCCAAGCTTAGACGCTTGAGTCTCCTTGAATATTTCTTGGGGGTGCATGGGGGCATCCCCAAGCTTGAGCGTTTGACACTCCTGAATCTTTTTATCATCTTCCCTCGCACACTTGAAAACTCCCTTCATACATAACTCATCATAATCTGATTAGCGAGGTTAGTACCCATAATAAAATAATTGTTCCTTGCTGGAAATAAAGATATTCTTGAAGTTCTACTGTTTCTCAAGATTGCCAAAAGGTTTTTGCAAAGAAAAAGCAAGCTCTAGGTTTGCAAAATGAAGGAAAGGCAAAACAGGACAGAATCTGTGAAAAACAGAACAGAAGGTAGTAAATGATTTTTCCGGGGCACTTCTGCAACTCTAATCAAAAAACTCAAAACAGACGCACGAAAGAAAATTATATAGAGCACGCTGTCAAAAAAATTCAGACCAAAAAGATGATCTGGTGATTTTATACGAATTTTTCTATCCAAGGACAGAATCTGTTTCCTGGACAGCACGTCACAACTTTTGAACTTTCTTGCAATCAGAGGCTAAACTTGGCACAAAGCTGAAAAATAAAGATACAATGATGTTGCTACAGTAGTAACAAACATCAAGACCACTAAAACTGAAAGTAAACATAACAAGGGTTGTCTCCCTAGAGCTCTTTCTTTATAGCCATAAAGATAGGCTTAAGACTTTAATGATGCTCTCGTAGGAATAAGAGCTGAAGAACAAAAGAGAGCATCAAGAAACAAATACCAAACACATTTAAGCCTAACATGCTTCCTATGCATAGGAATATTGCAATAGAATAATTCATTGAAGCACAAAGCAACTAGCATAGGAAGGCAAAACAAGCATAACTTCAAAATATTCACCATAAAGAGAGGAAACTTCTTATTATTAAGATATTTAGAACCAAGTCTCCCTCTCTCATTATAAATTTCAGTCGCATCATGGATGAACTCAACAATATAAGCATCACGTAAAGCATTGTTACCATGATCCACATGCAAAAAGGTACTCTTACTCTCCACATAAGCATAATCTTTCTCATTGGTAATAGTGGGAGTAGGACTATCATAAACAACTTGAACACTATAGATTACTTGTGTATTAGGAGGGTGGTGTTCAACAAGGGAGTAATTCCCTCCATGATTATGACAAGTTTCATAAGGATAATTTCTCCTTATGTCATAGGTACCTTTATAATCACTATAGGTTGGAGTTATGACATCATCATAGTAGAGAAGAGCATTATCATTGCTAGCAACTATATTTGTAATCATGTTGTCTTTATTCTTACTAGCAAAAGAATTATCAATTATCACATCACTAGTGGGTAAAGGGTTTGCAATCCTATCATCCCTAAGCTTAGAGCTTCCCATATCATCACTTTCAGAGTTGGTACCAAAAAGATTTTCAAGATCATAAGTAGCATTATCATCATTTTCCCAATCACAATAAGTAACATGCATATCATAATCAAAATCATCTTCAATAGTACCTACGGACGTATCATCAAGATGATAATTAAGGCAATAAACTTAACCTTCTTCTTTAAACTTGCAATC
The DNA here is from genome assembly GCA_902687465.1 of Secale cereale. Lineage (NCBI taxonomy): Eukaryota > Viridiplantae > Streptophyta > Magnoliopsida > Poales > Poaceae > Secale > Secale cereale. The sequence goes on along the minus strand of LR738715.1, from coordinate 626,113,288 downwards.
GTTAGGATAAAAGTTGATGGGAGGAATATGCTCAGGCCAGGTTGATACCCATTCTTCTTCTTTCTTGCTCCTCTTCCTCCTCCTCTTCTTTTTCTTATTCTTAACCTTAGGAGGGAGTGGTTGGAGATGAAGCTTCTCCACATATCCTGGTTTATCATTAGAAACAATAGGGGAAACTTGGGAGAAACTCTCCTTTTTATTAGCAGAAATATAAGAGACATTTTTATACTTTGGTAAAGTTCCCTCCTTTATAATCTTACCTATGTAATCATTTTCATGGCAATTAACAACACAATAGAGATGGAAATTTTGCAAAGTGTTTTTTATTCCTATGGCATTAACATCTAGCCATGAAGTCTTTTCTGATAACTCTTCACACATCAAAAATAACATAAGCTCATCATAAAGATCAGAGGTGATCATGTTATCACACAACCGGTTAACAGTTATGTTTTGAAAGTTCATGCATTGAAAATTAAAGTGACCCTCTATACGGCAAAGTTCACAAGTAAAAGGATAAAGGTCACACAATTCTCTAGCAATTTCATTTAAATCTCTGACCAAAGTGATTGTTCTTTCATGCTTATGTTGCTTACAATACTTCTCTTCTTCAATCATAGGCCTTTCACAAGGTCTATCCACTCCACAAAAATTAACATGCTTATATAAAACTTCATTTTTAGGAATTGGATCATGCATGTTGCAATCATCATGAACAATTTCATTTTCTTTGCAAGTCTCTTTAAAAGGTTTATGATACTTGATCCAATCCTCCTTAGGCATATTAAGATGTGAAGCAAAAGATTTGAGGAAATCAACAAGGAGTTGAGAATCAAGCCCAGACTTAGCACTAAACTCATTAAAACTTGTAGTTTCAATAAAGGACTTAATGCAATCATACTCATAAATTATACCTGACTCTTTACCTTTGTCGATCTCCCAATCTTCAGTGTTGCGTTGAATTATTTCAAGGAGTTCCCATTTAGCATCAATCTTTTTGTTTGTGAAAGAACCCATAGAGGAAGCGTCGAGCAAATCTTTATCCTGTCGAGAAAGCCTCGCATAGAAATTAGTAATAATCATATCTTTGGGGAGCCCATGGTTAGGACATTTTAGCATTAACATTTTCAGTCTCCCCCAAGCTTGAGCTATGCTCTCTCCGTCATGAGGATAAAAATTATAAACATAATTCCTATTCTCATGGACTTCATGAAGAGGATAAAACTTGGAGTAAAAGAGAGACTAGATCTCTTCCCACTCCAGCAGGTGAGAGTCATTTAGTAGCCTATACCATTCCAATGCTTTTCCTTTCAGTGACAAGGCAAATAATTTCCTCATGACAAACTCCCTTGATACACCTGCAAGCTTAAATAATGAACATAGTTGTGACAGATTAGCAAGTGTTCACCGGGATGTCTGTCTCCTGCATAACGATCAGCCAAAACATAATCGATAATACCAGCTGGTATTTTATAGGGCACAATTTCAGTAGGGGGAGGAGCAACCACCACAGGTGTGGGGCGTCTTCTCGCAAGCAACGATCCAATAGCAAGGTTGTCCATAAGCATAACTAGTGAAATAAAAAACAAGAAACAAAAAGATTTAATTGCAAGATCTAAAGATATACCTTCAAGCGCTCACCTACCCGGCAACGGCGCCAGAAATAGCTTGATGTCTACACACGCTTCTACTCTTGTAGACTATGTTGGGCCTCCAAGCGCAGAGGTTTGTAGGACAGCAGCAATTCCCCTCACGTGGATGACCTAAGGTTTATCGAACTCAGGGAAGTAGAGGTTGAAGATGGTCTCTCTCAAGCAACCCTGCAACTAAAATACAAGAAGTCTCTTGTGTCCCCAACACACCTAATACACTTGTCAGATGTATAGGTGCACTAGTTCGGCGAAGAGATGTTAAATGGCAAGTGATATGGATGGAAAAACAAAGTAATATAAATCTGTAATAAAAAGTGCAGCAAGCAAACAAGCGGTAAACGTGAGCACAAATGGTATTGCAATGGTGGAAACAAGGCCTAGGCTTCATACTTTCACTAGTGGCAACTCCCAACAACATTAACATAATCGAATCACATGATATTTCCCATAAAACATGCAAAGGGGACGCACTCGGAGGTCATTCCTTCGTGGTCAAGA